>CM032473.1:17455018-18184184 GCA_019059595.1 Marasmia exigua
GAGCGATCGGCCCAAATGGCCCGGCCGCGAACGCAAGAGCTCTCCCGGCAAGCTTGCTCTTGTTATTCTATGCAAATGACAGGCTCCCGGTACCTACCTAACCACCTACCCTAAACGGGTATTTGGGAGATTCGAGTTTTTATGCAAACAGACCTAAGTTATTCAAGTGCGCGCTTTTGCATAGAACTTGCATACTGAATCGGGGATGCGCTAACGTTTACCCTGTTATTGGCGGCTTGTATTTGTATTTTTAAGGCTTTATTCTGCTTATTATTATCGTTGGGTGGAAGGTATGTAGGGGAGAGCTTTTGTGTGTGTGATTTCGAGTAAATTCGTGTAGAAAGGTAAATCTGAGTTTTATACAAGTTTAGGAGTAAGCAGGTTCACTGGCGCAAAAATCCACGCCCTGCGATCGCCAACCCGCCTGCCCAGTGTGGCGATTGTGGGCAATACCTCCAATGAGAATAGATCACGGTGGCGAACAATTGGAGAGGCCTTCGTCCAGCAGTGGTCTGCGATAGGCTGAAGATGATGATGATGCCAGTAGCAAGAAGACTTGAAATATTTGAGCAGATAAAAAATAAATAACTTTTAATAAAGATTTACCATAAGTTATTGTCATACTAACATAATATGGATATGTAATATCTGAAATAAAATTATTTGAATTTGAATTTGAATAATATGAATAGGTATTTTAGCTATCAAACGTATCCTATCTCAATAAGTCAAAGTATTTTTATGTGATAGGTGGCAGACGAGCAGACGAGTCGCCTGATGGTAAGCCATCATTTTAATCCCCTTCACTAGATCGGGCCCCTGGTACTCTCACTCGCTCGGCGAAAAACAGCGCAAGCGCTTCCTACCACACCGGTTTTCTACGGGGTTGTGGTATCACTCGGGTCAAGCCTACTCATTTATGCTAAAGCATGGCTCTCATTTGCAGGCATTTTTTATCAATGAATACACCTTCCTTGCAATTTACTTTTGTTAAAATTACCCAGCAGCCCCTAGAAATATAAACGTGGATTCCTCATGCAAAATAAGCCAAGAAAACAAAGCAAAGAAAACGTAATACGTAAAAACACAGATAGCTCTCTGAAATCTAGAGTGAGAACTAGAAAGTGTCGCCCCACATTTCGCCGCCAATGGTGTAAGGCTAAAACATAGACATTGCCATTGTATTTTCAACCGAGAACCGGATCGTTAGTCCAGTACCCTCGAGTGGTACTTCCCGAGCTATCGGGTAACTATCGGATAAGTTTGTTTTTCACTATTTGTTGGCAGGATATCAAGTCGCTGGGTCTTGGAGTTAGAGGAGGGAGCGGCGTTTTTAAAACGCGCCGACGCTACGATACCAAAGGCCGATCTGTGACCTTACCATGAGTTTGAAATACTATCCTCGCTATCCCTGTCTCTTTCATATGCACCAAAATGAATGAGACAAAGAGATAGTTTTCGATAGCGAGAACAGTTTTTCAAATGGTAAGGGTACTAGTGTGATTTCAGACAAAGCCGTGACGGACGTGGGAAAGACACGATTTGTTATGAATGGACAGGAGTAATAGTCACCAGGAAACCGGGGCGTAAAGAAGCTGGGTCTTAAGGCGACACCGCTAAGAAATAATTATGACGATTATAAGATTTTTTTTTAAAAGAGCAATTTATAGTTAAGGAAAGTGTAACATTTTTTTGGGATCCGTCATAAGGTACAAGAAACGACAATATTCATAATTGCCATAAGTAGCTACTTTTGGCAATTATGAAAATGTGGAAGGAAGATATTACAAAAGATGGTCACAAATAATTATTATTGCATCAAGACTCATGACCTCCACCGCATCACAATCAGATCCGTAGTGTAGGAATTGTACTTGGCCTAGGCCCGTAAATTTCTGAAAAGCCAGCAAATAGCTGTGACCCTCAGCATATAAAGAACATAATAATAATAATGGTTTTTTTATGTTATAGGTGGCAGACGAGCAGACAGATCACATGATGGTATGCGGTTGCCGCCTCCCATGGACAACCCGCGACACCAGTTATTCGAGGAGCTAGCACGAACAATTAAGGAATTCGTAGCGTGTGCCCTCGTAATAGGTACCTTGTAGCTTTTAATTCCAAGTGAGAGAAAAGACAAGGCCGTGTGGTCCCCGGCAGAGTAGAATAGGCCACCCTCACTCTTACCGAGGTGTTGTAAACGGCGACTAAGGTAAAGCTGCTGGCATGATCATCAGCACCCAGAGAAGGAAAACTCTGCATTTATATCAAAACCCTCGCCAACCCGTCTGCCAAGCGTGGTGAGTATGGCAATTACCCCTCATGTGATTGAGGGAGGCCTGTGCCCCAGCAGTGGGGACTTAAATGGGCCGATGATGAGAGAAAAGATAGTTATGCTAACTCTAACTCTAACTCTTCAGTTTTCATACAAATTGCTTACGATACACATACGCTACGATTCTTCGAAAAGTTCGTGCTAGCCATACTGCCGCGTCCTATCGGTGCGTACACGCAGCCTGTTCGCTGCGTGGCCGCTCCCACTTTGAAAACGGTTGCAAATCGCCAGTGTAGCAAGCCCCTTAGAATTTAATTTGGCCATGAATGCTTAGTCTACGACGAATTAATATTAGTTACGTGTTGGCCAGTGCGAATTTGCCGTAGTTAATGACTTGCTCTTGTAAGTAATTTAGCAGTTTTAAACAATTAAGTAATTTATGGTCTGTGTTAGGGCTGTTACCTGTTAAGATTTTAGAAACAGACATGCCTACTGTTTAATAGAAGTTTATGTGTCTGTCACATAATTAGGGTTATTAGAACACGAGGGAGATTTCGCATTCGCTAGTGTTTTATATCCAAGTAATGTGCAGTCTCGTAAACTATTTTATCTTCACTCGTGTTCAAAGTAAGAAATCAAAAGGAAATAATTCAAAGTTTTGTTCAGTACTTATGTTGGATAATGTGATAAATCTAACCTTTGATTGTCATTTTTTTATTTTATTTTAAATAATTGTATACTGGAGCCACAGACTCGAGGCAGTCAGTATCATAACTCATTCATTGTTAAATCATGAAATATACTCTACCGTCTGCCAGGAGTCTTTGCGTTTTGTATAGAATGGTATTTTGAACTTACTCCTAACCTAGGTGCGGGCGACACCATAGACTTAAGATGCCGTGGGCGACACCTTAGAACAATAAGGGCGACACCATTGATGCCGGACATTTCGCTTCGAGTTGTGTCAGAAGTGTCAAAATCAGCCATCACAGTAGCGCCAATTAATCATCACAAAACTCCTCTTTAACGGATCACGTAGTAGGTACTCTATTTGTGATGCTATTTACTGCTGACACGATAAAGCAACAAACTACAAATCAACGTCCACATCGAAAAGCTAATAAATCACTATGAATTATTGCATCAAAACGTAAGAAGACATGACAAATAATAATACAGCTATCAAGTCCCGCACCGCGTATAATATGAGGCAATAAATATTAAAACAACGGGGACGTGTAACTTAGCTAAAACGCAGACGAATGGGGACAAATAAATTTTATACTACCCACATATTAGACTCTAGCCAACCTCGTGGTAGGGTTGTACGAGTTTAAAGTAGACACAAAACCAACATAAAGGGTTCTTGTTGTGTTTGTGTATGTCTATGGTCTCTGGGTTCCTAGTAGGTACTATCCACAGACGAGCATCTTAAAAAGACTGACGGCTGCACTCAGAGACGTCATTTAAGCTAATGTTCATTAACTTTAGTATCGGTAGACTTTATGCGTATCTACTTAAGTGTCAATATTTTTTCTTAAGTAGCCAACTAATTTAATCAACGACTTTGAGTGTGGCAGTGAGCCTTTTCATAGTAAGCTATACTTGAAAATCGCGCGAAGCTGTTAGTACAGGGGTGACGTTCTTTCTCTAGCGCACCTATGTAGAGATGCATTAAAACTGCGTCAGGGCCGATTGGATCTCTTTCACATTCTGTGACGTTTTTCCTGAAAATCGCACATTCCGTATAAAGTGCGCGTTTTTTGTTGAAAAATCCGCTATAAAGTGATTGGGTATTGGATATTAAATTTAATTTAGAAAATAATGTTATAATGTAATGAAATAATATCTATGAAACAAAATCTAAACTGACAAGTTACAATGTAATGTTTTAATACGGGTCCCTGAGAACTGAAATAAATGTTTTTTTTTATTGTTGCACGTGATGTCAAAATGACAATTTGACGAACGAATCAACCGACCTGTTAAAATTGGGTCTAAGTCTAAAAATACTTTAAACGCGATTAGCCCCCACCAAAATACCTATTATTAGTTGATATTTTTTATAGCAATCTTTTGCAATTTATTCTTAAGTAAATAACAGACTTACAAATTTCATCTCGTGTTCAGGCGGGTCCCACCTACCTATTATTGTATAATCCGAAAGTTTTGTTGTCGTGATGTGACACCTGATCTACTCTCACACTTTATACATATACTTGTCTAGAACCTTTTTACGATTGATTTAATATTGATTCAGCTGATTTGGGTTGCGCGGCAGGCAGATTTTTTAATGTTCTCATACCATCCTTTACGCAGTACTCATTTAATTATTATACTTTTTACTATGCCTTTAAGCATACGTTTATGTATGACTGAAAGTCTCCAATCGATTCACTATAAAAATCGCGTGACTGAGAATCGATCTTCAAAAATATCGATTCAGAGCGAGCATCCCTCCCTACATTGAGTGTCGCCAAGACGGGGATTTTTCGCGTCGTTGCAAAAATAAAGGAGTTATATTTTAGTCTCATATAAAGAGTAGAGAGGATGATAATAAAGTACAGCCTACGGAGGTCGCACACGCACGCACTTTAAATAGAATTTAGGCTAACTCGTGATGGAGTGGAGTGAAGCTTTGCGCCGCAGTTTGTAAAGATGATTTTAAAAGTCTATGTTGACTCATGGAAAAACTGCTGATAACCTTCAGAGAATTTTGTACGTGTGTTATATTACTCATTATCTTACTACAAACTTCCTTAATTGACATTGAACCAAACGTGTTTAACATTAAGTTCAGAATTGATTACAAATTTGGCAGATTCGATACATTGACGTGGAATGATGCTCCCTCTTACTTCACATTATTATTATGTTGTTTTATTTGTCCTATACTTTTACATTTCTTTATTTTGTTTGTCTGTATTGTCGTTTGTTTTATTTTAGATGAAAACTGATTAAAATGGAATTCACTCGTCACTCCAGTCAATCTTTTAAATAACGTGTGTCTTTAATCACTCGACATTGGCCGAATTATAGATGTGTCGCTAAGTGTAACTCTACGTGCATTGTATTTTGGGCAACAATCATCTCTTCCTGTGGTTGGTAGGTCAAAATTTCTAAAAATTATCAAAATACTGCTCTATGTAACTTTAAAGTATTTCAATAGCCACAATTGAAGTGGCCAAGAGTAACATATATTATTCCAGCCTGTAATATATAAACCAAACTGCTCCTGACTACATACAGTAGCGTGCTATTCTTGGATTCTGTTTGAAGTGAACATAACCCGTATAAATTCTAGTTCAATGTGCCAAGTGCTTCCTCGCGGTGTAATAAAACATCACAATTGGATGCATCACGATAAATTCAGAAATACCATTTCTCCAAACTGAGTGCTGCCTAACGTGTTACCTGGCTCGTCGCCATCCATTGATCTTACATGCCATGATTACATTAAAAAGGTTCATCGTCAGCCCATTTAAGTCCCCACTGCTGGGGCACGGGCCTCCCTCAATCACATGAGGGGTAATTGCCATACTCACCACGCTTGGCAGACGGGTTGGCGAGGGTTTTGCTATAAATGCAGAGTTTTCCTTCTCTGGGTGCTGATGATCATGCCAGCAGCTTTACCTTAGTCGCCTTTTACGACACCTCGGTAAGAGTGAGGGTGGTCTATTCTACTCTGCCGGGGACCACACGGTAAAAAGGTTCGCGGAACAACTTTGTCTGTTTTTTGTCTGATAGGTGGCAGACGGAACTCCTGATGGTAAGCGATTGCCTGCCACCCATGGACATCCCGCGACACCAGAGGAGTAACAAATGTGCTCTGTTAACCTTTAAACCCCTCTTTGCCCCGCATTGCTCAAGCAGCGAAATACAGCACAGTGCTGCTTCACGTCAGTTTTCTGTGAGGCCGTGGTATCAGTTCCGGTCGAGCCGGCCCATTCAATGCTGAAGCTTGGCTCTCCCACGGTCAACTAGATCCACTGGAACTATTGCCGTAACTATATAGCCATGTTTTTTTCAAATAAGGTAATTCAAATTTGCAAGGCCTTGCTCAAACTAAGCTGGTATGCCTTGATCAGATATGAATCTACTATCGTGATTTGAATCTGACATCATTAATTTGAATCAAACATCGAGATTTTAATCTGATTATGATTGCAAAAGGGGTGGGTGTTTCGATGAAAAATGACAGGGACGAACGGAATAAGAATACATACTACACCAACCACAGAAAACTTGGGAACAGAGCAGGAAACATTATGAATCTGACATCGTGCTTTAATTCTGACATCATAATTTCAATCTTATCAGATAACCTAAAGGTTTCCTAAACCAATACTCCACAGAGGCATCCATATCAACACAGACATTTCAGCTCAGTATGCCAACGGTGCTATATGACATCACAATTGGTCGCATCAAGATAAATTTAAAAAGTCTTATCCTCTCTTCAGCGTCTTCTAACGTGTTGCCTGGCGCGTCGCCAGTGAGTTGATCTATCTATCTACGTACATTGATTAAATCAGATAGGTTGGTGGAACAAACAAAGATCTCGGCAACTGATTCCAGTCTTCGTTGTGGCGCTTTATTTTCTTTCCGACTGGTTTAGGGTAGTGGGTGACGAGATAGCAGTGTATATGAGCGCGGAGAAAGTGTTTTCTAGTTTTTTTTTTGTTAACTCCCGTTGAGTTGGACTGGCTGGTTTTATTTTACCGCTTACTTTACCGCTTTTGTACAAGTTCTAAGCAACAAAAATTTCGGAACACTTTAGCTCTTCAAATTATGAGCACGGACGGTTTTCACAGGTAAAGACAACATTACGTTTCCGCTTAAAACCATGGCTGGAAAACTTGAACCAAAATCAAAGCCTCGGAAAGCAAGTTAAGGCGTTGCTTCTGAGCCTGATCTCTCTTCGGCCGTGTCACTGTGGTATTCCAACGAAATATGAGGGTATGGGAATAAAGTGTACACTTGTGTTTGCGCACATACTTGATCACTATAGTATTACAATCCTGCGTACGTGGCAGATCAGTGAGGCTGATTGGACATCTTTTCGCAAGATATCCTTGAAATAGAATAGAAAAAAACTAATTCAGACAAGAAAGGCATAATTAATAGCCCCCGAAACACCGCGTCGTCCAGCTGTTTTTCTCTAAACTTCAATCCCAAAACGGGGGAAGGTGCCATTAATGTCTTTCCCGTCTAGCATTTTAAACGTGGCTAATCCATCTATACGGCATAGATCGGTCCGTACTAACGAGTGAATAATTACACAATGATCCCTATTACAAATGCAAAAATGGGGGTCCCTGATGCATACATAATGCGCCTTGCGTAGTGGTGCAAGTGCTGAGAAACGATTCATTTTCAAGACGGGTTGCATCTTTTAATAATTAATTAAATTAAGTGCCCATTTTTTTTAAATCTTTCTAGAGATGATTGTGAAGAATAAGCTTGAAAAATCACAAATCATTTTTAATTTTAAATGTCTTTATACATTTTTCATTTACTGTCTTAATTTCATTACAATCATAACGATGATACAATCAGCGAAAATCTATTGGTGGCGCCACTGAACCGTAAAATGGCTGATGACGTTACCTCGTGTATCAGATCCACTGTCTTTTATGGTTAAGAATCGCAGGTCTTCTAGCAAACACCCCGTCAATAATAACTGGATCAATAACATTTACGTGTGCAAGTTTAGCTTTGTCTTAAGGCATATCTTCACAATGTGTCTCTAAGACGCTATCTCGCGTATCAGTTCCGCTGACTCTCATGGCTTAGACCTGCAGGTCTTCCAGCAAACACCCCGTCAATAATAACTGGATCAATAACATTTACGTGTGCCAGTTTAGATTTGTCTTAAGGTATGTCTTCACAATGTGTCTCTACGAAGTTACCTCGCGTGTCAGATCCACTGTCTTTTATGGCTTAGACTCGCAGGTCTTCTAGCAAACACCCCGTAAGTAATGACTGGATCAATAACATTGACGTGTGCCAGATTAGCTTTGTCTTACGGTATGTCTTCACAATGTGTCTCTACGACGTTATCTCGCGTATCAGCCCCGCTATCTCTCATGGCTTAGACCTGCAGGTCTTCTAGCAAACACCCCGTCAGTAATGACTGGACAAACAGACATCTGCATAAGGCCGGTCCAGCAGCCTTCTGCCCCTGAATACATTACCCGGGAAAGTTCTTTCGTTGTTCTTGATGCGGTTTCCGTGGTTGCTCCAGACTGTTTTCTCGCTAAATGAAGATTGATGTGATAAGACATGGCTTATGAGATAAATCCACTTCAGTTTTTAAGTTTTGTTACGCTATGATGGATGTTTGGAAACACGAATGGAGACAGCCAATGATTGAAATAGTTTTAGTGTAATAGACACGGATGAAAAAGGTTGTGAAAATAAGAAATGCTTTAGCACCAAGTGAATTAGAAGTGGTCCTTTTTAACCCTTTATTTGCTTCAGACATACGCGCTTTGTATGGAAGAGGTAAACATAGGTATAGCACCTACGCAGAGAATCAAAACAACCCAATCTAGCTTGCAGGTGATAATGCTTATTTATTATTTTTTTATTATTAGAGATCAGATACTCATCATCAGCCCATTTAAGTCCCCACTGCTGGGGCACGGGCCTCCCTCAATCACATGAGGGGTAATTGCCATACTCACCACGCTTGGCAGACGGGTTGGCGAGGGTTTTGATATAAATGCAGAGTTTTCCTTCTCTGGGTGCTGATGATCATGCCAGCAGCTTTACCTTAGTAGCCTTTTACGACACCTCGGTAAGAGTGAGGGTGGCCTATTCTACTCTGCCGGGGACCACACGGCTGGCGACCCTCGATCAGATACTATTTAAGTATTATTATTTTCAGTATTTGTGAATCAAAAACATATCTTGAAAATAACCCCTTTTACTTGGTAGAATTGACGTTTTTATCAATGATAACTTTTAATAAAAAAATAATTTCAAAAAAACTATCCGAAATGTTGTCTACTAAAGCACAGTTACATAATTTGTAAAGTAACTATTAAGGCTACTTCTTCATAGAAGTAACAAATTAAAAAAAGTTAGTAAGGAAAATATAACTTCTAAAAAAATCGCCATACAAAACGGTAATTTTATAGGTAAAAACCTTATTATCTATAGAAACCTTCCTTTTCAATTACTCTATTTATAAAAAAAGCGCATTCAAATCCGTTGCGTGATTTTAAAGATCTAAGAATATAATATAGGGACAGATTGCAAAAGTGACTTTGTTTTATACTATGTAGTAATACTAAACTGTACCCCTTTTTTTCTTTACAGGGAACCAATTCGATTTCCGCATTGACCTTTAAAGTTTTCAACATACAAGACAAGTTATCCCCGTCAAATTCTAAATTGCGCATAACTCTCTCGACCACGAATCCCTCATCGCCACAAGAACCATCAGCTCCGATCCCGAGGAGTGGCCATTCATCCCGCTCATTAATCTCGCTTGCATATAGAACTCGCTCGTTCGAACACATTTCATCCGACCGACCCGATGAATTCTCGATGGTTGAACCTTCCTTCAACTCCTACGAAAGCTAAGTTTGGAGAAATGGAATTCCACCAATTAGGAACTTTGTGTTTGTAAAAATCCGGTAGAGGCAGACAATTCACACTTCGCATTCTAGTTTAAAACTAGGGCATTATTTGTGCTATTACTAGGCAAGCGATTGCCGAGAAAACTCAATTAATTAAAGAGAACTAGCGCTAGAAACACCAGTAAATTTCAAGACAGAAACATGTCTATACAAACACTTGACCCTGTCAAAGTTATTCTTTGTGGCAGAGCCGCATAAAAAAAATACCGCCGCCCGTAGAGGGTGTCTATAGCAACCACAAGTGCGCTGCTAACCGAATAACTACCCTTCCTTGCGAATTGGAACTCCTGTATCAAACACTCGGCGAAAACGTATGTACTCGTATTAAAAACTTTGAAATGACATGGGTGCTTTCAGTTAAATGAGAGCCAATCATTTACTGTGGGAAGAGCCAACTGCGCAATCTGAACCTAATTTTGAATTGTAACCAGGTTCGGGAGGCCTAAACAGGGCATTGTTAAAACACGTAACATCTCCATTCTCTCAATGTCGGGTATAATTATGTTTACGTACTGCAAGTCTCCTCGGTACGCAGCGGCCGACAGGGTTGCAAACTTTTGTCGACGTTTCAGTATTCCAGAAATATTCGACGACGCGTTTGGAACAGTGGTAGTGTACGCTGCCTTTGGTCCCAGGTTTGCGGGTTCCATCCCCGCCTAGTACAAACATTTGTGTGCATGAACATGTTTGTATTGGTCTGGGTGTTATGTAGTGTATAAGTATGTATTTTAAAAAAAAAGTAGTATATGTATACATTTGTAATCCCACTGTTGATTCTGATATCCGTAACACAGGTGCTTGAGCTACCTATCTCGGAGTCAGATCAATGTATGTGATGTTGTGAGATATTGTAACATATCTTATCTGTTAGGATCATTTCTATGGAACTCGTCCACCCTTATATGTGTATACCCGTTCACCATGGGGCAGACGGGTTATGTCGGGGTCTTCTCGTCCCTTCGTCAGCGACATGTGTACTAGTTAATGAACTTTGTCCACCCTACGGGATATTATGTACCTCTCCTGTTCTTTGAATTCCTACTCACTAGAAACATTTCTCATTAGGGTCACTATGTCTCTGGGATTGAAGTGCCTCGGATTGTAGGCTTCTGGATTCGGATAAGCGTTACCTAGAAGACACATTCTGCATCTGACTTGTCGCTCATATAGTACCATATCTTACTACCAATATTTCGGCAAATTACAACAATATTGAACGAATTTAGGACATAATATTATAGTGCGAGATCGAGCAAAAAGTATGTTTTGAGTTCTTCGAACATAGCTCGGTTTTATGATCACCAATACGTATTAGGCAAGCGTGGCGATTAAGCCTAATCCTACCATATTATCACTTGAATTCTATGATGGAGGCCTTTGCCCTGCAGTGAGACAGTTATAGGCTGATACTTTACTTTTGCTTTACTATTATAGTGCAAAGAGGGGATGAAAGCCTTGAACTACTGATCATTGTTGGCAACACTGAAGGCAAAAGATCACGAGGCCGATTACCAACACGATGGTCTGACCAAATAAAAGGATCTACATCCCTACCAAAGTTCTACGGCGTGGTGAAGGGTACATCCAATCGGAATCAACGGAGAAAGTTGGTTTGGTTGATGAGTTCCAGTGGCCACGATCCTCAGTAATGAGGGACTGACTAGAGAGAGAGAGAGAGAGAGAAAGAGAGAGAGAGAGAGAGAGAGAGAGAAAGAGAGAGAAAGAGAGAGAGAGAGAGAAAGAGAGAAGAAAGAGAGAAAGAGAGAGAGAGAAAGAGAGAGAGAGAAAGAGAGAGAGAGAGAAAGAGAGAGAGAGAGAAGAGAGAGAGAGAGAGAGAGAGAGAGAGAGATTATAGTGATAATTGGCAAACGAGCAAACGGATCACCTGATGGTAAGCGATTGCCGCCACCCATGGACACCCGTGACAACAGTAGAGTCACAAGTGGGCTCCCAACCTTAAACCCCCCTTTCCTCCGCATTGGGCCTCCGGTACCCTCACTTACGCAGCGAAACACAGCACAGTGCTGCCTCACGCCGGTTTTCTGTGACGCCGTGGTGTCACTCCGGTCGACCCTGCCCAATCATGCCGAAGCGTGGCTCTCCCACGGTCGAAGTATAGTGCAAAAGTGTGCGCAGATACGGCCGGTCTTCGGTTACAGTCGCGGTCTCCTGGCTACGTCACCTGTGTCTCATCATCGTCAGCCAATTTAAGTCCCCATTGCTGGGGCACGGGCCGCCCTCAATCACATGAGGGGTAATTGCCATACTCACCACGCTTGGCAGACGGGTTGGCGAGGGTTTTGATATAAATGCAGAGTTTTCCTTCTCTGGGTGCTGATGATCATGCCAGCAGCTTTACCTTAGTCGCCTTTTACGACACCTCGGTAAGAGTGAGGGTGGCCTATTCTACTCTGCCGGGGACCACACGGCGTCTGTCGAACCGTTATGTTTATACTTTTGTGGCTCGCAACCCTGCCGTAATTTTATGCGCAGAGTCGAACGTACCCTAATTAGCCTTTGTTATTTTATGCTAATCAACTTTCGGCGTGATTACCGACTAGCGCTACACAAATATGGCGGCTGCGGATATTATTACAACGTCTTCATTATGATTACTTTTTATATGATACCAATTATGGAGTTTTGTTCCATTCAAGCGGCGCTAGGCGTGTCTTGTGGTCCCGGCAGAGTAGAATAGGCCACCCTCACTCTTACCGAGGTGTCGTAAAAGGCGACTAAGGTGAAGCTGCCGGCATGATCATCAGCACCCAGAGAAGGAAAACTCTGCATTTATATCAAAACCCTCGCCAACCCGTCTGCCAAGCGTGGTGAGTATGGCAATTACCCCTCATGTGATTGAGGGGGGCCCGTGCCCCAGCAGTGGGGACTTAAATGGGCTGACGATGATGGTGAGGCGTGTCTTTTTCTAAAGTCTCTATAATTTCAGTTGAGTTCGTTATCTGAATTGATCGGACTGGGAATCGGGCCTGAAACCTTCCGCACTTTAAAAGAAAACTTTACTCAGCTTTAGGTGCGTATAGAACACTTCTGTATGACAAATATTTATGTAATAGTTTACAACCTATCACTAGGTTTCAATAATTTATTTAAAACTTTACTGTGTAAAATTTTATACAATGGCACAAATTTATCAACACTTGGGTCACAGAAAGAATAATGAATGAGGTATGTCGTTTTTTCACTGAGATTAACTATTAAGGAACTCAGTCGTCACGAAGTCCGTCGTTTCAAATGTAATCATTACAAGCTTCGTTTAGACTATCATGCATGTTTTGAAAGTACAACGATTTCAGACAATATAGAATTAAGATTTAGTCGACATAATCGAAATTGTAGAATCAAATCACCCATACTATTTTAAATTCTATAGATGATAAGGCTTATAGGCAACCGAAATATGAAATCCTTGCGCTATGTAGAGACTCCCAGGATCGTCAAATGGTAAAGTTTTGAACTTATAAAATACCAAAATTAAGCACCGAAACGAGCTGATGGTGGGCCACTAGCCTATACATAAAAGAGCAGTCAAGGAGATCAATATATTAAATTAAAATTAAAAATCATATATTTAGATAGTTTTTTTTTTTTTTTAGATTTTCGCGTTGCATTATAACTATAATGTATCAATACGGGGATTAACACGATATTTATTATGTGAAACAACATTGTGTACTCACATATTTCCGCACACATAGTCCGCTCGTGACCACGGCTGCTGTAACGTAGCCGAAACGTCGAGCCAAATATGTGAGTACACAATGTTGTTTCACATAATAAATATCGTGTTAATCCCCGTATTGATACATTATCATTTATTTAGTGTTACAAAATTGTACAGTTACAACAAATCAAATAAATTGCAAGGTAATTAATATGTCTATGAATCCTTATCATTGCAGGAAGGCTTAGCCATACCATCTATGTCGTATTTACTTTTACACAAAATACTAGAGTCATGGCCATTCGCCGTGGTAGAATACCTGAGTGGCAACCATTTTGGTAACACGTCACGGTGTCTCGTTTGTATTTTCTTTGTTTTTATATGTTTTTAATGTCTTAACAAAAAAAATGTTATACATTTATTCATTTAAATGCCACAAAACAAAAATTTCGCATACGACATTTATTGTCGTTCTAAGCGGTATTATACACTAAAGTGGATTGGTGTTCAGCAAGACAGCCGAATACGTCTCACTCGCGAGAACACTTGTAATACAATTTTCTGAGCGCCGGGAATTCCCTACGTTGTAAAAGTGGATAGAAAATATTCCGTCATTACCTTAAGCTGCACAGTAAATCGTTCTCGATTCTCATCGCCAAGTTTGATAATATTCGGCGCTCGTTCACAATATGTCAGCGACGGGTAGGGCTGACAACCCCTTCTCCAGTCAAATCCATTTCTCATCTTAGTGCGGCCACAAAATAATAACACACAGAAATTCTAGCAGACCTTGATATCGATATGATATTATAGTAAATTAGTATGTGAGCAGACGTAAGTGTACTCACTACATCTTCCAGTGACCATAGCATTAAGTTCTGTAAAATGTTGTGCAATAAAGAGTATTTATCTATCTTACCTCATTATCGTTATATCCTGATGGATCAATGTGCCACGACCAGAGCGGTTGCTCTGGTCGTGGCGCAGGATCAACGGTTTATCACGCTTTCTGAGGCAAGTAGGGATGCAACATCGCTCTTAAAAAACATCGATATTAGAACATCGATATTTTCAAAACTGAAACATCGATGTCGAAAACATTGAAGTTTATGAACGATATATCGATTTTTTTTCGATGTTTTTATCACCATTTATACATCGAATAAATATATTTTTTAACAGAAGTATCGCAGGCGTTTGTTTTATATTGCAGATTGCAGAGGGCACAAAACGCTAAATAACAAAATCAACGCTTGTGTTGTGTGTGACTGAGAGAAGTGTCAGTTAGGCAGTGTTGCCAACTTAGTGGATTTTCTACTAAAACTGGTTGTTTTGACTGTCCATTTGGTGGCAAAAAATTACTTCTAGTGGCTGGTGGATTTTTTTAGTGGTTTAGTAAAATTCAATTTCAACGGAAGATAGCACTATGATAAAATATCGTTCATAAAACATAGCTCATGAAGAACGATGTATCGTCGATGTTTTAGGTTTCAACATCGATGTTTATGAACGATACATCGATGTTTGAAAAAAATCGATGTATCGTTTGCATCCCTAGAGGCAAGACCACCAACATCCAGACTGAGAATTTCTAATGTTGTTAGCGACGGACCTTTTTTATAATATCTATGTTTTTATAAGTATTTTATATTTGAATTTACCTTGTTCTTTTTGATATTCATATTTTACTTAGTGTGTTTTCAAGTGTCACTGTGGTAGGAACGAAAAGAGTGTTTTAGAATTAATGATTTTCACTGCTGCTGCCGTCACCTAGGTGAGTCCCTATCCTTGTAGTAGTGCCAATGCCAGGGACGCTAGGTAGGCGCCTAATATTTCCATCGTTAACAAATGTCTCACTTAAAAAATTGAGATCACGCACATCTTGGCCCATCAAATCCGAAACCCAAACCAGAGCCATTACTTTAAAGTGCGACATACTGCCACTTCGCCACCGAAGCGTTTAACCCTCCCTGTTAAAGAGGTGATATGAAGGTCGCGTTTGATTAAAAAACAGCGTAAACAACTCGTTACATGTTTACGCCTTGGCATCGCGTTCTCCTTCGAGGGGTTTGTTAGGTCGTAGAGGCAGCCCTACATGCGGGGCACGTCCCGATACGGACATATATATGTAAATGTTTTCAATAAGGGCACGATGTACGTTGAGCCACGTATACACATGATAATTTGACACATCTCGCGATCAAACTCCGTTCTGCATAGTGTTTATTTGAGAGACACATTTTATTAATAATATTAGAGGAAATGTACTTTGCCTGAGTGAATCACGTCGTCTGCTCACGTTTTAGGTCTCTTGTACAAGTTTTGTAAGAAATTTATGGCATTATTATACTTGCATAGTTCTTGTAACCTAAGAATACTGACGAGTACTAAAACTAGTTCATAGCAGTCTCCGCCTAAACCGTTTGCGACAAAACCCGTGTACGTTCTCAATTAATAGTTAATTCTAAATTTAATATAAAAAAAAATAAAATAAAATAAAAATAATTTAAAATAAAATAAATAAATATTGTATTTTTTTTTCTTTCTTTGTAATTGTCTTCTTCCTGTTGTATGTATGTGTGCACGTACGTCGCCCAAGGCTCCGCCTGAAAACCAGCGCTGCAGCGGCTTTGGCCACTGCAGCATATGCTGAGGTTGGGCCTTGTGGGCTACAGAATCTGTCCTATTTGTGTATTTATGTCACTCGTGTTTCAATTTGTTTTCTGTGGCCCATAAATAAATATTTATCTTTATCAATTATGGAAATCATTCTGACCCTAGGTGATCCTGATTAGACAGTGGGGACCAATATAGAACATGTGTTATACAGTACTACTGTACTGTACTACAGTGTGACAATTTAGTAGAGAATAGTAGCGAGGATTGCTTAAATGGGCCCCCTATTTTTGCAAAGACTATTTATACATTCTTAAGTTTTTTATATTTTGTCGTTGAATAAATGATTTTATTCTTATGCGAAGACTACCTACGAGGTAAGGAAGTTGATATTATTCGATGCAGGATGAGATTTAATTAGACGGGCTTCCCTGTCCAGCCGGTGTCGTGGTGCCAGGCTCCGAGCCTCCCATAACACTCACTCACTCATAGACAGATGAGGGAGAGTCCCAGGAGTTTTAGTCGGCATGCCTCTGGCCGGATTCTCGTTAGGAGAAGCCGTCACCAGAGAAGAGTCCGACATAACCCATCCGTTTACAGACGGACGGGTATGCGTAACGCATTTCTCCTGGCTCATCAAAAAACAAAAAATAAGGATGAGATTGGGTCTTCGACACCCAGAACCGCCAAGAGGAATGAATTAAAGAGGAAATACAAATTGTAAATATAGAAAAGGTTGCTATGATGAAAACAAATTAACACCACTGCGAGATGTGATTGAAGTGCGGGGGGTTATAGGTAAGTAATGAAATGCATGTTCGCGGTCCCAACTGTATATTATGACTGTTTGTTATTACAATAATCACTTATAAAGTAAAATGCTTACTTAATATTAACACTACACCGTCGGGGCCAATGAAGAAAAAAAAAGATATCTTTTTTTTTCGTCATATACAATTTTGTTCGATTTTTGTGTACAATTTCTGTTTTGTTATCTTTTAGAATTTCGACATTCGGCTCATTGTCTTCAATTAAAGTATATGGTCCTTTGATTAAATTTTCCAATTTGCTAGCAATTTCATTTTTCAATAATCACTTATAAAGTTAAATGCTTACTTAATATTAACACTACATGATGTGAAAATGTTTAATTCGTATTGCAATAAGGCAGCATTCCTGGATTGCCAGTAATATGAACAATCTACTTTGAATAAACAATTGAGACTAGATGACGTAGTAAACCAGGTAAACTAAAAAGAAAATTACCGCTATGAAGATGAGAAACTGGATATTGAATATTGCTCAGATGGTGTGGAAAGATTGCTCGAGGAACGAGCAAAAATTGCGTATGTAAGACGGTTTAAACCAGACGACTCTATGTCCATAAGTGAATTAATGTTTAATTGGTATGTTGACTCCCATCTGTCAGTGATTTAAAAAATATTACTTAATTCCCATAGCTTGCATTGGTACCTATACATGATCTGAGAAAACTCGAAGGTAGGTAAACCTAAATACAGGGTGTATCTGTGAACATGTACATCCCTTTAACCACGTGTTCTACCACTAACCATTATGAACAAAATTTGTTCTATCACTTTTGGAAATTCGCATGAAAAAATTTCAACTTTTCATACAAAGTCGGCCCCGTGGTCATTTTATATGGGGAGTCAAAAAAAAAATCGATGAATTTCGAAAAGTCGTTGAACAAATGTCGTTCAGAATGGTTGGTAGAACATGTGGTTAAAGGGATGTAAATGTTCACAGATACACCCTATATTGCTTGATCGTCCAACTTACATAATCCATGGAGTCATTATAATTAGTGCACGATAAAACATAACTTAATAATATCCTCCAATCGATTACGGCTACGGCGGCCAATCTCAACGATCAGCCTGCGTACGTATGCAGGATATATTATAGTGCTCAAGTGTGTGCGCAAACACAAGTGCACTCTCTATTCCCTTACCCTGATATTCCGATGGGACACTACTGTGACACGACCAGAGAGGGATTGGGCGGAGGACCAACGGCTTAACGTGCTTTCCGAGGCACGGGGGCACAAGACCGCCAACTTCCAGACTCCGGGCTGCCACTAAGAATTTCTTACCGAAAACTTAGGTACAAATTTTTGGCCCGTCCCGGGAAAACACATACCTTAAAACACATACATACTTTAAAACAACTATCATCTGTCCTTCGCAACCTTTATACAAGGGATCTGAAGCAAATAGAAAATAAGATAATAAATAAATAAATAAAGATATTATGGCACATTTTTGCTTGCTCTAATCATGCTACTAAAAAGCTTTTTCTCCTTAGCAAAACCAGATCTCCTGGAGAAAATTTAGAAAATTGAATTTAAACAGAGATCTTGAATAACTCAAACTATACCAGGAAAGCGTTTGTTGTACCAACACAAAGAAGTTTGAACAAATTCTGCACCTGACTAGCTCGACAAAAGACTAGGAAATGACGTTCCGTTCGCGCAAACTTTAAAATCGTCTCAAAAATACGCTCTCGGGAGATTTTACAACTACCCCCGGTTTAAGTAAATCTCGGGCTAAGTTTTCACTTGATTTTCGCCTCGTAACTTAGATAGCCTCGTCCGGGTAGTGATGCGGTTCCGTCAAGTTATGTCACTCGAGGTTTTTTTAGAAATCAATACCACTTCAGTAGGGAGATCAACACTCAATACATTGGACTTACCAATGGGCGGGCAGACACAAAATAAATAGACATAGAAGATTGTTTCTAATTGACATTTATATCGAAGGGTGCAATGTGCCGTTATTATAAATATAAGTAATGTTGTTTTCTTTTTAATTTACCTAAGAAATTTAATTTTATATAAAATGTATTTGTGTCATCATCATCATCATCATCATCATCATCAGCCCATTTAAGTCCCCACTGCTGGGGCACGGGCCTCCCTCAATCACATGAGGGGTAATTGCCATACTCACCACGCTTGGCAGACGGGTTGGCGAGGGTTTTGATATAAGTGCAGAGTTTTCCTTCTCTGGGTGCTGATGATCATGCCAGCAGCTTTACTTTAGTCGCCTTTTACGACACCTCGGTAAGAGTGAGGGTGGCCTATTCTACTCTGCCGGGGACCACACGGTATTATGTATTTGTGTATGAAACTAGTTTTTAAGATTTTTATGTTTTGCTTTGCCCTAACAGGGTGCACGTGCTGTACTTTTATTATATTTATTATCTCTGTAATACAACATGTAACTATTTGAATTTAATTTAATTTGAATAATTGAGGTTTTCGATTCATCTGAGACCTAAGTAAACATTTTTATTTCTTTTTGCTAGTAAAATCGACTCAAGTGCATCACTACAGGGTTGTTAAGTGTTCTAGAATTCGCGCCACGAAAAAAGTCCCGCGGAAAAACACGGAACTAAATTTTGAGACTCCTTGTGTTTATGAGCACAAAGCTCAAGTTTGAATGTTGATAACGACCCAAGCGCGGCGTTCATGTCCTCCTTGGGTAGCTTGGATTTTACTGTGTCTGTCTGAGTGTTCACTCAGTCGATATTTTTTCACAGGACTACAATTATTCTAAAGTCACTTTAGCAAAGGCGAGTCGAGTAACATCACTACTGGGTCAACTTGGTAGTGACGCGTTCTGATATCTGACGGGGGTTCGATACTTGAGATCTATTGTGTGTGTATGCTTGTCTAAGTTAACTTACCCTCGTAACTTGGCCGAAGTTACTTTGAGGTGAAAAGTGTGTTTTAGTTATAGTTTGGTGCTCAAAATAATATGTAGGAATTAACAAAGGTTCGCCTTACCTACTCTACGTTGAATTTGGACTACATGTTGAGAAGTATGTTATGTAATTCTAGGAAGCACCTAGTTTCTTATCAATATGTATTTTTCGAATATTGAACTTAGGCTATCTTTATGCTGTGTCAAACATTTCTATCCTAGGCTTTACTTTATGTGATAAAGGCCGATTCGACAAATCTTAATCTGATACTAAATCTATGGTATAGCGCTGTCATTCTATACAAATCTGACGTTATATCATAGATTTTTTCACGGATAAAGATTGGTTGAATCGAGCCTAAAAATATTTAATCTTTCAGGTCTTTGATAGTTTTGATGTAACAAAACTATAAACAAACAGAACTGAAATATGAGTTTGAAAAAAAAATAGAAATTTTAGTGTAGCTTTGTAGTGATTTATCTGTTTTTTATATTTACTTGTAAACAAAAACGGATTCGAATACATATCAAAGTGCAGGCTTTGTTGTGTAGGTCTTTTTTGCGAAAAATGCTATGAGTATTTTTATTTTAAAATGTGTTTTTACCAGGTTTCCTTTTTGATATCTGATATATGTATAAAAATTACATTCATCCTTTGTCTAGTTTTTGTTGCTATCTTTATTTTTTTGTTCTATTAAACAAATTAAGCCATATTTGAAGGCATATCTGCTTGACAGGTACCTAAGACAATAAGGGCCGATTTGACCAATCTTTATCCCGTGGAGAAATCTATGGTATAACATCGGATTTGTATGAAACGACAGCGTTATACCATAGATTTAGTCTCGGATTTTGATTGGTCAAATCCAGCCTAAGTAAGATATCTTGTAAATAATTTCCAGATCCAGACCGGAAAGTACAAAAGGTACGTCGATAAGCAAACGCCACGGAATCACCTTTCCCCTCTATCATTGGTGCTATTTTTGCACGAATAGGACAAAACGGAAACTCGCTCTTCCCATCACGATATAAATAACACACTATTTTATTGTCGAGGTGCCTCACACACCGTCACATTTACTAACGCGCTAACCATTTTGCAGATTTACCGCTATTTCGTCGGGGAAATGGCGCAAAAACTAAGGGAGTTGTGCGATTGCCGGAAATATGTTTTTTCTAGAGAATCGACGGTGATTTTGTTGCCGTTAGCGACATACTTTGCCAGATAACGGGAGATAACAGGTCATTAATATTGATCTCTTAACTTGATGGCAAACAGTTGGCAGCGCAGCAAAAACAGCGAAAACATCCAAGTGTTTTTTTACGATCCATTTAACGCGATTCATAAGAGAAGTAGAGGATACGATTAGCCACGACCATCACTCATATTTAATGGATGGAAATAAATAAAAACGTCAGTTTTTAAAACTTAACATACCTACTTATTATGTTTATAGGACATGATTTTATTCTTTAAATGAAGTGTGAAGGCTGTACTCATATTTAAGAATAACCATGCTTGAAAACAAAATATTGCATCAATGTTTGTTGTGTACATAATGTTTTTGTCAAAGTTAGCTGGATTAAAAAAAACAAAACATAAAATAATACAAATACTTTCAATATACGTAAAACATGAATTTCGTTTGTTTTCCATTTTCCATACTCGTATATTCAGCTGAAACGATCTTTTGTTTCGATACAAACTCTTTATAAATTGTTCATTTCAATGTACAGTCAACTCCAAAAATATTTATACACTTTAGGACGTTGTCACAATATATAATATAAGAAAGTAGACTTCTACTTTCTTATAGGTAAGTATTGTGACAAGGTCCTAAAGTGTATACATATTTTTAGAGTAGTATACAAGTGTACAATTACAATATTTATGAATATGAGTTTGCTGTAAATAACAAATTAATATGAGCCAACCAAAAAAACATTTTATTTACTAGTTTATATCGGATTTTTAAATAAATACAGGGAGTATCTGTGAATATTTACATCTTTTTAACCACGTGTTCTATCAACCACCCTGAACAAAATTTTTTCTACAGCTCATCGAAAATTTTTTCGACTCCGCAATCCCCATACAAAATTACCAAGTTGTTTTTTACATAATGGCAGACAAATGAGCAGACGGCTCACCTGATGGTAAGTGAATTACCGCCGCCCACGGACATCTGCGACACACGGGGCATCACAGATGCCTTGCCGGCTCTTAAGGGGGGAATAAGCTCTTTTCTTGAAGGTCGTATCTGTTCGTAAACACCATCGTTGGTAGCTGATTCCATAGTTTTACTACGCGCGGTAGGAAGTGGCGTGAGAAGCGCACTGTGGTGGAGTAAAATCCATCCAAGTGATGTGGAATGTACGGTGGTGAAAATTGTCAGCTGAAATAAGGCCGAAAAGCTCCTCGGAACACTACCCATTGTAGATGCGATAGAAGACACATAGCGATGCTACATAGAGATGTAATGACAAAGGATCAATCGTGTCGGAAAGAGCCTGGTCGTCGATAATTCTAACTGCCCTTCGCTTCCCTTGGCTCGGTTGGTGCATGCACTGTTTATGGGACCAGTGACCATTGATAGTGTATGCGACCTGCGCAGTTGTCATCTGATGCGACCGAGCGGGTGAGCAGGTTGCGGATAGCTCGCCCTCCCCCACTCCCACCTCTTTTCATGAGGACGGGAGAGGGTGTCACGTTGACCCCGGACAATAGATGGCTGCTCCAAAACCCAATCCCAGGCTAGGAGCATTCCCGTTAACCTCAATCCCATGCTCCCCTCCCCATCCCTCCCAATCATCCCCACCCTAATCACCGCATCCCTCCCCTCTTTTCCTGGAGGAGGAAACCTCGTCTCCAAAAACCCCAATCCAAGGTGTCATCCGATCCGTGCCGATGGATGCATGGCCGAGGGGATGCTCGGTCGCGAACGGAGGGGCCTCGAAACCAGGCGAAATCGAGGTCTATTTAGCCTTACCCCTGCAAGCGGGGCTCTGCAGGGGTGGACCTTTACTTCCCTAGCTTCTTGTGGGAACTATATGGATATTGTAGACATAATAGACGACCATTTAAATTCTACCGAAGAGGTACTAGGTACCTCCGAGGCTATGCTCCTTGGCAGCGATACTGAGGAGCATACGAACACTGCCGGAGCACCTGGGACTGAGGGACCAGGTACTTCCAATGCAGAGTCGACCCCTCTGGGCGCAAAGCACCAAAGGGACACGTCGACCAAGGGGCCAGAGAGTAAACCCAGGGTTAAGCTCTCTGGAGCTGATAGAAAACTAATATATCGGCTTGTAGCGAAGGGTATGACCTTCGAGCAGGCGCTAGAACTGCGCATGAGTGAAAAGGCCAAGCAGAGGACCCGAGAGGAGGGGGAAACGAGGGAGCGGGCGTCAAAGCGCCCTCTCAATACCTCGTCTACCTCGAATCAAGGTAATCCCACCAAGGCACCGACACTTGGCGAGCCTTCCACCTCGAAGCCTACCTTTAAGGAGGTTACTGGGTCCGTCACGTGCGGCATCATAGACGCCCTGGGTAAAATTGACCAGGGGAGGGTCGAAATGCTCCAAGGTGCTATCTTGGAGTGTATTGACACCTCAGACGATGGTGACGGCCCCAGCTTTATTGAATGCAAACCGCGCTCGGGTGGCATCCTTAACAAAACACATAACCCCCCCCTTCGTAAAGAAACAGACACAACCTAGGCACCTATATATAATCCTATCCCATCCATCCGTCTTAGCTAAATTCCCTAACCCTTCCCCTCCCAGTCCCCCAAAACAACACAATGATTAAGGCGATACAAGTAAACCTCCAGCACTCAAAGGCAGCCACAGCTGCCCTTTGCCAAAGATTCCTCTCTGAGGACCTGGACATCGCCTTGATCCAAGAACCGTGGGTGAACAAAACCACGGTAATGGGGCTAAACTCGGCAGGTAAGATATTAAGTAACTCCTGCGGAGTGAGGCCAAGAGCATGCATGCTCTTCAAGAGAGATATAAATTACCTCCCGATCCCTTCGCTGTGTACAGACGATGCTGTTGCAGCGTATATAGACCTCCCCGGGGGGAAAGGTGCAGAGACACTCATAGTCAGCTCCATGTACCTACCCGGAGAGGACCAGGATCCGGTGAACAAGGTGACACCGGTAGTGGAATATTGTCTGGAGAGAGAAACCCAGCTGCTGGTGGGTACCGACTGCAACTCCCACCACACATCATGGGGCAGCTCCGACACGAACGCAAGAGGTGAGTCCTTGTTTGACTACTTGCTCACCAACAATCAATTTGTTCTTAACGTGGGTAGCAAACCAACCTTTACCACACGTTCTAGGCAGGAAGTACTAGATATAACATGGTGTTCAGGTAATCTCGCACACCGAGTAACCAATTGGCACGTCTCAGATGAGCCGTCCTTGTCCGACCACACCCATATTAGGTACGACATACTATGCTCGGGAACAAAGGAACCGAACACGTACCGAGACCCCAAGGGAACAGACTGGGAGGGCTTTAGGAACTCCCTTAGGTTATACCTTGGAGATTTTAAATACATTAAAACTGTGGACCAAGTGGAAGCCGCAGCAGAGGACTTAGGCAGAAGCCTAATGAAAGCGTATCTAGAAAATTGTCCTCTTAAGACCACTAAGAGCAATAGGAACGCGCCTTGGTGGAACAAAAACCTGGAGCATCTGAGGCAAAAGGCCCGTGCCTTATTTAATCAGGCAAAAAAAGACAAGAACTGGGATGCTTACAGGAAGGCGCTAACACGCTTCAATAGGGAGCTCAGGAAAGCAAAAAGGAGATCCTGGCAAAAATTTTGCGGGTCCATCAAAGACACTGCCCAAGCTGCCAGGATCCACAAAATATTAGCCAAGACACCTGAATCCCATCTAGGCCTGCTAAGGAAAGCGGACGGATCTTTCACGGAATCCCCGGAGGAAACACTGAGACTGCTTGCTCAAACGCACTTTCCGGAATCCGTGTACATTAATAACGAAAGAGAACTCCAGGACAGTAAGTCTCCGGACAGGAGACCGCGGAATGAAGACTGGAGGAGAGCTTCCGTTATTTTTCGTCCCCAACAGATAAGTTGGGCCATTAGGAGCTTCAAGCCTTATAAATCTGGTGGGGTCGATGGTATTTTCCCGGCTATATTGCAACGGGGCGAAGATATCATCATCTCAACGCTGATAAAACTTTACCGTGCAAGCTTTGCTTGGAGTTATCTGCCATCAGCGTGGACTCGGGCGAGGGTCACTTACATCCCCAAGGGAGGGGACAAAGACAAATCACAGCCCAAGTCCTACAGACCGATAAGTCTCACCTCATTCCTACTAAAAACGATGGAAAAGGTGTTAAACAGTCACATCAGGGCAACATACCTCGTTGAAAAAACCCCTGAGTGCAAGACAACATGCCTACCAAACAGGCAAGTCCACGGAAACGGCACTTATTGATCTGGTGGACAGAATTGAGAAAGCCATAGAAGACAAAGAAATTGCACTCTGTGCCTTTCTCGACATCGAAGGGGCTTTTGACAACACCAACTTCGATGTTATAACACGTAGCATGGTGAATCGTGGAATCGACGATACCACCACCAGATGGATGGGATCCATGCTACAAAATCGAACTGCAACAACAACGTTGATGAATAAAACTCTTCATTATAGAGTGACCAGAGGGTGTCCACAGGGCGGAGTCCTATCACCCCTTCAATGGTCATTGGTTGTTGACAGTCTCATCTGTGAGCTCAATGAAGCCAGATTCCTGACTCAGGGTTACGCAGATGACATAGTAATAATGGTCATAGGAAAATGTCCTAGCACCATTTCCAGTCTTATGCAAAGGGCCCTACGAATAGTAGAAAACTGGTGCACAAGACACGTGCTAACAGTCAACGCACGGAAGACGGTCTTAATCCCGTTTACCAAAAGAAGGAAACTAGAGGCGCTTCACGCCCCAACACTTCTTGGTACGAAGCTATGCTTGTCCAACGAGGTCAAATATCTCGGAGTCTTTCTAGACCAAAAACTAACATGGAACAAGCATCTCGACTACATTACTAGAAAGGCAAAAATAGCGATGGGGGCAAGCAGTAGGTTGGTGGGGCTAAAATGGGGGCTACGGCCCAAGGCCGCACTCTGGATTTATAAAACCATAGTGAGGCCGATCGTCACTTATGGCTGCTGTGTGTGGTATAAGAAGACGCACCAACTCAACTGCGTGGAGAACCTCAGCAAAGTTCAAAGAACAGCCTGCCTTATAGCCACTGGCGCTCTTTCGTCCTCTCCCTCTGCAGCACTGGATGCCCTCCTGAACATTCCACCTCTGCACATTCACGTGCAGATGGAAGCGAGGATGGCCATTACGAGAGCAAAAATCAGAGGAAGGACGAGATGGCAATCTAGGGTCATAGGTAACCTCTACAATGAACTAATGAAAATTCCGGTCATGGATATGCCCTCTGACTCCATGATCCGTGAATACCGCTTCGATAAGCGGTTTACAGTCTTGTTACCTAGTAGACAAGACTGGGAGGCTGGAACTCCCGGAAATGTTAACCAGAATGACATCGTTTGGTATACGGATGGTTCCAGGAGGCAAGGCGTATCCGGGGCGGGATTTTGTAATGATCGCTTCAGAATACGCAAATTCGCCAACCTGGGTCGCTATACCACAGTGTACCAAGCAGAAGTCTTCGCAATAATTGGCTGTGTCCAAGAGAGTCTGCAAATGAATCTCCAGAATAAGAAGATATTCATCTTCTCAGATAGTCAAGGCGTTAACATCCTGTGAACTTGACTCCAAACTCACTAGCGAGTGTGTCCTGCTCCTAAACCAGCTTGGCAATGCCAACATCGTAAATCTGATTTGGGTACCGGGACACTGCAATATCAGAGGCAACGAAGTCGCTGACGTGCTAGCAAAGGCCGGGGCAGAGAGCCCACTACTCGGACCGGAACCAATAAGTGGCGTTCCAGCCTGCATGGTCAGGTTCGAGTTAAAAGAGTGGGAGCATAAGCAAAGCACTGAATATTGGAAAAGACTACCTCGACTAGAACAGTCTAAGGCGTTGATACAGGCGTTCGATCAGAGACGAGCTGTAGAAATAATAAAACTGAGCAGAGGACATGTTAGGGCACTCACTCGGACCCTCACAGGGCACTGCAAATTAAATAAGCACCTGCACAACATGGGCCTTTCAGATACCAAAATCTGCAGGTTCTGTCGCGAGGACGAGGAAACGATTATCCACGTCCTCGGCGAGTGCATAGCGCTGCACCGGTGCAGAAGCCGGCACCTGGGAGCACACATGATCTCAGCAGACGAGATCAAAAGCTCCCCCATCAGCTCCATTCTCGGGTTTATCCTGGAACTGGAGCTACATGAGGTGCTGTAATAGGTTACGGGGCTGCCACAATAGATCATCTACTGGTCGCAGTGGCTATGAGACGCAGGGCTCACCCCATTTCTAACAAATAATAATAATAAGCCCTTCGCTGGATACGGTCTAGAGGAAGAAGCTGATACTTGGGAGCTCCAGCCCAGAGGTGAGAGCAATATTCCATATGAGGACGCACCTGCGCCGTATAAAGTTGCAAGAGATGCCTCGGCATGAAATACGCCCTCGACCTATTGAGCACGCCAAGTTTTTTGGAAGCCAATTTGACTTTGTATGAAATGTTGTATTTTTTTATGTGAATTTCCAAAAGTCATGGAAAAAATGTTGTTCTGAATGGTTGGTAGGTGACAAACAGATGTAAATGTTCACAAATTCATTATGTTTCACTTAGTTTACTGTCACGTGACGTTAATAATACTTGTTCTTATTTCGAATACAGCATAATAAATAGATAAATTGTCACTATATGACATACATTGTCCAGGTCCCAAACTAAGGTTTTCCCTTGTAGGGAAGGTACCACAAACATCCAGACTCATTACAAATATCTGTTTCATCAACAAACATTTGTGTTCGTGCGGGAATCGAACCCGCGTTCCTTGCATCTCAACCGGCGCACAATTTAGCGCAGTGGTTTGTGTCAAGTATTTTCTATGAAACAGCCGCTTTTAATTCCATAAGAAAACGAACACGCTTCGCCAAAAGCGTTTAAAAGAATTCTTTCCTCCGAGCTCCAAAATTAAGTTGCTACTCCCCGAGACAGATGCTACGGTCGATGCTACGAGTTCGTAGCACGTAGCAGACTACGAACTTAAATTTTTCATTATGGAATTTGCAGACTGTTTCTTTTGTATTAGAAAATTAAAGGAAACAGAGTAAAGGTAAAGGTTCCCGCTCTGCAAAATACTTATTTATAAAAAAGTATTACCTTTGATAAACATTTTGTCTGCCTCGGTAGCTAAGTGGCTAGCGGACCACCAAAGCAAGACTGATTAAACCGGGACAGGTTTATGAAAGTTAAAAAATAAAGTATCGGCCTATAACTGTCCCACTGTAGGGCAAAGGCCTCCATCATAGAAATCAAGTCATCGCTACTATGCCCATCATAGTAGCGATGACTTGATTTCTATGATGGAGGCTTAGGCTTAATCACCACGCTTGCCAAATGCGGATTGGTGATCACAAACCCGAGCTATGTTCGAAAAATTCGAAAAACACTTTTTGCCCGACCCAGAACATTGGCTGAGGCCTATGTCCAGCAGTGGTCGTCTACTGGCTGAAATGATGATGATGATGAAAAAAATGCGTGAAATTCCAATCTTTGTCTTTCCGTCCTTGAAGCCTTACGGAGACATATACATACAAGGATTTTTGTGTTAGCATCAGTAAGTACCGAATTGTTGTAGGTACCATTCATCAAACCCTCAAACATGATATAAAGGCAAGTGGTTGGCTCCTAGAAACGAAATATATTCAAGAAAAGAGTGAATAGGCTGTTACTAGACAAACATGATCCATCCTAGGCCACGTCATCACTTACTATCAGGTGAGATTGTGGCCAAATGCCTAGATATTCTAATAAAGAAAAAAAAACGCCAGCCACACCGAATTGTTTCCCCAAAATTCTTTTCACGAGTTTAAAAATGAAGCCGTAACTCAGCGAGTTACTCGTAGACGAATGCTACGATCCGTAGTCGCGCCGTAGCCGACTACGAGACGCTACGAGCCACTTACCTCACTTTGTCATAGTGTAATTACACTTTAGGTACCTTCCCGTAGCTGGTAACTTTTGCTGAGTAAAGAGATATTGCGACGTCTTTCTGTATTGTTTTCGTCGATATTGTGCAGTTCTGTACTATGGTCGTCGCAGTACTTTTGTGTAGTGATGAATTACTGAGCCAGTTCACGTTAGTTCATTAAAACCAATAAAGATTGTATTATTATGCTCTGAGGAACTGTTTGATATATTCCCTGCAACTAATTCGTATATGAAGAACCACACGCAAGCGATTGTCATTTCATCCTCATCATCTCGATGAATGACGGTCTAGTACTGTTCGTTTTGGCAGAACTTTCTACCACGTACCTCAGTTCTGTGGAGTGGTTTGACAGTAGGAGTATTTCCCGGCAACTCCCACTTAAAGAATTTCAAGCGAAGTGCGTACTCTTTTTTAAAAAGGCCGGCAACACATCGATCTCTCTCATTTCGCAGATGTTCGTGGGCGGTGTAGATTACCTTTCCATCTGAAGACCCTCTTGCACGTATGTCGTTTGCCTCTAGTACAAAAACATCGCTACCAAATGTGTTATAGGGCAAGTCAAATTATGTGAAAACTAAGATAAATACCAAGCGAAAATACGAGTACAATATTCAAAAATTTCAAAATCTTTGGTCAGAAAAAATGCATTAAAAATATCCAAGAGTTTATATAGTTTCATAGCAGCGGAATGGTCCCAGCGCCGCGCCGGTGTGCGCAATGGCCGCCATATCGCGCACCTGCTCGGCGACAGCGCTTTGTAAATAACACCTTGTTGCAACGCAATTACGTTCTTTTTAATTAGCTGGGTGCTTACAGGAGATTGCCTTAGGTAGGTTGTTTAGTGAATGGAATAGTTACAGTGATAAACTGCATTGGTCACTTAGGGTAGGTACGTATGAGCAGTAATAATTTACTCCCAGTTTTATTTTTTAGAAATATTTTTTTTTTGTTATCTGGGTGCGCGGTTTTTCTAATTGACCTTCAGGTTCCGTCGCTTCTCAATTCCATTCTTATTTAAATTTAAAATTCTTATTTGAACAATATATAAGAACTTCAACCAACTTATAGGAAAACACAAACTTTCGAGAATTGATGAACTAAACAGATTACGCTCCTTACCTTTTCAATGGCATTGAAAAGGTGGTTAGAAAAATGATATTGTTATAACCATGAGCGGCGGCAACCGCTTACCATCAAGTGATCTGTCTGCTCGTCTGCCACCTATCACATAAAAAAACTGATTTTTTCAAAAAAATTAGGCCACTTGTTTGAAAAAAAAGTAAGGGTACTAGAGTGCTTAGAAAAGACAAATAGCACATTTTTTTAATTATTTTTATGTCATAGGTGGCATACAAGCAGACGGATCACCTGATGGTAAGCAATTGTCGCCACCTATAGACACCCGCGACACCAGTGGAGTCACACACTTGTGTGGAGTCACACAGCGGGGGTTTTAAGGTTGCCAGCGCACTCGCTGGCAACCTTAAAACCCCCGATTCCTCCGGATTGGGCCTCCGGTACCCTCACTCACAGCACGGTGCTGCTTCACGCCGGTTTTCTGTGAAGCTGATGGTATCACTCCGGTCTAAGCCGGGCCATTCATGCCGAAGCGTGGCTCTCCCACGGTAGACATGCGTAAAAGGAAATAAAAGTTACCTAAGTAAAATTGTTAAAATATGAAAAACATAAATGTAGTAAAAAAGACAATAGTTAAATAAATTATATCGAAGGTGATACAACATTGTATGACAGTATGGCAATTAAAAAGAGTAACTGGCGAGTTTCTTGCCGGCTCTTCTCCACCAGAAACAACTTTGCGAGCCGGTGGTAGAATCGCATTATGTTTATTTACTTTTTTTAGCTTATTTTATGTATCAACATATGTATGTATTAACTTGTAAATTATACTTATGTACTTATACATAGTTTTAAATTATTTAAATGTTGACGATTTGTAAGTGCTGTGTACAAGCCTATACAAATAAAGATGTTTTGATTGATTGATTGAAGGGCGAGGACAAAAAAAAAATTAACGGACAAAACACAATGTCTAATTAAAACCCCCGTTACCCCTCAAATGAGAATGTCAAAACGCACATGTATAAATAACACCACAAATTCATAACGTCAAACAGCCAGTTAAACAACAGCGCGACACCGCCTCTGATTCCTAAACAAATATAGCGGTTATCGTCTTCATTTTAAAACGCGCTTAATAAGGGGCGTTCCACAGTGTTTGCGAAGCGCGACGATCTCTTAATTTCGCCCTCCCTGCTATAAGCCGGTATTGGGGCTAGTGTTGCGCCTCATTTTGTCACTCGAGACAATTTAGTTATTTAAAATTACTTTGAAATAAACTAGCAGAGAAGCGATGGTAGCTCAGTGGTTCAAAATGCGCCTTCCGCCACCATTCTATCATTATCTCGGCGGTGAGGAAAAACTTCGTATCGGATACATTTAACCATAATTTAGTTGGTCTGGTTCCCCTAGAGTCACTCCTGGTGTAGTTTAAGGGTACCCCTTGGATGTGGGTAGTACGGATCAAATCAGTTTGGAGATCTTTGGAGGAGGCCTTACACAGCAGAGCGCCTTTAGGCTGAAAGTGAGGATGGATCTGAGGATCATAACCAAATGTTGGACATCTCAATAATTAAATATCACACAACTTCTCTTACAAGGTTGCTTTAATCATCATAATCATCATCATCATTTCAGCCAATAGACGTCCACTGCTGGACATAAGCCTCCCCCAATGTTCTCCACACAGATCGGTCCTAGCGCCGCCCGCATCCAATGGATTCCCGCTAACTTCACCAGATCGTCGGTCCACCTTGTGGGGGGCCTGCCACGGCTGCGACTTCCTGTACGTGGCCTCCACTCGAGGACCTTTCTGCCCCAACCGCCGTCTGTTCTCCTCGCTATGTGCCCTACCCATTGCCACTTGAGGCATGCAATCCTTTGGGCTATGTCTGTGACCTTAGTTCTCCTGCGGATCTCATCATTAGGTTACTTTGAATCTGCATCTGCGTTATGGATATCAGATTCAACAAAGGTACCACAAATGAATACTACATAAAGTAGCTATAATATACTTAAATACCTATAATAACACTTAAAGCCTGAACACGCACTTTGGAATGTCTTAAGAGAAGCAAGCAAGTTCTATAAAGAATAGCGGCAGATGCTTGAGTGTTTCATAAATTAATTATTAATGAAACATGATACCAATTGCCACGAGTCTTTGGCTCGACTATAACAGTGCTTCCTTTTTATTCTCCTGACCATTTGAACAACTTGACTGTCATAAACATTCATTATTCATTATTAATCAATGAAATACTCTACCGTCTGCCGTGAACCTATGCGTGTAGTTATAGTACGAATAACTATTATTTACTTAGCTATTGAGAAGTAACTCTCAATAGTTAAATAAATAAATTGAGTGAGATTGTATGTGAGGCGCAACACTAGTTGGGGCAGTATAGTGGCAGAGCGCGGCGTAACAGCGTTTATCGCCCGGCGCAAGTTGGGGATGCGCGGCGATTCAGATTTTGTCCCATTACGGTACATGTGAATGAGTCTTTACTTTGCCGAGTAACTGCTTCGTTCGCTGCTTTGGCGATAGCTGTTTTACAGATATTCTTTTTGTCAGTTATCATGTTCGCTTATAGAGGGAGTTCTGTATAGTATTTGAAGTGAGTGACCGCTTCATGGCGAGATAAGATTAGACGGTCTGAGTTTAGTGGCTAGTGAAATAGATCTTACATCTATAGGCTTTGAGTTTGATCAAGATTGTGTTCGAGTTAAGCCAAACTTTTTTGAGAATTTCGGTTAAGAAATTCTTAGTGTTAGGCCGGAATCTGGAGATCTCAGAAAAAGCACATTAAGTTGTTGATCCCTGAGACTAATTTCACTCCGGTAGTGTCACACTGCTGTCTCGATAGAAATGTAAGGGTATAGACAATGCACTTGTCTTAGTGCAAACATTTAACAACACAATATCTTGTGTATGTGTATCTTTGAGATCCGTTAAAGGATATTGTTCTGATGTTTAAGTTTGTTTGAAAATACTGGTATTAAATTCGTAAGCCGTATTACTTGCCTTAGTGTCTAACTAAAGTAAATCTTCGTTTTTCGGTATAAACTCTTGTATATATCAAAAAATACAAAACTTGAGGTAAAGGTCTTCACTTCAAGTAACGAAAAGGACTAATGAAAAGTTAAGTAAAATGTTAAGACACCTGACTCAATGTAGCGTGAAATATATCTCAATGGTTCGTAAAAGCGAAATTCATGTAAATTTGCGAAAAAACAAAGCGGCAAATAGAGCGACGCTTCATAAAATATTAGTGAAAGAAAAACTGCTTTTAAAATACATCAGCATTACGTGAATATTACACGCAAAGTATGTAGAAAAAAGTTCAATAAACGCCTTACTGTCGTAAAAACTAATGCAGTGTTGTGCGAAATGACGCGGGAGAGAATTTGCGAGCTCTAGTAATTTTTTGCTAAAGTGAACTGAAATATCGAGTGACGTGATCGGTGCTTTCGGCGTCGTTCATTCTTATGCCGAGTTTATTCGCGACTTATAAAATTACCTATTCTTTTCAGACTTTTTTAGTTTACCTTCGAAGATATAAAGTAGAAACTTATTTGGTTTATTTGTATTGTATTGGCCATTTAGGTGATTGGAGAATTTTAGTTGCGTGGATGAAAAGATAAGGTCAAACTCCAGGGACTTATACTAATGTATAAGTTACGTTTTATGGTGTAGTTACTTATTACTGAATATTTTGGCGTACATTTTTTAATATAATCTATTTGTAATTTATTCCATCCTAAAATATATTCTCCATCGTCATTTTTAGGGTTTCGTACCTCAAACAGAAAAAACGGAACCCTTGTAGGATCACTTTGTTGTCCGTCTGTCTGTCTGTCAAGACCTTTTATCTAAGAACGCGTCGACGTATCAAGCTGCTGAAATTCACATGAAATATTCAGGTCTATTGTCCCTTTAAGCTGTGAAAATATCAAACTTCTAAGTCAAGCCAATCAAAAGATACAGCCGATTATGTCGATATTTTCAACAAATTTTCGACACTCGCAAAGGAATCAAAACCTACATGGTACTTCCCGTAAACTCAGAATATTGAAATTTGGCATGAAGCATTGTCATATAGGAAAAAATTGCGAAAAGCACATTTTTTTAGTTATATAATATAATAAAAATATTTTAATAAAATGAAATGTACGGCGGAACCCTCGGTGCACGAGTCAGACTCGTACTTGGCCGGTTTTTTGATGAAAGAATTGTAAAAGAATCTCGTTGCTAGACATTTAAGGGTCTGAAAATTCTGTCTACATTATAGTCCGTAAAATAAACATAGCTTGATTAAACTGACAGCGACTAATTGATCACAGAAAGATTATCATTATGTAAAATAAAATTCTATAAATCATCATCATCATCATCAGCAACCCACACTCGTCCACTGTTGGACATAGGTCTCCCCTAATGCACGCCACTGCTCCCGATTTTCGGCCACTCTCATCTAGCCCACACCAGCCAGCCTTCGAATGTCATCATCCCATCTTATCGCAGGGCGTCCTACACTACGCTTACCGAGTCGCGGTCTCCATTCAAGGACTTTACGGCTCCAACGGCTGTCAGTTCTGCGGCTAATATGACCGACCAGCCCATTGCCACTTCAGTTTGCTAATTCGGTGGGCTATGTCGGTGATTTTAGTTCTCTGTCGGATTACATCATTTCTGATGCGGTCCTTCAGAGATGCTCCGAGCATAGTCCTAAAATTCTATGAATAATACTTGGTAAAATGATGAACCTTATTTTCATTGAAGTAAAGATCAAAAGGTATCTGTCTTTTTTATTTTTTGTGATAGTTGGCAGACGAGCAGACGGATCACCTGATGGTAAGCGATTGCCGGCACCCATGGACACCCACGACACATGTGCGCTGCCAACCTTTAAACTCACGCAGCGAAACACAGCACAGTGCTACTTCACGCTGGTTTTCTGTGAGGCCGTGGTATCACTCCCGCCCGTTCATATCGAAGCTCTTCCACGGTCAAAATCTAATTAAGGTGACGGGTAGGGCCAACTAGCGACGCCAATCGATTTTAATTTTTAGCTACTAAACCGGATTTTCTTTAAACAATTTCGGGGTTACAAACTCTCGGAAAACACTTATACTATTTATTAAATAACCTGCACAAATGCGGACCCAACATTTGTACCCGAAAAATTGATTCACGCTAAAAGTGGCCGCTTTTGGCGGTAATCAATTTTTCGCGTACAAAAACGGACCCAACATTGGTGCATTAATAAATAGTATAAAGTGTTTGCCGAGAGGTTGTAACCCCGAATCGTTTAAAATAGATTCGGTTTAGTAGCTAACAATTAAAAACAAATGGTGTCGCAAGACGAAAGTCTTCAATGCGTGTGTGTTGCCAGTGATGACATACGGAATCGAAACGTGGCCGCTTACAATGTGCCGATTAAGGAGGCTCAAAGTCACTTCGAGAGCAATGGAGAGGGCTATTCTCGGAGTCTCCCAGCGTGATCGTATCAGAAATGATGAGATCCGCAGGAGAATTAAGGTCACAGACATAGCCCAAAGGATTGCATGCCTCAAATGGCAATGCGCAGGGCACATAGCGAGGAGAACAGACGGCCATTGGGGCGGAAAGGTCCTCGATTGGAGGCCACGTCGACAGGAAGTCGCAGCCGTGGCAGGCCTCCTACAAGGTGGACCGACGATCTGGTGAAGATCGCGGGAATCCATTGGATGCGGGCGGCACAGGACCAATCTGTGTGAAGAACATTGGGGGAGGCCTATGTCTAGCAGTGGACGTCTATTGGCTGAAATGATGATGATGATGATGTTTCTTCAAAAGTGCCTGTTCAAAAGACTTCCATTTAACATATACATTTTTTCATATTCGCACAGCTGTTAAAGTCTCTCACTTCTTGCGCCGCGTTACGTTTATAACAAGCGCTCGTGTGTTTATCATCCTATACAACCTTATTGCGCCTCTGCACCAATGCGGTGTTTCCCCTCACTATAGACTTGAGTTGCACATAAAGAACATGTTTATTGGCCGTCGGGATATATGAGCGGTCTCGTCTTTTGTTGTGAATAATCGCGAGAGCTCATTATTCGAATAACGGTTTATGGAGCGTGAGATAATATTTGTAGATTTAATACCTGTGATGATGGAAACTGAGGTTATATTCTTATACCAACCGTCCATAATATCTACGATTTATAGTTTTACAGTTAACGAGGCAGTGAAACAAATGAATGCGCTAGAAAATTCGGATCGATCAGGAGCCATGCTCATAAAATTTTGAAAACATGGCGGATGTCACATGAAATCCATACAAAATAAAACTATGTTTTAGTGATATACTCGTATGTCGTACGCTACGCTACCTACGCTTACCGAGTCGCGGTCTCCACTCAAGGAGTTTGCGCCTCCAACGGCTGTCAGTTCTGCGGCTAATATGACTAGCCCACATGAGTATTTACTAGTACTAAAAGATTATGATGTTATTTTGAAAATTGGTAAGCCTGCTCGTCTGCCACCTATCACATACAAAATAATCTTTATAACCCTTTAAAACATTTATTTGTGTTAAAAGGCGTCACTAACCCAAAAAGTCACAGAAAACCAGCGTGAAGCAGCGCTTGCGCTGTATTTCTCTGAGTGAGTGAGGATACCGGAGGTCCAATAGGGGAGGGAGGGAAGGTTTTTTATATTATTATTCACTGTTGATTCTGATATCCATAACACAGGTGCTTGAGCTATCTATCTCAGAGTTAGATCAATGTTTTTTAGAATTCCCGTCTTGATAAATTATAGTTATTATTAATTTATAAAAACTTTTGTAGATACATTCTTTGGCTTGATAGTATCTTAAAAACCTAAGTTAGGTTTGTCTATAGTTCTCTAGGAAAACTGAATTAGATAAAGCATCAATATAACACTTATCTAAATATAGGCAATCACAGATACAAATACAAGACTATTGCGCGCACAGCGACAATAACCCGGTTGCGAGGATAAAATGTTGGCAGCCCAATTGAGACTCCACCGGTGATGCTTGTGTCCATAGACAACGGTATCCGCTTACCATCATGTAATCCATCTGCTCGTCTACCTATCTTCTTCTATACTGCTTACTTTTAAAGATTATTAAAAAGAAGAATTTTGAAAATATAGAAGAAGCCAAATTATTAAAAAGATTTTTTTTTAAATATAATGTACCTACCTATAATTTTTGTTAAGTACCCTTACCCTTTAAGTAAATTACTGTAACCTCTAAAATATCATGATGTGCATGTCTGTAATTGATGTAAACACTAGAATAGTCCCTTGCCTTGTATATGTAAAATGCTTGTGTTTATATTGTTGATGTGCCAAATAAATAAATAGAGGTAGGTTAATTATAATGACTACGAGGAAAAACCCCTGCGCCATGCAATCCACACCCAACGCCATCTATTGGTACTATTATGAACTATTTTCAATTCAGTTCATTAATCAGTTTGACTCCCGAAACAAAGTGAGGGCGGGCCACTAGTCACATATAAAATAAAATTCGTTTCTGTAATTGGGTGTGTATCTAACTCGGTTACACAATAACGCGTGGTGCGTTTCCTTGTACAGGGATAATGAGGAGCGATTTTCATAATTCCCCTTTTTATCATGTGGCCCGTAATTAAAAGGAACAAAAGCGACAACAGTCTCGTGTTCCGTGACGTCACACGTGAAACGCTGAAGGGAATTAACATTTTTTTGGTTATTTTCCCACATGGGGTGAAATCGACACGGGCCGCCTAAATACGAAATTACTTATGATAATTAATAAGTTCTTTGTTGAATTTTGTGTGGGTGTTGGGAGAAGTTGGCGAAAATGTGAGTAATTAATTTCAAAATTACATGTTATGGTGACGTATGGAAATTTTGAAGTGATTTTGTTTGGAGTAGCTTTGCGTGGGAGTTTTGCTTCTTGCCGTGTGGTTCCCGGCAGAGTAGAATAGGCCACCCTCACTCTTACCGAGGTGTGGTAAAAGGCGACTAAGGTAAAGCTGCTGGCATGATCATCAACACCCAGAGAAGGAAAACTCTGCATTAATATCAAAACCCTCGCCAACCCGTCTGCCAAGCGTGGTGAGTATGGCAACTACCCCTCATGTGATTGAGGGAGGCCCGTGCCCCAGCAGTGGGGACTTAAATGGGCTGACGATGATGATTTGCTTCTTGTGTACAAAACATATCTCTAATGTTCTACCGATATTTAGATTATGGCGGTCAGTCTGAACGCAAGGCATCTATATGCCTTGCGTTCAGACTGACCGCCATAATTAAAGTATTATATATCTATCTATATAGATATATAATACTTTATTGCATAAAATACAGAACTTGGTATTACTTCACATGACCGTGGGAGAGCCACGCTTCTGCATGAATGGGCTGGTCGAGCGACGTGATACCACGGCCTCACAGAAAACCGGCGTGAAGCAGCATTGTGCTGTTTCGCTGCGCGAGTGAGGGTACCGGAGGCCAAATTCGGGGGAAAGAGGGATTTAAAGATTGGCAGCGCACTTGTGACTCCACTGGTGTCGCGGGTGTCCATGGGCGGCGGCAATCGCTTACCACCAGGTGATCCGTTCGTCTGTCACCTATCACATAAAAAAAATTTAAGCTTTTTATATTCTATTGTTTTTACTTTACAATTATTTTGGATCAAATATGTGTGTCAGACACAAGTGCACACTCAATTCCCGTGCCCTCATAGTACTATGTGAACCGATAAAACACCTTTTATATTGTTACAAATATTTGATTAAGATGAAACTGCTAAATAAATTATTGATATTTTTTATAAGTTATCAATATTGATGATTCTATCGACAGCTCATGTCGAATCAAGCACTTACAAATTTCGTCGGCTTAGTAACGCGTTCAGTGGTCTAATTGTTAAAACAGCCACTCGGATTGTGAAAGATGTGGGTTCGATTCGGCCTGAACACGAGATGATTTTTTTAGTGCACTATTTACTTTCAAGGTTTTTGTTACTTTGAATCAATATTCTTCTTGCTACTAATATAATTACAACCTTGTACTGTCCCTTCAACTTTAGCTTGTCAGCGATCTAACTAATACAATAAAGTGTTCCAAGTATATCCGAAAGTATAAGCGTGTTTCGCAACAATTAACTGTGCCGAACCTATTCCAAAGTTTCACAATCAACTTGCTAAATCATTTAACGAGGGCCATTCACGGAGAGCGTTACTTTACTTAACCGAAATATAATAAATAAGTTAATCAAAAGTGACTTTACAAATTGTATTTGTTTGATCTCGAAGTCGGCAAGTTTTAATGAAAACATCGAGTTGCGCTCTCATTCAGTTTTTACTTTAAAAGCAGCTACTGCGGATTTTTGTATGGGACTTTATTTATGAAGTCTGGTGTTCGCTTTTAATCTTGTGAAGGTGTTTAACACCAAATCATGATCATATATAATCATATATTTTCATCATCATCGCATTTTCCATTAGAACATGTCAACTATTTAATAATTTGGCAAAAGTAAATGTCGACATTGACTTGTTCAACACTTCAGTTTCGAAATTGATGACGAAAGTGAAACGTGTACTGAATGATAACTTTTTCTCAAATGTTATTTAATTTCTTTTTTTTCCTGATAATGTCAGATGACTTGATCAATTTCAATGTTTCTTCTTCTGGGAGTGGCAAATACGTTGTTCATTTTGTTTGTAATTTAGTAACTTTCTGTTTTTTTCTTTCTTAACATTAGGTACCCACTTGCATTTCTGTTAAACAACCTAGTGATTATCAGTGGAAACTTGTAATTGGCCCTCAATGTTTTTTTTCTGTGACTGTATCCCTAGATCTAGCTGTAAGTTTTCCAAAAACTTGTAAAATAAAATATAATTTTACCCATTTACACCCAGTGGTAATATAGACATTATTAGAAATAGTTAAAATGATTATGTAAAAAAAGAAGCAACAATTAGCTACAGCATTAATAAAATATTGGAAAAATGATTCAATTAGCAAATAAGTTCTACGAAGCAAGCTATGACCGTCTGAGCACACGCCTGAGGAGCAAATAGGCCCGAAGCGCGCGTCCTCATGCTTAAATAGACGAGCCCGATGACGTAGGCTGTGGCGTGATGGTAGGAGATGGGGGTGCATCTAACAATATACATATTTAATAATAAGTAGAATTACCAAAATTAAGTACAGGTTTTCTCATATCCTTCTACATGTCTCCCTCATCGAAAGGTGTAATTCCCAGTTGAATGCAACTTTGAATGCAAAGCTGATACTCCCGAGCTTGGTCGCTTGGGCCATGAGCCAGGATTCTGGTAATTGCAATGAAGTGACTACCGTTTGAGCTTCGCACCCCTTAGTCGGAGGAACCAGACTAAGTGGTTGTGGATCACGGTTGCACGTTCAGTATCATTGTCTCAAATATTGTAGGTATTCACAAGTTTGATAAACTATCCGAGACTTGCAGGTTTCCTAACGATTTCCCGAGCTAATATATAGAAATATGCACATTGATTTTAAAAATTCAGAGGCATGCCCGGATTTGAACCCGTATGAAAGGCTAGTTACAGATCGGTTTACGAAAGATGACCACAAATGGCCAGCGTCTACGCATGTATTCTCTTGAAGAAAAGACTTAAGACAAAAATCATTTTCTATTAATAGAATGTGTTCAGCCTAAGCCCTTACAATGTGTCGAATTGAGAATGAGCCATTTCTTTATGAGATTACACTGCGTAGACGGTCGTCATTTGTGGTCATCTTTCGTGAATCGACCTGTACATTCTACATATACATTTGAATATGTATACTTTTCTCCTGACCAATTTATGCACTGGTCATTGAACACAGAAGCAAGTTTAAAGATACCCTTCCAAGATTAGAAGGGCATGGCGCACCTCCTTGACCCACGAGAGCTGCATCCCTTAAGGCGAATATATTATGTGACAGTAGCATCCCTCGGAGTGTAACTGGGGACTATACGAGGGTCGTCCCTAAAGATATAAGATACGAATGCCCCCAAACTTGTCCGCGATTATCTCGCAAACTTGGACACTTTCTATTCTTTTTATTACGTAAGTGTGTATGAAGTTCATGCGATAACCTACATTATGTTTGGGCTGGATTGCTAAGTCTTTATCTTAATGCTTTATGTTTAAATCTAGGTAATAATCGTAGGTTTGTTAAAGATATCTGATGAACATGTTGTTGAGTGTAGAGTTTTAAATATTTAACAACATCACATACTCGTATATTGATTTGACTGCGAGATAGGTAACTCAAGCACCTGTGTTACAGATATCAGAACCAATAGCGGAATTACAATTATATATATATTTAATACATTACTTTTGTAAATACATACTTATAAAACAGAGAAAACACTCAGATCAATACAAACAGACATAATCATTCACACAAATGTTTGTACCGTGCGGGCATCGAACCCGCAACCCTTGTACCTGAGGCAGAGTTCACTACCACTAGTCCAAACGGGTCGTTATCATAGATTAGATATATACGTCTTATTGGTCTAGTGGTTTAAGTAACGGGCTGTGATCTCGAGGTTTTGGGTTCGATTCCCGGGTCGAGCAAAAAGTATGTTTCGAATTTTTCGAAAAAAGCTCGGGTTTGTGATCACCAATCCGCATTTGGCAAGCGTGATTATTAAGCCATCATAGTAGTTGATTTCTATGATAGAAGCCTTTGCCCTACATTGGGACAGTATATACTTTACAGATATATAGTTTTTTATTCAAACGGCCTGTAGACACAGGCCGACCACTGCTGGACGTAGATCTATTTTATGTTCCGCTTTCAGAACTATCTAAAACTTTCCTCATCTACCAACACTCCTATTATGAGCTGTTACTGCAACGTTTCTAATGTTGTTAGTTGTAGGTAAGCCACGCTGCCACCCTGTAGGCATAATGTCGTTAACCTACAACTAGGGATCCATATCAGAAAAAGAGAAATGCTATATTTAACCGTGTCTCAATTTATTCTATCTTTTTAAGGTTCCTGAGACACCTAAAACTTCCTATCATTTACCATGTTGTTATCTATACGTGGCAGACGAGCAGACGGATTATCTAATGGTAAGGTTTACAATTACAATTAGGTTTACAATATAATATATATCACTTCACTGCAAAATCACGAAAGTTGCACGGTAAAATCAGTAAAATACTAATTCAAAACCTTTGACTTGCATCAGTTGATACGATTGAGCCTACCACGCAGAATCACAGCTAATGCCAAAAACGCTAGCCCGACGCTAAAGAACACGTCGTTACCTACACCGAACGCCCACCCTCGCACTGTCAAAAATCAAGTGCCATTTGAAACAAGGGCAAATAAGATGATCCCAATCGGGTAAAAAGCTTAGCTTGTAATCGAGTGAGAACTACCCCGATTGTAGTGTCGACGAATATTCGATATTTCTACTATCGATAGTTTTTATTCGAAAACAGCAATCCTATCGATACTATCGATAGTTTTTATTGGAAAACTACTTTGATAGTCCTAATCTATCGATATCTGGTCCTAACTAGGAAATACTATCGATAGCTTAATTCTATAGAATTTATCGATCCTATTGATAGTTATTTGGTATCATAAATAAACACTTAAAAATTAATCTCCTGTTCAGGCGGGACAAGAACCCACATCTTTCACAGTCCGAGTGGATGGTCTATCAATTAGACCACTGAACGCGTTACTAAGCCGAATAAATTTGGAAGTGCTTGATTCGACATGACATGATGTAATCCGATAGAGAACCAGAGTCACCGACATAGCCCAACGAATTTGCAAACTGAAGTGGCAGTGGGCTGGTCATATTAGCCGCAGAACTGACAGCCATTGGAGCCGTAAAGTCCTTGAGTGGAGACCGCGACTCGGTAAGCGTAGTGTAGGACGCCCTGCGACAAGATGGGATGATGACATTCGAAGGCTGGCTGGTGAGGGCTGGATGAGAGTAGCCGAAAATCGGGAGCAGTGGTGTGCATTAGGTGAGACCTATGTCTAACAGAGGGACGCGTGTGGGTTGCTAATTATGATGATTCGACATGAGCTGTCGATAGTCTCATCAATATTGTAGGTATATTTACAATATCCAGTAGAAATATTATTACAAATATTTGACCACCAGTTAAGATGAGACTGCTAAATCAATAGTCGTGTCATCTCGTGTAAATGAAATTTTTAGTGTGTCATTAACTTAAGAATAAATTGCAAACGATTGCTATAAAAATATCAACTATCAAAAGTAAAAAAAAAAAAAACTATCGTTAAATACTATCGTTGTTTCTGCTGTCTCCTAAATTATGTACTTCTGCGTAAATTTTAACAAAATGTTCCCTTTAAGAAAACACTCATTAAATTGTCAACAATAGTATTTTTAATTTCTAAAATTGATAGGGAGTCTAAAACAATGGATACTGTCTTCAAATTTTTGTTCACGATTAACGATATTATTGACAGTATTGCCTAATTCAGAATTTTTTGATAGAATATCGATAATATTGATATGACATCAACGATACAATAACTATTTCAAGGGAGAACCATGCTACGGCATATAATGAAAACCGGCGTGAAGCATGGCTCTTACTGAGTTTTGCTGCAAGAGTGAGGGTAGGTACCAGACGCCCAATCCGGGGGAAAAGGAGTTTTAATTGTTGACAGCGCATTTGTGACTCCACTGGTGTTGCGGGTGTGCATGGGGACCGACAATCGCTTACCAGCAGGTGATTCAGCTGCTCGTCTGCCACCGATCACATAAAAAAATCTAAAACAATCGATATTATCGATACTAATGCCTAACTTTGAACTCTCGATAGACTATCGATACTATTGATATTACGCCAACTATCGACAGCCTATCTATCGATAACGACCGGCAGCACTACCCGAGTGACAGTCGGGCCCGGAATTTCGGGAGACCCTCTGCAGATAATTCCTTTCATTTGGCACAAAGGCGCTCGGGACCACTCCGGATTTGCCGAGCCGTCTCCTAATGACGTTTTTGTCTGTGCTCCTCTTGTATTTTGTGCAAATATTGATTGACTTGTACGTGGATGAGGTCGGTTTAGTTGTAGGAGTTCTTCAGGTGATAGGATAGATTGATAGATATTCTATATTATACAAAAACAAAATACAAGTATGACACAACAAAACAGACAGTACAATAAGGCTTTAAGGTTTCTGACTCTGATTATTTTTTTATTTTTTGCACCATATACTATACAGTATAATAATATCCTTCAATTGATTACAGCTATGGCGGCCAATCTCAACGATCAGCCACGTACGCAGGATATATTATAGTGCTCAAGTGTGTGCGCAAACACAAGAGCACTCTCTATTCCCTTACCCTCATAATCCGATGGGACACTAATGTGACACGGCCGGAGAGGGATCGGGCGCAGGACCAACAGCTTAACGTGCTTTCCGAGGCACGGGGGTACAAGACCGCCAACTTCCAGACTCCGGGCTCCCACTAAGAATTTCTTGCCGAAAACTTAGGTACAAATTTTTGGCCCGACCCGGGGATCGAACCCGGGACCTCTTGCGCAGCCGTCGCTTTAAAGTGCGACCCTCTAACCACTGCGCCACCGAGGCAGTCACCATAATATGCACCATATACTATACCTACAATATAATAATATCCTTCAACTGATTACAGCTATGGCGGCCAATCTCAACGATTAGCTACACACGCAGTATATATTATAGTGCTCAAGTGTGTGCGCAAACACAAGTGCACTCTCTATTGCCTTACCCTCGTATTCCGATGGGACACTGTGACAAGACCGGAGAGGGATCGGCCGAAATACAAGACCGGTAACTTCCGGACTCCGGGCTGCCACTAAGATTTTCTTACCATTTGACTGCGCCATAGAGGCAGTCAATACAAAAAAAATACAAAATAATTTATTTCAGTCACTTAAGTATAAGTATTGTACAATGAGTTTGGACTCTCCTTTTAAGCAAATACTTGCTTGTGTTAGGAGAGACCGCTTTTCTATATCGGTACAGTTAGTATACTTAAGTGAGTAGATACATTTGACAAAAGCTTGATATTTAAGACCTTTAACATAAATAAAGTAGTTAGAAAGTGTGATGTGTGATGGATTATGTGTGTGTGCGTGTGTGTGTGTATACAATACATTATACAAGTTACATAACTATCGTAATTACATGGACCCTGAAAAGTAAGGGTATGGCAAGAATTATATATGTAAGTATAAAAGATTATACAACATGTGCGGATACAGAATGGGATCAGAAATGGCGGCGCATCTATTCACTTCTCGCTCGCACACTATTTGCGTCTATACTCACACTCGCATAATAGTCAAAATAACCCGAAAATTACGTCATCTTATGAAAAAAGGTCCTTAAAATAAATAACCCTGGATTTATCTACAAATTTCTTCAACTATTCGTTCAAAAACACGTAAAAATAACACTTTATTGATTTTGTTGGAAATTCTCGTATCAAGGATAATTTTCCAGCAGTGGACGAGTGTGGGTTGCTGATGATGAAACGATTATAACTACCTACGTTGTTTTGTGATGGTAATGAATATCTATCAGACGCATCCACAATATTAACTTGACAAGTTCATTAAGCGCGATAAGCGATTCATAAAACGTTTGACTTCTTGCAATTAAGCAATAATGTCAAAAACCTGCAATTAATTCAACAAAATCAAGTCAATTTATCTCCCTAATCTTTTCATCGACGCCGTCTTGGTCTAGTGGTTTAAGTACCGGGCCGTGATCCGGGGGCCTGGGTTTGATTCCCGGGTCGAGCAAAAAAAAAGTATGTTTCGAATTTTTCGAACATTGCTTGGGTTTGTGATCATCAATCCGCATTAGGCAAGCGTGGTGATTAAGCCTAATCCCATCATAGTAACGATAACTTGATTTCTATGTTGGAGGCCTTTGCCCTGCAGTGGGACAGTATAGGCTGATACGTAATCTTTTCATCGAGCAGAGGTTGTGTACAGGAATTTGCAGCCGTGGCCGGCTCCCCGCAAGGTAGACAGATCGTCGGATCTGGTGAAGGTCGCGGGAATCCCTTGGTGTGTGGAGAACATTAGGGCGTCTATTGGTTGAAAAGATGATGAATCTTTTCATACGTTTTGTAAGTAGGAATATCGTATATAATTTCCCAATCTAAAAAGATGCCTAGATAAGGTCGTCATTTGTACATAATGCATAGTCTTCCTTGCCTACCTTGCATAATAGTCAAAATAACCCGAAAATTACGTCATCTTATGAAAAAAGGTCCTTAAAATAAATAACCTTGGATTTATCTACAAATTTCTTCAACTATTCGTTCAAAAACACGTAAAAATAACACTTTATTGATTTTGTTGGCAATTCTCGTATCAAGGATAATTTTCCAAACCAGTGGTAGATTTGTTTAAGGTTTGCAGTACTCACTGTTATTACAAGCTTGAGATGAATTTATGAATTTTGATTCAAACTTTATGAGCGAAGACGAGAAGCGAGGAAATACATTTTATGTATGGTACAATTACTGTTACCGTGTTACAGGTTTATTGATTTAGCGGCTGATTATTCAGGCTTCAATTTGTGAGTAAACTGGTTATATTGTAGAGCCTTCCTGCAATGCAAAAGAAGAACCCGGTTTTTTCCCTGGATAAAGCTTGTAATATGTTATTTCGGGCCGGGGCTTCTTCTGGCATCATATGGGGTTTCTTCTAAACATCCTTGTGCTACAAATATCAGAAAATGAGTCATCGGGCCAGTCATTTATGCTCCGTCAACAAATGCCTGATAAATGGCCACAAAATTTTCAGGCATTTTGTGATACAAGTGATGTTTTGTGATTGGTGATCGGTAGAAGCATGGCAATGAACGTGTAAGATATCGATGTTTGAATTATAGAATGACGTGCGAGAGTGAGATAGAAGACGAATGGCCTTCGATGTAAAGACGGTGTAGAGAAGACGCTTTATGATTAAAATATAGAAACACTTATTCCCGAATCCCTGGCTTTATTCGTAACCACATCCCACACAAATGCGCAATATAATTTCTACCAAATTTCATACTAAAACTAAAGGTACCGGTAAAGAACCGTACTAATATGTATTACCTTCGCTTCAACGTCTCCGATAACCGGTTTTACATTCTTCTCCGGCATTTCAACGTCTCGGCATTATTTACTGCCTCGGATGGAATCCCGATTTTATCTCGGAATTAGACGCCGGGACTAGCATTTGCATGAAGAATATCTGAGGCACATTACGCTGGATTGTGCACCGTTTGCACAGTGTACTTGTAGCGAGAGGCAACGCCATCTTCAAAAGATCTAAAGATGAAATTGGTACGAACAGCCATACATCTATGTATACGAATCTGTCATATTTCTTCAATTGATTTTTGCCTTAATGTCAAACACGTTTGCTTCAATATCAATTAAAGAATCAGATTCTAGTAATCTGATGTTGTGCTGTCTCTACAGCATACGATAAAAGAATTTATTATTGGTGCTCAATCCTTCTAACATGCACTACTTGGAAATTTTCATTGAGAAATTCCTGGACACGACAAACACCTGGAGTTATCCAACACTGTAATCAAGGTAAGCTTTATTCAGAGTCAAAGCGCGGAATTGACGGTCAGGTCAATTTGGAAAATGAACTATCCTAAATTGTTATTGGTCCAGGGGTCCTGGGACCCAGACCCAAAACAAGAACCAGACTCTGGTTGTGCTAAGCTATCGTCCTTGTCTATATATTATGACATATTTAATATTGTGCACGGATACGAATGCAAGCTGGTGAGTCATACAGAAAACATAAAGAGGTACCAACAAAAAAAGGTTTGACCTAAGTTCAATTGTACCTATATGCAGCCCCCTTCATCTGTTTTTTCAGCCTGTATGCTTCTACTAACTATATCATCCGTATATAGATCCGTATATGACTCCCATAAATGTATTAATCAAGAGGTTAACTCAGTTAGTAGGTACCTACTAGTGGGAATGGGTATATAATTATTTATGCTTTAGCAACGACAAACGGTGAAAAAGCGACAAAGGTCACTTGATGAAAAGTAATCATCGCCACCCATAAAGATCCGCGAATTCGGAGAGATCACTAATGTGATCGCTAATTGTACAAAAACCGAATAAGTGGTGTAGGTTGTGGAAGGAGGAACCACTCAAAGGGTCAAAACCGGCTGAAGAAAAAGAAAAATAATGCTTACGAATTTACACATTAGGTTCAAGTTTCCTCACTGAGAGAGGTTGCATTATGGTCTTAAAACAAAGTGTGCCGCGGCATAGCTTCTTTCGGCTTTTGTGCGCCGGGTGCGATTACCTCGAATTACCTTTCATTTGAATTAATATTGGGCCCGCGCGGATGAGATGGGGTTCCACTCGCAAATGGCTGCCGCTTCTCGCCGTGTATTTAATAATGATGGCAGCTCTGAACCGATGGGGAAGTTCAGTTTTAGTTGCGTCTTTTAAATTATCTGCGTTTTGTTTCACGCACTTCATAATTTGCGACAAAAGTCGTTATTTTATCATATTGGTTAACTTATCGATTTTGATTTCTTCTCTTCTTCTTCTCCATCTTGCATGATTTTGCCCACTGCAAAGCATATTCCTCTCCAATTTCTCTCCACTTTCTCTTGTCGTCGGATTTCTGGATTTTGATTTCTAATTAGATGAATATTTTGAGCGTGAAACATTTTAAGATCTTGAAATATTAATTGGATTATATTTTCTTAAATATGTCGCATGCCTGTTAAGGTGACTGTTGATACTATTCATTGTTTCTTTTCTCACCAACTTGTAACACAGTTTTAAGCAATAAATGATTTTGATTCTGATATCACTTGTAACAACAATTCAGCTTTTAGAAACATTTTGTAAGCTGGCCATATCATCTGTAGAACCGACAACGCCACCGCAAAGGTTAACGAGTTCTCTAGGTAGACCATGTGTAGGTTTTTTTATGTGATAGGTGGCAGACGGATCACCTGATGGTAAGTGACATAATTATGATTGCCGCCGCCCATGGGCACCTGCGACTCCAGTGGAGTCACAAGTGCGATACTAACCTATAAACCCCATTTACTCCCGGATTGAACTCCCGGTACCCTCACTCACGCAGCACAGTGCTGCTTCACGCCGGTTTTCTGTGAGGCCGTGGTATCACTCCGGTGGCCATAAATAATCAGAAACTATTATTTCCCTATCAGCATTATCCAGGGAAGAGGAATAACAGAAGATTTCGTTTGTGTGTATTAATGGCTCTTCTGTTTCCTCATGAAACAGTGGTTAGAAATGCTACTCTCTTTACGATGACATTAATATTAAATTATGTCTGAGGTGGTTTAAAATGTTACTTTAAGACAGTTGACATGCACTACAGTGATGTAATTATGGAGTTACTGTGACACAATTAATGTTACCAAACTTCCAAGATCAAATAGAAATTTGTGAAGTGGTGCTCAGAAAAATAATCATATACCCAAAATAGCACAACTTAACTTGTGTAATGGGTATCAAAATTTAATGAAGGTAAAATTCATATAACGGGGTTAATCGCGACGAAAATAAACAGGCAAGTCAAGCAGTAAGGTACTGCAATGTACTTACTTGTTTATTTTCGTCACGTTTAGCCCCGTTAAACGAATTTTAGTATAATGCGACGTGAAAGTTTAAATTCTTATTAATGAAGGTAGCACAAATGTACATAATATAAATTATACTCGTAACAACTAAACATTGAACAAAATAATAAGAGTTAATTACACAAAGGTTTGTCTAGAGTGGATGTAGATTTTTTTTTTTTAAATATTCACAACATCACATACATTGATCTGACTCCGAGATAGGTAGCTCAAGCACCTGTGTTACGGATATCAACAGTGGGATTACAAATAAATACATATAATACTTTTCTTTTGTAAATACATACTTATAATACATAGCAAACACCCAGACCAATACAAACAAACATATTCATGCACACAAATGTTTGTATTGTGCGGGGATCGAACCCGCAACCCTTGTATCAGAGGCAGCGTTCACTACCACTGTTCCAATCGGGTCGTCCAAAATTATTATATTGTTTTACGGCCATGAAAATTTAATTCGTCATTTTTGCTTTTTTTTGTATTCATGTTTCCGGCTCAACAATTTATTTATAACTTTTACTAACCCGGTAGCTTGTTTACCAGTTACATTCATTAAACAATATAAAATACAGGCATTCACAAAAGTATTAAATAAAAATCATACATTTATCTCATAAAACCTTAGGTATTCCACCAATATAGATCACCAAGCATCAATAATATTCTTGCCTACCACAAAAAATCTAATCGTATTCAAACTTCGATAAAATTTATTTGATCTAAGTATTCAAAATATATTCTGCACCGTAATTAATATCACAAAACATCGCAGCGCTAAACCACGCAATTGAAACTCTCATAACGAACCACTTCCACATAATTGAAGCATCGATCTACGTTTCAACACCCCCGTACACGAGGCTTAAGCCTACCCGTAGGGGCAACAGACCTACTAATTAAAAAGTTAAGCGTCTGCTACGGACAGTCAATTTTAGGAGTTTTTGTTGGACCGCCTCGCACGTACGGGGCTTGCGCCCGCGCGGTCGTATCGAGTGCACGTCTTTTTGGCCGGATGCAAAATAGTTGGATGTGTTGTCGGCGTTCCGTACCCAAAGGGTATAAAACGCCCTATTTTTTATGTGATAGGTGGCAGACGAGCAGACGGATCGCCCGATGGGAAGCTATTGCCGCCGCTCATGGACGAGCAGCAGACGGATCGCCTGATGGGAAGCGATTGCCGCCGCTCATGGACACCCGCAACACCAGTGGAGTCACACTCACAAATACGCCAACAAACCAACCTTTAAACCCCCCTTTACCCCGGATTGGGCTTCCGGTACCCTCACTCACACACCGAAACACAGCACAGTGCTGATTCACGCCGCTTTTCTGTGAGGCCGTGGTATTTCTCCGGCCCATTCATGCCGAAGCGTGGCTCTCCCATGGTATTACTAAGACTTCGTTCTTCATTCGTATATTCGTATTCATACTAGTGGAATGACGCGCCCTCACCTCATTTCGGGACTTAATTTGCTATTAGTGCAAACCAATTCCGATAGATGGTGCTGGGTGTCGATTACATCGCGTAAGTATTTTTATTAAACAAATAATAAATATTTCACAACATCACATACATTGATCTGACTCCGAGATAGGTAGCTCAGGCACGGATGTGCGACTGTGTTACGGATATCAGAACCAACAGCGGAATAACAAATATACATTTCATACTTTTCTTTTGTAAATACATACTTATAATACATAGAAGCCGTGTGGTCCGCGGCAGAGTAGAATAGGCCACCCTCACTCTTACCGAGGTGTCGTAAAAGGCGACTAAGGTAAAGCTGCTGTCATGATCATCAGCATCGAGAGAAGGAAAACTCTGCATTTATATTAAAACCCTCGCCAACCCGTCTGCCAAGCGTGGTGAGTATGGCAATTACCCCTCATGTGATTGAGGGAGGCCCGTGCCCCAGCAGTGGGGACTTAAATGGGCTGATGATGATGATGATGAATACATAGAAAACACCCGGACCGATACAAACAGACATGTTCTTGCACACAAATGTTTATATTGTGCGGGGATCGAACCCACAAACCTTGCATCAAAAGCAGCGTTCACTACCACTGTTCTAAACTGGTCATCAAATGATTGATGATGGAATGGTTTACATGACACTTAAGATTTCATTACACATATTGACAAATGACAAGTGAAGCAAATAAAAGCTAGCGAAATACAACATTTGTTTTTGTTGGTACACATGACACCGTGTTTACACATGTACCGTCGATTGGCTTTGTAAACTCATCTGTCATAGTTGGTGGCGCTCGCCCCGTCATAGGTCGCGGTTGTGTAACAACATTTGTCGACAAAATATATTAGGCTAGAGTGGCCAGATGGCGCCATTAGCCTGAGACAAACCGGGAATTAAAATTAATTGAATTGTTAGAAAAGTCTGTACTGGACCGTGGGAGAGCCACGCTGGCTCGGCACGGCCTCACATAAAACCGGCGTGAAGCAGCACTGTGTTTTGTTTCGCTGCGTGAGTGAAGGTACCGGCGGCCCAATCCGGGGGAAAGAGCGGTTTAAAGGTTGGCACCTGGAGTCACAAGTGCGCACTTGTGACTCTAGGTGTCGCGAGTGTCCATGGGTCAATTGATTACCATCAGGAGATCCATCTGCTCGTCTGCCACCTATGTTAAAAATATTTGAATTGCTGGAAAAGTGGTACAAGGGTTGGGTATCAATAATGTAAGTGGAATTATAAAACGATCGAATAAAAAAAAGCTTAACTGTTTTAATGACTTGAGTGGCATAATTTTTAGTAAGCGAAAAATTTACCTAAACGACGAGGAATTTTAAAATCCAGAACGAGCTTACCACTGAACGCGTTACTAAGTCGACGAAATTTACTTAAGAATAAATCGCAAAAGATTGCTATAAAATATCAACTATTGATTAAGCAGTCTCATCTTAACTGGTGGTCAAATATTTGTAATAATATTTCCACTGGATATTGTAAATATACCTACAATGGTATAATTGGTAGTACATTCACCCGGATTGTGGAAGGTGTGGGTTCGAGTCCCGCCTGAACACGAGATGAAATTTTTAAGTGTGTTATTTACTTAAGAATAAATCGCAAAAGATTGCTATAAAATATCAACTGTATAATTTAATTTTGATTTAAGGCTATATTTAAAGGGTTATATTAAATTGAGATCAGATATTATTTTATTATGTATGTATTTTATTTTATTGTTTGTATGTTAGAAAGTAAGGTATTTATTATACGGGCCAATGAAATATTTTTGAATGTATCATGTTGTCTGAAATAAATGAATTATTATTATTAATATTGCATTTGTAATGCAAAAAAAAATTCAATTTACGTTTTTATAAAAATATAATTTTTACAAATTATAAAATATGTCATTAAATAAATCAAAATAAATTTTAAATTTCCTACCATTGAATACTTTAATGACACAACGTTGTAATGTGTTGGATTTTTTTTTCTAGAATAACCCGAAAAGTATGGAATGACTTTAATATTTACTGAAATAAAACAAAAGATAGTTAAAATAAAACCCAGCGTCAAATATTTAATAAATAAACAATTAATAAACGAATAAATTCTATTTTAATGCAATCTGTTATTGTGTTTATTTTTTAACCGACTTGTATATAGTAAGAGGTTCTCTTTTCGTTGCAACTTTCCAGCCATTCCAATGTGTACCGATTTAAAAGCCGAACTAATTATTGTTACCTACCGTCCTGTTTAACGCTTCGACCACTACACACACACTACATTGTAAATACACAACCACTACAATGTTAATTCGCGGCTGTTTGCTAAAACATAGCCGATAGAATGTTGCTCGGTATATTTTGTAGCGTTTAATTAACTGTGAAGTAACGTTAAGTAAGTTCAGTTTTGCCAAGATGGCTTCCTTCCTGGTTATTTTACGACTGCAAGGGATTTTCTTGCCTACAGTTGTTTTGTCCGGAGAGCGGCAATAGCATGCCTTGCTATTAATCCGAATTATCCTACGTTGTTTCGAATCTGTCGCGACGCACTCTGTTGCGATTTTTTTTTCTACTGCTTCATGGTTCCGAAAGCTCATGGACTCGAATGATGTAGTCGCGAAAGATGCTGATTCGAAAAACATTTGCGCTGCCTCATACGCTCGAATGCGGTTATATATCTATACAATTCCTTAGATTTTTTAGGGCATAAATCATCTCATCTAAGCGTTTGCATCCAAAGCTGTCGATCTAGAGGGTACGCTTAAATCATGATGCAGGATTTTGGGAGCCTGGTAATTACAATAAAGCGTAATGAAAAAATAAATATTTTTTACACGTTATTATGACTAATAAATTAAAGTCACAAGCTTCGAGAGTTTGAGGTAGTGCAAATGTTTTTCGAATCAGCGTCTTTCGCGACTACATCATTCGAGTCCATGAGCTTTCGAAACTATGAGGCTATAGAAAAAAAAATCGCAACAGAGTACGTGGTAGAAAGTTCCGGGAAAAACGCACAGTATTAGACCGCCATCCACCGAGATGGTGATAGTTAGAGATATACCTGAATTGTAGACAAACAAAAGGTCTCGACCTAAGCCCGTCAGTTAGGAGCGAGGTGACGATTCATTCCCGCTTTGTACGGAGTTGGCAAGTGTCCTATCATTCGCAAGATGGATAGGAAAATAACTCAATGCTTTATGGACGTGTGAACGTGTTTGAGTGATAAGCTGTAGCGGAATTATAAGTAAAGTAAAACTGACCCACTGCAGGGCAAAGGCCTTCATCATAGAAATCATTAAGCTTGCCTAATGCGGATTGGTGATCCCAAACACGAGCTATGTTCGGAGAATTACGAAACATACTTTTAGCTTGACCCGGGAATCGAATCAAGGACCCCGAGATCATGGCCTGGTACTTTAACTACTAGACCAACAGGATGCTAGCTGAAAGTACTCAACCTTTATCAGTGTTGAAGAATTACTATCAATAAAAATACCGATTGTACGGTATTATTCATTACCCGAGGATAAATCAGATTTGTATAGAATGACAGCGCTATACCATAGATTAGTATCAGATTAAGATTGGTCGAATCAGTTCTAAAAATGGATGTAGTCCGTTGAAGTTGTAAGTAATCGATTCAAATTCAAATAAAACAATAAGTATTTAGAACTAAATCACCCTTTTACACATTTCATTTGTAGAAATATTAATTGTCTATCGACGTTAGCGCTCCTTTGACCTGCTGTTTACGAAGACAATAGGCCTAAGGATGGTGGTAGATTATCGTATTATTCTGCTCGTATACAGTGGCACACGCGCGCTTCAAAAAACGCGCGTATCCAATATGCTCGGATACGCGCTTCGATTTTGTCTTCGATCGAACAGGTAGTGGTTTCGTGTTACGAGTTGGGCGCGTGCCAAAAGGCGCGCCTATACGTGCTTCCAAAAACAAGCTTATACGCGCGTATAAAACATTAATCTGAAACCCTACCCTAAATACCAGGGTGAGGATGGCAGACTCAATGGATACTTTGTTAGATCTTTTGTGCCTGTCAGCCTCATATTTGGATTTCACGGCCGCTTACCATCAGACGGAGTGAGGTCATCCTGATTGGCCTCTCTATAAAAAAATAAAGCTGGTCCATGATGCCGCCAGGGGAGTTAAAAGAAAATAAAAAGGCAGATCTTCAGTGCCTTGGACGCGGCTACAGACAGTTGCGTGCTTACCGGCATAGTTTGACTTCCGTGCAGGCTGGTGATGGCCGCCTGGGCCTCGTGGTGCGAGCTGAACTTCACGAACGCACAACCTGCAACAACAGACACGTTTATTGCACGCGCTGAGACATAAAGCTATGGCGGTGATAAGATAGAGATAGATAAGAAAAGAAATTACCTCCGATAAAAACGACCCTATTTAGCCGCAATTGCTATATCCATGCTATTAAAATTTTTAATGCTATTCCAGAACACATTAGTCACTTACCTCTAAAACAGTTTAAATCAACATTGCAAAAATGGCTTATTGTGGAATGCTTCTACACAATTACTGATTTTTTGAATAGACCAAAATCGTAAGTAGTACTTAAATATTTATTATAAAACTGACATTTAACTTTAATAATAATTATTATGTAATAAAAATATAACTTTAATTAAAACTGACAATAATTTGTATGTAATTCTAATGTAATAAGTCATTATTCATTACTACATTTAGTGTAATAGGTACCTAATGTGTCATAAAAAAGATTGGTCTTTAGTAGGTATATAATAATTTCCTGTAAATTTGCATGTCCTATGTTATGACAAAACGTGCTGTACTCTTATACCTGTCATTCCAACTTTTTCACCATGTTTTACGCAAATAAATATCATTCATTCATTCATTCATTCAAGATCATTAGTTGGTGCTTTTTTTACAATTTTAATGGGAATACCATATGCAGAAGTTATCTTTATGGTGTACGTAATAAAGACTTTCTGCCGCAATCGGAGACGTCAATTAAGGTGACGGGTAGGGCACACTAGCGACGCCAATCGATTTTGATATTTAGCTACTATACCGGATATATTTTAAAAAATTTCGGGGTTACAACCTTTCGGCAAACACCTATACTATTTATTTAATACTTGTAGTTAACTCTTTGGTCTGCTTTAGCACTCAAATTTTGGATTACCGCCGCGCGTACAATAATGGACTCAATATTTGTGCATGGTTATTTAATAAATAGTATAAGTGTTTGCCGAGAGGTTGTAAACCCGAAATTGTTTAAAATAGATCCGGTTTAGTAGCTAAAAATTTAACTCGATTTGCGTCTCTAGTGTGCCCTACCCGTCAGCTTAAGCGAAGTGTTCATTAACTTAAGCATGAGTGTCGCAGTTTAAAATGTTCTATACTTGAAAAATACTTATACTCGTACATGAATTTAGTAATAATTAGTTTTTTGCTTTTACCATATTTTGACGTTTACCATGTGAACTATAAAGTAAAATAAATACGTCTATAAAGTATTTATTTTATTTAATACATTTCTCACAAATTAACAGATGTCACCATTCAAAACACTTTATTTATTTATTTATTTATTTATTAGATAAGGCTTACCAACTAAATACATACAGGCAATATTTATTAAAATAACTTTCAAATACCAAAACTTTTCTTATATGTACTTAAATTAAAGGTGAGCACAACATTGCTATATTAAAAAAGAATTAAAAAAAGAAAATTAAAAAGTAATACGGATACAGATTTTTTAAAATATTCTAAGATACATTTCTTAAAATTGGTAAGACTTAAACTCAAAGTCAAAGTCAAAGTCAAATAATTCTTTATTTGCATAGGCTTGTACACAGCACTTACAAATCGTCATACATTTGAATGACTTAAAACTATTTATAAGTACTTATGTATAATTTACATGTTAATACATATAAGAGTATTCAAGTAATAATAAAATAACTGTTATCTGGTTACTGGTTAGATGGGCATGCAAACGTAAACTAATACTGATCTCAAGTGTAGTCTAGTACCTAATTATAGTGGTGTTTAACTTAAGAACAAGCATTCAGTATTTTATATGCGAAAACATTTCAATTGGCAGATAGTTATCTATTACGTTGACTATTTTGTGAATCAGGCTGTATGTTTTCTTTGAAAATAAAATAATATATTTTTTTCTTAGTCGACTAATTTTACATTACTGTTCATATGCCCATCTTAAATCAGGCGTCATAATGTTTGATAATGCGCAACATAGCTTGCAAAAGCAAACGTCATAATTATTAATTTAAAGATCCCACAAAACCCCAATAACAAAAACTCGCCCAAAAAGCTGTGTTGTGGCAGAAGATCACCGTAACAGATTTAGTTGTGGCCGCGTCGGCTTCGCATAATCCCCATCATAAGCGCGGGATCCATCAGTCGTCATTAAGGGGACGTGTGCCCTCCCCCCTCCCCCATGTCCTATCCCGCAGCTCGTACCTGTGGCAAGATTGATACCGCGGTACCCTGACAGCCTGTTATTGAAAAATTGAACGATCGCGCAATGCGTTTTTTGAGGCTATTTTTAGACGGATTTTAGGGGAAAGATTTTGTTTTTGATATGATAGGAAATATGAATTTCTCTTACACAAACTTTAGGAAGTCCTGTGAAAGTTGAATCTGTTAGATATCATGTATATTTGTATTCGTAACACAGGTGCTTGAGCTACCTATCTCGGAGTCAGATCAATGTAGGTATGTGAACTTGTGAAATATATATATTTTTTTACTGTAGATAGGTAAGCGTTTGATCTAAGATGTAGCACGATTACCTAGAAGATACCTATTCACTTGCGCTTTGAAACCCCCCAAATTGTAGTCCTCTAGGGAACACCTCCTCAGGCAGCTGATTTCACTGTTTCTCAGTACTAATAAGGAAACAGGATTCAAACCTCTTTGTGCGGACTTTTGGTATTTCTACCATGTACCGTACCAATATACTTTTGTATGTCTTTTACTCCTAGTGACAACTGCTTCTAACTAGTATAGTTATGCGTAATTAGACATAATTTGTATCCTTTCACATGATTTATGTACATATGTTAAACGGAAACTCTAAACTGACACATTAAATCAATTAAGAGTTACGTTCAAGTCGTGAGTGCTTAGTTTGTCCCGAGCCGAAGCAAACCAACCTCGCCGGACTGTTCATTATGCATAATCTATAAGCGGGGATTACGCCGAAGCCGGTTGAAACTGCCCACTGCTTTTCAAGTAATCGAATACAAACAACATAGAACCACATAGAACGTACAAATTCTCTTCAACGCATATTACACACGAAGGCACCGCCAGCGCATCCGCCCGCTAAAATATAAGAACAGTACACACGGGTGTTCTATTTGCTAAGTATGCTCGTAACTTCTTATTGAATCAGCTTCGGATTCGGTTAAGGACCGACCGTGAAAGGTAAAAACTCCACAGGGAAAATTGTGGCGACTATTTTATCTTCCGCGGGCGAAAGTACGATTATGCCCGGCTGGCTTTTATTCGTATTATCCTTTGTTCAACTGGATAAAGGGCCATAGCCGAAGCGTTTTCCGAAAAGGCGTTCAAAATGAATTAGAACGCAGTTTTAAGCCGAGTGTTTACATGATAAAATAGAGACAACTGTGAAAAAATAACAATTTGTCGAGCGTTGGCGTCGCGTGAAAAAGTAATAACACGACGAGCGATTTAAATGGCGACGATCGCGAGCGCTCGAGTCGCCCCGGCGACAATGCGCTCGCCCCATTATGAGAACGTCAGCCGAGTGGGAAAGAAGTCAAAACTTCCCCGGCAAACATGGAACTATTTACTGCTTCCACATTCGGCGACGTGTGCTCACAAGTTGGATGCAATTTGTTAACCCTTTATCGCAGTGCAGAGGCACGCAGGGCGGGGTGCGTGGTGACTCGCAGGTAACTTGGCCGCCGGCCAAAGATGTGTTTTCCTGTTGTTGGCGAACAAACTCACAGATCAGTTTTTATCGCGCGAAAGGCCTTTATAGCCGTCCGATAGCGGGCGCCTCGGCGAAATGTTTTCGCGTCGCCGCCGAACACAAATATTATTCGATGGTTTTATGTATCGGAAGCATTATACGTTAAAAACTTTGGCACTCCAACGCTGATACAGCGACACTTCAAATTTGACGATAATGTAAAGTGTGGTACTGTTGCAATGGTTATACGTGATTCGGTAACTTAAGTAATGTTTGGTTTGTTTTCTGCTCTGAAAGTGAAGTTTTGCAAAGCATTTTTGCTCCGTACAAAAATGCCAAAATCTTTTCATACATTCACAAGATATATTTATCTTCAGTTTATTTGACAGACTAATATAACAAAGCCAAAAAAGAATGTGTTTTTATCAAATCAGATTTGCGTGTCCCCTTGAATATTTGCCCAAGCTCAAGTACTTGTAGTGCTCAAAGAATGGCAGCGGAATGAAATGAACCGTTGGTAAGCGCCGTGTTTGCCTGTCAACTTAACAAGATAATTTGTCAAAGGTTCTTTGAGGGCCTCTCTCGTTTGACAGGCGTCATCTCAGGTAAACATTTGTATGATGAGGGCAGTGTTGAGGGAGCGTTTGGCCCCGAACGGCGTTTTTCCCCCAGACTCTTAACCCCTGAGAACATGTTGAGATGACGGGTCGGGCCTTTGGGCCGTCTTAGGAATTTGCCGGCCTCTTTTGTTTTCACTACAGGCTTAAGGGGCTCGAGCATTTTCGGTTTTATAGCCGTGTGTTGACTTAACATTTGCGTTGTTAACGTAAAATAGAGTTTTATGTGGCTATGGTTATAATCCTTACTTACCGAGATTGATTTAGCGGGGGTTCGGACTTTTATGCGTCTTTTTTAACAACATAAAAGTAATGGATGGACGATTTGCGATTGACGAGAGTAAACTCGAGATACATGGTTTGCAACAAAAAGGTTACAAAATTGTGGATGCTATTTTTTATTATCTTCATGAATAGATTTACGAATACACTATGGAAAATTAATTTTGCATATTAATTTACAAGACAAATTAAATGTGATCGTCAAATGTTGCATGAAAAATGAAAATAGATTAAATAATTATAAATATTTTAAATAAACAACATAGATCAGTGAATTGACAGGGTAATCTTGTTATAGTTTTGTTACAAAATATATTTATCTGCTTTGTTTTATACAAAGTTTTATACTTGTTGATTTTTTATGATTGTAAGTTTTATTATATTAATAGATTATTTTAAAATACTTTTATTTTGCATGTCAGGCTCTGACAAAATGTGTGAAACACCATTATGTTTTAAGATCATCATGTACCACCTTTTAAGCGAAATAAATATTATTCTATTCTATTCTATTCTATTCTATTCCATTCTATTCTATTCTATTCCATTCTATTCTATTCTATTCTATTCTATTCTAAAAAAAGTGTGGTATGCGTATAGCAAGTAGGTATATAGCGATATGAGCGTAGGTAGGCTGGTACATTAATGAACTTACTCTGTTTTAAGCACCACTGTGCGCTGCTGTTTGACCGTAATTACAAGACATGGTTTCTCGTACGCGTACTTTCTCTTATAGGCTACTTTCAGGAAACATATCGTTATAACACCCTGCTAACATCTTACGGAAAGGCTAAGATGGAGATAGAAATCAAGTAATCGGCACAAGCAAACGACTTTCTAAACCTCCCACATTCGCCATTACGAATCGAGAGTCGCGTCTCCCCGAATGTAATTTAAACAATTAAAATACGCAAGAGACAGGGCCCTAATATTCCAAATGTTACTTGAGAAGTTTGTTCGTGTTACATTAATTCATATCTGCAGCGAGTTTGGAAGAACATTGATTACGGAGCGGGTGAACTCGGGAGGTGCGCCAACTTTCAATATTTATCTTGGTATTTTGATATACTGGCGGCGATAACAAAGGAATGACGGTCAATTTTATTCGCTCCTCTTTATGCCTACGCCGAATTCTAGCACACCACACACCAAGTTTAGTTTGCGAAGGTGAGCTTGTATTCGAGGAATGATTGATTTATCATCTCCGAAACTTATTTTATTTCTTTTCATTTGTATTCTTCTTCTTTTCGTATTCTTTGGTTTAAAAGGATCCCCGGCAGAACTCATTTACTTCGACAGCGTTATTTATACGGTATGTTTTTTGTAGGTTTCTTGGGCACAGTTACCTACATGTTTTATTTGGAGATAAACGAACTGTATTAGGTGGTATTAAGTGAATTGAGAAGCCTTAATTTAGCTTATTTATTTGTTGAAGAATGTGACCGTGGGATGGGCCGGCTCGACCGAAGTGATACCACGGCCTCACGGAAAACCGGCGTGAAGTAACACTGTGCTGTGTGTTGGTGCGTGAGTGATGGTACCAGAGCCCCAACCGGGAGAAAGGGGGGTTTAAAGGTTGGCAGGGCACTTGTGGCTCACTGGTCTCGGTATCCATGGGCGGCGGCCAGCGCCTCCCATCAAGTGATCCGGCTGCTCATCTCCCACCTATCACATAAAAAAAAATGCGAATATCTCACTTTTTAATTGAATTAGTCACTATCAAAAGTCATAGTGTGACATAGAGTCATTTCTGAATCGTGCCGGTTTTCTGACCATTTTATTCTTCACCGCTGTGAAATAATAGGTAGTACACAGATTTTTAAAAATCTAGAGGTTTGGAAGTTGAAGGCTTATTTACTGAGCTACCATCACTCGCATAATGTAATATACATTATGTAGGAAGAAAGTTACCTACATGGCAGGGAAAAGCGAAGCGAAGAAAAAATAACTAACTCCTCTATAATAAGTTCCTCACTTCGCCCGACGCATCTCGACGTAAACTAAGATTAATATAAGGTACATATAAGACGGAATATGTAGTAGGAAATCTAATGTTATTACGGTATGTGCCTCGAATCTTTCATTTTAAAGTTGCCCGACGGAGTTTGCCGATGCCGGGTCTGTGTAAACAACTTCGTGTCTGCGCGGCCGTAACGGCTTTTAATTGTGCTGTGAGTGGCGGAATTGTGTTCTGAGCTATTCGAATCGGATGCTGTAAAATGTAGTATGCCTCAATTGCCCACATCCTCTGAAAAACTGTTATAACACAAAGCGAGTTTTCAGAAAAACGAGTTTTTGCTTTTTTGTTACTCAGTTAATGTCGCTGCTTAAGGTGACGGGTAGGGCACACTAACGACGCCAATCGATTTTAATTTTTAGCTACTAAAACGGATCTATTTTAAACAATTTCGGGATTACAACCTCTCGGCAAACACTTATACTATTTATTAAATAACCATGCACAAATGTTGGGTACGTTTTTGTACGCGACAAATTGATTCACGCCAAAAGTGGCCGCTTTTGGCGTGAATCAATTTTTCGCGTACGCGTTGGACCCAACATTTTTTTCATGGTTATTTAATAAATCTATGGTGTAACGTCCAATTTGTATAGAATTACAGAGCTGTACCATAGAATTAGTATCGGCATAAGATTGGTCAAATCAGGCCTTAATATTTTAACAGATGTAGAATTTAATAAACTCGTTTCCAGTATGCAACACAGGAATTTGTAATATGAGGTTTTCTTGTGTTATGACTGTTTTTTAGAGGATGCGTGATTGTTAGAAAGTCAGGGAACGAACATAGATGCCGAGACGGTGCAAAAAAAATTAATGGTGCCATTGAAAAATGGTATTATGTTTTAATTCAATTGAAGAAAAAAGAAAGTCAAAATAACGTGATTAATGACAAGAATATTAGGCTCAGATTTGTAACTTCTAAGAGGTTTAGTAGATAAATTGGTGGTATGGTGTAAAAATCATCAAAAACATTACTTCCAAATACTTACCAGTTTCCTTAAGCCCTTAGCAGGTAAAATAAAATGTCTCTCTTTTAGCTCTCAGAAATTGAAAGGTATAGTTAAATTAATTCCACATTCGCAAGCCTTCCTAATTTTCTTACACGTCTTCGAAGGTACTAAAATCTGGGAGTAAGCAATTAAAGCAACGATGTAGGCTACTCTAGATCTCGTAGGATTTTGCTAAGTACGAGTATACCGGGCCTAGTGCCTACTAACTAGTAAGATATGTGCTGAGGAGATTAAGCCAGCTCAAAGAGAACGGCGCCACTTAATTAGTTATAGGGCATAGGCTAAACTAATAAGTATCTTAAGATTATGTCATGAAAGTACTTTATAATATATTGCCTTTAATTTCAGTGTAAGTAATTATCATACTCTAGGCAGTAGGCATACGCGTACAACAAATAGGAGGCAAATTTTTCAGACGGATCACCTGATGGTAAGCAATTCCGCCGCCCATGGACACCCGCAACACCAGTGGAGTCACAAGTGCGCTGCCAACCTTTTCCCCTTCCCCCATTGAGCCTCCGGTAACGTCACTCACACGGCGAAACACAGAGCAGGCTGCTTCACGCCTGTGAGGTCTTCTGTGAGGCAGAGGTATCACTCCGGTCGAGCCGGCTCATTCATGCCTAACCGTGGCTCTTCCACATTTAAAACAATTATCGAGACTGTTTTTTTATGTGATAGGTGGCAGACGGATCACCTGATGGTAAGCAATTGCCGCCGCCCGTAGACACCCGCGACACAAATGGAGTCACAAGTGCGATTCCAACCTTGAAACCCCCCTTTCCCCTGGATTGGGCCTGACTCCCTCGGATTGTTTATTTGAATTTTGCTACAATTTCTCCTATCCCCGCCAAGAAACAAAATTGCCGTGACAATCTTAGACATACGTATTATGCGAGGTATAAAAATGTTTTTAAGTTTACCCGCTGCTGTCAATATGCATTTTGCTGCCGCTTTCAATTTTTTTTTAATTTTGGATTGTAGAATTTAGTGTTGGTAATTTCTTATTATTTCACCCACCCTTTCACTTCCTGTGCCCTGTTGGTCTAGTGGTTTAAGTACCGGGCCGTGATCTCAGAGCCCCGGGTTCGATTCCCGGGTTGAGCAAAAAGTATGTTTACAATTTTTCGAACGTAGCTCGGGTTTGTGTTCACCAATCCGCATTTGGCAAGCGTGGTGATTAGCCTAATCCCATCACAGTAGCGATGACTTGATTTCTATGATGGAGGCCTTTGCCCTGCAGTGCGACAGCATATAGGCTGATACTTCACTGCCTGTTGTATTGTGTCATTATTTTACTTTCTTTGTCAAGACGAATGATTTTTATAGGACCCAAACACGAGAAGCCATCTTTTCACTAAGAATTGAATACCCACTGCATTTTATTGACATAACGAAAACAGCCGAAGAGTGTTTGAGATGTTAAATATTCAATTCCATCTTCCAAAGTAATAGTCGCGCTCTTAATAAAGGTTGGGCTGAATTAAAAATGAATGACAACCCGAACCGTGGTACCATTCCTTTATTTTCGACGGGAGCGTATTTTGAAACGTCAAAAATCCGACGATATTTCAGAGCAGGAACAAATTTGCTCGGAGATAAGACGGGAAGTTCCGAGTGCTTCACGAGAGTTGGTATCAGTTGGACGCTGGTGTGCAATGCGCGTGCTAACGGGTGAAAAATGCTTCTAGATCCACTGCTCCTAGCGGCTATTGAACGCTTTGGCACGTGGGCGCCATACTGTAGGTACCTTAAATTCTGACTGCCTCGGTGGCGCAGATGTTAGTGGGTCGCACTTTAAAGGGACAACTGCGCAAGAGGTCCAACTTTAGGTACCTTAAATTGTGACTGCCTCGGTGGCGCAGTGGATAGTAGGTCGCACTTTAAAGCGACGGCTGCGCAAGAGGTCCAACTTTAGGTACCTTAAATTGTGACTGCCTCGGTGGCGCAGATGTTAATGGGTCGCACTTTAAAGGGACGGCTGCGCAAGAGGTCCAATTTTAGGTACCTTAAATTCTGACTGCCTCGGTGGCGCAGTGGTTAGTAGGTCGCACTTTAAAGCGACGGCTGTGCAAGATGTCCCAGATTCGATCCCCGGGTTGGGCCAAAAAATTTGGACCTAAGTTTTCGATAAGAAATTTTTAATGATAGCCCGGTGTCTGGAAGTTGGCGGTCTTGTACCCCCGTGCCTCGGAAAGCACGTTGAGCTGTTGGTCCTGCGCTTGATCCCTCTCCGGGCGTGTCACAATAGTGTCCCATCGGAATATGAGTTAAGGGAATAGAGAATGCACTTGTATTTGCGCACACACTTGAGCACTAAAATATATCCTGTGTACGTGGCTGATCATTGAGATTGGCCGCCGTAGCCTTAATCGGTTGGAGGATATTACCTGAAATTCTAAAATCCGAAAGTGACTTGGCGTCTCTATGTTTTTCACAGCATTTCAATTCAGAGTGGACAAGTTTTCAATCTCTCATCGTGTAGGATTGCTGTGTGGAAGTTTGTTTCACAATCACTAACTGCTCCATTAACTGGGAGTGACAGGTAATGCTGCCCTACGAAGTTAACCTTCTGTAAGTCTTTTTGTATAGGTATTTCACTGTGACTTTGTAACAATATAACTTATTTTAAGTAGCAGGTATTAAACTATGACTATTTAAATTTACACAGTGGCAGAATGCTAATAACGATGATATTTTCAATTATGTGTTATGTTTTGACACATAAGTGTAACGGGTATTTTAAATGAATACCATAGCTATGTGATGAAATGTTGGATAAATAGAAGTACCAAACTTTTAAGACCTATCAAAATCGATTCAATAAAGCGTACTCTTCAAGAAGAATAAGTTTCAAGCACAATCTCGGTAATTGTTCTTCTTCACTTGTTTTTACCAATTCACTCAATGGTCGGAGTTTCAATCTAACATTTGGATTGGTTTAAAATACCTGTCCCATCGAAATAGAATGAAAAATGTTTGCAGAGCTAACTTCGGCAGCGTGTAGACGGCAAACAATCTAAGAGTGTAATTGTGTAGACGCCGCCGAATGCAGTGTAACTAACGACCATTGTCGCTCAAAGGGTGTAAAAACTAATTGATCTGGCGTCCGACTTGCGACTTGAGTCTGTCTTGTGTTCGTCGATGTGCATTTGTTTGGAACACGTGCTTGACGGTCTTTTGTTTTCAAATAGTTTTGTCATAGGTCTGTACCTATGACAAAAATAAATTAAAGCTCACAAGCTTTAATTAGTCACGACTGTTCACGAGCTTTCATTTGGGACTTTTTCCGATAAATGTCGTTAGAACATTCAGAACGAAATAAGGTCGAAATTTTAGTGCAATAATGTTGAGTGTCAAATTAAGACATAAAACCCTTGAAACGATAACCTCTTTGAAAAAAGCAATCATGACGGTTTTCTAATTACGATCATATGTTGTGTCACTCGTGTCAGTGTCAGTTAAGAAAATAGTTAATTATTACATTTTCACAAATACGTAACAATTACTCAGAAACCATCGCTAATGATCGTATGCCCTCGCTCATGTTGACGTTTTTCCACGGTTGCCCCTAGAAAACTAAAGTTGTCGATGGTATATTATGACGTTGACACGTTAAAATATTAGCTCTTACTAGCGAAAGTTTGCTACACGACATTCAACTTTGGGTGGGTCCTAAAGTAAAGCTCGTGACTGTACCTTGCTACGTTTGCATTATTATTAATTAATGATGACCATTTTGACGCTCAGATGGCATGAAAAACGAATCAATCTGGTTTCAAAAATCCATGAATGATTTTCTGTAGCCATACTAGTAAAGGAAGAACCAGCTCTTTCGAGCCCTTTCTATCCTTTATTACAGTATTTGGTCAACTACCTACATTAAGTTTATATAATCAAATTTTGCGGGGAGGTAAAATATTGTGAGGAAACTTGCACGTTTCGGAAATTATTTTGCACGTGAAACCATGATCCAGTTGGTCTAGTTCCCCTGTTAAAGTGACGGGTAGGGCACACTAGCGACGCCAATCGATTTTAATTTATAGCTACTAAACCGGATCTATTTTAAACAATTTCGGGGTTACACTCTCTCGGCAAACACTTATACTATTTGTTTAATTACCATACACAAAAACGGACCCACCGTTTTTGTGCGCGAAAAATTGATTCACGCTAAAAGTGGCTGCTTTTGGCGGTAATACATTTTTCGCGTACAAAAACGGACCCAATATTGGTGCATGATTATTCAATAAATGATATAAGTGTTTGTCGAGACAGTGTAACCCCGAAATTGTTTAATATATCCGGTTTAGTAGCTAAAAAATAAAATCGATTGGCGTCGCTAGTGTGCCCTAGCCGTCACCTTAAAGGGTTGCGAAGCTGAGACGGTACTCGTTGCCTTTGTGATTACTAGACTTCCCAGATCCTATGGTCAAGTTTACGGGCTCCGTAGCTACAGAATTAGATACAACATGTTAAAAGTATTCATTTTGGGATTGTTTATGTAAAAGCGTTATTTAAATCGTTTTATTCTCAGAGTAAACACTATTTTTCTTAAATAATAACGTAACCTAACCTTGCGTTATTTTGAATCGTTTTATTCTCCGAGTAATCTCTATTTGTCCCAAAATCATAATCTAACCATTGTGTATCTCTTCCGTTAACCCGTTCCCCCTACAATGAGGGTTCTTCTAATTACTCACTCCCAGATTCGGCGTCGTGTAGCGAAATTAAGAAAGCGTGTAAAGGCCGGCGTAATATAAAGGTATGTTATGGCCTGAAGACGCCGTAGGGACCCTTTAATTATATTAGAAAGAATGAACAAAAGAGGGCATTGCACGCGCTGAAGTAGCGAAGGGAAGGTATCGATAGAATTGCAATTTTAGTGGAAAATGAAAGGGGAGATCGCTTAATTTTTACCCGATTACGACACAACCAAAAACGAAGGTTTATTTATGGTTTGAGCAGTCTCAGTTTTTTTTTTTTGCCTAAACTCTCCAGATCATTTTGATACAAATATAAATACAAAATTATTTATTTGTGATACACAATACACTGGTTTACAATAATGCTCTCTGTGATCTACCTTTTGGCGTACAAATATACAATAATAAAAACATTAATGAAGCAAACAATATTAACTATTTATTATATATTATTTTCATTCATAATTGTCATATCCCTAATTAACATTTAATGCGAATTCCCTAATTAAATAATGACATTAATTGTTTTTGGTGTCAAATAATTCTTGGATTGAATAGTAAGCCTTATCTGTAAGATATTCGAATAACATTTTTTTGAAGATCATGAACTCCTTACATCTCCTTATTTCTCCCGGCAGGGCATTAAATATTTTTGTGGACATTCCAAAAATGCTACTACTAAGTATTTTTGTTTTATTTATACAAGGTTGGTTTAGGTATACAGTATCACACCGTCGAGCGCTTAGAACACAAACATATAAGTCTGCGTTACGTGTAACATACAATGCAACTTCAAATATGTACAGTGAAGGCAGTGTTAACAGCTTTAGTTTCCTGAAAAACGGTTTGATGAATGTAACTAGTATCAATCGACTCCTTATTAAGTAAATAATTTTTATAAAAATATCAACTATTGATTTAGCAGTCTCATCTTAACTGGTGGTCAAATATTTGTAATAATATTTCCACTGGATATTCTAAATATACCTACAATATTGATGAGACTATCGACTGCTCATGTCGAATTAAGCACTTACAAATTTCGTCGGCTTATTAACGCGTTCAGTGGTCTAATTGGTAGAACATTCACTTGGATTGTGGAAGGTGTGCGTTCGCGTCCCGCCTGAACACGAGTTGACATTTTTAAGTGTGTTATTTAAGAATAAATTGCAAAAGATTGCTATCAAAATATCAACGATTCCTCATATACAGGTCATATTATCTGTAATAATTATAATATCCTCCAACCATTGCGGTTTCGACGGCCGATCTCAACTATCGCCCACGTACGCAGGATATATTATAGAGCTCAAATACACAAACACAAATGCACTCTCTATTCTGTTACCCTCATAATCCAATGGGACACCAGTGTGATATGACCGGAGAAGAATCGGGCGCAGGACCAAAAGCTTAACGTGCTTTCCGAGGACACGGGGGTACAAGACCGCCAACCTCCAGCATGTACTGTGCCAGTATTACCTGTACAGTAATAAGGAATCGATAGGTTTTTAACTGAAATGCCATCAAAAAGGCAAAATCGAATACCTAGGTCACGTACTTAGGCATGAGAGGTACAAGTTGCTTCAACTCATCATGATAGGTAAAATAGAAGGAGGCGACGTGTTGGGAGAAGGAAAAAGTCGTGGCTGCGCAATATAAGGGAGTGGACTGGCATGGCATCAGTGGAACGGCTGTTTTGTCTCGCAATGAACATAGAGGATTTTGGAAAGCTAACGGCCAACCTTCAGAACTGAAAAGGCACTCAAAGAATAATAAGAAGGTATTTAATTAAGATTATATTTTTATATGAAAAGACACACAGTACACACGAAAAAAAGCGAAATATTAAAAAAAAATGCAATTGTGTCTGGAGCACAACTAGGGTTGCCACCCGTACTTTATAATAAAGTATTGTACTTTATTTCAGCTGATTGTACTCTATACTTTATGAGAAAAATAAAGTACGCGAAAATACTTTATTTCGCATGATTGCGTTAGAATTTTGAAAAATGTACTTAGTCGTATTTATTTTCCTTAAGGTGTCGGGTAGGGCACACCAGCGACGCCAATCGATTTTAATTTTTAGCTACTAAACCGGGCACGCTAAAAGTGGCCGCTTTTGGCGGTAATCAATTTTTCGCGTACAAAAACGGACCCAACATTTATGCATAGTTATTTAATAAATAGTATAAGTATTTGTCGAGAGGTTGTAACCCCGAAATGGTTTAAAATACATCCGGTTTAGTAGCTAAAAATTAAAATCGATTGACGTCGCTAGTGTGCCCTACCCGTCACCTAAATGAAATTAGTGATTAAACGATTGGTGATAAACATGTTGCAGAAAGTGCCGCATGTATTTAAACATATATAATGATAAAGATAAATAAACTGTACTTTATTTTGATAATATGTACTTTTTTTCCTTACCTGTAATAACAAATGTACTTTATCTGCAAAAAAAAAAGGTGGCAACCCTAAGCACAACCAACATTGGAGCAGCCTTTTGAATTAATCTCGCTCTCTCTCGTGCATCTACTCTATTAATAATATGCTTTACGAGAAATATTTAGCACAGACTCGCATACATCATTATCTCAGTAGCTGATAATGTTCTGGACGTGACCAGATTTAATTATTAAGTATACAAATGATAGCACAGTTGATTTTTCACTATTTCTTATTAGTGATAAGTTTACTCTTGGCTTTACACTGAACTCTAAGAGTTGAGAAGAAGCCTACGATGGAGCGAGCTTACCCAGAAGTAGCCAATTTACTCTAGCTTTAAACATTTTGAAATTGAAATAAAAAATTGAGCTTTAAAGAATTGATTTCCAAGTTTAAGCAATCGTTAGTTGCAGCATGACATGTGTAAACGTTTCTAATAACCCAAGAGTGAGTGTACCGGAGGCCCAATCGGAGAGAAAAGTCGCTCTTGTCTGTCTTGACTCCAATCTTGGCGGCAATCGCTAACATCAGGTGATCTGCTTGCCTGAGACCTATCACATAAAAACAAACATATCGATACCTCCCGCAAACAAACGCCCGCCCTGCCCGCTCGCTCGCTCGCTCGCTCAGAACTTACGTCGCTCGGAGCTAATATCGCTCTCGTGTAGTATTTGATAGCGTATTTTGTAAAAGTGACTCCCAACCAACTTCGCGTCGTCTCAATGCGTGCTCAAATTAAGGCTACATTTTAGCTGGAATCTGGAATCTTATCTGGAAAATTGGATAATGTAACTGCTTGGAACTTGAAAAGAAAAATATTTGATTTCAACTTAGGTACCTTTGTCTAGGAATTTTGGATGTTGTCATTGAAATGTGAATTTTTATCGAGTGGACAAACACAAATATTTATCCTATTTTATGCCAGAGGGTTTCTATCTAAATTGCTAGTTATCCGCCCTTATTTCATTGCGGGACTTTAGTTTCAAATGTAACAATAGATGGCTTTGTGCGTCGATTGCATCGTGCAAGTGGTTTTAGATTTTTCGGTTCGCCTGTTTAAATCTTGTCGGAAATAACCTTCTTTATAAATAGAAGAATAGATATATAAACGATGTCATGGTAGATACACTCCTTAGAACTCCAGCACGGAGTGCCGTTTTAATGATGTCTAATTTGTTGGATTTGTCTCTTGAAGGAATAGAAGAATAATAAATAAATAAATAATCCTAACAAAATGTGAGAGGTCTGAAACTATTAATCAACCAAATTAGGTTAGTTACACCATTTCTAACATAAGATCGGAATGGTGTTATAATTTTATTTTATTTTATTTATTAGGAATAGCAAACAGCTACAAAATACATGTTTATCTATGACAGGACATACTTAAACTACTTAATAATATTGTAGCCCACAACGCTATCCACATGTTACTAAATTCAAGTTGTCGCAAGCTGCTCAAAAATATTACAAAGAGAGCAAATTATAATGAGAAAAAAAGGTTCAGTAGGTATTTAGGTGGACAATTTGGGCACAAAAAGGAATAATAATTAAATATTAGAGTAGAACGGTAAAGCGATCTTACAATGACAACTGTTCAATGACAGTTTTTTTTTTATTTATATTGTTAAAAAATATATCCATATCTTTTGAGTGGAAACTGTCATTATAAGCCCGCATCATACGACGAATCGGTACGTGCCAGACGAATAATGTCAGTCAGTAGGCACAAAGTTTGCCTGGAATCATTTAGTCCGGTTAAGTTAGGTACATAGCTTACTTTTATTGGTTTCTTTATTGCTCTGAGGTAAATATTACGTTTTCCTAAGCCTGAAGCGGTTAATGTTGCCTTACTGTGTATACAAGAAGCTTACGACCCCAGACAATGGCCTAGAGTCGTTAACTTTTTTACTGATTGGTCTGCCCTTTAATCGGATATAGAAATACAGTTGGATAACTGATAGAGCTATTGTAACTGGCTAGTGGGTAGAAACCATAAAGTAAGGTAACAGATATCATTTCAAAAAGTATTAACTGTGTGCAATATGAACCTTCGTACGGACAGACACACATCAATAATTTCATCGATCAACTATCATTTTAATGTCAAACACGTATGGTTCAATATTCATTGCAAAAACTTGACAGATTGTAATAAACTGATGCGTGGTTGTCTGTACAAACAAACTTATTGGTTAAAAATCGCAACATAAAGCGCTTCACTCCAAAAGTACCGCACGCCCCATTTCCCGCGCTAAACAAACGTCAATACCCACGTCATAAATTGGCACAGACTAAACAGAATTACAGTCGAAAAAGATTCGCGTTCCGTTTCAAGCACCGGCGCACAGAACCGCTATCAAACATTACGTTCCGCACCGACGCGCCAATCGGCGATACCTACCGCGTAACCTGATGGACGCATCCGTGCAGCTGGTGCGTGACATTATCTGTCAACTTTCCCGCGTAGTTTTAGCGGCAAACTTGACAGATGCAGTAACAAGGATGTGTTTCGCTGACAAATTACATTGAGAAATAGGTAGGTACATACTTTTGGAACTGAAACTCCACTTTAACAAACCATCTATTTATTTTACAATAGAAGTAAATCTCCATGTCCATGTTTTTGTGACTTACTCTAGCGCGTAGTGGCGCGATAATTCCGCTTATGTCAAGTCATTTGTCATCAGTGACGTTTAGTGTTGGGTACTATTTTTAGTATTATACTAATCGATTGATTGCTTTTTGCGTCTAACAATACATACAAATCCTTTCCTTTTTTATAAATTTAGTCGATTACAATAAAAACAATGATTTGTGAGCTCTGGTTTTTTTTGGTGGATTAGTACTAAATATGGCGACCAATGAAAAATAACGTTTTTGATTGATAGTGATAGGAGAGATTTATGACATCAATCATAATATCATTATCTTTTCAACAAGGCCCGGATGATGATGAGGTTTTTTGAAGCATAAAATTATGCAATAAACACTGTCTTGATATCACAAATTAATTGAATCTCTTTGATTGCGTATACGAGTGATAGTATGGAAGCCAAAATTCTTAATAAGCAGATGGGTAGCTGATACGCTCCCATTTAATATTTAGCATGGCAATGGCGTATCACTTAAAATAATAAGGATTTCGCGGAGGAGATTACGCGGCAACCCTCGAGAGCATAATTAATGTTATACCTTGAATATTAGCTTTTCAATTACGCAGCCGTCTTTTAGTTCGGATAGGGTCGCCATCTTGCAGGTTATCCGGCTTGGGAAGGACCAAAGATTGTTGATCTCTTCCTTTTATACCTCCCTTTTTATCCTAGGTAAGCAGTTAAAATATTTGTAGGTATTAGCTTACTCCCAACTTAAACTCGTATTATCCGTATGCAATGTGTTTTAAATTTGAAAAACTACTGAAGGGAGAGAGTACAACCTTCCTTCATTCTGATACCCAATTTGAGATCAGGTCGATGTATGTGCTTTTGTCTGATAATTTATTTATTTACATCAGCCATATGACCGCAATTTTACCTGATAGCAGGTAAGTAAGTGATGACGTGACCGAGGGTGGATCATGTCTTTATAGGAAAAGCCTATGTACTCTTCTCTTGAAACCATTAAAATCACAGCGTTCAGGGAATACTACAGCCGTCAGTGAATTAAATTTGGATTAAGGAATCGCGTGTGTATCATCATTTCAGCTAATAGACGTCCACTGCTGGACATAGGCATTTCCCAATGCTCTTCATCAGTCCTGTGCCACCCGCATCTAATGGATTCCCGCGACCTTCACCAGATCGTCGGTCCACCTGCCAACTGCCTGCACGTGCCTGCCTGTATCACGTGTGTATGCATACTATTTTACACAGTTAATTACTCGTATTTATCAGGTGAGGTTTGTTGCGTTTTTATTATGAAATAAAAAAACATGCAATTAAGTGGCTTTAATCCAACCAATTACGTACAAAACGCAGATTACATCTACCTGTTCCTTATCTCCTGGTAACCCTATCCGAATGGTTTGCAAGGAAAAGGGGGGTCGATTCTTTCGCCGCTACACCTGTACCGTAATACGATAGTTAATTAAAACGATGCCCCGAGAGATTTATATCGGCCGAGTACCGCTACCAAACGTGGGGTAACTTTGTACCGGAGAGGGGTAAGTACCCGCCGAACGCGGGGTAACTTTGCGCCTGTCCCGGAGAGGGGTTGAATTTGTAGTTTTGTGAGGGTTAATGAGTGTTAAATATTGTTGAGATGATCCTTATTCTGAAACTTTGCGACCTGTGTGGGCGCGGGTGATTTGAATACTTTTGCATACATAATGTACTTTAATCGTGGGTTTTAACCAAGGTAAGGTGATGCATCGATGTTATTAACGCTGGCAGTAGACAGGACTTATGTATTATATTTTTTATGTGATAGGTGCCAGACGAGCAGACGGATCACCTGGTGGTAAGGGATACCAGTGGGCACTCAAGTGCGCTGCCAACCTTTAAACCCCTTTCCCCCGGATTGGACCTCCGGTACCCTCACTCACGTAGAGAAACACAGCACAGTGCTGCTTCACGCCGGTTTTCTGTTGAGGCCGTGGTATCACTCTCAATGAACTTCCGTTAGGTTTTCACTAAGGTCAGTTTGTTAACACTGCACTCTAGTTAACTCTGTAAAGTTGAAATCTCAACTTTCACTTAAGTATTTGATGAGGCACACCAACAGTATACATACAGGGTGTATCTGTGAAAATTTACATCCCTTTAACCACGTGTTCTATCAACCATTCTGAACAACATTTGTTCTATGATTTTTTAAAAAAAAAAATCAACTTCTCATACAAAGTCGGTCACGTGACTTGGTCATTTTGTATGGGGAGTCGAAAAAATCTTGACTAATTTCGAAAAGTCGTAGAACAAATGTTGTTCAGAATGGATGGTAGAACACGTGGTTAAAGGGATGTAAATGTCCACAGATAGGTTTATTCCCGCTGTCCACCCTCTGCTTGTCCACTCCGGGTGGACAGTGAAACAATTGTTAAAAAAATTCCCGCTGTGCACCCCCTCTTTCAACCAAGAAGGAGTGGACAGCGGACAAACACATTACAAAAACAGATACAACACATTTTTTCTTATATATGTATTGGTAGATATACCAATTATAGGTGTACACAATATTGACAGTAGCACGTAAACAGTAATAATGTAAAGCAAAGAGGGAGAAACAAAATAAATTAAACTAAAACTAGACAATATAAATTAGAAAACAAAAAGGCACTAATGTGACAACAACTAATTTAAGAGCTCAGTCAACTTCCGTTTAAAGGCCGGTAAATGAGTCGTGGAAAATGTCCAGTGAACCCTTTGAAAACATTCCGTTGTACTTTTCACAACATCTTGCCAAAGGAGCATGGCGTTCCATTCACGGTTCATTCATTAGTTTAATATAACAAAATCCAACGAGTCCTCTCGTGTACTTAACTAAAAACAAAGAGAGCAGACCTCGCGCAAAATGAAGGCAGCCGATTGACTCCTGAAAACAATTTAGCGCTACAAGAATAAGTCATTACTGAGGTAATGATGCAACGGCTAGGAGCAGGACGGCGACACCGCGGGTATCTCTATCGCGCTAAGCAAGTTTCGTTCTGCGCCTACAATGGCCGCTGCTAATTTACTTTTTGCGCGAATACAAATCGGCTTCTTTCAACAAAAGACTGTCGCACCAAACTTAGGCGGGAGTTTCGAGCCTTTGTTTTACAATCCAGTTACATTAGAAGTTAGAACAGCGGCCGATCCGGGAACAATGGATAGTGGAGGCGCTTTAAACATTTGCCACCGGTTCACGCACGATTGGCGGCGCTCGGGCCTCTGCTTAGTAACTCGTCGACAATCAACGGCGGACGTTTTGCCTATTACGCCTTTTATAGAGAGATTTAGGGCGTGTTTTATGTCACAGGAGGTTGGAAACTAACGTTGTTTGCGTCTATTTGACAGTTAGAAGAAAACACATGGATTCGCAGACTCGTGCTAGCATTGTGTCAACGTTTGAGCTCAAAAGGCAGAGCAACAAATCTGTTAGGCTGATTAATAACTTAAGAAGCTGAGGCTGTATATCGGTATCGGTTTGGTATATGAAAAGATTAAACATCATCAAAAAGGTCAGAAATGCAAATGAAGCTTCCTCTAGTAACTCAATTAGATAATTGAGCTCGGTTCGCGTGACCGCGCGGTAACGCCGCGCTTTGCCTGACACCTCTATCTTGTATTGATATCATATCTACCTAATTATGGTGAGCTGATATTAAATACGGATAGTACCTTTCTTTCGCCACTAATTTAGTTCTTCGTGCAAGTATTATGCTCGATCTTGAACTTCATCGGCACTATAGATCAAATGAAGTAAATGGCATTACTCGTATTGTACTTTAGATTTCAAACATCTTCTTTTTAGACTGTACCGTGGGAGAGCCCACGCTTCAGCATGAACGGGCCGGCTCGACTGGAGTGATACCACGGCCTCATAGAAAACCGGCGTGAAGTAGCACTGTGCTGTGTTTCGCTGCGTGAGTGAGGGTACCGGAGGCCCATTTGGGGGGAAAAGGGTGGTTGAGTGGTTAGCAGCGCACTTGTTACTCTAACTGGTGTTGTGGGTGTCCGTGAGCGATGGCAATCGCTTACCAGGTGATCCGTCTGCTCGTCATCCACCTATCACATAAAAAAATGTTTGCTAATTTTACATTTCGTGTAAGTAGGTATTATGATCGATCTTGAACTTCATCGTCACATTAGATCAAATTAAGCCTAATGGCATACACATTCTTCGTAATGTACTTTAGATTTCAAGCATCTTATTTTGGCGTAAAAAATACTGAATATAAATAAAAAGGCCAGGAATGGAGATAAAGTGGCCACTAGTAAGTCAATTACATAATTGAGCGGCGTGTCCGCTGCCGACGCGACGAGGCGAAGCTCGCGTGACCGCGCCGTATCGCACTCTTCGGTTGACACAATTATCTTGTATTGGTATCATATCTACATATTTATTTATTGAATTAATAAAAAATCGAAAAAGCTCGATCTTAAACTTCATCGTCACTTTAGACCAAATTACTCGTAAGTTAATAGCTTTCACATTCTTCGTAATGTACAGACAGCCACACAACAGGGTAACCATTAGGGTAGTAATACAATCTATCAAAATTCATCAGTTGATATTGAATCGAACGAGCTTAATATTAAGTAGAGAATTGAATGGAGAAATTTGATTGTTTTGTATACTTTGTGTGACTGTACGTACTCTTGATTTCAAGCATCTTGTTTTGGCGTAAAAAAGACTGAACATAAATAAAAAAGGCCAGGAATGCAAAATAAAGTGGCCAGTAGTAAGTCAATTACATAATTGAGCGGGTGCCCGCTGACGAGGCGAAGCTCGCGTGACCGCGTGGTATCGCATTCTCCGCCTGACACCTCTATCTTGTATCATTCCATCTACCTGCGAACAGAAGGCCGAAAACCGCCGCGAAGCTATAAAATAACGGCTTAAATACTTTAATGTTATTCAATGAAAAGATACGGGGAAACGCCAGCGGTTTCAGTTAATGGAATTGAAAATGAATGTGTACTGAAGGTGGGTTTGCTTCGAGAAGTGGAAATTTAAATAATCCGTATTGTGTTAGTATGAAAGTTCCCTAAGGCAAAAAGAAACAACATGATTAGTGGTACTGTACGTGAATAAGTGATAACATTTAAGTAGATAATTAAACTTTGAAAAATATTTCTAAGAAAAAGAAAACCCCCTTCAAAAACCACAAACTTAAAGTGTAAAGTAATATTTTTAACACTTCAAATAACATTTTATAACAGTACACTCGAGAAAAGGTGTTACCAAAGTCGGCGCCTCGTTCCTATTGAATAATTGAATGAATAATACGGTATTGAAAGAGTTATCTTTTAACGCCTACCCGTTGAGGAGGTGACCTTCCATCATCAGCGGAGCTACAAAAATAATACAACAAGGCGTAAATAATAGTGAAGTTTAAAAAAAAAACAAAAACATTTCAGGTGGGTTGCCCTCGATTTCTCTGGGATTCCTTCATCAGATCCTGACATGATGAAAATGGGACCAATTTGGAAGTGTGTTCTTACAAATAAAAAAGAATTGTACCAGTCGATAATTGGCGGAAAAATCCGTGAACATACATATAAAATAAACAGAGCAGAATTTAATCTGCAGAGCTCTTAGATCAGCGAACGTTCCTTGTGTGCTTGAGCCTCCCGGTCTGAGTAGAACTGATGGTAAGAGGCCGGATGGGCTGACTTTGGTGCCTTGGAAGAACGGCAAGTGTCTTGTTTGGGACGCTACTTGCGTTATCACTGTAGCCGCCAGCCACCTTAGTCGCACTGTCCACTCTCCGTCAGCGGCTGCGGAAGATGGGAGTTTAAATAAGAGGCTTAAGTACGCCAATTTGGAGCCCCTTTACGAGTTTATGCCTGTGGCTGTGGAGACGATGGGCTGTTGGGGGTCAGAGGCTAGAGTCTTTGTGCGTGAGATAGGCCGCAGAATAAACGATGTGACTGGTGTCTCACGCTGCAGTTCATTCCTGGCGCAGAGGCTGGCCATCGCTATTCAGCGTGGTAATGCGGCGAGTATGATGAATTTAATTTAAATTATTTCATTTAGGGTAAGACAAGTAAAGGGAGTAATTAATGTTATGTTTCTGCTAGAAATATGTACTAACATAGTTTGTAAGGTAATACTGTTACTAACACCTATGGACTCTGTGACTTGAATACAATATTTTTAATAAAAATAAACAGTATAAAAATACAGTTCCTCCATTTTGGAAGTCGGTAAAACTAAATCTTATCATTTTAATATAATACGGCAGCAGTTCATACTTAACCCAAGAACGACCTTAATAAGTACTCTCAAACTTTATTACCGTTTCTTTCTTCTAAGTATTAATAATCTTTACTCCATTCCCTCCCTCGACACCAAGGAAGCTTAATAAAAAAGTCCAAATTAAAACCCTCGTTTGAAAAAATTATGCCTCATTAACATCGAGGTATTCATAAAATTCGCATTTCTTTATAAAGCAAACCTACGATTAACCCTCGAGGTCTTACGGCTCGATAAACGCATCATTCGCCACTCGGTCGCCCGTAAAACATTCGATATTAAAAAGCAAAACCGCGAAGGTAATTCTGTCCATCCGGACGGTCCATTCGCACAACATTCGTATTCTAACCCCGCGCGACTATAGCCCGGCAATATCTTTTCACTGCCTTCATAAGGGCGGGTCTCCGTGGCCCCGCGTGGTTGCAAAGTGGTTATAAAGTGCTCCTAAAGGCAACACTGTAAGCCGGGTTAACGTAAAGACACTTTGGCGTATACGTGCGATTTGCTCTTTATACAGCCTTCGCCGGTTTCGGTGCGATTAAAGATATTGGGTGACTCTTTTCGACGCTTCAGCCGATGTGTGAATGTCTTTTTAAATGTGTTATGATAAAAGCTGTTGGTGGTTACGCCTCCATAAATAATGATGAAGACGCTTATGGAATATCAAATGGCGCGTATTACGAATCTGTGGATGCAGTTATGGTGGTATTAGAACCAATGCGAAATAAATAAGAGCATGGCGCGTTGTGGCATGATTGTGATCATTTTGTCACGTGCTGTGTAGAATGTGAAAAGATAAAGTCAATGATGTGATCTTTGAAATTTAACTCTTTTTTTCCGATATTGGTTCTCTTTGTAATACACATTTCAACTGAATAAGCTTATTAATTTTATATTTATTTGCTATTGAATAAAACAACTAAAGTAAAGTATCAGCCTATTTATTGTCCCACTGCAGGGAAAAGACCTCCATCATAGAAACCAAGTAATCGCTCCTATGATGGGATTAGCCTTGACCACGCTTGCCTAATGCGGATTGGTGATCACAATCCCGATCTATGTTCGTAAAACTTCGAAACATACCTCTGCTCCACCTAGGATCCGAACCCAGGACTCTGAGATCACGACCTAGTATTTAAACCACTAGACCAACGGTGCGAACTAGGTACTAATAATATTCCTAATAGGCCAGCAACTCGTCAACGACTCCATTCTTCTGGTAGAGGTTACAGGCGGTAGTGATTCACTTAGGAGAATGTTCACTTATTTTATTTTATAGCTCTAATTAAACTCGGTAGGAAAATAAAAAAAAAACGATTGAAAAAATTACTAAGATACGTCGTGTTGTTTCCGAGATATTTGATTCCAAAATACACGGTAAAGTTACATCGCTGTCCCAGTACTTTGCAACACTAGCTCAATCCACTCGCGTGTCCCGATACTACATCGCCCGTATCTCCATCAACTCGGTTGAAAATAAAAAAAAACATGACTGAAAATATTATTACGATACGTCATTTATTTTTCTAAATAGTTTTACAGTGACGTCACATTACTAGCGCGCGCCTGCCTTCAATTTTCTATAAATTCATTAATACTTAGTATTCATTGATGAAATAAAAACTTCTGTATTTGTATAGATATAAGCTCTACTGGGACCATAGATTTAAGTGACTTTGTATACCTATTAATATTCTCCATTAGGTGTCCCGCTTGTTTGTAAAAACTATAACTAATCTTCTTACAAAATAATATAACCAGTTACCTTTTATTTGTACACAAAAAGTCCGCGTGAGCATCCAATATGGTGCTATAACTACGCCTATAGCCAAGTAATTAAGCAAATAATCGGACTACTTCATTAAGGTGGTCTCCGAGGCCTCATTCACGCGAATCTATCCCCCAAATGTAAGAGTATACTGAGTACTGTCGTCCGCGTCCATACCCGGACAATTAGCCGGTCGACTGGGCCGGCCTTATCTCCCGCGCCAGTCGTCTTAATACGAACTAACCTTCTGTTAGGCTGCATTCCCACCAGAGGTACGCGAGGTATCTAGCTAGCAAGCGGAAGCTAAGCTATGCAATTATGCGTATGCGACCGTGGGAGAGCCACGTTTCGGCATAAAAAAGCCGGCTCGACCGCAATGATACCTCAGTCTTACAGAACATCGGTGTGAAGCAACGCCTGTGCTTTAGTCAAGTCAGGGCACCGGAGACCCAATCTGGGGGAACCGGAGTTTAATGGTTAAGAGTGCACTTGAGACTCTACTGATATATCTGGTGTCCATGGGCAGTGACCATTGTCACCATCAGGTGATCCGTCTGCCCGTCAGCTACTTATCATAGAAGTTAAAGGTAGGTAAAGCGCCCTACACATTTCCCATCAGATCTGTCCCGGAGTGGAGACACGGTAAGGAAAGCAAAGTGCAGGATGTCCTCAAATATAGTGCTGTAGAGCTAAGTGAGATTAATAGTGAGCGAGGTGGAAGCTAAGCTTTCCTCTTTCACTTACTGATAGCTAAGGTCATCAGTCCAACATGACTTGGCAGGGCGTAACTGCCCTCTCGACTACAAAAACACACCAATGTCAGTTCTACGGTAGCCGTGGCAAGCGCCCTGTCACTAAGATAGATAGATAAATCATTTATTTGTAACAACATAGACACACATACATGCAATGGCTTAAAAATAAACAAATTCAAAGAAAGTAAAGGAAAAAACAATGCACATTACAATATGCCGGTTAAGGAGGCTCATAGTCACCCAGAGAGCAATGAACATGGCTCGGAGTCTCTTTTCGTGATCGTATCAGAAATTATGAGATCCGCAGGAGAACTAAGGTCACAGACATAGCCCAAAGGATTGCATGTCTCAAGTGGCAATGGGCAGGGCACATAGCGAGGAGAACAGATGGCCGTTGGGGCGGAAAGGTCCTCGAGTGGGGGCCACGTACAGGAAGTCACAGCCGTGGCAGGCCCTCCACAAGGTTGACCGACGATCTGTTGAAGGTTGCGGGAATCCATTGGATGGGGGAGGCCTATGTTCAGCAGTGGACATCACAAAGATTATGATGAAAGGAAAAAAACATATTTGTTAACACACATTTTAGCCTGGTATTCTTATTTGGTGTTGTCTGGAGGTTATTTGGCACACATTTTTAGCTGCACAGCTTAGCACGGTGGTGAAGCAGCCTTACAGTTCGCAAGAAATAGGTCACGCGCCCAACGGACCCCTATTAACGCTCATTGGAGATGTAATACGGCATTATTGATTATTGATCGCTACCAAGCTGTTGCTGATAAATACTGACGAATTGACGGAAAAATACGCGTCTATATTGCCCTTTACAGGAATTGTTAGCGTATTTTTTTTTTCATTTAATAGGAACGTGGCAAATGAGCAGACGAACACCTGAAAGTAAGCGATTAGGCCGCCCATGGACACCGTCAACTCAAGTGCGCTGCCAATCTTTTCACCTCTCCCCTGAATTTGACCTCAGAATTGATGACGAACGTGGGTACCATAACTGAAAAAGTGATTAGGGAGTGCTAATTTGGAGATGTTGTTAGTTTCTCTAAATACATTTACAGGATGGGAATATTGTTATTAACACATAGTTACCTTTTACATTGCCTTTATAATCCTGGAAACATCCTTTTTCACAATCATATTTTTACAAAAGTCATTTCTTGTCTGTCTCTATTTTAGGCCTCCCAGAGATCCGATATCTTTCTTTATCTTAATTATTTAAACGTTAAAATACTTTAGGAAAAGATGCAAATCGGTTATAACATTTCCAAAACCTAACAAAGTTAAACAAATGTATATAGGTGAACCGAAAAAGAAACACTTGCGCGTTGCTATTGATACCTAACGCCATCTATTATTGATACAGAGACGCTGAAGTCCCGAAACAAGTAAGATAAATGATGGCTTAGAGACCTTTGAGAGAAGGGTGTATCCTTTTACAAAAAGGCCGGCAACTCATCAGCGATATTTCTGACTTAAACAGAACGGCGATGATTACTTACTTTATCAGATAATCCGCTTGCTCAATTATCACCTCTAGCATAAAAAAAAGTTATTTTTAGAACGACCTAAGCCCTACGTTCGTTCTAAAAATAGCTCTACTCGACGGGTTAGAAACCAAAGTTCCATCAACGAATCTAAACTTAATCAAGCAGTTTGCGACTGTGACAAAGTGCTTCGTGTCTACGGCGATTTCGCTCAGTCCATAAACTGAGGAGTTTACTGGGACCAATATTGTTTTTTGTTATCCAAATTTAAGCCCCGTAAGGAGCAGGCTGAAAAATAGTAGGATTGCGTGTCGTCCACGACATCAACAGTCAGTTAGACGTAGGGTACAAGTGAAGAGTGCCTGCGAATTTGTTTTAGGCCCGATTCGAGCAATCTTTTTTGCCAGTGGGAGAGCCACGCTTCGGCATAGATGGGCCGGCTCGACTGGAGTGATACCATGTCCTCATCGGCGTGAAGCAGCACTTTGCTGTGTTTCGCTGCATGAGTGAGGGTACCGGAGGCCCAATCCAGGGGAAAGGGGGTTTAAAGGTTGGCACCGCACTTGTGACTTCCACTGGTGTCGCGGGTGTCTATAAATAATAATAAATAAATAAATAAAATCTTTATTGCCAACAAAGTTTTACAAACACATGGTAAAGTATATAAATGCCGTTTAAGTACATCATTAATTGCATGTAGCAACTATTGCTGAACTGGGTTTTGATAAACCTGTATATCAGCAAACAGTGCTCTCACATCTTGTGTCAAAGTACAAGACACGGTATAAATAAAGGTTGCCTGGAAGAGATCCGTTAAGTGATAAGGCCTCCTTCGTTGTATTCTACATATCTAATGTAGTACCTTGTTTAAAGTTTTTATAATTTATGCTTTGTGTGTAAATCAAATAAAAAATACGCGCGCTCCAAGTACCCCGCTTCTTACACTATCCACGATCCAATATCGACGATTTATTTTTAATTGCGTCGCACAAATTAAATATGATAAAAAGAAAAGTACATGTTAGTGACAATAATTAACTTCAAAGAATTAAGAGAAAATATTCCTGAATGATTTAACATACTTTCCATTCACTTTCGGAATCGCTTAAGTCTCACAACTCAGACCCCAAGCTAGTATTTATCGCGAACAATTAACTGGTTAGTGTACAGGCGCTAAGGTTATCTATGACAGTGCGTCGTTACGGTGTCTGAGCGATGGGGTGCCGTCCATCTATAACGTGCCTTATAAATACCTGAACCCTTACTTGCCCTTACACTTTGTTTTTCTTTCGAAACAACAGCTTTTTGAATAAAAAAGGGAGTTGGGCATAGAATACTGCCTTGAGGCAGTCTTCATCGCGTTGATCTTTGGCTTCACGTAACTCGGGAGGGGGTTGTGAAAATATTTTATTTGGCTACCGTGACTGTGACCAGTGAATAATATTTTTGAGATTTGTGTTTAGCTTTTTGTGAAGCATTGATAGGTACTAGCTAGGTACAAATATTTGTACAAAAAAAGGGTACACAGGTCATAACAGATCAGATCTCAAATTCACTCTAAACTAATAATATTTTTTGGACTGAACAAGCTTATGTAATAATTTTCTTTACAATGATGAATTCAACTTTAAATCTTTTAGTAGGTATAATTTATTATTCTGCCATCCGTTAACTAAGACATAGGGAGTCACTGTGGCTTAGCGACCTTTTAGCTAGCGGACGGCAGCATTGTCTATATTCCTCATAAGAACAGACATCAGTTCAACAAACACAGTACAGAAAGATGGATTTAGCTTTACCTCACTAGCACAGTGCTGTATACTTTATTATTTCTACAAGATCGATAGTCTGCTAGTGTACCTTCCAAGTACAAGAATAAATACCAGACGTAAAGCAATGGTTATCGAGCCGGAGCGAGCTCAAGAGGCGGTCTGCGAGCACCAATCATTAAGGAGAGAGAAAGGAGTAATGGGGAACCACGGGCTCTGCAGGTACAGTGAAGTGAGACTGAGAGCTATGTTAATATATCGACATAGTATAGATGGTTAAAAAAGATATAAAACCGTATTGTGAGTGCTAATTGTGAAAGCGAGGCGAAAGAGTAATGGGGTGCCACGGCAATACGAGAGTTTGCTACGGTAAGTATGCGAATTTCTACGCCAATTATTGACCGATTTGCAGATTTTTTTTTATTTGAAAGAACACATTCCTAAGTTGGTCTCACTGTCACCATGTCGGGATCGGAAGATGGGATCCCAGCTGCTGGAAAATGAGCCGAAAAAGCATGAAAAGACTTCGAACTTCTGTCATAAAATGTTATCTAAATTTTACACTTTTTAGTTCGGGGTTTTTGAAGGCGGTTTTTTTTCGTAGATTTTTTTAAGGAAATAAATATTACGTACTTCAATAAATGTTGCATGTATTCAGGTGGAAACCGATGCGTACTAATGAATATGTAATTGTAATTCTGAAAAATTCCACATACGAGAATAAGATCTAAGATAATATAGTTTTCTACATTTACTGTTTCATATAAGAATGAATTTAAATAAATCACAAATTTAAGCTGTAAGTACAACATAACAATTCCAGGTAGCATGACGACCGTCCGATAGTACAAGGAAATCCTTGAATCATAAAACGGCAATCTCAAATCCGAGAGTGAATCGATACAGCTGATTGCCACAAAAAGTGCACAAAGAAACATACACCTCGGTGCAACCACGAGCATTGTTTACGACGGTGCGCTCATAACGAGATTCTTCTTGTTTATGTGTGCCTGGTACCTCAGCGCGACGCCGTATGAAAAATAACAATAGAAACATCTATTGTATTCGATATTTATCACCTTATCTTTTTATCTATTTCATGCTGCAGGAACACCGGGTACATGAATTGAAAAAGGTCATAAAACAAGTTCGTGGATTTCTTTTTTAAGTGTTTTTTTAAACTGTAAGAGAGAGGAAAATAGAGTGAGGGGAGCTAGAGGGAGCCAGATCGTGGGTGACCTTTATTACTTACTACTTGTACCTTTTGGTTTGAAGTTTCTTAAGAAATTAAGTTACAACCAGCTATACCCACCAAAATAGATTTGTTCTCATTGTTAAAATACCTAGTATACTAAGATTTTATCCGTCTTAGACTTAAGATTTTTCACTGAATCTTTCCGCTGCCTTCTATACACCTTCAATGCCAGCAACCGCAAGTTATCTCAACATTGAAACTGTAAAACCTCGTAAAATTTTGTTAGTATTTCTTAATTTTGTTTGAAACGAAAGATGCAAGTGTTCTACTTTTATATTTCAAAGGTCAGCCTCTATCTGTAGCATAAAACTTAAGTTCTCATCTTTAAGACAGCTAAGAAAATTTGGTGGTTTGGTGTGTGCTCGCCAATTTGGGTTCCCCTATACCCCTATGGGTATCTATCATTTAGGATACATTTTATCCGGTACGCAGACAAACTCAGGGACCGAAGGGAGTTTTTCATAATTTGTCAAGAAACGTGCAAACCGCCCGCCCGGTGCACCGCGGGCGCGCCGCGATGAGCGATGGGCAGCGACCGTAAAAATAATGGGCGGAGCCGGCCGAGCGGTCGCGAAGCCTTGCCTTGTTTATGCTCCCCTGGTAGCTGCTCCCGGTGGACAAGTAAATTTGGTGCTTAAAAATTATGTCATTTTTATTATTCAACAAGGGGAAAACCCTTAATTACAATGATGGTACACTGATGAATGGCACAAGGTCGTGCCTACTTTATCTGGATTACTTGTGGAAAAGTCAACATGAAGATGGGAGAAACTATTTGAACTCTGTAGATTTTTGATAGAAAAGGTCATGAAAATGCATTGCTGAGAAAAATCTAGACCTTGTCACTGGTAGCACAAGCTAAGTATTAAGTTCTTATATGATATATTAACATGTATACTTAGTGTAGGACGCCCTCAGGCCAGATGGAGTCATAGATAATACATATATAAACTGAGAGATTTAGTAACGATTTGCGCAGCATGGCTGGCAAGAGCTGGATGCGAGTAGCTAAAGATCGAGCGGAGTGGCGACATTTGGAGATGCCTATGTCCAGCTGTGGAGTCCAACAAGCTGATGATGATAATGATTACGCATGTAGGTGAAAAACTTAAGGCGCAAAATGACCAAATAGGTAAGTACGTTTGAGTTGTTACTGTGAAACTAAGGCATCAAAAGTATACACAAATATGAACTAAGAAATTAAACTTGCGGTGTTCTTTGCATTGTTTTTTTTGTTAATTAAGTTGATCAGCAGCAGTAACCTAAGGATTGCATGCCTCAAGTGACAATGGGCAGGGCAGACAGCGAGGAGAACAGACGGCTGTTGGGGTGGATAGTCCTCTAGTGGAGGCCACGTACAGGAAGTCGCAGCAGTGGCAGGCTACCAACAACGTGGACCGACGATCTGGTGAAGGTCGCGGGAATTCATTGGATGCGAGCGGCGCAGGACTGATCTGTGTGGAAAACATTGGGGGAGGCTTATGTACAGCAGTGGACGTCTAATGGCTGAAATGATGATGATGATGACAGTGGTAATAATTATTGTCACCAATATTATAGTAAACCAAAGAGCTTTTCAAGTAACTAATCAAGCTTGCTATCATGGCCCTGCGGCTTCGAAATAAGGAGTCAATTTAGTGCCCAACTATTCTTAGATGAGCACTTAACAGGAATTAATACCCCGTGAAACTTGCGCGGTAATCCCACAGAACTTGCTAACTCCAATCTGCGAAAGATTGATGTCTTGACCAACTTTGATTCTTATCAAAAATGGTGAAATGTTTTATCATATTCATAAGTTTCTAGGTAATGAAGAATGAAAGTGGGTACAATGTAAAAGATATTCAGTTATAAAATATCCTGATGCCCTTCATGGCGCAGTTGCTATTGTGTTGCACCCAAGCGCAGTAAGTCTCAGATTCTTTGTAACCTTTTCGTCGCCTTAGAGCCGACTTTCTACATAAAATAATTAGACACAGAAAGTCGGCTCTTGCTGACATTGATAACAAAGGGTTTGTTGACCTATTAGCACTATATTGTATCATTTCTCTCCCGCACGTCGTTTCTCTGATTTGTGCTGCACCATTATGAAATAGCTGTAAATGTATGTGTACGTAGCCTGTTTAGATCGCGATGTAGACAGCCAGTGTTCTGTGTCTAATTATTTTGGGCCACAAAACGCCAATGAAAACATTCATACCACTGCGGCACATTGTATGTACAGTCAGAATCAAAAGTAGCTGAACATTTTAGAACTTTGTCACACTAACCATTGCGCAGTTTTAATAAGTGTTTGACTTACTCAAGCTGCGCAAAACTTAGTGTGACAAAGTTCTATAATGTTCAGCTACTTTTGATTCTGACCGTACCTAGTAGACGTGTGTAAGTCATTACTGTAACGAATCAGTGATCCGACTCAGCCAAATGATACACTGTTCCGAATCTCTAATGTTCGCTCCGAATGTATTATTCGACTCAAATGGGTCTCGAGTCCGAGTGAGCCGAATAATCCGAATGAGCAGTATGAGCTGAATGAACCAAGTGAGTGAAATGATCCCAATGAGCGCAATGATCCAAATGAGCTGAATGACCCGAGTGAGCCGAATCATCCGAATAAGAGGGATGATTCGAATTCAGAGCGAAAGAATAAGCTGTAGGCTGTCCGGAGTGAATAGTTAACCGTCTTTCCGGTTATCACAATATATATTAAATGGCACAGCTGAAGGGGATCGATTAACATTCGTAACAAAAGCAATTAATCACGCATCTATCTAAAAGCTGGTTTTTCCTAATTATTCAAATGAAGCGTTTCACTGTTCCACATCTTTGCACTGATACAGGTGCAAATGTTCCAATCTTTTGAAAGATAAGTTTTTGCCTAGGTCTAGTAGTAGTAGTATCAGCCTATAAACTGTCCCACTGCAGGGCAAAGGCCTCCATCATAGAAATCAAGTCATCGCTATTATGATGGGATTAGGCTTAATCACCACGCTTGCCAAATGCGGATTGGTGATCACTAACCCGAGCTATGTTCAAAAAATTCGAAACATACTTTTCGCTCGACCCGGGAATCGAACCCAGGATCCCGAGATCACGGCCCGGTACGTAAACCACTAGACCAACAGGGCGTTAGGGACAGGGACCAAGGTCTAGTATGTTGATTAAATACTGGATAATATACTCTGCTTCAAACTGTGACCCATCAAATGCGCCACACCAAAGCAAATCATATATTAAATTGAAAATTTAAAAAAACCCCGAACACACGCTTTTTCATTTGATACCTATATTGAGGCAGCTGGAACAACAAATAGGTTATTCGTCATTTTCTGACGGCGGCCATCTTGGATTTAAATATTTTCACAATTAATATATTCTGCTACTCAAGCTCTTTTATATGATACCCATATTGTGGGAGTTGTGTTAAAACATAAAATCCAAATCTTTGTGACGCTAATGCTAATAGGTCAACGAACCCTTTGATAGCAATGTCAGCTAGAGCCGACTGTCTGTGTCTAATTATTTTATGTAGAAATTCGGCTCTAAGGCGACGAAAAGGTTACAAAGAATCTGAGACTTACTGCGCTTGGGTGCAACACAATAGCAACTGCGCCATCAAGGGCATCAGGAGATTTTATAACTGAATATCTTTTACATTGTACCCACTTTCATTCTTCATTACCTAGAAACTTATGAAAAATCTATCCAACATGGCTAAGAACACTCCCTCCTTATTCATCCTTCAAACAAAGTCAAAAATCAAAAATCAAAATCAGTTCATTTGTGCGGGAGCTACGATGCCATAGACAGACACACAGACACACACACACACACACACACACACGCACACACAGACAAGTCAAACTTATAACAACTCGTCGTTTTTGCTTCGGGGGTTGAAAAGTAGGTAAATACCACACTTAAAAATTTTCATCTCGTGTTCAGGCGGGACGCGAACCCACACCTTCCACAATCCGGGTGAATGTACTACCAATTATACCACTGAACGCGTTACTTAGTCGACTTACTTAAACACGAGATGAAAAATTTTTAAGTGTGTTATTTACTTAAGAATAAATCGCATAAGATTGCTATAAAATATCAAGTAGGTAAATACGACAAAAGCGAGGTCGAAAATGTAACCACACGACGTCACTGGCTATTTGAGGCGTGGCGAGCGGCCTGTTTAAACAGGCTAAACGTCAAAGGCGACCGACATTGCTCGTATTGGACGCCTAACACTCTCTTTGGAACAATCTCGGTATTCATTTCTGCAAGGGATAGCGTAATGAAGGAACGGGGTGTGTGGGTCACTTGCTTTTGTTATTAGATATCATAGCTCACAAGTCAAAAAGTATGGCGCGTTGAGAACGCGCTCCAAGCATGCACTTCTGCATTTTTCAAATCATGTGCGTATTTCTACCATTAGCTCGGCGGTGAGGGAAAACATCGTGAGGAAACCTGCACGTTTCGGATAGTTTGTGAAACCATGGTTCAGCTGGTTTGGTTCTCCTGTAAAGGCTTGTGTAGGTCAGACGGCAGTCGCTTCATTGTAATTGCCAGACTCCCCAATCCTCTTCAATCAGGTGAGCCGTCTGCTCGTTTATCTGCCATAATGTAAAAAAAAAATCCAGAACCATGGTCTAAGCGGGAATTACACGTTGATATGAGCGAGCTCACGAGTGAATAAATTGAACTTATAGAAATTCTAGTAGTCCGCCCTCGCTTCGTTTCGAAATTTCATTTTGAACAATGACATAAAGTGTCAAAAAGATTTTTTTTTAATATGGCGTCGGGGCCCAAACATAAATTTTGTTTCATAATAACTTTCAGTCCCAGTTTTACCCCTTTAGAGGGTGAATTTAGAAAATATCCTTTCTTAGTGCTCCCGTACGCCAGAAAACAAACCACTGTGAAAATTTTCAAGTTTGTAACCCTGACAAATAGTTGATAGATGATAGATCAGTCCGTCAGCTAACTTTCGCTTATATGTATAGATTTAGATAATTTAAGTTGATTGCAAATTAGTACTCGAAACAAGTACATATTTTACTATTAGGTACCGAGTACCTTTTTGTTTATTTGGTTTGCCCAAAATAACATTGAACGCACGATAATTGGATTGAAAAGCTCTCTCTGCTTTTTCCTCCTGTCCTCTGACGCGAGCCAGTAAATATTTTCCTAAGTTTTACAAAGTAGCTTATTTATGCCTTTACATTCCTTCAGTACGAGTAGGAAAGGTCGTGTTTTATTCCAAACGAGAAAATTTGTAACCGTGAAATTATTTCCCAATTGATTAGTCAGCCGACATATTCGGATCGGGACTTAACCAAATAAAAAAAATATACATAGACGTGGCAGACGTAATGATATAAGATGGAAAAGGCCCTCCGTGCAAAAACACATCACATCGAGTCCAGGTGATCTCCTACATACTCGGGAATGTGATCGGCGAATCCCGGGGCGGTCTGCCTCAATCGAATTTTCTTGATTGCGTCAACCGATACGTCGGGCCACAGTGTAGAGGACTACGGTGACGTGTCAATGATCGATCAGATTCTGTGGGAGAGCCACGCTTCGCCGATCCGGCTGGATCGGAGTGAGTGGGGGACACGGTGTAAATCATTGAGTAAATTATATATACTGAGATAGAATCAGTCGCCTAGAGGAAAGTGTTTTCGACGGTTTTGTTTTTGATCGGCCATGTTCGAGATTCAGTCAGGAAGACGATTAAATAAAATATAATAAATAACTTTGTTTGTTATATAACGGAGATTGCAATACTTTCTAGACCTCTTGTTTGTTTCACATACCTTTTAAAACTGCTTATGTGGGCTTGACGTCATTGTTTCGAAAACACGCTCTGCTAGCGCGATGTAAAAATGCATAGTGACATCTACCCGATGCAAAGTGATACTACGCCGAACCATCTGCTTGCTTGCTTTTTAAAGCTACATCTGCTTTTTACAAGCTCCATGTAACGAAAAGCGCTGAACTATTTTTCTCATACTAAGGAAAAAATATTAAGTGAAATGACCCTTCACTGGCAGGTGTCTATAGGCGGCGGCAATCGCTTACCGTCAGGTGATCTGTCTGCTCGTCTGCTTACCTGTCACATAAAAAAAAACATAAAAATAATTGCAGATTGTATTTTTTTGCACTATATATTCCATTTATCTTTGACATTATGATATTTATCTTATCATTCATCATCATCATCATCATCAGCAACCCATACTCGTCCACTGCTGGACATAGGTCTCCCCTAATGCACGCCACTGCTCCCGATTTTCGGCCACTCTCATCCAGCCCACACCAGCCAGCCTTCGAATGTCATCATCCCATCTTGTCGCAGGGCGTCCTACACTACGCTTACCGAGTCGCGGTCTCCACTCAAGGACTTTACGGCTCCAACGGCTGTCAGTTCTGCGGCTAATATGACCAGCCCACTGCCACTTCAGTTTGCTAATTCGGTGGGCTATGTCGGTGACTCTGGTTCTCTGTCGGATTACATCATTTCTGATGCGGTCCTTCAGAGATACTCCAAGCATAGCCCTTTCCATAGCTCTTTGAGCGACTTTGAACCGGTGGACTAGTCCAGCCGTGAGTGTCCACGTCTCGGCACCGTAAGTCATATCTTATCATTATCGAATCTTATAGGTTGTGAAATCTTAAAATAAAATTATTTTCCCCGCCATACCTTAATTATAAGACATTACATCTCATCCTAGCGTGTAGTTCCCGGTTACGTCCAAAGCTGACGCTCTTGAGCCCGAGGTACGCTGAGACTGGTAATTACAATGAAGCGACTGCCGTCTGACCTTCATAATCCTCGTTTACTCGTTTTCTCCCTTTCTCATAAAAATTAACCAAATCACACAGGGTTACATGAAATTTTCCGAAACTAGCAGGTTGCCTCACGGTGTTTTCTCGCTGCGTGGTCGCTCCGCTTTGAAAACGCTGCGCAGCCGTGACGTGTCGCGAAGTGTTTGCTGCGTCGTCGCTCCGCTTTGAAAATGCTGGGCAGCCGCGACGTGTTCGCTGCGTCGTCGCTCCGCTTTGAAAACGCTGCGCAGCCGCAACGTGTTCGCTGCGTCGTCGCTCCGCTTTGAAAACGCTGCGCAGCCGCAACGTGTTGGCTGCGTCGTCGCTCCGCTTTGTAAATGCTGTGCAGCCGCAACGTGTTTGCTGCGTCGTCGCTCCGCTTTGAAACCCGCCATTGTGGCAGCTCTTTAAGGAAGGCGCGTTTTGAATCATTGAGCTACCATCACTCCTAAGTTACACCCGTAGCATTAAATTATACCCGAATATCTATCCATAGACGTCTCACTGCATTTCACACACCGACGTAGGCACTTGCAATATCGAAAAGAAACGTACATTTTAAACAATAGCCCGGACGGTCGGAACATGGGAGTTCACTCACTATTCCGCTGCAGACTTTAATTAATTAGTGCAAGTGCCGGTGAGTCTCTGGAGATTGGTCATTAATTAAACGGCTCTTTGGCTATCGATCTCGAGCAAACAATACACTTTATTACTTTTATTACCCATTTCATTGGGTGTCTACTTTTGCCTGCTTGTGGTCGATTTTTGCCCTTAATGTAGTGTTAATATTGCCCTCTCTCTATCGTATTTAAGAGTTGCTGGAATAGCTTTTATTCTTCCCTCGTCTTTGGTATCATCTTTAATTCCTTATACCTATATACGTCATGATGATATTAACTTTTTCTATAGTTTCTAATACCTGAAATAAATTATTTGTTCTTTTTTTTGCATTTAAGATTACCAGTACAGTAGGCTCGAATGTATTCTCAAGTAGTATTGTAACTGACTGCGATAGTTTACTACGAGTTGTATTATCGATAATCCTAACGAAAATATCGTCATGAGTGAATACTTTCAACTAAAATTAAGCATTACTTTGATCAACCCTATCAATAGTATCGTATGGACAGTTAGACTTAAAAGTATCTAAATTTCAAATTTCTTGAATGAACGAATGAATATACTTTTATTGCACTCAAAATATAGTATAAAAACTTAAAAACTAGATATTACAGGATGTGTACAACGAAGGCGGCCTTATCACTATGAGCGATCTCTTCCAGGCAACCTTTGGATAAAGGACACTTGATGAAGGTGTAGGGAATCTTAAATATTTATATACTTACACAGAAAGTTTAAATGCAAATACATAAATAAAATATGAATATACTAATACTGTAATGGTACGTTTTTCCTCCCTGGGGTTCTTGCGAGCGTCGGCACAAGATGCCCCAGCCAGGATAAACTTATGCAGCGTAGCGGCAGTAGGCAGAGCATGAGAGGGTAAGGGCTCATAGGTTCGGTGGCTCAGACATTGATGGGTGATTATATTGTTGGGCGCCGTAAGTACCGGTTTAAACACTGGTATAAATCAAAGTAACAAGAATATTAAAATATGAGACCCACATAGAAAGGATCATAAAAGAAAAGAATAATTATTAGAAATCCCCCATCAATCGAAACAAAGGCATCCAATGAATGTGCAAAGTTAATACGTTTGACAGTATTTATTTATTATACTACGCAGCAGGTATAAAAGTTAACATTTTTATGTTATTACAGATATGAAATTTTATAAAACCTGGACAAGGTTAAATTTGCCCAATAATACTCTACTCGGCACATGTTTGTTCACAGATTACAAAATGTGTTAAATAAGTATTTTAACAAGGTACATCTCAATTAAATTAAGTAACCTAGTACATGAACTAAGCAGAACCAACAAGTTTTTAAAAATAAGACTTAAGTTTAGGTCGCCCAATATTTCACTACTAGGGCCGATGGAAGTCACCGACTACAATGGGCATCTAACCACTTTATTTATACACATAGATAAATTAGACATTTATTATCTAAATAAACAATTATAGATAGTGTAGACACACTAAAATCTATATGAACATACACCACTATGGTTAGTGTGTCCTGTCCGGAATGAACAGAATCAAAACACAGAAATTAGGGTCATAAGAGGATGACCAATCCTTAAGGTGGAGTGGGGTTACACACAACCCAGAGCGACCTGAGCTGCGAGGTGGGAGACTGACCCGCGTCTCAGCCGGAGAGTCTCATTGACCAGGCCTAGCCTCTGAAACCCACCGACCTTCAAGTCGAGGATCAGCCTGCCATCCAACACACTGACCGCTTCAAGCTGTATGCGACCACACACCACAGATAGTTCTCACTAAATTTACATATGTTTATGCAAGTAAAATTAAGGTAGTGATACAAAGTTAACGGAGCTGACTGTAGAAAACATCAAACTTCCAAAGAGAACTAAATTTATAAAAGAAAGAGAAAAGGGTGGGCGTTGGACTGTGCCACAGAAAGAAGTAACGATGTGGAATGTCTATCCACAGGAACAGATCATAAGGGGGAAAATCCCGCTGGTCGATAAAGGTTAGGACATCATACCTGTAGCTACGAGTGTGACTAGACAGGGGTTACTTATCGAAACGCCTCAGATCACGTCCATCACGTCGAAACAGTGTCATCACCCGCTCCAGCATAGCAATGAGGTGTCCAGCGGCAGCCGGCCTAGACCTGAATCTTGTACATAGGACCTGGAGTCTTTTTCCTGGGACCTGGAGCCCCAAAAGGGGATTTTCAGCATCAACACATCACACGGTTGACGAGACACATTTCCAACATCGACACAGTCCAACAGTCGCCCAGAACAAAATAAACGTTATTTGGTCATTTTAATCGACCGATTACAAAAGTTCCACCAATATAACGTGGAGTACAAGAGAAAAAATCACACCGGCGCAGACGCCATTCTGGTGAAAAAAGTCGTGTGTCATCATTGACCATAGACAAGTTTTCCCTCTAAATACTTGTCAATGGAACACTGCATATTGACAACCACTTACAATATCAAAAAGAAATCTTTCCACCGCTCAACTCACTAACGGAGATGAGGGTTTCAACAGATAAACTGAAAAAAATACCAAAGAAGTACATCCAGTGGAGGATAATACTTATTATCACATGACATCAGTTAAGATGACAGCAGCAAGCCCCTTTCGGGCGCAGCAAAAACAAAACGCTCGCGAAACGAAACGTTCACCTAAGCAACTGTCACACTGACAGCGACTGACAAACAGTCTTACAATTAACAACAAAACAATACGGGTTTTGTTAGATTAAAACAGAGATATCTTATAAATTTAAATAATAAATCGTGTTAAAAATGGTGTCGGGAGTAGGTTCGACAAGCTAGCATGATGGAATAAGTATGCCATTTCTATAAACCCACAACGTAAGCCAAAAGAACGACGCTATAGTTCGTCTGGTAAGTTGCTAAAAAACACCAACTAAAACTATTCTATTTCCTAACTATATTTATGTTTTGATGAATTATACTAATGGCCATGACTATTTACCTTAAATATTAGATTTATCATATAGGTAGAAAATCGGGTGTTACAATACATACAATATATATAATATATATGATTAATAATAGATAAATATAGAACTAAAATAATAACAATTCTTTTGACATGATTGGTAAAATTAATTGATATTTAGGTAATTTTACAGTTTTAGTAATCCCTTATGGCTATCAGTATTTTGATAGTGTGACAATAATATCGACAGATACTAAGTAACGATTGTATGCGCGTCTGCCATCGATCACACTCCAAAACTAAGAAAATCCATCCAAATGTGGGAGAGCCACGCTTAGGTATGAATGGGCCGGCTCGACCGGAGTTATACCACTGCCTCACAGAAGACCGGCGTGAAGCAGCGCCTGTCCGGCGTGACTGGTGGTGCGGGTGTCCATGGGCGGCGGAATTTCTTACCAGCAGGTGATCCGTCTGCTCGTCTGCCACCTCTCCTATAAAAAAAAAACCAAATTACATTCGCGGTGCAATTGACGCTCAACGCCATCTGTTGGTAGTATATTCATCAGCGCTTCACAGAAGCGAGGTAGAGCAAGGTACAGACCTTGATTATAAATATCAAGTTTTCTACAAACCATTGAAATTTCAGAGTCGCAATGCATTCAGAGCCACAGTAGTGTCAACTCCCGATCATGAGTAATGCTCTCCTTGGTGTAGCACCTCAGACCTCACCCATTTCATTGTCTGTCTACATTCACAGCGTTCCCACTATTAATGAGGTCCGACCGGCGAGCCATGGAAAAATGTTCTTCCTTGTTGTGCGAAGGTGATTTATAAACCCGAGCTCTATAAATAAGTCCAGAGGGAGTGTATCAACGGGAATTAGGGATGTCTTGAGTCGACTTTTGCTACAGTGACTCGACTGGCGTATTTGATTCTGTACTAAGTAAGAAGCATTAGCAAGTGCTTTTGTACATAAGTGTGTTACGGATATCAGATGGAATTCATCATTTCAGCCAATAGACATAATGTTCTCCACACAGATCGGTCCTGTGCCGCCCGCATCCCATTGGATGCGGGCGGCACAGGACCGATCTGTGTGGAGAACATTATGTCTATAACACATATACCGACGATCTGGTGAAGGTCACGGGAATCCATTGATTCCCGTGACCTTCACCAGATCGTCGGTCCACCTTGTGAGGGGCCTGCTACGGCTGCGACTTCCTGTACGTGACCTCCACTCGAGGACCTTTCCGCCCCAACGGTCGTCTGTTCTCCTCGCTATATGCCTGTCCACTGCCACTTGAGGCATGCAATCCTTTGGGCTATTTCTGTGATCTCAGTTCTCCGAGCATATCCCTCATATCAGACAGATAGTATATATTGATACGTAGAAACTTAACAAAAACAAGGTGAGGATTGAACTCACGACGACCTTTGTTGTTACCACCAAGTGCGCCATCAGGTTAATCTAATCATTTGCTACTGGGCCTGTTTGTCGCTCCAAGAGCCGTGAGTTGGATCCTATCATGGAATAAATTTAATATTTTCATGATCTGCATCTGGGTGATGAAATTTATTTTAGTCAATATTTGTATTGTACGTTTGTTGATTTTGATTCCTGAAAAGGTAAGATCCTAATTATGATAATTATGATATATTCTTGTTAACATTCATATGTTTAATTCTTCTCTAGCTCTTTCTTTCTTTCTTTGTCTGGTAAGATATACGGGCTAACCGATCATAATTTCATCATATTGTGTTATTGGTATATGACTGACCGGATGGCGCAATTGGTAGTGACCCTGCCTCTTACGCCAAAGGTCGTGGGTTCGATCCCCACCCTGGACGAACATTCGTGCGATGAACACTTGGGTTTGTTCAGTGTCTGGGTGTAATATATGTATTTAAGTATATATTTGTGTTCCTCTGTTGTCTGATATCTGTAACACAAGTGCTTAAGCTACTTAGTACGGAATTAGGTCAACGTATGAGATGTTGTGAGAATTATTATTATTATTATTATTTCTAACTTGACCTAGATTTAGCGTACCTATGATTATTTTTACGTCACACAAATGTATTACAACTAACAACTAAGCAATTTCATTTTTAAAAGCAATAAATTAGTGTTCAACCAACGCTCAACGGGTTCGGTTATTAAGCTCTCTTCGGAGTCACCATTCCTTAGCATCCTTATTAGAATAGTATGTGGAATATACCATACAGACTCGAAAAAGTAACTCGATATTTCGTTGAAAATCGCCACGTACCGTTACTCGGATTTGGGTACAAGTGAAATTTGATAATGACTCGACTGACAATGTTTGACTTGAGTGACAAAACTTGACTCGAATGACAAAATTTCACTCGAGTTCCATCACTAACGAAAACTCACTTATAATGTGCGGCTACGCACATTATAAGTGAGTTGCTGTTAGTGATGTGATTTGGCAAACGGATGCCGTCATTATGATATCTTCGGGGTAATGATTGAGCAATAATAATATTATTATATGATATACTTACCTATATGTTTAATTTTGGTCTCCGTTAGTATTATTGCCATAGAAAGTGATATTGCTAAAGCCTTGTGTTACCCCAGAGTACATTTTGTCATTGGATTTTCTTCAAGAAGGCCAACGTTTCGGAAGCGTTTCGCTGACTTTTGAGAACTGAAAAGCGTGAAAAATGTACCTAACTACTAACACTAGGATTCAGAAATTCATCTATTGAGGTCTTGAGAAGGTATCAAGATTATCACACAGAACTTCTTAAAAGTTTATCTAAATAAACAAAACAAAATTCAAACTTCAAAAAGATACTCAAACAAATATATTGCTAAAGATATGATGACGATTTGTTTGGAACAGTGGTGTAAGTGAATGCTGTCTTTGGTCTAAGGGTTGCGATTCGATGCCCGCACAGTACAAACATTTGTGTGCATGAACATGTCTGTTTGTATTGGTCTGGGTATTTTCTACGTATTTTATGTTTCGTAAATATTATTAATGTATTAAAAAAAGTAGACTGTCTACAACATTTTACGTTCAAAGGGCTACATACACAAAAATGTCATGTCCTGCTACTGCCTATTTTAATACTACCTATGCCGCTACAGATTATAGCAAAGGTGTAGACGTATGCTTTTTTTTTATTGCTTAAAATAGGCAGACGAACTTGCAGCCCATCTGGTGGTAATCGGTAACCGTCGCTCATAGACATCAACAATGTCGGAGCACAGTCATGCCGCTGCCTACCGTGAAAGAAGAACTGTTTTCAAATCTCGTTTAAAAAAAGCACATGTCATAGCGATCAGGGAACACCGCGGCTGGAAGCTTATTCCAGAGTTTGCACGAGCGTGGGAAAATGGAGCGCTGGAAACGAAGCGTTCTATATGAGATGCATTTTATTCTACAAGGTCGAGTTTCATCAAAAAAATCCAAAAGTTTGTACCACGACCTTAAAATCAAATTACCTTCATTTGATCCTTAAATGGCTTCTACTTTACATTAAGTGGAGTGAAATGGCAATCTAGACAATTTAATCTACAAAAAACCGGACAAGTGCGGATCGGGTGCTCCGTAAAAACCTGTAAATGGTTCGTTTTTTTTTTTGGCCTTAATTGTGATGGCGTTAAACGGTGACGACCACACTTGTGATTCCGCCAATGTCAAGTGTTTAGTTTAGAGAGACACTTTATATTTGAATATTGACGGGTTTAAAATTGAAGGGGTCCGATCTATTTTGACGTCTTCTCTAAATGTTTAAGGCAGTATCTAATAAAAAAGCAGCACATAACACAACATAGCAGCAACATATAGACGACACAGACAATAACACTAATGAAAGAGATCACTAACGAGAGAGTGATGGTTCATTCATCACAGTCATTCCAAAGAAATGGATGTCATGAGAATGACAACCGGGATAAGTTGTCAAACTTAAATTTGTGGGCGTGTTTACTAACTCTGTATGAAATTAACTACATAGCGGGTAATGACTTACAAAGTGGATATTCCAGTGAGCTTCGGATGATACGGTGAGATGACGAAGATGTTGATAAACTAAGTACAAATATAAGTTTCGTATGGGTTTTTCTGTGATGTAACTACATAGTACAAAATTTTGAATTAAATTCTCATTTCTTACTCAATTGTTTAACAATTGTATATCAGCCGAATACAGTACATTCTGTTTAGGTTTTGATCACTGTGTTGTCTTGACAGACTAAGTAATAAGGGTTTCGTTTTTTGTTTTGGGTCGGGACCCTAAAAACTTCTATCTAAATCTTGGTCAGTGAGTTGAATTGGTTCAGATAGCACCGATTAACGCAAATACATGCAAATTCCTTTATTAAAAGACGGGATTCGTAAAAATCGATGTTCAATGTTCAAGTACTATTAAATATTCCTAAGAGAGCAATCACAAATGGTAATGCTGAATACATTGCGACACCTCGACGAGAAATTAATTTTATTTCATTTTAATTTCCCGTTGAGTTTAAATATTCATTCGGCCATTATAGGAATCCATTAGGTAGATCGCGGGTTTAATATCGCTCTCGGAGGCAACGTTAAAAATTGTCACGGTATGGGGATGCCTCTTGTAGTAGGTATGGTACACCTTTGCACATTTGAGTTAATTTAAAGTACTTTGATCTAATGGCTGCTCCAGAGCTGCTACAAATCTAGTTTCAAACTTTCCATGCTAAAATTAGTTTAGTTAATTTTTAGTTCAGTTACTGACTTATTGTGTTTTACTCAATTCTTCATTTATTATGAACCTTAAAGGAGGCATACCGAGGTCCACCTGTTAATGAGGTTGTTTTCTTTCCAATTAAGTAATAGTTCGATTTTCGCGTTGCATTATAACTATAATGTATCAATACGGGGATTAACACGATATTTATTATGTGAAACAACATTGTGTACTCACATATTCACAGCCCGATTCACAGCCCGGCCCCAGCAGACGACGCCGTGCTCCGCCAGTCCGCTCGTGACCACGGCTGCTGTAACGTAGCCGAAACGTCGAGCCAAATATGTGAGTACACAATGTTGTTTTACATAATAAATATCGTGTTGATCCCCGTATTGAAACATTATAATTAAGTAATTGGTTAATTCGCTGCGTGAGTAAGGGTACCGAAGGTCCAATCCGGGGGAAAGGGGATTTAAAGGTTGGCCAAGCACTTATGACTCCACTGGTATCGCGTCCCGAGTGTTCATGAGCGGCGGCAAGCACTTACCATCAGGTGATCCGTCTGTTCGTGTGCCATCTATCACATAAATTAATCTTTTAATTAGCTGCTCACTGTTGGTTCTTCTTTCTTAAGATATAACGTTTCGTTTTTCTGAACTAAAATTAACTATTTCGGGTATTTTTAATGTAAATCGGGTTTCAATAGTAAGCGGTTGCCGCTGCCCATAGACATCAGTGGAGTTACAAGTGTGTTGCCAACCTTTGAAGTACCCTCCTCCCCGGATTGAGCTACCCGTAGGACTAACTGGGTGAAAGAAAACGCAGGCGCTGCTTTACTCCAGTTTCTATGACTCCGAAATTGTCAAACCAAAGAAAAAAAAACCGGCCAAGTGCGAGTCGGACTCGCCCATGAAGGATCCCGTAGCAGCAAGTAAGATATTACTTAATTGTAAAATAATTGAGTTGACTAAATGGAAGGTAAATTGCGGTTTACAGTTTATAACGTATTAAGAAAAACTACTTACGATCTAGTTCAAAAAAAAATTCGTTGTTAGACAAAAAATATTAGAAACCTCAACATCATTTTTAAAGACACACACGTATGTGTTTGATGAAAAAAAAAATAGAGTTTCAGTTCTAAGTACCCCCCATTTTTTTTTCCCTATTTTGGTGTAAAAATCGTAATGCGTGAACAAAATAAATTTATTTACCAAGTTTCAATAGTATAGTTCTTATAGTTTCGGAAAAAAGTGGCTGTGCCATACGGACGGACGGACAGACAGACAGACATGACAAATCTATAAGGGTTTTGCCATTTGGCTACGGAACCCTAAAAACGAGCAATAATTTTATTAAATAATGAAACTGTCATGAAAGCACCTTTGATGTAATTCGTATACGAGAATTAGCCAAGTAGGTCTGCCCATAGAACTTGGCACCTATTTAGTTCTCACTTCTTTTGATGAAGTCAACAAACAAGACTTATGATATTGAACTTGACTCTAATGTCAAGTTTATGTTTTTGATGGGATTACCCTTTTATAATCTTAGTATAGATTTCACAAACAAAGGGTCATCTTGCTTAGCCCGTCCGATCGCTCGGATCACAATGATCCGCATCCTCCCAGGCCTGTGTCCTCAGCTCCGGCCTATTTATTCAATTTGTGAGATAAATCAGGCCCAGAGGCCTTTTGTTGCGATCTAAAGTTACATAGACCTATAAATAGGCCACCCAAAGGGATACGACACAATGGATACAAGTACTCGTAATTTTCTTTGACGATGTTTTATTTACCTTTATAGTGATCCCTTTGGAAATAAACCACAATTGAGATGTATATACAAACATATAAACATCTCTGCCGTGTAGTCTCCGGCAGAGTAGAATAGGCCACCCTCACTCTTACCGAGGTGTCGTAAAAGGCGACTAAGGTAAAGCTGCTGGCATGATCATCAGCACCCAGAGAAGGAAAACTCTGCATTTACATCAAAACCCTCGCCAACCCGTCTGCCAAGCGTGGTGAGTATGGCAATTACCCCTCATGTGATTGAGGGAGGCCCGTGCCCCAGCAGTGGGGACTTAAATGGGCTGATGATGATGATGATGATGAAACATCTTATAATGCAAGAAAAATACTTTACACCAAAATTAATAATAATAATAATAATTCTCACAACATCTCATAGGTTGACCTGATTCCGTACTAAGTAGCTTAAGCACTTGTGTTACAGATATCAGACAACAGAGGAACACAAATATATACTTAAATACATATATTACACCCAGACACTGAACAAATACGGGTGTTCAACGCACGAATGTTTGTCCAGGGTGGGGATCGAACCTACGACCTTTGGCGTAAGAGGCAGGGTCACTACCAATTGCGCAATCCGGTCAGTCAAAATTAAATGCTTTTCAAATTAAAATGGAAAGAACATTAATATTAATTTTTGTTATAGCAATTTAATACAATCAATTCTTGAGTAAATTTGTACTTAACTTACTTAAAAACGGAACGTGGAAGACGTGGATTCCAATTCCGGCCTGAACACGCGATTAAATTTTAAGTGCGTTATTTATTTAGGAAAGAATATTAGCTATGTTTTTAATTTTAATATTCTTAAATTAAAGTTTATGAGCTTTTCAACATATTTTATCTAATGAATTTCTTTTCTCAAAATTAAACAACAGTTGGTCAAAGTTTTGAATGAATATTTTAAATATTTTTATTAATAATGTCGAGACACGATTATGATATTGTACTGTAATTTCATTTCCCTCCTCATAGCAGGTCACACAATTTCCAATTAACTAAAATAAGCCTGAGTAGGAGTTACGGGAAAGGCTTCGCATAGCTCTGGGAATACGCTAGCGTTTCACAATGTTCGCTTTTTCTAGAAAAACACATTTTTCCAGCCGCACCTTCCTTGTTTCACGCAAAGGAATCTAGACAAAACACTTGCGCAGTTAAATTTAAATATTAAATTTTACCCCAGCGAAATTATTTTCTAAACAGAACTCGTTAAAATCTAACAAAAGTTACGGAAACACGCAATTATAGCGCAAATGTTTTCGAACACTCCTTCGAAACAAGAAAAAAAAAAACTCTCATTTATACATAAAATAACTTGGCTCGTTTCTTAGCACAAAGGGGGAACGCGGCAAATCCCCGACCCGTTTTATAAAATGTAAAGAAAAAGCTTGCACTATTCACAACCGTTTCAGTCATAAGCGTTTTAAACTCAATCAAGGCTCTATACAAAAACGTTGCTCGATAACTTCCGAGGGGCTTTAGAAATGTTCCGCGCGGCCGGTGCCGGCGTTCGGCACAATTTCGGCGCTTCGAAACACGCCCAAATAGGGTAGGGACACCACTTCTATGGATACCTACCAAAATTATTATTCTATATCTTACACAAAAAATTTAGAATATTTTTGGGTTTGTTTATAAACAAAACATTAAACTAATAGTGTAATTATACCTTTCCGATACCACTGATCAAAGGGATCAGCTAACTGTGGTTACGACACAGTTAGCAGTTTTAAGAATGGTGATCCAGATCTTAACGTCATGATTTTTGGGCACACTTCTTGCAGGTTGCCATTTCAAGATAATCTGGATCCACCTAACTAGTATCAGCCTATAAACTGTCCCACTGCAGGGCAAAGGCCTCCTTCATAGAATTCAAGTCATCGCTACTATGATGGGATTAGGCTTAATCACCACGCTTGCCAAATGCGGATTGGTGATCACAAACCCAAGCTATGTTCGAAAAATTAGCAACATACTTTTCGCTCGACCCGGGAACCACCTATCTATATGCATTCGAATAAAATGGGTTTATGGGTTTCGAGTATGACGTACACCTGACTTCATGTGAAGTTCCCTTGTCAGTTTTCAGTGAGTTCGTGGTTTCAGTTCGGTCGAGCCGGCCCATTCATGCCAAAGTGTGCCTCTCCCACTGATATATTGTAGACTCTCCTTTATAGCAAAGGCATTCTTTCTGATAGGTGGCAGACAGATAGCCTGATATTAAATGATTGATGACTGCCGCCCATAGACACCCGGGACACCAGTGGAGTCACAAGTGCGCTGCTAATCTTTACAGCCCGCGTGGCTCTTCCACGGATAAAATGGTTCTAAGTTCTGTCTTGCGACCAGTCAGACTACTAGTATAAATATAGCCATGTGTATAATATTCACCCATCGATTTCGGCCGAGGCGGCCAATCTCAACGATCAGCCACTTACGCAGGATATATTATAGTGCTCAAGTGTGAGCGCAAATACAAGTGCACTCTCTATTCCCTTGCCCTCATATTCCGATGGGACACCAGTTAGACACGACCGGAGAGGGACCGGGCGCAGGACCAACGGCTTAACGTGCTTTCCGAGACACAAGGGCCGACCGCCGACTTCCAGACTCCGGGCTGACACTAAGAATTTCTTAACAGAAAATATCAGGTACGAATTTTGGCCCGACCCGGGGATCGAACCCGGGACCCACTACCTACGCTCTACCCACTGCGCCAAAGAGGCAGTCCACCATAGCCATATGTACCCTCCTAACCCCTGGAGATATTAATGAATGTTTCTGCATTGGATGCAATTTCGAACGCTTTTTTTTTTAATTCTGCAAAAAAAGAAAAACCGCCTTCAAAAACCACGAACCAAAAAGTGTTAAATAATATTTTTAGCACTTTATACACCTGGAATAACATTTTATAACCGTACACTCGGGAATAGATTTTACCGAAGTCGGCGCCCAATACTATCTTGTAATTTAAAACAACATTCAATTATTCAACAGGGATTAGGCGCCGACTTCGGTAAAATCCTTTCTCGAGTGTACTGTTATGAAATGTTATACTAGGTGTATAAAGTGTTAAAAATATTATTTTACACTTTTTAGTTCGTGGTTTTTGAAGGCGGTTTTTTTTTGCATTAAATTTTTTTTTCAAGCCTTTTAGTCTTTAATTTTTTGGCAGTCAAGCTTTTGAGAGTTCCCCTCAATTTTTCCAGGATCCCATCATCAGATCCTGATATCCTGAGCATTTGTGTTACAGGTATCAGACAACAGAGGAACACAAATATATACTTAAATACATATATTACACCCAGACACCGAACAAACACAAGTGTTCATCGCACGAATGCTTGTCCAGGGTGGGGATCGAACCCACGACCTTTGGCGTAAGAGGCAGGGTCTATACCAACTGTGCCATCCGGTCAGTCAAAGTTAGTTAAAATTTATACTTATTAAATAGTTTTGAAGGTGAAATTGATTTTTTATTGATGTTCTATGTATAACACACCAGGGGCTACGAGGGTATACCAGTAGTATGGGTATAGGTATACTCGTACGAGTATACCCGTAGATTTAGGTATCCGGATATTGTCCCTCAATTTAAATCCGTCGTCACCCCCGGGCGGTTATAGCTAACGTGACCAATTTTTTCTCGTCTCAGAGCGGGACTCTTGTGGAGTGTTGAAAATGATGGCAGGCTAAATATTGAATATCACCATCGTAGCCTGTTACTCCCGGTTGCGTCCAAAGCCAACGTTGTAATACCGAAGCCTTCATAATATGTCCGTGGGAGAGCCACGCTTCGGCATGAATGGGCCGGCTCGACCGGAGTGATACCACGGCCACACAGAAAACCGCCGTGAAGCAGCAGTGTGCTGTGTTTTGCTGCGTGATCCGATCCAGAGGAAATGGGGGATCAAAGGTTGGCAGCATACTTTTGACTCCACTGGTGTCGCGTGTACCCATGAGCGGCGGCAATCGCGTACCATCAGGTGATTCGCTGCTAGTCTGATACCTATCACATAAAAAATATAATTACTTTTTGCCTCCAGCTTCGCTTGTGTTAGAAACAGACATAAAGAAACTATGTCACTCTCTATCCTTTTAACTATCTTCACTTAAAAAAATTACGTCAATCCGTCGCTCTCTCTCCGTTTAGCCGTGAAAGACGGACAAACAGACAGACACACACACTTTCACATTCATAATATTTGTATTGACAGGTATGTATATCTATACTATTTTTAAAGAAGTAAATTCTATAGACGACAACCTTTATACGTTAACCAATAACGCAAAAGGCTTGCGCGATGTATTCGACACTTAGCGCCATCTATTGGTATGAAATAGAACTTTTGTCTTTAAACAAAGTGAGGTCGGGCCCCTAGTCATAAATAAAGTCCCTTTAGTATTTTAGATTAACAATATAGTAAGCGTGAAAATCAGCTGTTCCATATTTAATATTACCGAGTGGATATTATGTTTTTTATGTAACAGATGTTTTTTTCGATTATTTGATCTAAAATATAAAAAGGTAATTTTAATGAGAGCTGTAAAAATAATGGTGTATACGGTCTCCTTTTTAACCGTCCTAGAAACAGATCTCTATACTCTTGATATCTAGCATTTTTCTCTTAAGAACATAGGGTAAAATATGAAGAAAATCTGATCACTTTTCTATGGTTTTCTTTTAAATTTTATATAATTTTATTTTAGTGCCTAAATGTGCCTAAATGATCTATAAATGTGGGAGAGCCAGGCTTAGGCATGAATGGGCAGGCTCGACCGGAGTGATACCACTGCCTCACAGAAGATCGGTGTGAAGCAGCGCCTGCGCTGTGTCTTGCCGTGTGAGTGAGGTTACCAGAGGCCGGATGGGGGAAGGAGAAAAGGTTGGCAGCGCACTTGTGACTCCACTGGTGTTGCGGGTGTCCATGGGCGGCAGAATTGCTTACCATTAGGTGATCCGTCTGTTCGTCTGCCACCTCTCATATAAAAAAAATATATAATTTTAGTGCCTTCATGCCCTCGAAAAGTCTCGAACAGGGTTAAAACAGCACAGTGTATTATCCCGCTCAAACCGGAACGTATGGTTATGTTAGCTAGAGCCGGATCCTCCTCGTGCGCTTGTTACGCCGAATTTATGGCAAATATTAGCTGTTCTGCTGTTCTCTTGCCCTCTGCAACCTTTTTGTCAAGCCCCGCTGACAACCGGGATGAGATTTCCCTTTGTAAAAAGCATAGTGTGGAATAATTTTGCGGTTCGTTCTGTGTGGAATGTGTTTTTTTTATGTGATAGATTTTAGACGAGCAGGCGTTTCACTTGATGGTAAGTGATTGCCGCCGATGATGGACGCCCGCTACACCAGTAGTCACAAGTGCGCTGCCAACTGCCCCGGAATGGGCCTGCGGTACCCTCACTCACTGAGTCTGTCTGTGTTTCTGAAAAGTGTGACCATGATTCAGTTGATCTGGTTCCCCTGTTGACGGGTTGCATAGGTCAGATGGCAGTGGTTTCGTTGTAATTACCAGACTCCCCAAATCCTGAACCATAGTTGAAGCGCACCTTACGCTCCAAAGCTGTTGCTTTCCTATCGCAACCAGGAATTACAGGTAAAGATGAAGAAGATTTTTGCACAGCATCAGGAAATAAACCTTCCAGTCTCATCTAGCAAGAGATCGAGCGAGATATGTGACTGCCTACCGCGTCCCGGTAAATAGACCTGCCAGTCTCATATAGCAATAAAGCAGTATATGCTAATCAGTGAACGCTTCTTTTCCAACGTTCATTTTCCCAAGCTCGTACAAACTCTGGAATGAGCTTCCAGCCGCAGTGTTCCCTGACATGCCCAAAACGAGGCTTAAAAAGAAGTTTTTTTTACGGTAGGCAGCGGCATGACTGTGCTACGGCATTGTTGATGTTTATGAGCGGCGGTTACCATTTACCATCAGAAGGCCTGCATGCTCGCCTACCTATTTTTCGCAATAAAATAAGAGGACATGCCAATGGCGTCTCGGTAAACTTAGTGCAAGGAGCCCTCAGGCCAGATAGAGTGACGTTTTGCGCAAGATGGTTGGCTGGAGCTGGAGGCGTGGTAGTAGTGGTGGCAAACATTTGGAAAAACTTGTCCAGGCGTGAATTGCAACAGACTGATGGTGATAATGTCTGCCAATCTTCACTAGTTGAAGATGCACCAGGAGCCCGATTCTCGGGACGTGCGATAAAATGACGTATTTTCTGTAATGTCACTTTTCCAATGTCGTACGAAAATGTCACAAAAGTAAAAAAACTCTACTCTCGTGCCCATGCGATATAAAAGTCACTTCCATAGAGAATGTGGCCCATATCATTTCTGCTAATACGTTCCATTTTGTTGATTGACACAAACATACAATCAAGAAATCTTAATGTTTATTGTTTAAGTATTAATTAATTATTTTCTAGCCTTTTTATATCAACAGTCAATTTTATGTTTGTGCAACATCATAATTTGAAATTGAAGAAATATCACCAAAATCACCATGATACTTCATATCATATGGTCAAGACTATACGATACGTGTCGCACGAAAATATGTGACATATGTCACCATTCGAAATCGCGAGAATAAGTAAAAACGTTTTCATACGATATCCGCCATGTTTTATTGATATATGTTGTATGATGATAAATGTCACGAGCCCGAGAATTGGGCTCCAGAAAAGTTTCAGCTCAAACCTCAGTCTCATTAATTCAAAATACTTCGCCGTATTTGCTTCGTAAAAACATTAATTCAGTGTGAAAACAATCTCCCATGTACGGAGGTATAATAAAAGAGGCTTTGCGGGGATAGTTAGAGACGGGCCTCTCTAATCCGCCGGATAATCCGGAATCAATGAGGCCACGGAATATTGAGCCTTGCGCCTCGATCGATTCCCTACTATTAGATAACGGTTGATGCTCAAGTGTATCAAAGAATATCAGATTGAGCGGATGCTGTCGCAAAAGGAATATGAATTGAAACATGAAACAAGTACAGTCCACCAGGCAGGGATGTAACTAGACTCGAATTGGAGGTGATGTATAAGAACTGTTGCGGCCATTACCGTAGCTAGGTTTTTTCCTAGGGGAAACCATGAACTTTTCAGAGACTATCCGAAAGGTATAGGTTTTCTAACGATGTTTTCCCTCACCGAGATAATATTAATATATCCTCCTACCGATTACGGTTACGGCAGCCAATCTCAACGATCCGCCACGTACGCAGGATATATTGTAGTGCTCAAGTGTATTCGCAGACAAAAGTGCACTATCTATTCCCTTACCCTCATATTCCGATGGGACACGACCAGAGAGGGTTGGGCGCAGGACCAACGGCTTAACGTGCTTTCCGAGGCACGGGGGTACAAGACCGCCAACTCCCAGATTCCGGGCTGCCACTAAGAATTTCTTACCGAAAACTAAGGTACAAATTAATTAATTAGGTAAAATTAGACTGACCGGATGGCGCAATTGGTAGTGACCCTGCCTCTTACGCCAAAGGTCGTGGGTTCGATCCCCACCCTGGACAAACATTCGTGCGATGAACACTTGTGTTTGTTCAGTGTCTGGGTGTATTATATGTATTTAAGTATATATTTGTGTTCCTCTGTTGTCTGATATCTGTAACACAAGTGCTTAAGCTACTTAGTATGGAATCAGGTCAACGTATGAGATGTTGTGAGAATTCTATTCTATTAAAAAAAAAAAATTTTTGCCCCGACCCGGGGATCGAACCCGGGACCTCTTGCGCAGCCGTCGATTTCAAGTGCGACCCACTAACCACTGCGCCACCGAGGCAGTCCCGAGATAATAGGTCAACTGATGCAGGATAAGGAAGCTACGCTTTCCCTGTTAAAAAATGTTATGGGAGCAGTCCCATAACAAACATCCTGGATAGCTGAACAACACATCTGACCCAAAAATTAGAGCAATAATCTTCCCATTAATTATCCTAAACAGGCGAAAAAACGCCATAACTCATGAACGCGTCGCGATGAAAACATTCGCAGAGATTTTAATTACAGAAATATTATTAAGTCACTCCGCGAATAAAAGCGATTCGGGCCCAAAAAATACGGACCGGCGGACAAAGGCCGAGATTTCCATACATAAAAAGCATAAATAATTTTGATTGTGGCCGAACACATAAATAAAGTAGTACGTTTTGACACCGGCGAGCACGTGCGTAAACAGCCGGGGGCAGGCAAATAATGCGAGTGTCACCGCGCACAGGCGCAGTGGGGGCAGTGAAACTGTAAGGGTCATTTCACTTAGTACTTTTTTCCTTAGTATGGGAAAATAGTTCGGCGGTTTTCGTTAGATGGAGCTTGTAAAAAGCAGATGTAGCTTTAAAAAGCAATCATGCAGATGGTTCGACGCTGTTTCGGTAGATGTCACTATGCATATATGAAATTTAAATCGGCGATCTGAAGCAAAAAAAATATCTGATATTTTTTTACCCTCTGCCCTGACTGATTCTCGAAGGCCATACTACATAGCCGTTGGGTTTTGGTCATTTTACTCTGGATTGAGCTAGCACTGGCTCGCCGACTTATGCCTCTATCTCAGTATATATAAGTAACTCTATGGAATCTGTAACCCTGTGGCCCGAGATTTAGTGCGGCCTTAAGGACGCTTGCATTTACATAGATTGACATGCTTCCGTAATAACTACCCTATTAGTTAATATTAATAGTGTAACATCTATTCTATTATTGTAATTGCTACCATAATTGATACAAGTGTAGTGAATGTTACTTAAAATGTACTTTAACAGTAAGGCGAGAATCATTACTTTGCCGTAACACAGTTTTTACTAGTACGGAATGTAAAGAATCTTTTGTTTTGTACCTACCTGCAATATTTTTTAAAAGCATTCGACGACGACGACGAATTGTAATATGTAACTCGTTCTAAATAAAAATAAATAAATAAAATAATTTAGTTATTATTAGCAAAACATTATGTATAACTGTTATGTAATGTACAAATTATGTCAAAGTAAGCACAATAAACTATTTGTATTTGTTGGCCAGTTGCTACTATGATCTGGCCATTTAGACAGCTGTTGGTTTTCCAAATAAACACACACTTGTGGCTCTACTGGTGTTTCGGGAGTCAATGAGCGATGGCAAACGCTTACCATCAGGTGATCCAACTGTTCTTCTGCCACCTGTCACGTAAAAAAGCTAAGATTATTTAGGGAAAGCTTCACTGTCGTCTATTAGACTGCGCAACGCAGGCGACCGAAGGGGAAGGAGGGATGGGACAGAGAGGAGGGGGCCAAAATAAATAGGCACACAATCTCAGCCGCACAAATACACACATTTCGACGATATAATGTGTTTGCGGTGCTAGAGAAAATTTTATTTCTTGTAACCGACGGGTTTGAACGTTACAAGCGCAGTGTAAACTTTGTTACGAACACTTCAGTTCGCGAATTAAACGCGTAGGTGATGGATTCGACGTGTACGAATGGGCGTGTAAGGGCGAAAGCGATTATTTCACTTATTCCATTCTGTATACAATCTCAATGATGTAGTAAATCACTTAAAAGTATGTCTTCTAGAGTCTGTGCGAAACATTGATGAATAGACATTTTGTTTTAGTTATGTTACATAGTACTGCTAACACTTGTACGAAAATTCATACATATAGCTGTGTGTACTATGATCTAACGCCCGGGCTAAAACGCCCCGTTTGTCTAGAACGCCCTGTTGGTCTAGAACGCCCTGTTGGTCTAGGACGCCCTGTTGGTCTAGGACGCCCTGTTGGTCTAGGACGCCCTGTTGGTCTAGGACGCCCTGTTGGTCTAGGACGCCCTGTTGGTCTAGGACGCCCTGTTGGTCTAGGACGCCCTGTTGGTCTAGGACGCCCTGTTGGTCTAGGACGCCCTGTTGGTCTAGGACGCCCTGTTGGTCTAGGACGCCCTGTTGGTCTAGGACGCCCTGTTGGTCTAGGACGCCCTGTTGGTCTAGGACGCCCTGTTGGTCTAGGACGCCCTGTTGGTCTAGGACGCCCTGTTGGTCTAGGACGCCCTGTTGGTCTAGGACGCCCTGTTGGTCTAGGACGCCCTGTTGGTCTAGAACGGCCTGTTGGTCTAGGACGTCCTGTTGGTCTAGAACGCCCTGTTGGTCTAGGACGCCCTGTTGGTCTAGGACGCCCTGTTGGTCTAGGACGCCCTGTTGGTCTAGGACGCCCAGTTGGTCTAGGACGCCCTGTTGGTCTAGGACGCCCTGTTGGTCTAGAACGCCCTGTTGGTCTAGGACGTCCTGTTGGTCTAGAACGCCCTGTTGGTCTAGGACGTCCTGTTGGTCTAGAACGCCCTGTTGGTCTAGAACGCCCTGTTGGTCTAGGACGCCCTGTTGGTCAAGGACGCCCTGTTGTTCTAGTGGAGTCGATTCCCGGGTCGAGCGAAAAGTATGTTTCGAATTTTTCTACATAACTAGGGTTTGTGATCACCAATCCACATTTGGCAAGCGTGGTGATTAAGCTTAATCCAATTACAGTAACGATAACTTGATTTCTATGATGGCTGCCTTTGCCCTGCAGTGGGACAGTACATAGACTGATACTTTACTATGATCTGGCCGAATATCGACTAGGTGGTTGGCGAATTTTGTAGTGACCCTGCGTCATTCGCCGTGGGTTCGACCCCCGCCCTATACAAAATAATATTTGTGTAATGAACATTTGTGTTTGTTAGGTATCTGGGTGTAATATATGTATTTAAGTATATTATTTGTAATTCCTCTGGTTGTCTGATATCCGTAACACAAGTACATATAAGCTACTTAGTACGGAAACAGGTCAATGTATGAGATGTTGTTATTTTTGTATAGCGATGTCTTCGTTTGTTCTATTGACATGGCAGAATTCTATACATAATTAAAATGGATAGAGTTAATTTACGCTTTCTGCAATACATTGTGTTCAACTCAGTCACAAATGACATTACTTTGTTTTCAGATAAAGATAAATTTTGCTCTCATGGAACTAGTAAACGAGCGCTTTAAACGAAATGGTGTAATTTTCGGAAAAAATGTCAGAGTGTGAAAGAGATATAACCGGCCCTGACGCAGACCTTTAATGCATCTCTATACGGGTGCGGTAGAGAAAGAATATCGCCAGCACGTCATCCCAGTACTGACAGCTTCGCGCGGTATTTCAAATATGGTTTTCTCTGATAAGGCTCAGTCAGTTTAGAGTGCACGTCTGTGGTCGCTCTATGTTTATTTGGCACGTGGCAAAAGTCGGAAATAATGCTGTTTCAGTTACAAGTGTTATATAGACGGCAGTGTTTTTGACATACTTATGTTAAAAAATATTGTACGATCAGCATCAAAAGTAGCTTAACACTTTAGTACCATGTCGAAGTAACATTTTTACGTACCTTTTAGAAACTGACTATAATAGGCAGAACAGTTACTGTGATATGGTACTAAGTGTTAAGGTACTTTTTATGCTGACCGTACAACGCCTCTGTCAATGTCATAAAAATGACAGGCATTACAATGTTCGTAGTGGCACTGTAATGCCTGTCATTACAGTATTTGAAGGCAATCTTAAATAATTAAGGCTTGTGTTTATCCAGAAGAATATTTACAAAAGGAAAAAAAGTGTTTTTTAATTGTTTTAATTACTTACCACAGACTCTAGGTCGGTGTTTTAATTTGGTAGTTACATAGATTATTTGCTGATTTTAAGGAAAAAAGTTGAAAAGGTTTGCCAAAAAAGACTGGCTTTTTGATTCTGCCCGCTGTAAGCCATGTAAAGTCAAATAAAGAGAGCGCATCCTACATTCATTTTAAATCCATCCTTATTATGTTACGGTGTTTAAATTCCCAGCGCTGGTGGCCGCGGCTGTTTGTGCGTCCGACAGTGATGTGATTACCTTCACACTTGGACTTGCTGAGTAATCCGGTTAAGCGGACCGATTTGATTACATAAAGGACTAAGGATTCTATGGTACGCAGCCTTCGTTTTAGACCTCTTGGGATGTGGAGAGTTGAACATAACTATCTTATTATAGCAAATCAAAGGCACCTTTGACCCATCACAAGCGGAAATAACGTCAGTTAATTTCCTTTTCATTTCAAGCGCACTGAACGAAATACTGCGTAGGCCTCGCTTGACGAGGTATAAGGATGTCGGCTTTCAAAGTCGATAGAGGTTTGGAATATATCGATGTCGAAACGATAATATATCTAAAACTATCGATTAAAAAACTAATAAAGGCAATAATCAAAACATTAATTTATCTAGTTTTCAATTCTTATCCATAAAAATGATCAGGATACATGGGGTAAAAACCGGCCAAGTGCGAGTCGGGCTTGCGCACAAAGGGTTCCGTAGCAGCAAATATACATTATAAAGATTTTATATCATCGCGGATTTTTAAAGGTGTACAATACTGTAGTATATTTTTTGATCTATCTTATAAGGTTCAGCCATCGTTTTCAGTGTAAGCACAATAACTTAACCAAAATTACAGTTAAATCAACCTATCTCAAAAACTATAAGAGATACTTTGATCAAACCAAAAATCGTTGAAAGAGTTAATTAGCATGCATCACCTCTATTTTTTTTAGAATTTTATACCCCGTAGTTATAAAAATAGAGGGGGGGGGGACATACTTTTTACGACTTTGAGAGCTGATATCTCAAAAACCGTTCACTTTAAGAAAAATGTTTTTTAGAAAACTTTATATCATTTTAAAAGACCTTTCCATTGATACCCCACACGGGTATGTACATCGAAAAAAAAAATTTCATCCCTCAGTTACATGTATGGGGGGCCCCACCCCCAATTCTTTTTTTTACTATTTAGTGTCATATTTTTGTAGCGGTTCATACAACACATATTCCCATCAAATTTCATCACTGTAGTACTTATAGTTTCCGAGTAAATCGGCTGTGACAGACGGACAGACGGACAGACGGACAGACGGACATGACGAAACTATAAGGGTTCCGTTTTTGCCATTTTGGCTACGGAACCCTAAAAATGAGTTCAGATATAATAATACTCTATTCCCTTTATCGACATAGCCCACCAAATTAGCAAACTGAAGTGGCAATGGGCTGATCATATTAGCCGCAGAACTGACAGCCGTTGGAGCCGTAAAGTCCTTGAGTGGAGACCGCGACTCGGTAAGCGTAGTGTTGGACGCCCTGCGACAAGATGAAATGATGACATTTCGAATGTCTGGTGTGGGCTGGATGAGAGTGGCCGAAAATCGGGAGCAGTGGCGTGCATTAGGGGAGACCTATGTTCAGCAGTGGACGAGTGTGGGTTGCTGATGACAATTCCCTTTATCCTATTATAAGCGTCTTAACTTCAGGCTAACGGCTATAAAGTGTTAGGCTTAGATTAAAATGTAAGGGTGCAGGATGTCTCTCATTTGCCTAGAAGATATCTGTTCACTCTTGCCTTAAATATGTCTAGATACCTGAATATTGGCAAACGTATTTAAAGTATCGATAAACAACATATCGATACTATATCAACAAGTCTACTGAGGTCGGTTGAACGGAGCGAGCCGGGATCAAACCGGGGCCAGTGCAAACAAAAATCTCTGTGTCACGCGGCGGTTTTGGTCTGTTTTCGGGAGCGTCACGCGCGGCGACCGCACGTCCGAGCGCCATTCACACACAGATTATTGCATGTCGGTTTTTTATACAGATCAAGAGAGATATGGGGCGAGGAGCGATTTAAACTATGTGTGTAACAGGAGCGTTACCAGCCGAAGGGGAAAGGGGGCATGTTGATATGGAGAATGAGAAAAGTATGAATTGTAGGTGATGTCAATCAATCAATCAATCAAATAATTCTTTATTTGCATAGGCTTGTATACAGCACTTACAAATCGTCATACATTTTAATGACTTAAAACTATTTATAAGTACTTATGTATAATTTGAATGTTAATACATAAATATGTTGATACATAAAATATACTAAAGAAATAAATAAACATAATGCGATTCTACCACCGGCTCGGAAAGTTGTTTCTGGTCGAGAAGATCCGGCAAGAAACTCGCCAGTTACTCTTTTTAATCGCCAAACTTTCATACAATGTTGTGTCATCATCATACCGAGCCATACAGTTTAATTGTTACACAAAATAAAATAAAGGAAATAATAATAAAATAAATATTATGAGGTAAACCGAAGCAGACCAGTCCCCAAAGGTGGCACCTGTTCACAAGTATGACGTACGTGCCAGCCATCATTTCACTCAACCATATTAGAGGGAATGTAATGACCCGCCACATAGCGCCACCACCTCAGAGACATTTGAGTGAGCATGACTACTTATGTTCCCCTCATAGGTCACAAAGAATAGAAGTTACTTAATCCAGACTAATAAACTGCAGGACGAGGTGTGCAATAGTAGGTGGTTAGCATTTTGTCAATTATTGAATAATCAATATAAATCAATGTATATACAGTCAAAATCTAAAATGTCTTTATTCAATAAAGAACATTTATGAATGTCAAATATTATGTAATCTACCGCTGATTCGGAACGTCAATTTCTACCGAGAAGAATCAGCAAGAAACTCAGTAGTTACTCTTTCCAAATAATATGGTAATTACAACTTTCATTCTTATACAAATTATGATTACAGTGACAGTATGATATACATTGCTTATAATCAATATCATTTAGATAAATCGTCAATGAAAAATTATGAAATAAATTATACATTAGAGGACAGGCGAAGAGATCAACATGTCCAGGAATCCTTATCATTCAAATAATCCTCTACTTTATAGTAGCCTTTCTGCATTAGGCGGTTTTTTACATGCAACTTAAACTTATGTACCGGTAAATCAATAATATTTTGAGGTAACTTATTAAACATTCTAATGCTCAATCCTACAAATGAACTTCCAATTTTATGAAGTCTTAGATTTGGGACAGTAAGCCTATGTTTATTTCGCGTGTTAAAGCTATGAAAATCTGATTTTTGCGAGTAAAGGTGCAAGTTCTTGCGTACAAACATAATACAATCAAAAATATATTGAGATGATACGGTTAAAATATTGATTTCCTTGAATACTTCTCTGAGTGACTCACGTGATCTTAGACCGTAGATGGCACGGATGGCCCTCTTTTGCAAAATGAAGATGGCTTGTAAGTCAGCACCGGATCCCCACAGTAGTAGACCATATGACATCAGACTATGAAAATAGCTAAAATAAACCAGTCTCGCTGTCCCGATATCAGTCAGATTCCTTATCTTTCTAACTGCATATGCAGCTGAACTAAGTCTTCCTGCCAAGACCGCAATATGAGGGCTCCATTGCAATTTTGTATCCAGAGTGATACCTAGAAAAACTGTGGAGTTTATGACTTCGATAGGTTCGTTATTCATGACAATATTCATTTTGACCTGCCTTACATTAGGCATTGTGAACTTAACACATTTTGTTTTCTTTGAATTAAGAACTAAGTTATTATAGGTAAACCACTGTAGTACTTGAGAGAGTGTGTTATTTACTTCGTCAACATTTTTCTTTTGCCTATCAACCTCAAAAATCAAGGATGTATCGTCAGCAAATAACACTATCTCACATAGATCATTGGTATAGTAAGGAAGGTCATTTATATAGATTTAAAAGAGCAAGGGCCCCAATATAGAGCCCTGGGGCACACCCATGGTTAGAGGGGCGCCAGAAGAGTTAGTTCCATTGACATTGACCTTCTGAATCCTATCTGATAAGTAAGATTTGATTAGACTTAGTGAGGTGTCTATGACACCGTAATGCTGTAACTTCATTAGCAATGTTTCATGATTGACGCAATCGAATGCTTTAGACAAATCACAGAATATTCCAATAGCATCTCGCTTTTTCTCCCACGCATCAAATACATGTTTGATAAGCGCCACTCCAGCATCAGTAGTGGATTTCCCTTTTGTGAATCCAAATTGCTTACTGTGCAATATTTTATTCAGGTTTAAATGAGACAACAACTGAGTGAATATTACTTTTTCAAAAATTTTGCTGAGAGCAGGCAGTATAGAAATAGGTCTGAAGTTAGACGGGTCACTTTTCTCACCCGACTTGAATAACGGTATTATTTTACTGTATTTCATCATATCGGGAAATTGACCGTCGTCAACACATTTATTAAATATTATTGCTAAGTGGGGTGCGATAGAATGTATTATATTTTTGATTATATCTACCGAGATGCCCCATAAATCCTCAGTCGGTTTCATATTTAATTCTTTGAATGTTTTTAAAATTATATTAGAATTAACATGGTTGAATCTAAAAGGCGTGTTGCACTTATCAACATGAGACCTGAGGAGAGAAGCAGCGAGATGTGGACTGGAATTCAATTGATTGGTTGTTGTGACTGGTATTAATATACGAGTCACAACAACCAATCAATTGAAAAGAAAGACTGAAATGTTTCTGCTACTTCAGAGTCAGAAACAAGTGATTTGCCATCAATTTTAAGAGAGAGCTTGTTGTCTTTTGTTTTATTTTTACAAGTCTCTTTATTTATTATCTTCCATGAGATTTTGCTTTTATTAGGGGCTTTTATTATTTTGTCTTTCAAATAATTTGATTTTGCCATTGCACATACTTTTTTGAATAATTTTGAGTATGTTCTGACATATTCAATTAAATTAGCGTTTTCAGAATTGGCTTTGATATCATATAATTCAAACAGCCTCTTTCTGCTTTTATAGATGCCTGTAGTGGCCCAGTCACTGAATTTAGTTTTAGAAGTATCTAGAAATATTTTCTTTAAATTTTTCTTTACGGTGTCAAGAGCTCATGTTGCATTTCACTTTTAATACGAGCATTTGGCAACTTTTTTAGATTCGGGATGGAGAGGGAGGAGGCTTCTCCTTTTGCCATACCTTCCCCCCCCCCCCCCTCCTTCCGTGGTGACGCACCACCCACCTACCTACTTACCACTTAAAAAAAACAAAAATAATAACGCCATCTTTAGCGTAGCTTACGTTTCCGTTGCGCTTATTTTTATATTCTATAGTTTTTATTCAATACACTACACCTGATTGACAGTGTATATTTTTAACCGACTTCAAAAAAGGAGGAGGTTCTCGATTCGACATGTATATTTTTACCCTTTGTTATCCTTCTCAAAGATTTCTTTGCTCACTTCTCGTTCGACAATTAATAATAATAATAATTCTCACAACATCTCATACGTTGACCTGACTCCGTACTAAGTAGCTTAAGCACTTGTGTTACAGATATCAGACAACAGAGGAACACAAATATATATTTAAATACATATATTACACCCAGACACCGAACAAACACAAGTGTTCATCGCACGAATGTTTGTCCAGGGTGGGGATCGAACCCACGACCTTGGGCGTAAGAGGCAGGGTCACTACCAATTGCGCCATCCGGTCAGTCAATTACCGCACAATTAACGCACTTCGTTCCAAAAACTATTAACTTATTGTCACTTTCCATCAGGTGAAATGAGGTCAAGTGCAAACACATTTAATAATAATAAAAAAAATGCATGAAATCTCGAAAATTATTGTACGTTACAAAAGCAACCAGCTCTAGGGAGGTGGGAAAGGCTACGCTTCCTACTTACGGGCGGAATGAGCCGTCCACCGAACTGACGGCTATGAATTAACTGACAATGTGCGTGGGCGTGTCCTCTAAACACGACTTACGGTGTTAAGTAATGCCACAGTGAGAGCAAGAAGACAGTATAGAAATTTCCAAGGGAATTCAGAGTGCACTTGTGTTTGCGGACACACTTGAGCACTGTAATAAAAATCCTGCGTACGTGGCTGATCGTTGAGATTGGCCACTTTAGCCGAAATCGTTTGGAGATATTATTAGTGGATGGCAAATAACCGATTGATTGTAATGTATCAGCCTATAAACTCTTTCACTGCAGGGCAAAGGCTCCATCATAGAAACTCAAGTCATCGCTACTATGATGGGATAAGGCTTAATCACCACGCTTGCCTAATGCGGATTGGTGATCACAAACCCGAGCTATTTCCGAAAAATTCGAAACATACTTTTCGCTCGTCCCGGAAATCGAACCCAGGACCCCGAGGTCATGGCCCGGTACTTAAACCACTAGACCAACGGGGCGTTTTAATTGTTAGCTACCAAAACAAATATCTTTTATATAATTACGAGGCTTCAGTCTCTCGGCAAACACTTATACTATTTTTTTTAATAAGCATGCCCAAATGTTGGGTCTGTTTTTGTACTAAAAATTTGATTCACCACCACAAATCGGCCACTTTTGGCGGTAATTCAAAATTCGAGTGCGAAACCAGATCAAATAACTAACTATAACTATTAAATAAATAGTATAGGTGTTTACCGAGAGACTGAAGCCCCCAGGTTGTTTCAAATAGATCTGGTTTAGTAGCTAACAATTAAAATCAATTGACGTCGCAAGTAATACCCTTCACTTAAATATCATCTACATCATCGTTTTACGCAGTTCCCAAGTCGTCCAAAATAGGCGCAATGTGTTTTCTTTTCCCATACAACACGGCCATTTGTCATAAACTCAGCCACCTGTATATCAATCATGTCATTCTTCACATAATCAATCCACTTTTTTGCGGTCATCCTTTTTCCTTACAACATGCAACCTCACAGTGTTTGTTACATGCCCTTCATCTATTTTCATTACATACGCGTGCTATGACACACGATCAGTTACACTTTTTCGGTCACAGCTGCCTCTTTTATTAGCATATCTGCTGTATTAATGAAAGAGTTTGCACTAGATAGATTTTGTCATAAAAATAAAATATTTGGTACAATAGAAAAAGCCAGTGCATTCGAAACAGTTTTTGAACAAATCACTCCCCAATGTAAAGGCTCGAAATAGAAAACTTATTCTGTTTATGTAAGTATATCTTATAATGCTGGCCTGTATTTTTTTATGTGGTAGATAGCAGACGAGCAGACGGATCACCTGATGGTAAGCGGACCAGTGAAGTCACATGTCCGCGCCAACCTTTAAACCCCCCCTTCCCCCGGATCCCGTACCCTCACTCACGCAGCGAAATACAGCACGGTGCTGTTTCACGCCGGTTTTCTGTGAGGCCTTGGTATCACTCCGGTTGAGCCGGTCCATTCTTACCGAAACGTGGCTCTCCCACAGTTAATACACACACGCTTTTGAACAAATCACTCCCCATTGTAAGGGCATGAAATAGAAAACTTTTACACTTTATATATATCTTATTATGTAGGCCTATATTTTTTTATGTGATAGGTGGCAGATGAGCAGACGGATTAAATGGGTAAGCAATTGCCACCGCCCATGGTTCAGGTATTCGAAGAGTTCTCTCACTGGTTTCTCTTACTTTTTGGCACACCTCGCGGCTCCGCGGCACAAAGACACATGGTTTACGCCCTCGTAAAGCGCCCCCTGAGATATGGTACTGTGAACGCTTTTTATTCCGCCTCTATAATTACGTAGGTGACGGTCTCACTACACGAATTGCTCGGCTGTTGGCTCACTGGTTAAGACAGCTTGTGGTTATGGTAGATAATGAATGGGTTTCAAAGACTAGCTTGTGTGTCGCTGCTGTCAGTCCATACTAATGGTAGCGCATTGCCTAGTGATTTTTTAAATCGCCTTCCCAAACAAATCGAATCAATCAGCAGATCTTTTTTTTTTTAAATTTCACACTGTTTCTTAGAGAAAATAGTTCTTAGTCAAGTATACGAACTACCTTTGAAGTATTTGTACTTTTGAAAAAAATAAGGGTGGTGTACAGTCATGTGCCTACTAAGCATACAATCTCATTCAAATATAAACTTTGTGTCAAGTCAAAGTGTTTACGTTTCATTGCACGCGTCTGTACTTTGGCAAATTTTGTTGAAAGATAAAGGTTTTCGGCTACCAAAAAGGTTATCTGTGTCTCTGCAGTGGCTTGGTATTGTTTTCCATAAGACTAGATAGAGATCGCAAATATTTTCACTTGTTCTTCATCTTAGCGTGTAATTCCCTGTTGCGTCCAAAGCTGTCGCTTTGGAGCCCGGGGTACGCTTAAACCATGATTCAGGATTGGGGGGGTCTGGTAATTACAATGAAGCGACTGCCGTCTGATCTTCGCAACCTAAAACCTAATCTCTTCGTGACCTAATCCCAAAATAAAGGGGCATATCGGTTAATAGCGATACAAAAAAATACTCTTCTTTTGTGATGCGCATTGCCAGGGAGTGGAACGCCCTGCCTGCGTCTGTTTTCGCGAGTATTATATACTCCTTTCGCTTTATGATAATAATAATGACAGCAGGACAGCGTTTACCTACGTGAGTAACGCGTTAGAAAGAGACTAACGTGAAAAATGTATTGATTTTGACATCTGTCACCCATATCATGCTAAAGCGAAAGGAGTATCCTCAATTTTTTTGTGTCCAATGTCGGTTTTTCTCAATTATTTGAGTTAAGTGTAAGTGCAAGCCAAATTAACAATAAAACCGAATTACCAATAAAAAGAAAAGCTAGTGATGAATGAATTGTGACTAGAATTGAAGTTCGGCTAAAACTGTTACTCAAAATTGGCAAAACGTACACAAAAACAGAACAATAGTGTATAGAGTTTCAACTTTCATTTCAGTGAGCTTAGTAAAACTTTGGCAGGATTCCCAAACAATTTTTAGTTCCACGTAATTGGTGAAACACTATCCCCTTTGTTATCAATGAAATCAGAAGAAGAATAGAATTGTATTCACTAACAAATCCAAAAATTCCATTACATACTACATAATTTTTTTTCTCGAAAACTTCATAAATTGCGGACCATATTCTTCAGATACGCCTCTTTGTGAGACATCTAAAAACATGTTTTAGACACCTGAAAATGTACCACCCTATGTATGGTATATAGTGTACGAAAAGTTTAGGCACTAAAATGTTGAAATAATGAAACAATTGCACCATTAATAAGAAAGTTAAATCTCGAAAGTTTACGGGTTGCACGCTAATGAAATCACGGGTAAAAGATAAACATAAAAATGTTTCTCGTAACCTATTTAGGAGTCTTTATAGCCTCCATTCCCGGGATTAATGACAACCGCACGTTAAATTCCAGTCGCCCCTCGCAATCAAATTAAGCAACTAATAAAATCAATTACCCACACCAAAAACTGTTTCCGATGCAAATGAATAAGAACGATCGCGGACGTGACTCCCGCTCACTCCCCGCCCTACATTCAATGACCAATCAATCCACCTCACGTCCCACATAAAATTTCGACCACGTCCCCACAATGTTTACGTTTAGGAATGCTCACTTTCCGCCCCACCCGACCACGAGGCTCCTTGCCAGGACTTTCATATATAAACAAATTCGGTAGGCCAATGTCTTGAAAACTTTCACTCGTTGGCTACACGCCAGCACCTCTGCCTTGCCAAATCGGCGGTGACTTTCAACGAAAACACTGAATAAAAATAATTTATTTACTCGATAACCCACTACTGCCTCGGATCGGATTCGCTTTTTATTCGCATGCAGTTTTGAATTTAGAATATTGCGATGGTATTGCGCTATCCTATTCATGTTCGAAGTGAATTTGTTTATTTTTTTCCAGAATTGAATACCAGCATTTCTGCTCTTTCAATTTGGAATCGGTTCGGCCAGTGATGAAGATTTTGTCCGGACGAAGGTGCGAATTTCGAACTGTAAACTTTTTTACGGCGGCTATTGTCTGCGAAAATTTAATCTGTGCAAAAGAAGCTAAGTTTTAAAAGACATTTAAGAAAATGGCGACCGAGAGAATGGGTTGAAAGTATTTTTTTATCTAACTTGAGAATTGCAGTAACTTGCAGAAGGCGATTTTAAAAGATGGGAGTTTAAAACAATTGAAATGATTTAATCTACAAAAACGTTCTCTAATTCAACGCAATTATGTAAGTTAGGAGTAAGTTGAGAGTGTGACGTGGCCACTTTGACTTCGACTTGACTTCGGCAAAGTGTTGCCAGTTCACAGTAATTCTTGGTGGTGGGTTAATCTAGCGCGTGTAAATCCACACGTAGTGAGTATATCTTTATCTGCACTTGGAACTGTTTTATGGTATCCTTAACTAAACTTGGTAGCGATGGTACAAAGTTAAAGCGTACATACTGCCGGCAACTTAGTCAAGCGAACTTAATACCTCATTAAAAACTTCTCCAGCTAAACAGATGTTCACTAAACTTAATAGTTTGGTTGAAAAGAATGAACTGAGTTCGGGTGCGATTTAAAACCGTTTAAAGTAGCGTTACAAGCGTATTAACATAAAGACTTTTTGAGGTGCTTCAAACAACATTGCTCGAGTTCAAGGTCTTTAAGATAATTATTTGAATTTAAATACCAATGCAGATTCTATCCAAAAAAAATTAACGACTTCCTTAACCTTGGAGTCGTAAAATTTTTGTCACATATTATTAATATAGATACGAAAATAGGAAACACCTATTTTAAAACCAAGAGCGCCACTGTAATGTCACACTACGTGATGCTGCTTGAAACATCTGCCACAGTCTATTTGTATTTTTTTTTTACATTATAGCGGAAAAACGAGCAGACGGCGCGCCTGATGGAAAGTGATCACCGCCGCCCATGGACATCTGCAACACCTCAGGTATCACATATGCGTTGCCGGCTCTTGAGAAAGGAGTAAACCCTTGTATTATATTTTAGAATTTGCCAAAAACTTTTTAAAAATACTATCCGCATTTCATCTCCATTAATTATGTTCAGTTCGCGCGTGAATTAAATGCAAAATTAACTCCAATACAACATAAGAGCTTTTATAATTTAAGTGCGCCAGATCTAAAGTATGTTGTCGCAAAGATAAACAGCTCAGTTCGGATGCGAGTGAGTATTTATCCGCGGGAGTCAACATCACGTAGCTAATATCGCTGCCCGCAGCGGGGTCCAAGGATTTGTAGCGAGAAATAAACTCCGTTTTCAAAAGTTTGCGTCACACGTGACGTCTGCACAAGGGTTTATACTTGTGAACAATATTGATTGATATCACAAGTACAGCTCTATTCCTTATATACATACTAAATAGTTTTAGATTGGTAAGATTTTAAATAATGTTTATGTTGGTTTCGTTCGCTATGATTCACAAACACCAAAGTACATTGATTAAGACCTTATCTAAAAAGGACATCATCATCATCATCATCATTTCAGCCAATTGACGCCACTGCTGGACATAGGCCTCCCCCAATGTTCTCCACACAGATCGGTCCTGTGCCTCCCGCATCCAATGGATTCCCGCGATCTTCACCAGATCGTCGGTCCACCTTGTAGGAGGCCTGCTACGGCTGCGACTTCCTGTACGTGGCCTCCACTCGAGGACCTTTCCGCCCCAACAAGTATAATTAAATCAAAAGGACAAGTATAATTAAATTAAATGCTCTTTTTAAATCTATTTTTGATTAATTCTTCTAAATAGCAGATACCACCATCGATGGTGAAAATCGTATCTAATCAAGTAACAATTATACTCGTATATCGATATAAAACGAAATGAAATAAAATTAACACGTAATTAAGTAAACTAGCAATGACATATTATTATTTGATTTCATGCTGTTGCATATTAATATTATGATTTTTAGAAATAAGTATTTTAATGAAATAAGAAAATTTAAATGCAGAATAAATGTTTTTCAACTTTAAATTATTTAATTCTTTTAAAAATAACTATAACAAGAATATAAACTAAATACTATCAAATATGTTAGTTGAACAATACGTCTGTATGTCACGTTCTAAGCGCACGAGTCACGAGTTGAACTACGTGATGGCACTTTATAGCCACATGTTATCTATTTACTACTAAACGTGATAAAATAATACACTCCGCATCAATAAATATTACTTACACCTCTGCCAAGATAAATAAATGTTATTATCTATCTACATTAACTTCAGTAATTAATAATTTACTTCAGACATCATTCAATCCATAATACGAGTTAGTAACATGAGAAACTTATAACCCTAGATGTTAGTAATGGTGCAAAAATTACAATCCGAAAAAAAAATGTACAGGTGTTTCTGTTGGTATTAATTAGATAGATAGATATTCTTTATTGCACAAAAACAAAATGCAAGTATTATACAACAACAACAGACAGTACAATAAGGCAGTCATAAGACTGCCTTATTTTTTTTTTAAATATTTCACAGCATCACATACATTGATCTGACTCCGAGATAGGTAGCTCAAGCTGTTACGGATATGAGAGTCAACAGTGGGATTACAAATATATACATATAATACTTTTCTTTTGTAAATACATACTTATAATACATAGCAAACACCCAGATCAATACAAACAAACATGTTCATGCACACAAATGTTTGTACTGTGCGGGGATCGAACCCTTATTGTACTGTCTGTTGTTGTTGTCGCTACAAGCGATAACGCTTTTTTTTTACGTTCTTCCTGAGAACCTTTCATCGTCATCATCGTCATCGTCAGCCCATTTAAGTCCCCACTGCTGGGGCACGGGCCTCCCTCAATCACATGAGGGGTAATTGCCATACTCACCACGCTTGGCAGAAGGCTTGGCGAGGGTTTTGATATAAATGCAGAGTTTTCCTTCTCTGGGTGCTTGAGAACCTTTAGGTCTTTATTTTCCTAGTGTTGCATTCCTGTGAGGTTATACCAGTGAAACTTCAAAAATTATTACTGGAACTAGCAATGATCATTATCCGTTTTTATTGGTTGATTTGATTTCTACGGCAAAAACATCCAAAAGGCAACACTGCGAACTAATTAGTGTTATTTTAAATATTTCCTTTTTAATTTTGTATCAAAAATTACTCGTGCTCCACTCGTAATAAAGGTAAGACTTGATGAAAATGTAAGACCCCCTCCGAACGCATGTTATTTTCCCTTTTTACCGGAGGACCCCAAAGGACGCCCCCGTTATTCATATCAGTGTTGTCAGCAAAAAATTAGTACATCGTCACTCGCTCTGCATACTTCAGCGTGTATTCCTAGCTATTCCGATAATATTCACCCAGGACGACACGCAATAGATGCCTTCATCCTTTTCTGGTTGGATGAACACCCACGTGCACATGTATAGCATAAGGGTGTATGCTCATGCTCACAAGATCATTCGTGGAATTTTATAGAACATATATCTAAACGTGTTTGCAATTTTAGTGAGAAGTTTTGTGAAAACTAATGCGATCTTTTCATAATTTTTATGATGCTGTGTATTTCGTTTATTGGACATATTACTATTTGATATCGTATAGCAAAAACTGTCAATGATTTAAGTAGAGAAGTGTCGATCAAAATCATCAACCAACTTATTATAAATCGCGATCTAAACTTATTACCGTTACTCTAAAGCTCATGTCATCTCGTTTCAACACGCAATGTTAAAGGGAGCTGGCACAAATTTTGTTCCGGAACTATCCTTTTGTAAGAAGGGGCCAGTAGTTAAAAGTTTTGCCAAAACAAAATTTTCGCATTATACCATTACTCAAAATCTTCAGTACACTCCCGTACATATTCTTCCGACTTTTGGCCGAACGCTCCGCCCGTATGTTCGCGTCTAGATACAGAACTCGGGTTCAGTACGTGATGGCGCTCGTACGCTGTACTGCGTGTTATCTACACTATTACCACTTACGTGATATGAAACAGTACAATGTAGTGTACATGATAAACTTCGTTTCAAACGTGAATGCGATAGAAAGCGATGTGTACCTTGAAAACAATGTCTAAGGAATTTATGAACTAAATTATTGCTTTCAGCTTTGATGTTACTTTTGTTACATACTTTCGCGCGATACAGAGCTAGCTGATCTCGTGAACTCTTGAGAATTTCGTAAAGTAGTCCTAAATGCATCGCAACAATATATTTTCTTTTCACTCTGGATATGTTAAACCGACCTATATTTCTTTTATGGTTAAAGATTTATTTTCTCAAAAGACTTACAAACTTTTTTTGAAGGTGGTTTTCATTTCAAATGAGAAAATATATTTATGCGATCGATGTAAATCGACCGCAAGAAGAGGTCGATGTAAATCGATCGAAAGGCATAAGCCTGAACTATGATCTAGGGTCTGGCAAGTCTGGAGCCCGCTGGTTCGTGGTACGGGGGTACCAACACCGGCATTGCACAGGCTCCCTCTGCTGCCCGATAGGGACGGCTCAGTTCTCCCGGCTGTCCCTATCCCCTCTCCTGGCACGTCCGGGGAAAGAACCGCCTAGTCCGCCGTACAGGCGGGCATCCGCCCGGGGAATATCATGGAAGGAGACTTCGGCTTCGACCATGATATTCCCCAATATGGGTGATGAGGGAGATGCGCTTCCCTTTCGTATATTAGACTCTTTTACCTATATTATACTCTGACTGCCTCGTTGGCGCAGTAGGGTTCGATCTCCGGGTCATTGAACCCCAGAAAATTTGTGCCTGAGTTTTTCTGTTAAGAAATTCTCAGTGTCAGCACGGACTCTGGAAGTTGGCGGTCTTGTACTCCCGTGCCTCGGAAAGCACGTTAAGCCGTTAGTCCTGCACCCTAGCTCCGGTCGTGTCACACTAGTGTCCCATCGGATTATGAGGGCAAGGGAATAGAGAGCGCACTTGTGTTTGCGCACACACTTGAGCAATATAATATATCCTGCGTAAGATCGTTGAGATTAGTCGCCTTAGCCGAAATCGGTGGGAGGATAAATTATTAGACTTTACCAGAAATAACACGCCACGCCAAGATGCTTAGATAATCCTACGTAAGTATCAAAATCTATTTCAAATACAAATTCTCTCAGATTTTAATCTCTGCTCCGCGAGCACGTTATCCGTATGTCCATAGTTTTAGTTTACGGGCTATATTAGATACGTGCCCACCAGCAGGTCTCCGGTGTTATTGTAAGCTATTTACCATGGGTTATTAGGATTAAGTTATAATCGGGCCAGGGGACTGTATCTGAAGGTTTAATTAGTGTTACGTGTGCACTCGTAGTCATTGGTAGTTAGATTCGGACTAGTTCAAAATTTGAAGTGATTAATTGTAGTATATTAATAGGAACGGGAATTAACGCGAGGTTATTTTTAAGTACAGTAAAATAACGAAAAGGTTCGTCAGTTTTTAAATTGATTCGTTTGATACGCTATGAGCACTTATTACCTTTCGTAAATTTGTCAAAGTAATACCTGTTGTGCAGAAAATTATACTTAAGTTTAGATTTGCTTGTAGCAACATTGATTCCTTTTGATGTAAAGAAAATTTAAAGAAGGTTGGCAGACCTTTTTATAACGGTATGTTGCTATAACTGCTTCTTGCCGTGCAAGCAAAAATTTACCTTAAGGTGACGAACCTTTTTATTTTCTGACCCTACATGATTATTTACGTACTTAGTGCTACGTTACAGCAGCTGTGGTCACAAGCGAACTTAGTTAAATGTTGCGTCAAATTTAAATAACTATTGAATGAATATTAAAAGATAAGTGTACATACAGACATACTGTATTGATAAATAAAAGGCTACGAGATAATGTAAAAACTGAAAAACTTGCGCGATGTAATCGACACCCAGCCCTGTCTATTGGAGAAGGTTTGAACTACGTAACAGCACAATTAAATTCCGAAACAAAATTAGGGTGGGTCCCTTTTTCCGTCAAGTACGTTTCTGCAACTAAAGTGTTTATCTCTTGAACGATAAAGTAAATAAATTTATTTATTTATTATGTAGGTGGATGAACCGTTTTTTTACGGTTCCGTTTTGTCGAATTTAGTCGTGAGTTCTCCATAAACAGTTGATATTTCGTATACGGCGAATACAACTTGTGAATCCAAATGTGCGCTCTCTATTTACTTCCAAATCCAATACACACTACATAGTGTATCGGTGAATAGTTGTATCGAATCAATGTATCAATGTTTTAATGTGATAGGGGGGCAAACAAACAATCGGAGCACCCGATGAAAAGGGATTAGACACCACCAACGACCGTCCGCATGGAACAATATCTTGCGCGTAACAGAATAATATAACAAGTATACTGACAGCTTTCGAAAAAAAACCGCCTTCAAAAACATACAACTTCAAAAACAAGTGTAAAATAATATTTTTATCATTATTCAACAGAGATTAGGCGCTGACTTCGGTAAAACTTTTTCCCAAGTGTACTATTATAAAATGTTATATGAAGTCATCATCATCATCATCATCAGCCCATTTAAGTCCCCACTGCTGGGGCACGGGCCTCTCTCAATCACATGAGGGGTAATTGCCATACTCACCACGCTTGGCAGACAGGTTGGCGAGGGTTTTGATATAAATGCAGAGTTTTCCTTCTCTGGGTGCTGATGATCATGCGAGCAGCTTTTCCTTAGTCGCCTTTTACGACACCTCGGTAAGAGTGAGGGTGGCCTATTCTACTCTGCCGGGGACCACAATAACAACGATTTATTCTCGAATATAGATTTTTTTATGTGATAAGTGGCAGACGAGCAGACGGATCTGGATCTGAATCTGGATAGTGATGGTAAGCGATTGCCGCCGCCCATGATACCATTAAACCCCCCTTCCCCCGGATTGGGCCACCGGTACCCTCACTCACGCAGCGAACCACAGCACAATGCGGCTTCACACCGGTTTTCTGAGAGGCCGTGGTATCACTTCGGTCGAACCGGCCTATTCATGCCGAAGCGTGGCCCTCCCACGGTAAGAGTTGGTAAAAGATTGGTCGATTCGGGCCTTAAAATAAAGTTGTCTTACGCCATTGCATGGTATAAATTGACCCTATTATATTTTACCAATCTATTGATTGACGATTTAAAAATCATGTTTCCTTATGGTATATATGCTTTTTCTGATTTTTTCCACCATTCAAACCATGACATTTAAAATATACCAATTTTCTGCCCTCATTTCTTCTACTCAGTTGAACCCGAAACCTACTTTAAAACATTACCGCATACACTGTTGCTATTATAAAACACATAAGCACACGCAAATGCGTTCTATAACCTTTTATCGTACCACGTAACAATAAAGGTACAAAGCAAACGAATTCAGCCTTCTAAGGACCATTTTACACTAAAGAGGAGACGAAATAGGATGTGCGGATATGTACCTAACCTTCTTCTTAATTTTTAGAACGGCTCTATAAGTTATTATTGCCTTTTTCAGACTTAGAAAGGGATTGTAGTTATAACGTTTGAAAAACTACAAAAGTGAATAACTGTTTTATCCTAGGAGCGTATTTTCGCCTAGAGAGAGAAAAAGAGACAATTACGATCGATTTAATGCGATATCGTAGACGATTGATCACATCGTAAATGATGACTAAACACGAAACGATCGTTACGACCAATCGTATACTTATTCATTCTAATTTACTTACATGTGTTCATCATCATCATCATCATCATCAGCCCATTAAATTCCCCACAGCTGGGGCACGGGCCTCCCTCAATCACATGAGGGGTAATTGCCATACTCACCACGCTTGGCAGACGGGTTGGCGAGGGTTTTGATATAAATGCAGAGTTTTCCTTCTCTGGGTGATGATGATCATGCCAGCAGCTTTACCTTAGTCGCCTTTTACGACACCTCGGTAAGAGAGAGGGTGGCCTATTCTACTCTGCCGGGGACCACACGGCCATGTTACATGTGTTAGAGCGAGACAACATTTAATTGTTCATCGTAAAGGTAGGTACTGATACAAATGCTTATTTTCATACTTAAAGAATGCTAATTTTAAGCATGTGCTACTTAGTAGCATGTGCTACTTATAAACATGCTAGTTTTGAGCATGCTAGAAAATCGCACGACGGTCGATTTTTAAGTATGCTACCCGGATCCCAATTCTCGGGCTCGTGACATTTATCATCATACGACATATATCACTAAACATAGTTTTTTTTTGTATGGATTTCATGTGACATCCGCCATGAGTTCAAAAAATCACAAGCACGAGAATTGGACTCATGCAGAAGGTAGGAAGGGGGAGTGTGGCGGAGTGCTTTATCACGTGTAGAACGGTTTGCTTATTTTTAAGTATGCTAATACATCTATCAATTATTTTATTAATTAATAGCCATCGCTAATAGCATACTTATTGATAGCAAATGTAGACTTTTCATTAAGCATGCTCATCTCATATTTGGCATGCTTTTAAGCATGCTACAAATTAGCATGTGTAACAGTAGCTTAAAGATCTACACTGTCGATTCATCTTTACTATAATCATGGTTTTTGTTGCCGTCTCCGATATCATCTGCGTCGAGTGTAAATAAAGAAATGATTGGTCATCGTCAACCCATTTAAGTCCCCACTGCTGGTGCACGGGCCTCCCTCAATCACATGAGGGGTAGTTGCCATACTCCCCACGCTTGGCAGACGGGTTGGCGAGGGTTTTGATATAAATGCAGAGTTTTCCTTCTCTGGGTGCTGATGATCATGCCAGCAGCTTTACCTTAGTCGCCTTTTACGACACCTTGGTAAGAGTGGTGGCCTATTCTACTCTGCACGGGACCACACGGCACGACACACAATGATTGGTCGCTTAAACATAAAAATATCCTATATCTCTTTTTTCTTGTTCCCGCTTTGGTGGAAACTGCCCCTTATTCGACATTTAGCCTAATCAAAAATATATTCGGTATTCAGGGCGCTCCGTCAGACGTGCCTGCTGAAAGCAAGATGTGTCTAAACTGGGAACTACTCAATTGCTTTTGTAAAGTGAACGTTAGGAAGATATCAGAAAATCATTCTTGATGCACTTACAACAGGCCAATGTATAACTGTAGGAGTAAAATGTTGACGAACGCAGCCTAATGAAATATTGTTTATTAATTATTGAGTGAACGCAGCGAATGATTAAGAACGAACTGAAGATGAATGAAGGAGATGATAGAATGAATGAGTTGAAAGTAAGAGTGAGCGAGAGAGGTGAGGTGTGTGTGACTGTAGGTGTGAAAGATGGTAGAAAGAGACGCCGATCTTCATATTTCTAGCAGGTACTTGTTTCTTTTCTTCTGTAATGGCGCTTAGACGATAAGTTTGGTTTTTTCTTTTTTGGGAATAAAATATTTATTCATGCAATTCGGCCTTATCATTCCATGTCCCACATAACTTATGTACTTACTTATACGAATTCGTATAACGTTGTTGAATCACTGTAAATCATCCATGGTCTTACCTGGAAAGAACAATAGAATCACATTATTTCGTGAACAATAATAACAACGATGGTGATTTAAAATTAATAATAAATAAACACACGATTACTGCTGCATATTCTGTGATCTGGGTTATGTGTTATATTATTAATTACCATTTTTATTTGCTTATCTTAATTTTACTTGTTTTGTAAGCTGAAAATAGCATAGCGTACGTATCTCTCAAATTAATTACAACACCTTTATAACTTATGTTTTCACAAATAAAAATATTTTGTATATGTCATCGAAAGACATTTGCTTTACTTTATACTTACGATTTTAGAATCGTATCGATGGTTCAAAACGTAGAAGTGTTTTTTTATGTGTTATACACATTGTTTATAGATACAGACGAATACAAATATAAACCTTGTAAATTGAAATAAATATACTGGAAAATGATATTATTTTGTTAATGACATTATATTTAAATAAATTATTACATTTGTTTAGTTACAAGTTCGTGATATCAAACGATGATATCATTTCCGAAATCAGAGAGAAAGTTTGATATGTCAGCAAGTTTTTTTTAATGCTAGAAGCGACAAACGAGTAACATATTTTTTTATGTAATAGGTCACCATCAACTGATGGTAAGCGATTTCCGCCGCCCATGGACACCCGCGACACCAGTTGAGTAACATCCCCTTTTCCTACTCACGCAGCGAAACACAGCAAAGTGTTGCTTCATGTCGGTTTTCTGTGAGACCGTGTCACTACTAGTTACTTTTGGTTAAATAATAAAGTTAACTGTCCAACCAACAGTCAAAGTGACGTAATTCCTTGTAATCTTAGACAATTTAACACGGGACGTGGTAAAACGCCGATTTAGTTTCTGCCAAAAGCCGCGAGGGAGATGAGAAGTTTAGTGATGGTCTAGATATGAATAAGTAATGAAATGAAATGATGATTGTTGTGCCGTGTGGTCCCCGGCAGAGTAGAATAGGCCACCCTCACTCTTACCGAGGTGTCGTAAAAGGCGACTAAGGTAAAGCTGCTGGCATGATCATCAGCACCCAGAGAAGGAAAACTCTGCATTTATATCAAAACCCGTCTGCCAAGCGTGGTGAGTATGGCAATTACCCCTCATGTGATTGAGGGAGGTCCGTGCCCCAGCAGTGGGGACATAAATGGGCTGACAACACGATGATGATGTGTCACTACGGTCAAGCTGGCCCATTCATGCCGAAGCTTGGCTCTCTCACGGTTAAATGTAATGTAAGCGGGTAATCACCGACGCCATGAACATCTGCGTGATCTGATGAGTCGCTGATGTGTTACCGAGCTTTTAGGAAGAAGTTTGCTCGTCCCTAAGTCGTAGCTGTCAGGAAATACTTCCGCGGCTATACGATTCCACAAGATTGAGGTCCGGGGTAGAAAGTAAAAACAAATTCAGTATTTGTGCGTAAGCTTGATAAAAAACAACCATACCCAAAACACTGTTAAATGTACAAAGGTGAACATTTCAATGACCAGATTACCGAAAATATATACTTACTAGAGATTGAACAAAGTAAATACAACTAGTAAATATCGGTCTGAGCTCCAATAGCGCTTTGTACACGCTATCAATATACACTTTAATATTTGCACATTATTGGAATCGAATTAAATTCACATATTTCGAAGGGAGGGATGTCATTGCATTGTTGAAACTTCGGTTCTGCTTTCAACTAGGTTTAATAGATGATATTGTCGATACTGCTGCTGAAATGGGGAGAATTTATTTACACAAACATCGGAGCCGAATTGATATGTCTAATAGAATCAATAAGAGTGTGTGGACTAGCTTTTGCGACTGCGAATGATGGCTTCTATATTGGAATTATTTAGGGCTTTAATTTGTAGATATTGTATTGACTGCCTCGGTGGCCACTTTAAAGCGACGGCTGCACAAGAGATCCCGTGTTCGATCCCCGCATCGGGCCAAACATTTTTACCTAAGTTTTCGGTAAGAAATATCAGTCCGGAGTCTGGAAGTTGGCGGTTTTGTACCCCTGTGCCTCGGAAAGCACGTTATGCTGTTGGTCCTACGCCCGATCCCTTACCGATCGTATCACCCTGGTGTCCCATCGGAATATGAGGTTAGGGAATAGAGAGTGCACTCTTGTTTCACACACTTGAGCACTATAATATATCCTGCGTACGTGGCTGATCGTTGAGATTGGCCGCCGTAGCCACAATCGGTTGGAGGATTATTGTGTGAACATTGAACACTTTTATTATCACTAGTGAAAAACATTCATTGCCATAGATTAAAAGTGTCCTGGAGGTTACAACTTAAAATCCTAAAAGAGTTATTCCATATTGTGTAGGTAGATAGATAGATTCGATTCTAGAGGTAGGTAAGGCCATCATAGTAATTATCTCACCATGTCAGAGGTTTAGAGTGGTTTGACACTCTATCTCACAATAGGAAGTGGATGGTTTATATTTCATAACACTCGAGTAAATACTTAAATAAAACTTTAACAAAGCCTGTTTTATAAAAAATAAAGTTCTAACAACCTTAACATTTAAATAATATTATCTTGATATTAAGTATGTCTTATTTATACATTTAAGAAAAAGAAAACTTACACCAAAGTATACACAAGCTAGATATACTATAATTTTTTTCTCAAAAAGTTACATGTTTTAGAAATAATCCTAAATTGTTATTATGAACGTCCATGTCAGCATGTCCATGTCAGCATGTCCATGTCAGCATGTCCATGTCAGCAGGTCCATGTCAGCATGTCCATGTCAGCATGTCCATGTCAGCATGTCCATGTCAGCATTTCCATGTCAGCATGTCCATGTCATGTTATTGGATGAAAGTATAGCATTAAAATTAAACTTATGTTATTCTATCATTAAAGGTATGATAAAGATTATAATTAACATTAGTTATTTAGTAGTAGTTATTCTAGCTAAATTAAACTTGAACATTTTTAAAATCATACTTTTTAAAACTGGACCCAACAGAGCGGAGGCCTTGCAAAGCCGAGAACATAAACTAAATCCCTTATTTTGTACGAATCTGGTCCCGAGTTGAATTCGGCTTTAGAATATGCTGACGCAAAGACATTTATTTACGGAGCAGCTAAGAATTATACCGAATTGTGTTGCTAGGACCTTGATAGGATAATTTGTGAAAATTATTATCTAATTACGGCTAGCAATTCATTTACAAAAGTTTAGATAAGAATTCATGGAGTTATCAGTCGTAACTAACCTTTTCTACTAAGAAAAGTGGTACCCATTTAGGCACTTTCTGAACTCTCGAATACATAAATGGTTTTAATTTTTTAATTTTTAAAATAAATTAGGCTCTTCAACAATGAACAATTGAACGTAGCACGCAAAGAAACTTCTACAAACTTACAAATATTCAATCCAAAATCTTTCCTTGCAAGCTGGCAACACCCCCGCCTCTTCATCTCACCTTATTATAATACTGAATTCATTCATCGCCACTCGTTCCTCAGTAGTCAAATTGCTGATAGCAGACCTCTGTTTTCGATCAAATTATACAGAAGGATCGCGAATTTACGAGATGGATGTACACGTAAATTCTCGGCGAGGGAGACGCAGCGATGATTATAGGGGTGAAAGAGGGGGATGGAAGGCGCGATATTCGTTTTCGCGGAATGTTAAGTGAGTTAACTCGCCAAATAAAAGGTGCGCAGCTGACTTGGCGCTTCGGAGTTGCTGAATCTGAGGCACTATGGTAATGAAGGCAGGCCTAGTCGTACTGGGAGGAATAACAGTAAGGAATATTTTCACAGGATTGTTTCGTCGATTGAATGTACTGTGGTTGATAATGATGATGGTAGGTATATAGCATCCATGGATGGGTCAGGCACCTTTTGTATTTCATAGATTTTGCTTTGTTATTTTTATTGTTTAAGTTATTTGCCTCTATTAGCAGTTTTACTGTCATCAGAACCAGCCTTTATAAGACGTTGGTTATTTGTTAATACCTAAAGCAAGAACCTCATTTTTTAAATGAGGTACCTACTAAAGAAGATGATGAATAGAGATGAAGAATATCAAGATAAAAAATGGTATACGTATCAAAAGTGCGAGTATGTGTTATATATTTGTGGGGAGATGGGGGCCTGTGAGTTTTTATGTTTGTGAGTGTGTGTGTGTATGTGTGTATGAGAGAAAGAGAGAGAAAGAGAGAGAGAGAGAGAGAGAGAGAGAGAGAGAGAAAGAGAGAAAGAGAATATATTTATCCAGAATCCTACCGAACTGGACGAGGTATGTCATAGAATAATAATATCCTCCAATCGATCACGGTTAGGGTGGCTCAACGATCAGCCACGTACGCAGGATATATCATAGTGCTCAAGTGTGTGCGCAAACACAGGTGCACTCCCTTGGAGAGGGATTGGGCGCAGGACCCACACGGGGGTACAAGACTGCCAACTTCCAGCCTCCGGGCTGACACTTAAGAATTTCTTACCGAAAACTTAGGTACAAATTTTTGGCCCGACCCGGGGATCGAACCCGGGACCTCTAGCGCAGCCGTCGCTTTATAGTGCGACCCACTAACCACTGCGCCACCGAGGCAGTCATAGAATATACGTATAATAAAAGAGGTATGTGCTCGTTTAGTCAGTGTACTGTATTTTCGTGTACTGTGTGTGGGCGCCCTCTGCTCTCAAAAATACTGGTTATCTCATCCGATGATCTATGGTGGAGGTCCTGCGCCGATTCCGCCCGTGGATATGGACTGTTTCTCCGATAACGCGACTCGCCTCCAAGTAATATATATGAATATTATACCTATGTAGGTACGTACGATTTCAATTATTACCAAAAATTTTACTGTGCCCTAAACGTTGAATAACTCAAGATAATTTCAACTTGAACGCTGTCGTCATCGACAAACTAAATTAATCCCAATAGAAATTGAACGCTAAAATTATGTAATCAATTTACAAAATTGATTACTTAATTTTACCTGGGTTTATGAAGAATATTTACTAGGCTTATGGAAAAAAAAATCTTTAATAATGCTCTTTTGACAGAAGCTGTTAGTGATGTTTTGTTTTAGTTTACCTGTTTTGTCGGTAAGAAAACACGTCCTTAGTTCAGAATAAAGTTTACAAAGAATCCTGTTTATTACCTATGTATACGTATATACTTAATTTATTTATGTTATTCGATTTATATGAACTTCGGTTATCTATTTTGGAGCGCCTTTAATTAATAGGCATAATTAGAATCAAGTTTCTTAAAAATAAAATTCTTCTTAATTGAATTTTCTCTAGTGGATTAACTTTTCGAAAAATCTTTTCTTTCAAAACTGCCACTCTTGAAAGACTTTTTTAAGACGACGCTAATGAGTTCAGTCGAGTTCATTAGATAAGGTTGCACCTTAATTTTGGCGACACTATGAAATTAAAACTTTCACTTAAAATTTTGCAAACAATAGCTAGGAGAAAAAATACGAAGTATTTTTGTTCAACGCTCTGAATTTACTTCAACAGTAACTGGATACTGTGTTTTTTTCAATAAACAAAATTAATGAAGCAACATCATTATGTAAACAATCGGTACATCCTTAATGAGTTTTAAAGGGTACTGCTTAACCCTTTTTCCTATTTGTTTAAAAATCGTTAAATACAAAATCTCATGTTATTCGAATTGTGGTTTTACGCCAAACAAAAATCGGGCGAATGTAATTTCTGAGTAGTCAAATTACAGCGTTCCGTTTAATGAAAACCTTTCTTTGTTTGCTTTATGTTTGAATTTATTCGTTTAACTTCGCCCGTGTGTAAAACATTATTATTTTGCGTCGGTCGCTGCGGAGATAACTGTTTGAGATCAACACGTACGTGAACTTTGTTATGTTATCAGTGATAACATAACAAAGATAATACATAAATGAAAGCAAACGGACCACTCAGTGGAGTAGTCCGTTTGCTTTTATTTATGTTTACGTACAGACAGACACACATCAGAGTATACAAAACCAACCAACCTGGTGACTTATACTGAAAAGGTTACTGATGCCCTAGACATACGTATTCAGGTCAACGATGTATACACTGATTTTAGCAAGGCATTCGGCACTGTAAACCATAGTATACTTATTGATAAATTACGATCCTACGGAGTGTCGAATCCCTTGCTGGCTTGGTTCGGTTCTTACCTTTCGGATCGAAGGCTTAAGGTTGTGGTGAATGGTTGCAGTTCATATTTGTACACCGCTACTTCAGGAGTTCCTCAAGGTTCTCACCTGGGACCTCACCTTTTTAATATATTTATTAATAACATACGCAACTGTTTCCAAAGTGCTGATGTCTATCTATTTGCCGATGATCTCAAAGCCATTAAAAGGATTCCTAGCAATGCTGACGCAACGTTATTTCAAAATGACTTGGATAGATTCACACACTGGTGTGAACAGGTTGTACTTAAATATAAAGAAATGTAAACATATTAAATTCTGTAGAAACAAAAACTTTATATCTAAAAATTGTGAGCTAAATGGCGAACTTAGAACTAGTTCAAATTAGGGAAAATGGAGAAATCGTGACATAAAAAATTGGCAGATCTTATTTCTGGCGTACCATAAAGAACTGGAACTCGTTACCGGCGCATGTATCTCCTCCGTTTTACCACATATACTCCTTCAAAAGAATTCAGCGGGCAAGTATGGCAGTTCCGACGGAAGTGATGCCATACCATCGCGTCCTTTGTAATTGCAAGGTGGACTTTTGCTTACCAGGCTACGGTAAGCAATATATTATAGAGGGGCAAGCCCGGCCTGCCATGTAGGTGGGTATCCGCCCAGGGGAGGTAATGGTAGTCCAAGGCTTTGCCGGATAATTATTAATTCTATGTCACTGTGATAATAATTGTGTATTGCTGTTTCTTATGTTGATAATCCAATAAATAAATAAATAACCATAACCTTTCCCCAATTTGGCGATGATGGAACGCCGCTGTGATTTTTAGTCGGTATGTCTCTGGGCGCATACCTAGAGGAGAGCCCGATATAACCCCTGAGGCACCGCTATCTCGGGTATACATAAGCATTTTTCACAGCGGCAAAAAAGAGCCACTGGTAGGTATGGGTATATACTCGTAAGTTGATGAAGGCTAAAAATTGAAAGACGAATACAAAGAGAATATAGTCTTGAAGCCCATTCTTATGACTTCCTACGCGATAGTCAGTTCATGAATGTATATTTTTTGGTAATTTTTCACTTCTGGTCTCAACGGTCACGTTAAATACATCGTCATCGTCATCGTCAGCCCATTTAAGTGCCTCAATCACTCCCTCAATCACATGAGGGGTAATTGCCATACTCACCACGCTTGGCAGACGGATTGGCGAGAGTTTTGATATAAATGCAGAGTTTTCCTTCTCTGGGTGCTGATGATCATGCCAGCAGCTTTACCTTAGTCGCCTTTTACGACACCTCGGTACGAGTGAGGGTGGCCTATTCTACTCTGCCGGGGACCACACGGCCATCACGTTAAATACACTACACCACAATCATGAAAACAATACTACGTGAAAATATCTACGAGTGGTCCACCCTCAATGACTTCAATTCCTACGAGTACATACGTATGTAGATTACATTTCAGATTGTGTACTAACGTGAACCATTAAATAAATAGCCGCACAAGCAGAAAACTAAACAACGCTTTGCGACCGTTGTAGCACCGCTAATTAACTCAGACTCCAATTAGCACAATGGTTCAGCGATAATCCGAGGACGAATAGGCAGATACGATCTGACCGTGCACGCCTTCGATACACAAGTACCGATTTTAGTGGACAAGTGTAGATTTTATTGGTCAAGTGTAGATTTAAGTGGATTTCAAAGTCACCCCTGTCCAGGAAAAGCTCACCGAAACACGTCTTAGATGGTACGGCAACGTCATGCGGAGAGACAGCGAGCATTTGGTCCAGAAAGCACTGGCAATCCCAGAAGGCAAGAGAGGAAGGGGACGGCCAACCTTGACCTGGTGGACCAGTACAGCCAACCTAGTCAAGAAGTCCCAACTACCTGACCCGACAACCCAGGACAGATTGTCCTGGCGCAGAAGGATAAGGAGAGCCGACCCCACCTAAAGTGGGAACAGACAAAGAAGAAGAAGAAGTAGATTTAAGTGGATATGTGTAGATTTACGTGGACAAATTCACCCACATCACTTGGTTTGATGGAAATGGATGGATGAAACTATGGAATCAGCTACCAACGATGGTGCTTCTGAACAGATACGACCTGGTGATCTTCAAGAAAAGAGCGTATTCCTCCCTTAAGAGCCGGCAACGCATCTATGATTCCCCGTGTGTCGCTTATGTCCATGGGAGGCGGTAATTCACTTACCATCAGGTGAGCCGTCTGCTCGTTCGTCTGCCATAATGTGAAAAAAAATGTAGTTTTAGTCTAATTTAGTGGTATGACTACATCGCAAAGCTAAATGACTACAGCTAACAGTGATAAGGCCGCCTTCGTTGTACACATTATGTAATACCTTGAGTGCAATAAAAGTATATTCATTCATTCATTCATTTTTTCTACCACAAACGTCTTATTACTGATGTGTACAATATTCAATGCGCAATTTCGAACTTCTGTTGGGAAGCTTGGACGATAGTACTTTATGCAGGGTTGCACTGCTACTTCAGGTTTATTGGTGCGGATGTATATCTCGTGATCGATCAAAGTGGCTCTCTTGTTTCAGAGGCCAAGGTTCGGATTCGTAATGAGAGTAAGTAAGTAATCAAGTTGTTTCACATAAATAGCGTGAATGAAATGGCGTTTGTTAATCTCACTGAATCTCTGCTCGGAGTCTCCCTGCGTGATCGTATCAGAAATGATGAGATCCTCAGGAGAACTAAGGTCATAGACATAGCCCAAAGGATTGCATGCCTCAAGTGGCAATGGGCAGGGCAGATAGCAAGGAGAACAGACGGCCGTTGGGGCGGAAAGGTCCTTGAGTGGAGGCCACGTACAGGAAGTCGCAGCCGTGGCAGGCCCCCCACAAGGTGGACCGACGACGATCGAGATCGCGGGAATCCATTGGATGCGGGCGGCACAGGACCGATCTGTGTGGAGAACATTGGGAGAGGCCTATGTCCAGCAGTGGACGTCTATTGGCTGAGATGATGATGATGAAGGACGGAAAAACTGATTGAGTAACTTAGGTTTACAATTTTAAAAAATGTGAGAAAATATGAAGAATGACGACCCGTTTGGAGCAGTGGTAGTGAACGCTGCCTTTGGTGCAAGGGTTGCGGGTTCGATCCCCGCACAGTACAAACATTTGTGTGCATGAACATGTCTGTTTGTATTGGTCTGGGTGTTTTCTATGTATTATAAGTATGTATTTACAAAACAAAAGTATTACGTGTATATATTTGTAATCCCACTGTTGATTCTGATATCCGTAACACAGGTGCTTAAGCTACCTATCTCGGAGTCAGATCAATGTATGCGATGTTGTGAAATATTTATTTATTTATTATTATTTATTCGTAAAGGAGGCACTTCAATTAGCACAACGGTTTTATCGATAACTATTCCAAGAACTAATACGGTCAAATACAATCTGACCATTTTCGCTTTCGACTATAGTCATCATCATCATCAGCCCATTTAAGTCCCCACTGCTGGGGCACGGGCCTCCCTCAATCACATGAGGGGTAATTGCCATACTCACCACGCTTGCGGACGGGTTGGCGAGGGTTTGAAATGCAGAGTTTTCCTTCTCTGGGTGCTAATGATCATGCCAGCAACTCTCGACTATAGTCGACTGTTATGTCGAGTATAGTAACCAATTGTATATTTAGAACTTACCACTAAAATCTACAATTCAAAGAAACTAAGCTAGACTTTGTATATATTTTTTTGCATCGCAAGCGCCTTTTTGATACGATATTCCCATAAAACACTTAGATCCCACAAAGCTACTACGAGATTCGGGTTTATAGACAAGTTGACTTTGACCTCCAATTAGGCTGCACAGTGGTGGCGGGCCGCGATAATCCGAGGACCAACCGCGACCGATACGATCTGACCGCGCGGGCGCCTCCGATACCGATGGGATTTGAAAGTGGAAAGTAACAGATATTTAGGATTTGTGAATTTTCGATACTCAAGGATTCTTGGAATAGGTACCTATTCTGTTTTTTTATACTACGTCGGTGGTAATGGGTAAGTGCGGTAATCGCTATGTATATGGACGTCTGCAAAGCGATGCCGACTCCTTAATAAACCTTTACATTCTTTACATTTTTTGAAGAACCTTTACATTGATTTACTTCAGCTAAAAAATTCACTTAAGTAATGATTTTATAAAATTAATTTTATGAATTAAAATAGTACGAAGTACCTATACATACATATATATAGGTATTTAGGAAACAAAAATAACTTGAGATTTTTTTACAGATAAGATACATTTACTTATTTATTTATTTAAAACACCCTGACTATCATACAAGCATGCACTTAATGCGATATTACGGCTTAATTTTATAAAATTATACTATTCACTTTTACGAAAAATAACGCCCAAATTATATATTATGTTTTTTCTTTATTTTAATTTTATTTTAAATAATTATTACTAACAATAGTTTTAAGGCTACTGTACTAACAAATTATGGAATTCTTTCTGAAATAAACAATTTTTATTTTATTTATTTATTATTAAGTATCATATAAAATGTATAATAATATATTCATATGTAGGTATAACGTCTACTTAATTACCTATTTATTAATTAATACATGTCATGTCAACTGAAATCTGCATCTGTCGCCCTGCGACAAGATGGGATGATAACATTCGAAGGCTGGCTGGTGTGGGCTGGATGAGAGTGGCCGAAAATCGGGAGCAGTGGCGTGCATTAGGGGAGACCTATGTCCAGCAGTGGACGAGTATGGGTTGCTGATGATGATGATGATGATGATGATGTCAACTGAAATCTATTATGTGTGTATTAATTTCATTTCATTTCATTCCCTTATTGTGGAGAGACTGGTCTGTAAGATAGGCAATTAAAATAAATATATTAACAGTATTTCTCTTAAACTAGAAAGACTCTAGAAAGATATCATCATTTCTTTGATTTCTATTTACCTACACAGAATCTAAACAGATGAAGATAAACCCGGAATGAGCGTTGTACAACTTATGTTACAATTGTATTTAAAGCCCAATAAAGAATAACCTCTAGGGAATATAAGAGCTCGATTGAATAAACCACAAATCGATTAGAACAGACCTAATACACTGAATTACTGGATTGTTCGATAAGGAAGTTCATTTTGAGCTCCAGTCGATACGTTAATACCACGTAGGTGATTTATGCCTTCCAACGTTAATTAATAGCTAGGTAAAACGTTAATATTATATTTTCGCCCTGTTGGTCCAGTGGTTTCAGTACCAGGCCGTGATCTCGGGGTCCTGGGTTCGATTTCTGGGTCGACAAAAGATATGTTTCGAATTTTTCGAACATAGCTCGGGATTGTGATCACGAATCCGCATTAGGCAAGCGTGGTGATTAAGCCACACAAAAAGAAAGTAAAAAAGTATAATATCAGCCTATACTGTCCCACAGCAAGGCAAAGGCCTTACTGTGGGACAGCCTATACTGTCCCACAGTAAGGCCTTTGCCTTGCTGTGGGACAGTATAGGCTGATATTATACTTTTTTACTTTACTATATTATCTAAGATTATTTTTACTCTCTGTCTTTCTGCGAATATCACATAGATAATGGAACAGATAAGAAATACTATTTGAGAGGTAGCTGTTGAAAACTAGCGTCAGTATTGGTCTCTTGGACCATCACCACATCATCTATCGTGGGAGAGCCGCGCTTCGGCATGAATTTGGCATGATACCACGGCCTCATAGAAAACCGGCGGCAGCTCCGGGTTGTGTTTCGCTGCGTGAGTTAAGGTACCGTAGGCCTAATCCGGGGAAATGGGGGTTTAGAGGTTAGCAGCGCACTTGTGTCGCGCGTGTCAATATGTGGCGGCAATCTTTTACCATCAGGTGATGAGACTGCTTGACTGCCACCTATCACATAAGGAAAAATCTTATCGTTTTATCCACGCCGTTTTCTGTGAGCCCGCGTCACACATAGTGAAGCTTAATTAAACCAAAATATGAGTCGCGTGAGAATTAAATTAGTACATTGGCTAGACTATCACAAGTGCCAGAATTAGACTACTGAGCCAAAGTAAGTCTAACAGTTCATATTATGATATTAGGCGTTGTAGTTTCGAGCCGTTTATGAGACTTCGCGAGGCGTTGAGTGGAGCTGAGATTATGCCATAAATACAGCGCGGGAAGAGCAGTGAAGAAATTAATATATTAAACCAACCCTCTAAAAGTTACCTATTTGCACACCAAAAATACTAATTGCACATGAAACTGTAATTTTAATGTGCACATAGTATATTTTGGTGTGCTTATGCAATCTTAATCAATCGGATTTAACTTGCTCTTCTGCGTAGACGAATTTTGCCTATTTAACTTATAAACGTGGTACAGCTGTAATCATCATCATCAGCCTATCGCAGTCCACTGCTGTACGTAGGCCTCTCCAATTGTTCGCCACTGTGATCTATCCATGGCTTCTCGCATCCAGCTCTTGCCAGCCATCCTGCGCAGATCGTCCCCCCACCTAGCCAGAGGACGCCCTACATTGCGTTTGCCAAGACGCGGTCTTCACTCTAGAACTCGTTTACCCCATCGGTTGTCGGTTCTGCGGCTAATATGGCCAGCCCACTGCCACTTAAGCTTGCTAATTCGTTGAGCAATGTCGATGACTTTGGTTCTCTGCCGGATCACCTCATTTCGTATTCGATCTCGGAGAGAGACGCCGAGCATTGCTCGTTCCATAGCCCGCTGAGCGTAATACTCAGTACTCAATGTCTTTATTACGACAAAAGTGTACTGTACGGTGTGTCACACACCGCACATTCTTTTGGTCAGCAATAAGTTGTTATGAGCGGCTGACCTAATTTTACTTATAATTATATTTATATTTTTAAGTGCGTTTTACACATCTTAGCAAGACAGCCGTGTATTTTATAACTATATTTAGTTTTAATCAAACATCGTGGGACGCCCTGCGACAAGATGGGATGATGACATTCGAAGGCTGGCTGGTGTGGGTTGGATGAGAGTGGCCGAAAATCGGGAGCAGTGGCGTGCATTAGGGGAGACCAGTGGACGAGTGTGGGTTGCTGATGATGATGATGATGAAACATTGTGGAATCGTAATAAATAATTAAGTTTTTCTCATCAATGCGTTTAACTTCTACACCCATCAAGCAGAGCAAGAACAGATGTATGGTAGCAAGAGACCGTACAGTACAGTTAGGTGATATATGATGGCAGAATAGTTAATATTATAGAATCTGTGAGGGCAATGCAATATAAGAGAAATGAACGAAATGCCTCCCTTTCGCGCGTAGATTTGCGCAGGGAAAGCATTAGCTACCAGCTGACTACGTGTCGCACGTAAATTTAATGTGAAAAAAAAAAGTGAGTTTTATTATATATTATGTATGTTAGACTGTAAGGTTTTTATGATATGGGCCAATGAAATATTTTTTAATGTATTTTGTTGCCTGAAATGAATTATTATGATTAGTTTTTTGGCACGTGAAAAAAGTCGGAACTAATGTTGTTTTGACATTTTCGGATAGGAAATACGTTGTGCAACGCGAATACGTTGTCAATGTCACTGAAGTGCCTTCTGATCTTTTTTTTTCTTATTATGGCTCTACCCGAAGATAATTCGCCAATGTCAAGTAACTTACTGAGAATAAGAAAGTAGTCAACAGTAGAAGTCAGTCAAAGTCACAGTCACTCAATAAAACGCCGGTGTTTTACGTTTTATCGACCTACGGATTCAGCGGATATCACTCTAAAAGCAATCGCAGGTTTTAAGACTCTATTAGGTCCAAGAAAGTTGTCGCGAGACAACTCACTCGACACACAATAGCAGTGTTAAAAACGATACAATCCAACGATTCCTATTATTAGGATCACTCTGCGACACTTCACTGCACAAATAAACACCAAATTTGAACACTAAAAACCACTAGACACTAATTTAAAACCTTTGAATTGCATCACCCCTTCTGATCTTGGTCGGTCTCTATGTATTAGATAATTTTGTATCTGTTTTGTTATCTTCTGTATTGTATGTCAATTTTTATATTTCTTCTAACACAAAGGCGTCAACCAAGGTCCAGTCTGAAAACCAGCGCTGCAGTTATTGCTTGCGGCAGTTGCAGCATATGCTGAGGCTGAGCCTTGTTGGCCGCAACTTTTATGCTCTGTACCGTTTTTATTTATTATTTGTTTTATGTATTATGTGCTGTGGTCAATAAATAGTTTTCTTTCTATCTTTCTAGTTGAGGGGGTCATCCTCGGCGCTGTGACGTCACCACCATTATGTTGCTTCCTGGGCGTACATCGATGTTGTAGTAATACTGAGGCAGCGGAGCAAGTGACTAAGCATATGAAGTCAAGACATTGGTATTATTTACACTGTGCTATTAGGCAAACAACACAGCAATTAACAGCGGTGCACTACTCAAGGAATGAGCCTCGGAATGATTGTAACGCTAGACATTCCGTAAATTGACACGAACGGAACCAATTTGCTTGTAGGAACATTGAAACTGCAGTGGGATGGTGCAAGGCACGAGCGGCTCGAGAGGGCCTTGAAACCAGGCTACAATGAAACGCTCTTGGAATAAACTATAAACCTATCGCGTTGTAACAAAGGAGACGAACAGCGCATGTCAAGGACGGAGATATCAAATCGTAATTTTCGTGTCATCGTAGGCCCTCAGACTTGAGGTCATCTGGTGTTCACTCGTAACAGGTTAAGAAATGAAAAAGACGCATCTAGGAGTCTAGGTACTAGGGGATTAATTGGTCTATGGCAAGGTTAACATAATATTGTAATACTTTAGAATGATTTCCATCACGGACGAAAACGTCTCCGTAGTAATAACAACATATATTTTTTTCATGTTGGGGCAAAATAGCAAATCGATTACCAGATGGTATATGGATGTGGCGCACGCCAGCGCATATATATCCTCCTTCCTGCAATAGGATTCCTTCAAACGAAGCGTAAAGAAGCATCTCGCGGGCCAGTATGGCGGTGCCAATGGAGGTGATGCCTTCATATTACTTCCGTTGTAATTGCAACTTAAGCTCTTCTCTTGCTTACCATGAGGCTGAGGAGAGTCAATATACTGAGCCTCTATAAAAAAAAAAACTTGTACCACTAGTGGAGTTGCAAGTATACTGCCAGCGTTTTAAAAATAAATGTTCTCTTCTTGTAGAAATGTATAAATGTGTTTATTTAGTTAGTTGTTAGAGCATTGCTTAAATCGCTTGCGCCTATGATTTGGACCACGTGGGATAAAGTTAGAGACGCCGCGGTGGGAGACAAGGAAGTTTCGCAGGGCTTAATTAGCCTTTAACTTAATGGTGATTGTGTCTTGTGAGCGCATCGGGCCGAACTACCTAGATCCAGCCCTGGGCAGTCACAGCAGACTTAGGTTAATGAAGAACTGGTATGAGTAGGTGTAGGTGACTACTACTACACAGTTAAAATTGGATTGAGATTTCCCGGGAATGCAGATCACAAAAATCCTTCATTTGATGATCCTAATCCCCATAGCATGTGTCACTCGTGCGTTATCAACAAGTAAAAATGGTAGGTTACTAATGCTTTTCTTCGGCCCAAAAAATCAGGAAACTAGTTTTTCCTTCGGCAACTACCTTAATCAACTTAGATCGACCGGTTTACTGTGAGGCCGTGGAATTACTACTAATTCCACGGCCTCACAGTAAACCGGCGTGAAACGGTGTCTCAGCTGTGTTTCGCTGCGTGAGTGAGGGTACCGGAGGACACGATGTTTTTAAAGGTTGGGAGCGCCTTTATGACTCCACTGGTGTTGGGGGTGTCCAAGGGAGGTGGCAATCGCTTACCGTATTTATCGTAATATGCTTGTCTACCAACTCCTCATCTTAGCGTCCACTCATCATCTTAGCGTCTCAACTCATCAACTTAGCGTCTCAACTCATCATCTTAGCGTCTCAACTCATCATCTTAGCGTCACAACTTATCATCTTAGCGTCTCAACTCATCGTCTTAGCGTCTCAACTCATCATCTTAGCGTCTCAACTCATCATCTTAGCGTCTCAACTCATCATCTTAGCGTTTCAACTCATCATCTTAGCGTGTAATTCCCAGTTGCGTCCGAAGCTGTCGCTCTGGAGCCCGGAGTACGCTTAGACCATAATTCAGGATTGGGAAGTCTGTTAATCACAGTATAGCTACTACCGTCTGACCTTCGCAACCCTTTATAGGGGAACCAGACCAACTGAATCATAGTTACACGTTTCAGAAACTATCCGAAACGTGCAGGTTGTCTACCAACTATCACATAAAAAAGAAAGGTTCTGACTTAATATAGATAGATAGATAGATAATATATTTATTTGCATCAAAGGACACACATGCTTACATTTTAAAATGATAAAAAAAACAATTAATAGTGTAGGTACAGTAAAACAACATAAACAATGCAAGACAAAATAAGCTCATGTGTGCCGCAGTGATACAGAATGGCTGCAGCTCAGTATAATATAATATAATTCTTACAACATCTCATACGGTGACCCGATTCCGTACTAAGTAGCTTAAGCACTTGTGTTACAGATATCAGACAACAGAGGAACACAAATATATACTTAAATACATATATTACACCCAGACACCGAACAAACACAAGTGTTTATCGCACGAATGTTTGTCCAGGCCCCACCCTGGACAAACATTCGTGCGATGAACACTTGAATCGAACCCACGACCTTTGGCGCTAGTGGCAGGGTACTACCAATTGCGCCATCCGGTCGGTCAGTAGTTGTTTGCTCGATATTATATCTAACATAAACGCTTACTAAAATATTTTCATAATTTAAATGTATTATTTTAACTAGCCTACACTCAGCTTTATAACTACAAAGCTACAAAGCAGAAATAAAAAGCACTCATCATTCCATTTTGATATTAAAGAGACTTAGACTTCGCTCCTTTGACGTTCCTCGCATGAAACGAATGGAACGATACAAAGTGTTGTTTGTCCTGGACGGTGATGTCGAACACAAACATAATCTTTCAAATGAGGACGCCAGCAAACAGCTTTGATTTACTTTGGAATGAGAGCCAATCATCTCTGTCGAAGCAAAGGAAGTCGATATCACGAAGCTTGTATATGGAAAAGGCCGGAAATGAGCTCCGCATACATAGAAAATCTGTGCGGGATGAAAGACAGAGTGCCGACCGGGCGTCTTATTATGAGACATGCTACCTTCAGCTATCTTATTTCAATTTGAACGCTCCATTGATTGCAGAAGCCCGAAGCTATCTTCGTTTGCAGTTACCTAGCGGGAGTGGGACGGGACGACGCGATTGCCATTGCGACAAAGCGGGACAGCTCATATTTTTCTATGGGGAGACGAAAATATCGAAAAAAGTTATCGCATCAAAGTCTCGGCGTGGGTAAAGGTCTCATTAAAAGTGCTTTGTGAAAGAATTCGGTCCAATTTATAAGGCAGTCGGAGGTAGATCGTTTGGAAAGTAAATAACGACAGTGTTCTATTGTTTTAAACGAGATTCACTTACGCTGTATTAAGGGTGGAGGGCATTAAGCCCGCTGATGGGCCCGAGAGATTAAATCGGACCGTTTGTCAAAGTGCTACAATTCATTAAAGAGTTCAGAACTTCATTTGGTGCAACTGGCTCTTACTTAGCGAACTGCAATTACTTTGTATTTGTCACAAGAGAACAGGTGCTTCTTATTAGGGAATTCTTAAAAAGATCATTTTTTATTTCTTCTTCTAAATTTCTATCATGCTCCTTGCATGATTTTTCATTTATATTTATTCCTTGGGTGTATTTTCACCAAATGGTGACTGAACTGAACAGTTCAGTATTTATAATGGCTGGTTGAACAACCAGCCATTTGTTCAAACATATGTACAAAAGGTTGTTACATAATAATAATAGTAATCCGACAGAGAACCAGAGTCACTAACATAGCCCACCGAATTAGCAAACTGAAGTGGCAGTGAGCTGGTCATATTAGCCGCAGAACTGACAGCCGTTGGATCCGTAAAGTCCTTGAGTGGAGACCGCGACTCGGTAAGCGTAGTGTAGGACGCCCTGCGACAAGATGGGATGATGACATTCGAAGGCTGGCTGGTGTGGGCTGGATGAGAGTGGCGAAAATCGAGAGCAGTGGCGTGTATTAGGGGAGACCTATGTCCAGCAGTGGACGAGTGTGGGTTGCTGATGATGATGATGAATAAACGCCCGTAACTGAACTTTGAATCCAGCACTGAAGCTGAGAAAAAGTACAGGAAGATATAATAATAATATTTTCACAACATCACATACATTCATCTGACTCCAAGATAGGTAGCTCAAACATAAAACACATACATAAAAGGTTTCAACATGTCGTTTGCGACATACAAATTAAAAACCCTTTTTATTTTTACTTCATGTTACAATTAGAACTTATTTTGTTTAAATTTAAATCATACCTCGAATTATATTATAGCACATGTCAAAATATTCATAATAAAATTAAATTTTGTCACTAAAGAAGTCCGTGAAGTAATAATAACATTTTTGAATTAATTAATTCTTAAGCTTCTATAATTGGCAAAAATATTTGAATATTTCCTTTTTAAGTTACCTGCTGTCATTTGTGATTGTTTTATGTGTATTGCTGTTGGTGTACCTTATATATAAATAAAATAAGCTTCAATCTAAATTCATTGAAGTCAATATTTTTTAATGTTATTGGAATTTTGTTAAAGATTCTAGGTGCCATGCATAAAACACTTTTACTCTTTGGAGCAGTCTTTGAGAAGGGCATACATAGTCTCGTGTCATCCCGTCGGTTGCGACTACTAACATCTGCCAAACGAGGGCATATAAATACGCACTTATACCTAAGATTTTCAATAATGAAAAGATTTTACACTAAATATTGTGTGAAATGTCTGGTTCTAATGTTCTATATTTTTCGTAATAAAGTATAAATATCTTTTGATTGAGCCTCCGATACCCTCACTCACGCAGCGAAACACAGCACAATACTACTTCACGCCCTTTTTCTGAGAGGCCGCGGTACCACTCTGGTCGAGCCGGCCTATTCATGCCGAAGCGTGGCTCTCCCACGGTCTTCAAACTTTCTATCTGCAAACATCCATCTACGAGAACAATTTTTGTGGTGTGCCTAATTTCTTAATTGGCAATACCAGTATTTGTGAAAATTATAACTTTATCATAATAACCTAACAATAATTGCTCGGAAAAGGCCAAAAGTTCCAAAGTACCAAGCAAGTCTAAGTAGGAACCCGAAAACTTTCTTTTCCAATCAAGTATCTTAAACATTCCAGGAACGGTAAATCAATAAGCGATAACTCAAATACAACTTTTCTGGGAAGTAGTAAAAGAGAAGACGATAAGAATTTCAAATCTAAAAATAATATTTTCCATTTGAGGGACCGTCTCCCAAGTTACTACGAGGGAGGGTATATAAAGAAGTATATTCGCGCTCCAGCTCAAAAATCGTAAAATGAAAGTTTACAAAAATGCGCGAATTCGAACCAAGTTTTAAGATCTGTCCGTGGCGTTGCGCGGATTTTCTTTAAATCCAGCCATCGAGTCTTTAAAGGATGCTCATTACGTCAATATTTGAATATGAAAAGCAAATAATGTTTGAATCTCAAAAACTCGATCCTTTTCAGCTAATGCTTTTCTTAATCTGGACTTTTAGTGATAAAGCGAATGACTACAAATTGCCGCTAAACTATATAGTGGAAGGGTGTTGCCTCATATTCTATGGCCCCTAAGCAAGGACAATGTACAGTTGTTAAAAAAAAAGGCAAATATACCTTAAAAACTTTGTAACCGTCCAATTTCTTTAAAATTACTTCGCTTTCTGGTACAAATAAAAAGATCACAAAAAATATACCAATTCTTAATAACAAAAACCATCATGGCGGGAATGACATTGTTTATGACGTCTGTCACTTGACAATTTCAAAATCGCGTCGCGCATTAATTGTGTCGTCGACTGATTTTTACTATAAAAACGAAGCTAAATTGTTTTAGAGACAAAGAGACACATTAAAGTAACAAATAGAACAAGACGAATGACCTGAAAACAAACTTGAAAAGAACGAGTTGTCAAAGTGACAGTGACAAGGGAAATCTGACAGCGGTTATCATTTATAGTTTATGGTATCTTTTTTTGTTTGGACGCCATAATGTGGTCATATTATTTATGCTTTACTGAGAGAATTAATAAATGGTTTTCATTTCTGTACCACCACATTTTTGTACCAACACGTAAAATTTTTTTTCAGCATTTTTACTACAATTTTCTTGATTTTTTGAAATACTGTACAATGTCCTCGCCCTTTAATAAGTAGAACCGTGGATACAACACCAGATGATATTACTCCCAGTTCACTTGTGAGCATGGTAATTGAGATGTAGTTGATACTTTAAGCAGTAAGTACGTAATATGTGCCTACTTTAAAACTGCATTTTTTTCCGTAATGGTACTGGTTATCCATAAGACAACACAAGAGGTCACGCTTCTTAGTACGGAATCAGATGATTATTAGAAATATTATAATGAATTTATTTCTCTGATTTTACTGGGATAGGATGTATGGGTAAAATACCCCCAGTACTAGCTGCAAAATATTTTAATCAAACTTATTTCAGCCAGGCAGTTCCTCAAACAATCTTCACCTCGTCGAATCTCCAAACTCCAGAAAAACCACGAACTCGTCCAACTCTCACCGACTCGGCGACTTCGCGATCTGTCAATACCACGCCTTAGATTTACTTTTAAAACATGTCATTATTTTTTTTTATTACGGCGTGTGAGCAAAAATGTACTTATTTCGCGCTCCGTTGGACTGAAAATGTGACATCAGCGAGTGTGAAGGCTCACGTCGGTGCTTCGCGAGTATATTGCGAAATTTACGAGGTGATGCCACACTCAATATCTCGGCCTTTTCAGTTTACGGTCACTGATTTTTATTCGGGCGACGTGGAATAAAACAACGGGCGATCCAACTATTGCGCGCCACAGTCGCTGCGAGCCAGCTGGCCGACAGCCCCGGCTAGGCTGCCGGCCGCGAGGTGAAATACCGTGGAGTGATGAATGGTTGGGGGATTTCAAAATCGTTTTAAACTTTTGGTGGTACAAGTACCAAACCGCCGTGCCGTGATCCAGTTGGTTTGGGACCTTAGTGCGAACCGAACATTACAACCGAATAAATAAAGATATAGTTCTTTATTGGCTACAGAACACAAATCAAACATGAGTGACATAAATACACAAGTATCACAAATTCTGAAGCCAACAAGGCCCAACCTCAGCATTTGCTGCAGTGGCCGAAACCGCTGCAGCGCTGGTTTTCAGGCAGAGCCTTGGGCAACGTACGTAATAGGAGTTCCCCTCCCGTTCACACGCGCTGTGTTTCTACTTTGTTTGGATGCGACAGGCGTATTCTCATTCATTGCGGGACGACTTTGCGCTAAGGCCCCTGGTGACCCTGTCTGCGAAGGTCAGATGGCAGTCGCTTCATTGTAATTACCAGACTTTCTGAATCCTGGATTATGGTCCAAACTTACCCCGGACTTCGAAGCGACACCTTTGGACGTGACTAGGAATTGGTGAACACGCTAAGGTGAAGGAGAAAGAGGTACCAAATATCTAAACAAACGAGTTTAAGCAGGGCGAAAACAAACGAGTTTAAGCAGGGCGAAATAGCGAGCAGACGACTAGCAATTATTGCAGAGCGACGCACAGAAGCGATTTTTAATAATTCGTTTAGGGGCATATACTTGTATTGCACTTATAGACTCCCCCTGATAAAAGTTGTACTCAGGAAAAACAATATAATGTCAAAGTCAGGCTCAATCAGATCGAAATAGAGAGCAAAGCCAAGTTCAAGCAGGGCGAAATAGCGAGTAGACGACCAGGAACTATTCCAGAGCGACACACAGAAGTGATTTTATAATAATTCGTTTAGAAGCATATACTTTTATTGCACTTAAAGACTCCCCTTATTGCACTTAAAGACTATCAGTTGTACTGAAAATAGTTTTTTACAACGGATTTATTTTTAAATATTTCAGGCAGTTATAATCCATTCAGTATTTGAAGGTGAATAGGACAGTTCTATTTTGACATTAAAAGTGAGACGCTCATTTTAAATCTAACCGATATTAATAAGAATCGAGAATATTTTCTTTAGAAATTTAATCGAATTTTTATTTTTGTGATTTTTAATTTTAAGTTCTTGTTCAGATTAATTGAGAAAGATGAATACTTGTTATTTTGGAAGGATGAGAATACAAACAAGTTAATATTTTTTACAGCTTCATATTTTTATTTGTAGAAAGTTGGTTTTAACTGTCCTATTCACCTTCACTTACTATATGGACTATAGTAAAACTAATATAATCGATTCAAGATTTATAAAGATCTGAAGAATTTGTATTAAAATTACAGACATAAGTACATAACTCTTACACGACAGATATTTCCTCCCAAAACTTTGCGTTCATTAAAACAGTGTCCAATTTCCCAACCTCCAGAGACATGTCCAGAAGACACGCCAATTAATAGTGTGTCGGACAATCTCCAGTGTTCGGTCACCGGTCCCAATCGCCGCTTCAGTGCCATAGAGCAAACACGCCAACGAGCCAGTCTGCCGGAACTAGTGATGCACTCGGAGGTTAATTCGAGTGACGTCGGAACCATGTTAATATGAGAATGAATACTCATATAAATTTCTCAGAAAAATCGTCAATGGACAATAAGACAAAAAAAAAATCGCATTTTTATACGCTTTTCGAATAAAGAAAGAGAAAAAATATGACCCATATTTTTTAGTTATCATTAAATGTGTATTTTTATTGAAATTTTTATTTTTTAAATTATTAATTAATATGTCGGAAGTGACGTAGTCCTGAGGCTCAACGTATTGTGATGTCGGTGCTATATGCCCAATAAAAAAGGTTTAGGCGACTTTATGATACTAACTGTCATTATTTTATCTTGTCATTTTTTAATATACATTTTACTTTTTTTAAATTAACGCAAGCAAAATCGTTATTAATTTGTATTGCCGAGTGATGACGTCACAGGAGGATTTCAACATTTTATTTTCTTTCTCCATAAATATCTGTCTAAAAAATCTGGAATTATTTTTCTTAAATTTTTATGAGTCTAATCTAGAAATAGTATTTTTCGTTTCGAAAAATGTTTTTTTGTCGTGTTGTCCACTGGTAGTGTCGAACAAACTCCATTTCTCTGACACCAGCTTACTGGTTGACTAAAGGCGTCCTTCTAATGGTGGCGGTTATAGAAATATATAACTTTCTGTGTAGGCGGCCTTGTTGTAAAGAGTTTGTCACACAATGCCGGCACTAACCGGCTGGGTTAAGGGTTGTGCCCATCGGCCTTCGTGAGTAAACCCTAACCATACCTTAACTCAGGCCATAATTGATTCTTCGAAAAAGAACTTGGACCTATCCAATCAGAGCATTCGAATGCATATTTAGAATGACTCGAGTGACAAAATTTACCTCGAGTCTCCCCACCTAGTCCGAATCCGAATAAAAAGCACGAGCGCTCACAAAGAATTTATTTGCTTTATACGGGCTCAAAGCGACGGGAACAATGTGAGAACTAGGTATGAGCATTTTCTTTGAATGCTTAATTTATAAAGGACAAATGTGTTTTGATTTCCTTTCGTGCGCGTAAACGTGTTTTAAGTCATTGTGCATCCTTTTGTATTGCCTATTTGAGTACGCATTGTTCTTATACGAAAACAACAAGGTGAAAGAGAGAAAATAGCCTTTAACATTTTATTCGTATTTATCTTTGTGTCGTAAGTAACATTATTTTCTTTCAGAATTCATACGCATTTTGGATAATTTTTAAAGTATTAAGCGTTATTATGACTAGGCAAATTGCCAGAAATTTGTTCATGAAACGTTTTTTATCTGATGGTAAGCAATTAACGCTGCCCTCGCCATCATCAGTGGAGTCGCAAGTTCGCTGCCAACCTTTTAACTCCCCGTACTCCAAGTACTCACTTGATAAAACAAAGTGCATACGCTGGTTTACACCAGTTTTCTGTGAGGCCGTGGTATCTATCTTGATCGATAAGCGACCGGTGTGACACTACTATATTGTGCTAGGACTATGAATGGGTGATGAAGGAAAACCGCAGGGGGCGGTTGAAATGACTGATTACGTAAAGTTCGTAACATCCTAGACGTCATCATCACTTACCATCTTAGGTGAGATTGTGGTCAAGAGCAGGCATATAGTTTTTTTATGAGAAAGGGAGGCAAAAGAGCAATCAAGTCACCTAATGGTGGATATCAGCCACACCAGAGGGAGCGTTGCCGGCCTTTTAGGAATATAGGCTTTTTCTTGAAGATCTCAATCAGGAAATACTCGTACCGCTGCGGGAAATTGATTCTACAATGAGGGGGAAGGTGTGTGGTAAAAAAATCGTAATAAAAGTTCTTAATTCGTACAAAAGTGTATTTGCTATCGGCACTTCTAAAAATATTCAGTTTGCTCAGCATTCTATATTTAGACATAGTGGGCGTCTTTGAACGAATCGTCAGAGCTCTCTCCCGAAGTCAAACCTTGCTGCTCGTTTTCCCCTGTGGTGCGTGTTTGGGAGTTGCGTGCGCGAGGTGCGAACCGCTCGTTGAGATTCATGGCGCGCGCGACATGTTTTGTCGGCCGCCTTATTGCTTCGCCGATAAACAGATTTTTTATATTGACTTGCACTTATAGGGCTTGGCTGTCGTCCGTGGTGATGCTCGTAATTTCACTTGATGAAAATAATAAATAAAATAAATAAATATTTCACATCACATACATTGATCTGACTCCGAGATAGGTAGCTCACGCACCTGTGTTACGGATATCCGAACCAACAGCGGAATCACAAATATAGACATATAATACTTTTCTTTCGTAAATACATACTTAATGATACATAGAAAACACCCAAACCAATAACAAACAGACATGTTCATGCACACAAATGTTTGTACTGTGCGGGGATCGAACCCGCAACCGCAACCAGAGGCAGCGTTTATTACCACTGATCCAAACGGGTCGTTACAAATTTTCAGAGAGTAATATATTTTACCCCAAGAAGTTATTTGTGTTCATATATTATAGTCCGTCTCAAACATCAGGAAAGATTGCTATCAAAAGCTTAAAAGTTTCTTTGAAGAACACATCGTCAGCTCACGCCAACTTTCCAAAATTTGTCGAATTAATAAGGTCTTCGGTAGCTCGTCGAGCGAGATGGATTCGGATCCCGTAATTTTAAGTGAGTTATTTTTTAAGTTGCTCATCAGTATTCAGTAGTCACCAAGTATCAGCCTATATACTGTCCCACTACAGGGCAAAGGGCTCAATCATAGAAGTTAAGTCGTCGCTACTATGATGGGATTAGGCTTAATCACCACGCTTGCCTAATGCGAATTGGTGATCACAATCTCGAGCTATGTACGAAAAATTCGAAACATACCTTTGCTCGACCCGGGAATCGAAGCCAGATCCCTGAGATCACGGCCTGGTACTTAAACCACTAGACCAATGGGGCGAATGGTCAACTTACAATTCTGAATCTTATTACTCTCCTGGTTTAACATCGCGTTATAAGAATCTTTGCCTTTATCATTTGTTCGTTTTAATTTTGTAACTGGTAAGGTGCGAAGAAGACAGCAGCAGAACTTGCGTACTGCGGTCATCATTACGCGCCTTTGATACTTGACACGGCGCCCGCGACAGGCTTTGTCGTGGCCTCACTTTTGCAGAATACCTACCACATAGAGTTATGTAAAATAAATCGCAAGATTTAAAAACTCAAATTCCTGTGGCTGTCATAATTTACTTTACCATAGGAGAGCCACACTTCTGCATGATTGGGCGGCTTGACTGGAGTGACGTATTTCGCTGCGTGAGTGAGGGCACCGGAGGCCCAATCTGATTGATGGACGATCAGTTGATCGGTCTGCTCGTCTGCCACCACTCTCATAAAAAAAAGAGATCAATGTAAAACAACTGACCCAGTTATATCAGCTTAAACTGAATAATTATGTAGCCTATTTTATGTAGCCTAAAAAGGATACACAATTTTTGCAAATACTATTAACACGTTGAAGGTGGGCAAGCCCTGTCTCTAAATAAACTGATAGATAACTGATAGGTGACAACTGTCAGTGCAGCACGATCTACTGATGATTACAGAGAGATAACTCATGTAAGTTCTTAATCCAACTTACACTCTAAATACACCTCCGCAGGACCAGCAGCAAGTTCCCAACTAGTGCACAACTCATTACAACAAAGCTTCAAATTACATACAAAGGTATTTGTAATTAATGGTGAATCTTACGCTGGTCACACAATCATATTACGTAACAATCAATGTGACATCACAGGCGTTGCGTTCGCAATTAAACAATTCTGTAATATAATGATATTACGTAGACATTGATTATGGTATTGTTATGGATTGAGCAATGGTAGATCAGTTTGTAAGAACATGTGCCTTCTGAAAGGGAGTTCATCGGCTCATATCCGAGCATGCAGCTCGGGGTTTTACAAACATATGTGCGTGTTTCTACTATTAGCTTGGCGGTGAAAGATAACATTGCGAGGAAACCTGTTATCATAGACAGGTTCTTCAAATATGAATTTTATCATGGTAAAGTCATCATCATCATCACCAGCCTATCGCAGTCCACTGCTGGACGTAGATCTCTCCAATTGTTCGCCACCGTGATCTATCCATGGCTTCTCGCATCCAGCTCTTGCCAGCCATCCTGCGCAGATCGTCCTTCCACCTAGCCAGAGGGCGCCCTACATTACGTTTGCCAAGGCGCGATCTCCACTCTTGAACTCGTATACCCCAACCGTTGTCGGTTTTGCGGCTAATATGGCCAGACCACTGCCAGCTTGCTAATCCGGTGAGCAATGTCGATGACTTTGGTTCTCTGCCGGATCACCTCATTTCGGGCAGACTTTGCAATTGGGTAGAAACAACTTCGAGGATGAGGTGAAAGAGAATCAAGTTAGGTTGGGCAGCATTTGGAAAACTACGTCGTGTCTTCGTATCGTCTATACCACAGTGCCTAAAGACGAAAGTCTTCAATCAGTGCGTCCTACCCGTCATGACATACGGAGCCGAAACGTGGACACTTACGGTACGGCTGGTCCACAAGTGAAAGGTCGCTTAGCGGGCTATGGAACGAACTTTGCTCGGCGTCTCATGGTAAATTAAATGATTCTAAACCATGATCCACTGGGTCTGGTCCTTTTGTCTTTAGGTTGCGATTTGCAACACTTAGCAACATACGAATATCTTACCAGACCGACCAAATTCTGCATCCTGGTCCAGGCGTACTCCAAATTCTGAATCTTGGTCCAAGCGTATCCCGGAATCCTAAGCGACAGCTTTGCACTCCCCCGAGAATAACACGCTGAGATGTGTGAAGAGATTACGATTATAAAATATTTCACTCAAAATATTCACCAAAAACGCCAGCTTGTTCCCGAAGGCGCGACATGGCACGCGTCGGGTGTCAAAGGCAGCTGGTGACCGCAGTGACGTAATGCTGGCCGTAATGAATGCTTGCCGCTTCGTTACGAGGTGTCATTTAGATACGTGAAGTTTTTGATCCGTCGTTTTAGCAAATTTGGTTGTTCACAGACTTTGTTAAAAGATTCTATAGGTAGTTGCTCGAACACCTGTAGCTACGGAGAAAATGTATGTTCTGAAGAGCGCAATGTTCAGTAAAAAAAAAATGCCCTCATAAAAACGATCTATTTTTATTACTATTTAATTTTTGGCAACAGATATCGCTGGGATGATGTCCTGCAGAAAGATCTACGTGTACGACTGGCGCAAAACCGCGAATGGTCGGGACCGAAGAAGTCTTATATTGGAAACCAATACTCATTTTGACTCGCTGAGCCATCAGAGTAAGTAAGTATTTTTGGAAAACGAAAATGAAAATGTGTAATAAAACCATGATCCAGTTGATTCTCCTGACAGTATCCTACCTTAGGGTGAAGAAGAAGAAGGTCGAATAATGCAATTTCTTTATTACCATACTAATCCCGGACTTCGAAGCGATGGCTGTGAACGTGAACGGCAATGAACAATATCATAGAGATGAAACGTTACAAATGATATCAATAAATATTACCTAATTTAACAAGAAGATCAATAAAGAGACGCATCAAAAATACCAAGATACAAGTACTAGCTACTATTCCGCAAGCATTAGGGACAAAAGTTCGAATTCCACCCAATGCTTTTACGGACGAAAGAAATGAAATCACCCGTAGAAACCTGTAACGCATCGAAAACCAATTACAAGAACCAAAACAAACAATGGAAATATTTTTCATCTAATCACAACATCTGGAGATTTGATTCCCTGATGTTTCCTGTAAGTTCACTCTATACTACGTGATCTCATTACGGACCGCCGATCATCCGTGGACAACTATGAGCTTAGCTGCTTTGACATAAGCGTCAAAATTATAAGTCTAGTTCGCACTGTAAGTGTACGTGTCTGCCTTAGGCAGGTTGAAGAGCGGTGTGGCTAATTTAGAAAATTAACTTTTTTAATGAGCAGTTTTCCAGTAGGTATTTTCGGGTGGTTTCTAAAAGCAACACTAGATGTCGCTACTCTCACTATAATTTAAAGTTCCTTATGTGTCTATGATAGGATAGAAAATATTTGGTAAAACAACCATCATCATGACATTTACTGTCCTGCCATATTTAATTTTATTTTACCCATAAGAAAATAGAGATAAAAAGTAAAAAAATAAAACAATGTATAAAGTTTTGTTTTGCATCACTCTCTGTAATTTAAAATGCAAGTACATACGTACATAGCACTAAAAAACATATTGACTAGAAAGTATTAAAATATTTGTAATTGTATTTACAATCATGTAATTTTCCCATTCCCAATTTTTCCATAGATTAGGGACCACATGAAATATCAAACCACACCTAAAATTTACAGGAACTGATTGTGCCATCTAGCGAATTACTTGGAAATTTACAAATACCTACTGGAAAACTGCTCATTGCGATCCCGTTGTTTCGTCATGATAAAAAACTAGCAACAGACCCGTTGGCGCATTTGGAAGTGAACATGCCTCAACATAAGTCAACATTTGTGTGATAAACGTTTTCGTCTTTACGTTTTATTTTTGTTCAGCAATTTCTTTGCGATTTTTCTATTGTGCGGCTCACGGCAAATATAATGCACATAAAAAATTGACGACTTACTACAAGTACTAGTGGCGTAGACCATTTCTTCCGGTTTGAAAAATGATCGTGGGTTCGAATCCCATCCGAATGATGTGCCGAGGATTTTTTAAATGCATTATTTACTTATGTATATGCGTTTGCTTAGTACCGGTTAGTTATATGTAGGAATCAAATAATACATCAGAAAAATATGTACTTTTGCTGCAGTTTTCTTTATTGTGGAGAGAGGTTAGAGGCTAAGGAGACGGTGAATATTTTGCTACCTTTTATAATTTTTATAATATAACTGTTACTGAAGTGATTTTTCCCAATAAGCAATTTTTAAGAAAAATCTGGTAAAAAAATCAAGAGACAGAGCCCTTGTTGTTTAAAAATGTTGGGACGAAAGGACAAATGTTTTAATGACCAAGATGTTAACACCTAAACTTATGCAGTTAAAAGCCCTATTCTACACTATTTAAAAAAAAACAGGTTTATTTTCATACTCATCATTGAAACAATTATGGAAACGAAATGATAACCAACTATCCGCCGAGTCATGCGGCTCGTCAAAGAGAATGCCCGGTGCGCCCGAGCCTATTTGTGAGCCTACGATCGGGCTGTAATGCTGGCCGGGACGACCTCTGTAGGGTTGTCCTTTAAGATTTTAGAATTGAGTAAGATTTTTTTTGCTGCAAATGAATAAAGTATGTAAGTATACTGTGATGGGAAAACAAGGCCTGGGGAAGTTCGTAGAGTGAAGCTGCGAGCTTTTCCTCATGATATCTCTTTTTAAAGTTATAAGTGGTGATTGTAAGCAGTTGCTGACGCCCATTGACACCTCATTATCATCATTTGCCTCCTCCAATGTTCACCACACAGATCGGTCTTGTGCAGCCCGCGTCCAATGGATTCCCGCAACCTTTACCAGATCGTCGGTCTACCTTGTGGGGGGCATGTCACGGCCCAATGGCAGTCTGTTCTCCTCGCTATGTGCCCTGCCCATTGCCACTTGAGGCATGCAATCCTTTGGACTATGTCTGTGCCTCATCATTTCTGATAGACTTAAATTCACGGATTGGGCCTCCAGTAGGTACCCTAAATTACTAGACAAAACAGGAGAAGGCAGGCAGATTTCAATGAGGCTGCTCAGTGCACCACTCCGTAGTGGTGCACTTGTAGAGACTAGTCAACCCTCAAATTCCCAGATTCAGCCTCGTGTACCCTCATTCAGTCAGCGAAATGAGGCAGGCGGAAGTGAGTGATTGAGGGTATAGCGCCAATCTGGGGGGAAGATAAGTTTAAAGTTTGGTAGGGCACCTGTGACTCCATTGTTGTTACGGGTGACCATGGGCGGTGGCAATTGTTTACCATCACATGATCCGTCTACTCGTGTGCAATCTATCACATAAAAAAAACACGCACAAACTTCTCAAAACGGCGGCATCCCTACAAAATAGAAACAGCATCCCAACCGTGCGACCTTTTCACGCACGGCTAGCGGCCCAACAAGAGGGCCAAGGGACGGATTAAAATAGCCCGATACAGGTGATCGCGGCCCATAATGAGATCAGAGCCGCCGCTACGCCGGGCCCGGAATTAGGATCAGATCAATCTGTTGCGTTCACTATGAGCTTTTGTAGATGTGTGTTTGGTACGAATTACTAATAGGCTTGTGTCCTATTTTTTTCTCTTGTTGGTAATATAAGAATTCCTCATAAGTGAAAACATCGGTGAAAGAATGGATTTGTTAGCTTGGAAACTCTTCGAGATAGTACAATTTGAAAATCACTTAAAATAGATTTGCCCAAAACGCTCCATACAAACAGCGACGCGAGGCATGACATCATCACTCACTAGTTTGTGCGCATTGCGAGATAGCTTTGTTCGATAGCTATATGAAATAGTGCGTTTATGAAAATGGTTTCTTAACAAAAGTTGCTATAAATTGAATAAGATATCGATTGCTATATAAATATTTCGTAAATTTAAGACTTAAAATTTACTTAGCTATCTTTGCCTTTGAGGGCTCTTAACAAAAATAATACATAAGGTTTCAAGCTGAAATGTTGTACATAGCTCCTTTTGACCGTTATTTCTCAATGCTATTTAAAAAATCTGATATTATTATACTGCCTCGGTGGTGCAGTGGTACCGAGTTCGATCCCCGGATCGGGCAAAATATTTGTATCTAAGTATTCGGTTAGAAATTCTAAGTGGCAACCCGGAGCCTGGAAGTTGGCGGTCTTGTACCCCTGTGCCTCGGAAAGCACGTTAAACTATTGGTCCTGCGTACGATCCCTCTCTGGTCGTATCACAGTAGTGTCCCATCGGAGAGTAAGGGTAAGGGAATAGAGAGTGCACTTGTGTTTGCGCACATACTTGAGCAATATAATACTGCAATGTACCACTGTTACAAATTATGTGAATAAATGATATATGAATATATCCTGCGTACGTGGCTGATATTTGCGATTGGCCGCCGTAGCCGTACTAAACTCAAGTATTACATTCATTGATAATGAATGATAATATGTTACCGTTAAGTGGTTTAAAATGGTAAGTAGGTTTAAAGGGAAGTAACTGTTACCTACATTTGAGCCAAAGACTCGTGGCAGTCGATGTAATATTTCATTCATGGTTTAAAATTTATTGAACAAAAACACAAGAAAATTAAGACAGTAACTAAAAAAAAATTTTGCAAATAACTTAAATCTATTACAAACTTATGGGCATAATCTTACATATTAGTACTTATATTTGACATTTTGCCTGAAAATTTAGAAAACCCCCGGCGGCGGCCATCTTGGATTTGAAATTTGTCACAGTAAATGTATTCTGCTACTCAAGCCCTTTTATATGATACCCATATTGTGGGAGTTGTGTTAAAACATACAATCCATATCTTTGTGACGGCGGCCATCTTGGATTGAATTTTATCCAACATAGCTAAGAACACCCCCCCCCCCCCCTTATTCATCTTTCAAACAAAAAATAAACAAAATCGGTTCATTTGTTCGGGAGCTACGATGCCATAGACAGACACACAGATACACACACACACACACAGACACGTCAAACTTATAACACACCGTCGTTTTTGCGTCGGGGGCTAAAAATGTTGCGCAACTTAATCAATTCAAACAAAATCAATTATATTTCTCGAACCTGCTACCAATTTGCTTTGAAAGCGTGTTGTTTGCAGATAGACAGCTCAAATTAAACTTTGATCTTCTTAGTGCACTCCACAAATGCTATAAAAGTTAAGGCCACTCATAAAACACTTAAGTGATAGCTGAGAAGTTAGACTGCTTGCTCTCGTGACATTCGGTGTCCTTCGTCCCTTAGGTCGACGGGTTTTCTGATTGAGTTGACGCCCATAGAGAGCGAAGCGGGGCCGCGAGGCAGTTCTATTTTTTTACTGATAGGTGCGATCCGACCAGCGGATGCACCAGGGACGTCTTTACATATAGTGCAGGGGTGCGGTGCACTCGGGCGCCGGGCTTTAGAGGGCGTCGAGAGCTGCTCGCGAAAAGACCCTCCACTGTAAATCCAATTTATCTATGTCTTTCGGCTTGACACCCGAAATTAAATACCCTGTATAAAGTGGTGGGTGTATATTGAGCAGCTTACTTTTTTTTTATATGAGAGGTGGCAGACGAGCAGACGGATCACCTGATGGTAAGCAATTCCGCCGCCCATGGACACCCGCAACACCAGTGAAGCCACAAGTGCGCCGCCAACCTTTTCCCCTTCCCCCCCATTGGGCCTCCGGTAACTTCACTCACACGGCGAAACACAGCGCAGGCGCTGCTTCACGCCGGTCTTCTGTGAGGCAGTGGTATCACTCCGGACGAGCCGGCCCATTCATGCCTAAGCGTGGCTCTCCCACATTTGGTTTGGTTACTGCGTGTTTTAAGCACCTAATTATTGCATTGGAAAAAGCCGCCTCTGGCTGCCGCTCAAGGAAACCCACAATACCAGTGGAGTCACAGATGCGCTGTCAACCATGCCCCGGATTGGACCTCCGCGGTACCCTCATTCACTCGGCGAAACAAAGAGCATTGGCTGTTTCACGCCGATTTTCTGTGAGCCCGTGCTATTACATCGTTTGAGCTAGCTCTTCCATGGACAGTAAATTCTATTATCATAATTATGGTAGGATATCGTAGATAATTCTAAAAAAGTCAACCCTCCCCTCATCTCTCTAATGTCCTTTACCTGAAGGTTATATGGTAGAGATCGCTCCCAGCGATAAGACCGCCTAATTGTACATTTTTTATCCCTGTACACCTAGCTTTTAAGTTGTGTATGTTGTGCAATAAAGTGTATCTATCTATCTAGAGTCTTTTATCGATTAAGTCGATGATATTACTATATTATGGGAATCCCGTGTATGCGGGCTTAGGATCCATCTGTGTGGAGATCATTGGGTGGCCTATGTCCAACAGTGGACGTATGTTGGCTGAAATGATGATGATGATGATTCTGGGAATAAAATAATAAAATTTGGCATAGTATTTATGAAGTTACATTTTAATACTTATGTCATTGTGCTGTCAGTATCGCCATACAGTTTGTGCATTGTTGACGACCTGTTTAGATCAGTAGTAGTGAATGCTGCCTCTAGTGCAAGGGTTGCGGGTTCGATCCCAGAGTGCAAACATTTGTTTGCATGAGCATGTCTGTTAGTATAGGTCTGGGTGTTTTCTATGTATTTACAAAAATAAAAAAGTATTATTGTATAAATTTGTAATTCCAGAGTCACCGACATAGCCCACCAAATTAGCAAACTGAAGTGGCAGTGGGCTGGTCATATTAGCCGCAGAATTAGAACGAGTGTGGGTTGCTGATGATGATGATGATGATTTGTAATTCCGCTGTTGGTTCTGATATTCGTAACACAGGTGCTTGAGCTACCTATCTCGGAGTCAGATCAATGTATGTGATGTTGTGAAATATTTATTTATTCATTATTTATTGAAATAAGACGGCACAGCAAATGTCATGTGACTTACTGATTTTCAATGTTGAATTACTTTTTTTTCTTCTAAAAACGCTTTTTTGAGAAAAGTGGTATAAAGAAAACATATGTGTATTTTAAACTATCTTCCAAAAAATGTCCCATAGCTAATTAGATCAGTAAAAAACAGTTAGTTGTTCTCTACCTTATTTGGGTATTCTTTTGTTTCATAAATAATGCTATTCACCGGCCAGCTTTGTCACAAATAGTACGAGTATGTCCCTCAAGATATTCATAGAAGCGTATCTGATTATGTATTTACGCCCTTACCACGCCGAGCCTCCAAATTCTATTTCCATTCGATTTGATTTGCCCAAGACTGAAAAAAGTTATTTCGTTTTGTACACGTGAAAATGTGACGAGAAAATAATACTGTGTCAATTTATTTGGTGAACCGATCGAGTAAGATTTCAACATGATAGAGTCTTTTAAACATTTTCCGAAGTTAGAATAGAAATATTAGAATTGGTTTCGAATATTTTATCTTTGAAAATGAGCTTCGTGTTTTTTCTAGTGAAGCTTATTAAATTTTATTATATGATTATATTTTGAATTGCTTATTGTTAAGTTTATTTTTTTTGGTAAATATAATATCAATTTTGTAATAAGAAATTGAAACATATACTCAAATAACACTTATAGGTATTTTGACCTTGATAAAAGTCGCAATACCCTACTTATAGTATCATTAGTAACTTATCCAGCAAGTTAACATAATTTCGACTCTATTGTCATCATAGCAGAGATCAACTAAGAGTAATGTAAAATAATATTTCATTAGTCAAATAGCTAAGGATGTTATCAAACAGCAATATAACACCAAACAACAAAAGTATCTGGCCGTGGTTGTACACATTCGTCACATAATAGAATGCACACCGCTCCCGTGAGGTTGCTACCTGGGGCGAGGCAATTTGCATCGGCAGAGGGGCGCACTCGCACACCTCCTGTTCAATATATTACGTGGATGGGAAGCGGTAAAAATGCTGTGAGAATGGGGGCGAGATGACGCCTTTTTGATAAACAGGTGGAAACAAATACGAAAGTAATGTAGGCTGTGCCTTGTCAGGGATGACGTGGTTAGGCTCTTGGGTAGAAAAGTATGACAGAACTTGCAGCATCGCGGAAGATCCCAGTGTGTGAAGTCCCTCTTTTCGACTTTATAGAATTGCATTAAATTCAAAGAACCGGGAACCTCCGCGATCGTACCTGGGTTTATCAAAAAAATGAGCGGTAGCTCAGTGGATGAGAAGGCGCCTTCCATACGGGGGTCGTGGTTTGAGTCCGAGCATGAACTAGATATTTCAAATCTATGTGCCCTGCTCATTCCCACTTGAGGCATGCAATCCTTTGGGCTATGTCTGTGGACCTTAGTTTCCCTGCGTATCTCAATCAATTCTGATACTCTCCGCAAGGGATACTCCGACATAGCCGTACCCCTCTATTGCTCTCTGGGGGACTTTGAGCCTCCTTGATCGCCCACGATTGTAGCGGCCCACGTTCAGTTCCTTATGATGAGAAGGCGCCTTCCATACGGGGGTCGTGGTTTGAGTCCGAGCATGAACTAGATATTTCAAATCTATGTGCCCTGCTCATTCCCACTTGAGGCATGCAATCCTTTGGGCTATGTCTGTGACCTTAGTTCTCCTGCGGATCTCATCATTTCTGATACGATCACGCAAGGATACTCCGAGCATAGCCCTCTCTATTGCTCTCTGGGGGACTTTGAGCCTCCTTGATCGGCACATTGTAAGCGGCCACGTTTCAGTTCCGTATGTCATCACTGGCAACATGAGACGTAAACATAGATACCTCGTAAATATATCTTGATCAAGGAAAAACAACACAAAATGTGGCCTTTTCTAATATTTTTTTCCAAAACCCGGAATAAAAATAAAACACGAAGAAACAGATGACTGATGCTCGCGATTCATCATTCCAAAGATTTTTTTACTACATTAAAAAGTAATACATACATTTTATTTGCCGCAAAACGATATGACACATTAATTTTGCGAACCGAATAATGTTTGTGGCCAAACAAATTCCGACAAAAATGAAATGTATTCGGTGAAAAGCAAAAGTAAGATTGATCGAGCAAGTCCAATAAAGTTGGCCGAGAATTTTGTCTACATCTTCCCCTTTGAGTTTGTTTGTATGTACCTTGGTAAGGCGAGGGACACACCGGATAGATTTATACACCGTCTTTTTTATCGTTTACATCACAAAAATCCCATAACAGATATCGTGAATAAAGTCCTTTTAGCATGTTCGATCAACAAAATAACCGAAAAAAAATATTCGGGATGTAAAAGTTAAAAAATTACGGTATAGATAGATAGCTACTATATTGCACAAAGTTGCGTCCGAAGCTTGTACGCTTAAAACATGATTCAGGATTTTAGGGAGTCTGATATAATGGTAAAAAATAGTCTTAGTCAGCCTGGATTCTGGAAGTCCGTGGTTTTGTACTCTCGTGCCTCGGAAAGCACGTTAAGCTGGTTGGGCCGGTCTCTCTCCGGTTTTATCACCCTGATGTCCCATAGGGATATGAGGATAAAGTAGAGAGTGCACTTATGTTTTCGCACATAATAATGCAGTACGGTCAGCATCAAAAGTAGCTTAACACTTTAGTACCATGTCGAGGTAACATTTCTTATGTACCCCTTAGAAACTGAATATAATTGACAGAACAGTTACAGTACTTTCGATGCTGACCGTACAATGGATCCTGCGTATGTGGCTGATCGTTGAGAGCGGCCGCCGTAGCCGAATCTGTCAGAAGATTTTTTTTACTAGAGGCGAAAAACAAGCAAGCGGCGCGTTCTTAAAAGACCGGTCCACGGCAGCCAAGGACTGGGAGAGGTGGAAAAAGAGTAGGAGGCCATTGCCCTGCAGTGGCACACTATGGATGACCTGTTTGGATCAGTGGTAGTGAACGCTGCCTCTGGTGCAAGGGTTGCGGGTTCGATTCCCGTACAGTACAAACATTTGTGTGCATGAACATGTTTGTTTGCATTGGTGTTTTATATGCATTATAAATAATGTATTTACAAAAGAAAAGTATTCAATGTATGTATATATTTGTAATTCCGCTATTGGTTCTGATACCCGTACACACAGGTGCTTGAGCTACCTATCTCGGAGTTAGATCAATATATGTAATGTTGTGAAAATATTTATTTATTTATGGGCTCATAATAATAATAACAATAGTGGCGAAAATAAGCAAGCGGGTCAACTGATGGTAAGTAATTATCGAGATGTCACTGAAAGGTTGCCGGCCGTTCATTATTAATTATTTATAGTAACAATGTGTTTTCAAAATGAAATAACTTAATCGTATATTTTCACGTTTTGCTATTAAAATAGTTCCAAAAGTTCGGTGTCACCCCGGCCTGGGCTCCAATCAGAGAGGGGAGCTCGCAGATTGATATTTGATCCTCAAACTTAAGTTGGGCCGGGCGAATCTGCCCGCACGTGGATACCTACTCCATTTCACGAATAGGTAGGTAATATCCATTCATATTTGGTGATGAGAAATTTGAGCTAAAAGAGCTAAAATTGTTATGAAATGTTGTTCTCTCCAGCCGCCGTCTACAGCTTCATCATCATCATCAGCAACCCACACTCGTCCACAGCTGGACATAGGTCTCCCCTAATGCACGCCACTGCTCCCGATTTTCGGCCACTCACATCCAGCCCACACCAGCCAGCCTTCGAATGTCATCATCCCATCTTGTCGCAGGGCGTCCTACACTTCGCTTACCGAGTCGCGGTCTCCACTCAAGGACTTTACGGCTCCAACGGCTGTCAATTCTGCGGCTAATATGACCAGCCCACTGCCATTAGTTTGCTAATTTGGTGGGCTATGTCGGTGACTCTGGAATTACAAATTTATACATATAATACTTTTTTATTTTTGTAAATACATAGAAAACACCCAGACCTATACTAACAGACATGCTTATGCATACATATGCAGGGCGACCAGTCTACAGCTTATTTTGCGTGAAATTCTGTCCTTTAACAATGTATTTTTCTGCGAAATAAATATACACTATGTAGTTCAGTCTTAATAGCGGTACTACAAAAATAAAATGCGCAGTACTTCCCGAGATCAGCGTGTATAACCAGACAAAATGAAACATTTGAAAAATGTAACTTTCTTTCCAGTTTTTCATCGCCCTTATTTATATTATTTTTTAAGTAATATTAAATGTAGAGTTTATGTAACACGGCATTCTGTCAAAACCCGACGCATTGGAGCTCATTTACTCTTAGACCGTGTTTTTAAATAATTTTCACTTTCAAATTCACTAACAGCCTTGTCCAAAAATAATTATTAAGTCCAAGATAATTATGTTACAATTAACGTTTAACATACACTGTATAGAATAGCCAAAGCCAAAAATTAACACTCAAATACATCGGGACAAAAAAACTGGTCTCGTTTGTTTAAAACAAACACAATTACAAGCCGTAAACATGGCCTCTGTCACAAAACATAATCATTCCCGGTACGAGCGACAAAAACGTTGCCGCCGACAATTCACCCGCAATTACAATTGTTATTGCTGACGGTATATTGTGCCAGCCTGTATTGTTGGCAATTGAATATAATTTTCAGTGGAATAGTTTCGGCGATTTTTGGTGTTGACCAGGCGTGCGAGTTGTTATTATTTTTTTAATATGTGGAATGATGTTATGTCACAATTAAAGCATTCTATTACATTTTTACTGAAGCTAATAGTCTAATAGAAATATTACCTAATTATGTACTTACATTCAGTTACGTTAATTAGCTCATATTTTAAAATCATATGCTTTCGTATTTTTATATCGTAATTATAAATGTAATGGCAGATGTTCTTATTAATGCTAGCTTAACGATTTTTTTTTAGTAAAGAGGTATGTATGTCATGATATTATCAGAATCATCAAATTGGCTAACTGGGTCAATGTTCATGTCATAGGCAAGCAGGTTTATTTGTATTTATTTAGTTAGTCTACATTATTTACATGCGCGTAACATTAGTTAGGTAATTTGGCATTTATTATTAGTTCCTATCTATATTTGAAATGGTATGTTTATTTATAACTGAAAAATGATCGTTATCTAAGTTATTTTTATTCCCAAATAACTATTAATTTATATACCTGATTATTAGCATAGCGTAGAGTAATATTAAGTTGTAATTTATTGTTCTTACCAATACAGTTTTCTAGGACCTATTTTTTAGCCTAAAACACAGGGTATCCTAGTTCAGGCAAATGTCAAATATAAGTACTAATATGTAAGATTATGCCCATAAGTTTGTAATAGATTTAAGTTATTTGCAATAAATATTTAATTTATTTATTTATTTTAATAAAAGCGGATAAGAAACCAAGAATTGCTTCGAGCACGTGTTATTACATTTTTAAATATGTGAATGTTATGGAAACCATGAATGCTTCATTAATAAATACTTTTTCAGATATGGTTTTCCCAGTTGAAAAACCAAATACATTGCCCCGATAGACCATTTTGAACTAAAAATGAACAAGACGACCTTTACTGGTATCTATATTTATCCTTTATATAGCCATCTTTAATTAAAGTCAATTCAGAACTTCATTGTACTTGTCTTCGTCTGTCATAGTAAGTTCATTAAAGAGTCTTGATCAAGCGCTCACTTGACATTTAAACGATAAAACCAACCCCAGTCTCATCTCAATCAAGTATCAAAAATAATTGTTTACTCCGCAAAAATCTAAAAGTTTGACGTCATAAAATATGGAAATACCAAATGCGACTGGAGAGTCGCATTTTGTAAAACTTCCACAGGATCCTAATTGCCCTAATGGAAAATTAATTAAGAATAGATTTTCTCAAAAACGGAGCCCGCCGATTTTCTTGGAAACTTTCCACATTAGTCCCTTGGAACTCTACTAAAACCTGAGTGCTCTAAACTTGGCTCGTTATTTTCCACATGTGTTTTCACCAGGTAAGAATTTTTTCGCGAATATTTCGAGAGCTAATTAGGATGAAGCGTCTAAGTTGGAGCAATTTGTTGGAAGTCAAGGGCCAGCGGAATGCCTAAATGGCAGTCGCTTTATTAATATGCTGCGGTTAAAGTTATGCTATAAATTACAATAGAAACATAATAATAAATAATTATGCGACAGTCAACGTTAACGAAATCATACTTACGCTATAAATTGACTAGCACTCTGAGCTAATAATATTATCACATAACAAAAAGGTTTAAGGTGACAGATAGAGCACTCTAGCGACGTCAATTGATTTAAATTGTTAGTAACTAAACCGGATATCTTTTTAACAGTTTCGAAGCTGCAGCCTCTCGGAAAATACTTATACTATTTATTTAATACTTAAAGGGGGTCAGAAGCCAGGAACTTTGTGTGGGAGATAGGCCGTAGATTGTGCGAGGTGACAGGTGACTCACGCTCTGGGTCGTTTCTGGTGCAGAGGCTGGCCATCGCTATTCAGCGTGGTAATGCGGCGAGTGTGATGGGCACCTTTGCGTCGGAGGCGGGCGGGGGTGAGTTGCCTGTTTTTGGCCGTTAGTCAGTGGATGTGTAATTTTATTGGTTATTTTATTTCATTACTTTTTATTTATATAATTTCACGTTTAATTTGACATAATTTTAATTTATTTAAGTTGTATTAGACTCTTTATTTTATTTTATTGTATAGTATATTTTATTGTTATGAAGTTTTTATTTACATAATTTTGTAACTTAATTAGAATAATTCTGATAATAAATGTAAATTTAAACTTAAAGTAAAAAAGTAAAGTATCAGCCTATAAATTGTCCCACTGCAGGGCAAAGGCCTCCATCATGGAAATGAAGCTATTGCTACTATGATCGGATTAGGCTTAATCACCACGCTTGCCAAATGCGGATTGGTGATCACAAACCCGAGGTATATTCGAAAAATTCTAAACACTTTTCGCTCGACCCGGGAATCGAACCCAGGACCCCAAGATCGCGATCACGAAACGCTTGCGGAATGTAAAGGACACCTAGCGCCATCTATTGTTATAAGGCCGAACTAATGTTCCGAAACGAGGTGAGGGCGGGCCACTAGTGTGTGTATAAGGGGCTCCGTGTAGTCACATTATTCCCGTGTAAGGTGCCCGATCCCCCGGGCGCAATCTACCCGCCAACCTCGATGACGAAGTTATAATTACTTTTTATATTCTCTTAGTTGCATCGCTGTTAATTATGTTCGACCCTGGACATTGCTGAACTAAAAGGTAAAGGGGATGTTTGTTTGATGTTATTGGGGGGTGCTTGTGTTTCGTTTTCTATCCTTTATAATGTGCAGGGAAAGTTTGATTATGTTACAATGTTTGTTGAGATTATTTTTTGAGTGTTAGTATATTCTGTTCGCTGTGTAGTGTGTCCGCCGTGTGGTCCCCGGCAGAGTAGAATAAGCCACCCTCACTCTTACCGAGGTGTCGTAAAAGGCGACTAAGGTAAAGCTGCTGGCATGATCATCAGCACCCAGAGAAGGAAAACTCTGCATTTATATCAAAACCCTCGCCAACCCGTCTGCCAAGCGTGGTGAAAACTCTGTATTTATATTAAAACCCTCGCCAACCCGTCTGCCAAGCGTGGTGAGTATGGCAATTACCCCTCATGTGATTGAGGGAGGCCCGTGCCCCAGCAGTGGGGACTCAAATGGGCTGATGATGATGATGATATTCTGTTATAATGAAAAAAGTCTTATTAATTATATTATTTTTTCATTGATTTTCTATGTTTATTGTCTTAGTTTGGTGAACTTGTATTACACTAATCGCAGTTTTTATTAGCATTACCAGCGTTATTATGACACTTCAATCACAACACATGACTAAAGGTAGTGTATGTTTACAATGTCTAATCTCTAATCTTCTTTTGAACCAACATTCATTGTATAATAATTTGCTTTCCTTTAAGCGCTATACCAGGAATGCTTGAACAATGATACCGAATTTGGCAAGTTTGCTAATTAAATTGAATGGATTGCCGTCTGACGTACGTACTACTACGAAGAAACAAGATATATTAGATAAAATATTGGTACAGATTTGCAATGTATATGTCGCAGCCATCTGGTTAAATTAGCCATCCGATCAGACGTCTAGGGCGTTCGTCATACGCCGGCATTCAATTAAATGGCTGAAGAATAACTACTCATGTCGTTGACCGCAACATTTAACCAGATGGCTAAACGTTTGTCTCCCCATAATCTATTTAGGTGCCTAGGGTGATAGTTGTTTGAACTAAAATCACTCGACTCAAATTTTGCTTATAATTGCACACAAAAACGAGATAATCGCACAATAATATCCACAGCAGTTTTCGCTGCAGACGCCATATTTGTTTTGATGAGTACTAGCGCCGCAGTGGAGAAAAGCGGAAATAAATTCGAACCACTTGGTGAGTTTAGATCAGGCGTCCAATTTAATGGCTTATTTAACCAGTTGGTCAGTTTGGTGCACTCATGTTATAGTTGTGGTAATAGGCCGGCCATAGCTAACTTAATTTGGTCGATCCATCGCATGGGTGATCTACCCAAATGGGTATGGGACTGTGGGAGAGCCATGCTTGAATGGGCCGGCTCGACCGGAGTGATACCACGGCATCACAGAAAACCTGCGTGAAGCAACACTGTGCTGTATTTCGCTGCGTGAGTGAGGGTACCGGAGGCCCAATCCGAGTGAAAGGGGGGTTTAAACGCACTTGCGTCTCTACTGGTGTCGCGGGTGTCTATGGGCGGCGGCAATCGGCGATCTGTCTGCTCGGCTGCCACCTATCACATAAAAAATGGGTGAATCAATAGCAGACTGAAAATGATTGATGATGATTCTAGAATTCGTGTTTTACGATAATTGTCTTCTGTCTTGTAATTGTCTGACAATATTAACGGCAAGCTATAAACCTGCCACTAATCGTGGATGCACAGGCCACAGCCGGCGTGGCACGCGAACTGATACTACGTTTTTAATTACTTCTAGCCAATTAGGGCTGGTCAATTAAGCTATCATGTATCAAGACGGGAATTAACACGATATTTATTATGTGATACAACTTTGTGTACTCACATATTTGGCTCGACGTTTCGGCTACGTTAGAGCAGCCGTGGTCACGAGCGGACTGGTGGAGCACGGCGTCGTCTGCTGGGGCCGGGCTGTGAATCTTCGGACACCCTCACATTTTTTGATATTAATTCGCCACTAGATGAATTGTCAGTGAAGCTACTCCGACACACTGCACTAACAGTATCGGTGTTTGTTCGCGTTAGTAACGGCCTAGCACGGGGTTTGCACTTGTTAATTACTGGATTCCATGTCGATGATATTTTAAATCCATCCTCCCGATTGAAAGTCTTATACTTCTTGATCTCAATCGCTTCACGTACCATCCTGGTATGATAATGACGATCGGTGGAGAGGATTTTCGGGTCATGTAGTTCCATCCAATGAATAACTCCCATTTCCAGTAGATGTTCTGCTATTGCCGATTTATTCGCTTGTCGATTTGTAACTCATAATAAATATCGTGTTAATTCCCGTCTTGATACATAATAGTTATAATGCAACGCGAAAATCTAAAAATTGGTCAATTAAGCTTTTTATGGTAAAAACATTATGTTTTCCTTTATTGGGTATGCGGTTATTGTGCTGGCGGGAAGAGGATATGTGTGAGTACGATATATGGCGCATTTAGTCACATCAATATATTTGGTTTCGCTGGCTCGGCCACCTCGAGAGAATGGGAGAGGGTCGTGCAGTAAAGAGCGTACCTGGGACGGCCAAATGGTGGAAGGTCAGTTGGCTGTCCAAGGTACCGCTGGAGAGACGAGGTCGAAAAGCATTCGCTTGGAATTCTGGTGGATGACTTGCAGGAGGTGGCGCAGGACCAACCTAGATTGAGACTCTTATTATCGGGGACCAAGGCTCAATTTGGGTCGCTGCGCCAACTTAGTTAATATATTTGGTAGTGACCCTGCCTCATACGTCAACGGTAGTGGATTCGATTCTAACTCTGGTTATCATTGGTGTGTGTTTGTTCAGTATGTTTTATCATTAAATAGAGTTCAACCATTTTTGAGTTTAAGTGATGAAATTATCACGACTTCCTTTGATATATTCATTCTCTTCACGGAATTCAATTCATTCAGTTGTCAATTTATACAAGAACAAAAGTACTTCAAAGTAATAGGTTCAAAAGAGAATACAATTACAAGCGTAGCTATTTAATTCAACAACAGGCTGTAACAAGTTAATTTCCCGATACAATATCCCACTAAGGCAAACTTTCCCTGTCGTCAACCCTGTCCCACGAACCATTACTGCCTAAACACGCGACGTTCAATAACAGTAAAAACTTAATTAAACTAAACATCGAGTGTCGTTTGATGTAAGTCGCACAATCGGACTAACGACAGTAGGGCATTAGTTCTCCTTGATCCTCCAAAATTGAAGTGACTAGTACCCACCCGCCCACCAAAAATGATGGCATGATGATACGAAATTGAATCTCCATTTAAATTTTGTGTTATTTATATTCGATCCGTACGGGACCCGTTTGGATCAGTGGTAGTGAACGCTGCTTCTGGTGCAAGGGTTGTGGGTTCGATCCCCGCACAGTACAAACATTTGTGTGCATTAACATGTCTGTTTGTATAAGTCTGGGTGCTTGCTATGTATCATAAGTATGTATTTACAAAAAAAAAGTATTATATGTACATATTTGTAACTCCGCTGTTGCTGCGGTAGGCGGTTGCTGCCACCCATTAACTCAATGGTGTTTATGGGTGTCACAAGTGCACTGCATTACGCCGGTCTTCTGTAAGACCATGGCTCCGATCGAGCTAGCTCATTAATGCAAGCTTGGCTCTCCCACTGTCAAAATGCACACGAATAATCGTGAAAGTGTGTGCTCGTCTGTTTGCACGTCTTTCACGGCAAACAACGGACGAAACGCAGAGCGACGGACTGACGTGTTTTTTAATGATAGTTAAAGAAGAGAAGAAGAGTAGCATAGGCTACTTTATGTCTCTTACTAAAGCAAGGGAAGCCGCGGGGCCCGCGGGCAAAGCCTCGTGTACAATCCTATAGCAAAGTGACAAGGTTTCAGTAATATGAACCTTGATTCTTAAGAAAACCATATATTGAGGTGTCCACAGGTTATATGTAGGCAAGAAAAAACGAAACGCTTGTGCGATTCAACTTTGCACATCGCCATCTGTTGAGCAACATTGAAACTAAATGTACTTACCCTAATTTTTGTTTTACTTTTGTTAAGCGGCGCCTGTTGAACTTGTTCAGCTAATTATTTTATAATTTAGTATTAACAATACTACCTACAACTTTACTGGTCTTAGAATACCGTACACATAACCTGTTAGTTATTTGGACACCATGCCGTGTTCAGCGTGCATGCTTTGAGGACATTGCAATGTGCTAAATGAATTAATTTACGTTTCGTTTCACGTCGACATAGCGCCCAGTTAAAAGCCGCATACTTAAATATCAATTTAGGAAATTAACGTTTGAATTGGAGTCGTGTTGGGGCGTTTTTCAAATGCTTCAATTTTTGTGAGGAATAAATTAACTATGGCTTACTGGTGTAGTTTTTTACTTTAATTTATTTTAAGTATAAATGGATGATTATAAATGAAAAAAAAAATCTCTTAAACAGAAATATAGTGAAGTTTTGTACTCTATTTTAGACTTGTTCAGTTTTATTGTTTTTAGAAACCTATTTTTAAGTATATTTTTTTTCTAATATGCTAAGTCATCGTCATCGTCAGCCCATTTAAGTCCCCACTGCTGGGGCACGGGCCTCCCTCAATCACGTGAGGGGTAATTGCCATACTCACCACGCTTGGCAGACGGGTTGGCGAGGGTTTTGATATAAATGCAGAGTTTTCCATCTCTGGGTGCTGATGATCATGCCAGCAGCTTTACCTTAGTCGCCTTTTACGACACCTCGGTAAGAGTGAGGGTGGCCTATTCTACTCTGCCGGGGACCACACGGCATCACGGGACCACATGGCATTATACTAAGTAATTTTAGAATAATTAAGTTCAAATAATGAGCCCCAAAATACATAGACGAATTTACTCCACTAACCCCCGCCAAAAAACAAACAATCGAAAGTGCCACATCGGAACCGTATCGAATCGCTCGATAATTATTTACAGCCATCATAATCGTAATGTAATCGGCAAACAGTCGCCGGCAAACATTCGGCCGTTCAAATTGGACGGGAAAATACACTCCTTAAATTATTAGGGTCGGGCAAACGGTTGGTCGCAAATATTGCCGCACAAACACGCCCGCTATTCATTAACTTATCCCTGGACAAAAACATCCAGTTTAATTCGCGATCGTAGAACAGCTGAGCTGGATATGACTAATGCGCCCAGTGTTACTAGACAAGAGCTGTTAAACTACAGAACCCCAATTTGCGGGATTTGCGATTTGAAAAAACATGGTGGACGTGACATGGAAACTAAACAAAAAACCATAAATATAAATATTTTACTACATCACATACATTGATCTGACTCTGAGATAAGTAGCTCAAGCACCTGTGTTACGGATATCAGAACTAACAGCGGAATTACAAACATATACTTTCATTTTTTTTTGTAAATGCATACTTAATAATACGTAGAAATCACCCAGACCAATACAAACAGACATGTTCATGCACACAAATGTTTGTCCCGTGCCGGAATCGAACCAGCAAACCTTGCGAGGCAGTGTTTGCTACCATTGATCCAAACGGGTCAGACCTAATCAAATATAATTATTATCAAATATAATAAAATAAAAAATATGACAAAATATCACGTCCCGAGAATGGGAGCTATTGCGTGCGAAAAATCTGCAAGATAACCTACAGGACTGAGGTCCATTTACAAGGTGGTTGGGTATTTTTGACGTGATATGTCAAATTGTCATTTTACGAATAAATCAGCCAATGATGTTGAAGTTGGACATCGGTTCCCAAGGACGCTATCTAGCGGATATTTCACACGCGATAGTCCCCATTGGGCTCCAGCCCTGACGATTGATATAGCCGGGACTAAGCGCGAGACTCACACGACGCTCGTTTCACGTACGCGCGCTCACAACATTGAAGATAACCAAAAAGCATATTGTTGCAGGTGCAGCGTATTATTGAACGTCTGCAAAGATATACTGCATGCGCTAGCGCATGCAGCGCAGATGTTTCAGAGCGTCGTCTGCATGGACTCTAAGCGATTGTGCGCTTCCAGTCATGCCAGTCAGTTAGGATAGTTTTTAGCCTGTGACTACAGTACAACCACGATCAGAAGTCACTTCGGTGACATGGACAGGAAGGCGTTGTATAATATTATTTCTATGTGAAAACCTCTGGCACTTGCAAAGGAAACATCATTAGTTCCGTTTTGTGCCATGTGCCAAATAACCGTAGGGCGACTGTACGTTGTAACGTAGTTGAAATGTCAAACAGCAAACACTTAATTTTGTTTTTTATCTTGAACTCATCATCATGGTTGTCCATGGTAAATCCACTCTTGGATGTTATAGGCCTCCTTCCTCTTTTTCGACTCTGGCCATCCCGTGCCTGACTTTATCCAGTAACGACCTCCGTTTCATCGGATGTCGTCCACCCAGCTCTGAGGTCGCCTGCCGTACCCTCTGGTGGTCTCTCCTCGGGGACTCGCCTTGTCCATCGACTTTAGTCCTCATATAATATTATAAAAACCGGTAATTTAAATAAAAAAACACGGTAAATTGAAGTTAAAGATAGCATAGAAATTGACATGGTAGTCATTCATTGCCCTCATTAGTCATTTTCTGGGTCGATCCTCGCACAGTACAAACATTTGTGTGCATGAACATGTCTGTTGTATTGGTCTGGGTGTTTTCTATGTATTATAAGTACGTATTTACAAAATAAAATTATTATATGTATATATTTGTAATTCTACTGCTTGTTCTAATATCCGTAATACAGGTGCTTGAGCTATCTATCTCGGAGTCAGATCAATGCATGTGATGTTGTAAAATATTTATTTATTATTGCCGTATTTATTTTACTTAAAATTTGAGTATAGCTACGTTAATCTCCGCATATCTGGTAACACTGGCTTTTAGACGCCTTCGGCTATCATCATTTAGTAGTCATAGTACCCAGGAGGATTTAGTTTTAGTCCTAGATGATTGGTGTGAAGTGTCTGACACATTTATGATTGTCAAAATCCAACTTGGGTAGGGCTTTGCGACCTTAGGTCTTATAAATAATGAGAAGGACAATCACACCGATTATCCAGTCTAAAACTAAAGCATTCCCTGTAGGTAACTATGAGGGCTGATAACTGAAAGGGTACGTGTCCTACCACTTCAAGATATGAGATAATTTATAAAACAACAATGGGATTTTTAAATCATCCATAGAAACCTGCATGTTTTGGATATTTCCCTTCAATAACCTTACCTACGAGTATTTGCTTAGGTGCCGCGCTGGTATTGTGCATGGGAGGTTATTCTTTAGTATATAGTAGAATAAGTTAATGTATTAGTTAGATAATAAACATCTGTCGACGACACCGGTACACGGTAAAGCTTTAAATGCTTATGATTGTACCGAGCCTTATAACAATTTTGTAATTATTTGTATAAGTAATAAATATAAAAAATGTTGATGTAAGTACGGATTCTCAATGTGTGACCATGATTCATTTAGTCTAGTTCCCCTGTTTTGGGTCGCGGAAGTCGATTCATTATTAATAAATAAGATTAATATTTGACAACATCACATACATTGATTTGACTCCGAGATAGGTAGCTCACCTGTGTTACGGATATTAGAACCAACAGCGGAATTACAAAATCACTCTTCCTTAGCTAGAATTACATTTACTAAGAACCATTATCTTTATATATCTTAAAGTAGGAACTTACATTAATTATAATAAAACTTTTTACTTTTACTTTTAACCCTAGTGTGTGTGTGTGTGTGTGTGTTTGCGCGCGCGTGTGTGTTGTGTGTGTGTGTGTGTGTGTGTGTGTGTGTAAGAGAGAGAGAGAGTGTGTGTGAGTGTAAGTTTTGAGAAATCTACATTTTTATACAATTTTCTGTTTCATTATAATCTATACACTTCAGCCATTTGGTAAGTTCTGATTTACATTCCCGTTTTGTCATTGAGTATATATTAAGTCGTTTGTTTATTTTGTTGTAAATTTGTGGTGCCAAATGTGAAAATTGGTTTTGAGCGAATCGGGTGCGAACACATGGTACATGTAGTACTTTATGTTTTTCTTCTCCTCATTGTTTGATCTAGGGAAAATCCTATTGACTTGTGTAAATATATATAAATATAATACTTTTCTTTTGTAAATACACAGAAAAAACCGAGACCAATACAAACAGAATTGTTTATGCAAACATTTGTGTGCAACTGTACGGGATCCAACCAGCAACCCTTGCACCAGAGGCAGCGCTGATCCAAACGGGTCGTCATAAATCCTCAATCATGGTTCAAACCCATGTTCAAACGAATCTCAAACTGACTTGAAAAAACCAACTTTTTTTTTTCACATTATAGCGGACAAACGAGCAGACGGCACACCTGATGGAAAGTGATCACCACCGCCCATGGACATCTGCAGCACCTGAGGTATCACATATGCGTTGTCGGCTCTTAAGAAAGGAGTACACCCTTTTCTTGAAGGTCACCAGGTCATATCTGTTCGGATACACCACGGATGACAGCTGGTTCCACAGTTTTACTGTGCGTGGTAGGAAATGACGTGAGAAACGCACTGTAGTCGATATAAATCCATCCAGGTGAAGTGGATGGAATCTGACGTTCTGATGTGATGTGCGGTGGTGAAAAATTGCAGCTGGAATAAGGCCGAACAGCTCCTCGGAACATTCCCCATTGTAAATGCGATAGAAGATGCACAGTGATGCTACATCTCTACGCAATGACAGAGGATCAACTTGAAAAACGGCGACCCATGAAAATCTGCGAGGTGACCTTAATGCTCATTTTTTGCCTAGAATGAAAAAATACTTAAAAATGTCACTTCCAAATTGCCATACGGCCACGGGCCCACAGCCGCATGCAAACAGAACAGAGCGATCCGTACGCGTTGGCCGTTAACGCAAACACGCCATTTGACGTAATTGTTTATACATATTTAGTTTATTTTACTCGTGCACATGTAAAGAAGCGGAAATTGCGATGTGATTTCCTGGAGTAGGCGTGAATCTTTTTTGTATTAAAATCTGCGATTTTTTAGCTGGACACAAACAGATATAGCGAAAAAATAATGTATGTTAATTTTTTTTAATCATTAGTCATAAATAAAATCGCCTGGCTATACGAAATGGCCGGATAGATTTTTTATGTGACAGGTGGTAGACGAGTAGACGGATCACCTGATGGTAAGCGATTGCCGCCCCCCATAGACACCCACGACACCAGTCAAAAGTGCGATGCAAGAAAAGAAAAGATGCAAGAAAAGAGGATTATATTGGTCACCAGTGACCTAGATACATATCTAGGTCACTGGTGACCAATATAATCCTCTTTTCTTGCATCTTTACAAACATTTAACAAACATTTGTTAAATGTTTAAAAAATATTGAATGTTGCAGAAGTGCATGGGTAAATTAATTATCTAGTCTCAAGCAAGGGCCACATTATCATCATCATCATCATTTCAGCCAATAGACGTCCACTGCTGGACATAAGCCTCCCCCAATGTTCTCCACACAGATCGGTCCTGTGCCGCCCGCATCCAATGGATTCCCGCGATCTTCACCAGATCGTCGGTCCACCTTGTGGGGGGCCTGCCACGGCTGTGACTTCCTGAACGTGGCCTCCACTCGACCATCCGCCCCAACGGTCGTCTGTTCTCCTCGCTATGTGCCCTGCCCATTGCCACTTGAGGCATGCAATCCTTTGGGCTATGTCTGTAACCTTAGTTCTCCTGCGGATCTCATCATTTCTGATACGATCACGCAGGGAGACTCCGAGCATAGCTCTCTCCATTGCTCTCCACAGGGCCACATAATAACAACTTATAATACTGTGCTAGGGCAAGCACTCTATCAAACTATGAATTAAACTCAAAACAACTCAAAATCAAATGGCAAAATTAAACGATAAGGGCCAACAAGTAACCTTACATACATTATTATTTATTACACTCAGTTCCACGAAAAAGACGTTAAAAGCTACATAACATTTATCAATGCTAAAGACTCTGCGAAACTATATTTTTAATATCGTTTTTGCAACCGAATGTCAACGAGAACCCCCACTATTCGCTATGCAACTAATTAACTGACACACAAGCTTTGTCCTCTTTCACAATAACCCCAAGACCTGGACATAAAAACCCGCCAATGATATGGAGTCCGCCGTAAACCGACCACCTACGGTATATGAGCTGCAATTTTGTTTTATAACAGCTAGAATGTCACAGGAGTAGGGTGACCAAGCGCCCATTACTAAATAACCGGGTTATACTTGACCCTGCATTTGAGACAGATACACATTAGATTACCCCAATTGATATCGAAACAAATACGTTTGACATTAAGGTCAATTGCGAAAATTTTACTTAAATTAATTTTAAATTTGTTTACATTCATTTGTGTCTGTCTGTACCTCAAAAATTGAAGTCGCTCAGCGGGCTATATAAAGAGCTAAGCTTGGCGTTTCTTTGCGAGATCGAATTAGAAGGTGATAAGGACAGAGAACCGAGGTTGTTGACGTAGCTCACCGAATAATGAACAAACTGAAGTGGCACTGCGCGGGACATTTCAGCAGACTGGTTCTAGACTAAATTCTATTTGAAGATCAAATTCTGAATGTAAACGAATAAATAACGATTTCATAATATCACGTACATTGATCTGACTCCGAGATAGCTCAAACACCTGTGTTACAGATTTCAGAATCAACAGAGAAAATACAAATATATACTTTTCTTTTGTAAATACATAGGTACTTTGTAATCACGGGGCATCCCATAAAGCATGGGAAATTTGCTCACCCTACACTGGATAGTAAAACTGGGAGTTATACTTTTTGGAAGGCATTAGGCTAAAGAGTGGGGATGAGTTCCCGGAGTTACGATCGTATGTAAAGCATGACAATGGCCGGATATAATAAAAAGAAAGAATATGGAAAGTATGATGCTGATGTGGGACTGAGCAATGAATTCCTTTTATCAGATATTTACGAGTTAGTCGTTAGGAATGCTCTTCCCCCTTGATACAGTTGGTTATGATTTAACAGTAATGCACTGTTATAATGGTTTATTAAATTTTCGCGTTGCATTATAACTATAATGTATCAATACGGGGATTAACACGATATTTATTATGTGAAACAAATAATATCAAAAAATGTGAGGGTGTCCGAAGATTCACAGCCCGGCCCCAGCAGACGACGCCGTGCTCCGCCAGTCCGCTCGTGACCACGGCTGCTGTAACGTAGCCGAAACGTCGAGCCAAATATGTGAGTACACAATGTTGTTTCACATAATAAATATCGTGTTAATTCCCGTCTTGATACATGATAGCTTAATTGACCAGCCCTAATTGGCTAGAAGTAATTAAAAACGTAGTATCAGTTCGCGTGTCACGCCGGCTGTGGCCTGTGCATCCACGATTAGTGGCAGGTTTATAGCTTGCCGTTAATATTGTCAGACAATTACAAGACAGAAGATAATTATCGTAAAACACGAATTCTAGAATCATCATTAAACATTTTCCAGTCTCCGCCAGTCCGCTTGTGACCACGGCTGCTGTAACGTAGCCGAAACGTCGAGCCAAATATGTGAGTACACAATGTTGTTTCACATAATAAATATCGTGTTAATCCCCGTATTGATACATTACACTATTATAATAACGAGCGATGGTAGCTCAGCGGATAAGAACGCGCTTCCATACTTCGGTTATGGTTCAAATCCGAGCACGCAACCCTAGATTTTTCAAATCTATGTGCATATTTCTACTATTAGCACGGCGGTGATGGAAAACATCATGAAGAAACCAGTCTCATTTGAGATAATGATTCTGTACGTGTAACCAAGATTCAGTTATTCTAGTTTCCCTTTCTAAGGGTAACGAAGGTCAGATAGCAGTCGTTTCATTAAAATTACCGCCTAGATTCACCAAATCTTAAAGCATGGTCCAAGCGTACCCCAAGCTCCAAAGCGAAGTGACGGTCTACTTGGATATAAAAGACGTATTGCATGTAATGTTTTCTCCCTCATCCCCTTCTCTATCACCGTCACAGAACTACACGCACCGGACAACGCTGTCACCGCTTCACAGTGGAAAACATCCAATCACGGACTAAAAAAATTGGCAGTTCTTATTTCTGTATCAATAAATGGAACTCGTTGCCGGCGCATGTAGGTGTTTCCCCCTTCCTACAATATGGATTCCTTCAAATGAAGCGTGAAGAAGCATCTCGCGGGCCAGTATGGCGGAGCAAACGGAGGTGATGCCTGACATTGCTTCCGTTGTAATTGCAACTTGGGCTCTTCTCTTGCTTACTATCAGGCTGAGGAGAGCCAATATACTGTGCCACTATAAAAAAAGTAAGATAATAGCAACATTGACGTGAAAAGATCAATATTCATTTTGTAAAACTGTGTCTTAGAACTTTGTAAATCATCATCATCATCAGCCCATTTAAGTCCCCACTGCTGGGGCAAGGGCCTCCCACAATCACATGAGGGGTAATTGCCATACTCACCACGCTTGGCAGACGGGTTGGCGAGGGTTTTGATATAAATGCAGAGTTTTCCTTCTCTGGGTGCTGATGATCATGCCAGCAGCTTTACCTTAGTCGCCTTTTACGACACCTCGGTAAGAGTGAGGGTGGCCTATTCTACTCTGCCGGGGACCACACGGCGACTTTGTAAATATAATAACCGATTTTACACTGAACATATTGTGAGCCCTCTTTGGTACACCTTAGACAAAATTGTCTAAGTTGGTACTAAATCTACTTAAAGTTTTAATTAACTATAAACATGACAAACAAGAATGTATGATACACACCGAGATTATATCATCAAGCGAGTAACCTTATAGATTTATGTGAAGAGCAACAAAAATATTAGGTATATGACAACAGTTGTAAAAGTTTAACTTAGCTCATAAACAAGCTAAGTATTTGAGGGATAAACGGGCACCACTGTTAAGAAAGTTTCACAGTAACGTACGAATTACCTAAACTTTGAATAATGCTCGGCATTGGTTGCAAACTCTTCATAACATTTGCTCCTTTTGTGGGTTAGAATTAACTAGTTGTCATCGCTTCAAACCCTGAAGTATTTCATTGCCTTCTCTCTTTGAGGATGGATTCAGAATTGGGAATTCTCGTATGTTGTACCAGCGGCACCCGTAGCTTCGCTCGAATGGAATACGGTTTGCCACAAAGTAGCCTATGTAGTGACATAGGCTACTTTGGAGAGCTTACTTTTATGCTTACTTTTTTAATGGAGAGTGCTCCATTCCCTCAACTATCTGCACATAATGTGACGAACCGATTGGAACAGTGGTAGTGAACGCTGCCTCTGATACAAGGGTTGCGGGTTCGATCCCCGCACAGTACAAACATTTGTGTGCATGAACATGTTTGTTTGTATTGGTCTGGGTGTTTTCTATGTATTATAAGTATGTATGTACAAAAGAAAAGTATTATATGTATATATTTGTAATCCCACTGTTGATTCTGATATCCGTAACACAGGTGCTTGATCTACCTATCTCGGAGTCAGATCAATGTATGTGATGTTGTGAAATATTTATTTATTTATTTTTATTAAATTTATTTATTATTCATCATCACAGGCCTTCTCATCTATAACAGATGTTTTAAGTAGCACCGCGCGGTTTGGTCACATACAGCTGCGCTCGTGGCTATATAGTCCTATGCGGGAGTGAACTTTCCGTCCGCATTTGCAAGACGAAAATTGAGCGCTGCTACAATTGGAGTATATTTATTATTAATACGTGATTTAATCACATCAATCCGTCACTCCGTTTTGCTGTAAAAGACGGGCAAACAGACAAACGATACAACCTGCAAAACCTTAAGAATAGAGCGTACTCCTTTTTGAAAAGGCCGGCAGCGCACTTTTTTTATGTTATAGGTGGCAGACGAGCCGGACACCCGCGACACCAGTATTGTCACAAGTGCGCTGCCAACCTTAAAACCTGCCTGTCTGCTCGTCTGCCCTCTATATCATAAAGAAACGGACAGACAGACACACACACTTTCACGTTTATAATATTAGTAAATATGGATGTATGAGTAAGATTGATGTCCCAAACACCGGTAATAAGAGGGTTCAAGATGAGCAAAGAGGATAGAACAGAGATTCGAGATTTGGTTTACGCAAACACTTGTGCACGATACAACGTGTAAAAAAGGAGCAATAATACTTAAGGGTGGGAACATATACCGTGTAAAGACTTCACTGTCAAAATATGAGCATCATCTGAGCGAAAAAAAAAATCTGTTGTTCCATACTAAATAGAATATCCGCGCGTCAATAATGTATGGAACAGCTGATTTTTTTTCGCTCAGATTATGCTTTTATTTTGGCAGTGAAGTCCTTACACTGGTATATGTTCACACCCTTAAGTATTATTGCTCCATTTTTACACGTTGTATATTCTGCATACGTAGCTAATTGAAATCTAATTATTAAATTAAAGAAAATTATACAATAAATTGGCAAACTACATAAAAAACGAAAATAATTACAATAAGTTTATTCATTTATTAAAAAATATACTTACTCATAAATGCTACTACTCAGTGAACGAATATTTACAGGATAAAATATAAGAAAAAATAAGTACATGTGGATTATATATAAATTGCAAATTGCAAATATTACTATTACATAGAAGAATACATATCAAAAGCAAATACCAAGTAAATAAAATAAGAAATGTCTGCTCCTCTCTATGCCAATTTGCGATGCCTACTAAGGCGCATATGTTCTTTTGATTGTGTAATGTTACCACATAACTAGTCTTATAATCATATGTAATGCAAATAATAATAAATAAAAAAAAATCGTCTGCCATACGCCGTAAGAAACTGAAGTAAAATAATACTAGGTTCATTCAACCCAATTTATATCAAACACGCATTCTTTATTGATACCCTTCAGATCCGAAGGTCCAATCTGATCATTCTAAGCCTAAATTAAGTCTATGAAAGTCAGAGTTGTAACCTCACGCATATATTTTAAGTGGCGACCGCACCGCTTTGTTCCACAAAGTGTGGACCCTCGAAAATTTAACACCGAACCCGGATAATGTGTCCAACTATTTTATAAACGACGTCGGCGACATCGCAAAAATATGTGGACGGTCGACCTTTTGGCGGTTTTTGTATGTGGATCATTGGGTCTGATTAAGGTTTTTTTTTTTACATTATAGCGGACAAACAAGCAGACGGCACACCTGATGGAAAGTGATCACTTCCGCCCATGGACATCTGCAACACCTGAGGTATCACATATGCGTTGCCGGCTCTTAAGAAAGGAGTACACCCTTTTCTTGAAGGTTCTTTTGATTTAAAACGAGTACACGGATCAAATGATAATACTTACATACTTAATACGCTGACTCAGCGACCCGAAGTGGATCTTGGCCTGCGACAGGAGAATTCCCCTTGTCGCCAATCCGACTTTTGAAGGTGACCGAGATCTTTCTCGACCTGGTCTATCCAGCGATATCTAGGGCGCCTTACTGCGCGCTTCCTCGATGATCGATCCAGTCATCATCTGATCAGTCGGATCGAGCCGTGAAGAGATCAACTGATGATATACGTTTATAATCCGTTAAATATAGCTTGATTAGCATGATAGCTGTCACTTCATCTTATTTTCAATACACATAAGTTATATCATTATATGGTGACGGGTAGGGCACTGTTACGGAGCGGGTCAGTGGAAGCTTTTTTAAAAAAGATATTTTAATGGCTAAAAAGTATATTGGTAAAAATAGACACTTAATACAATTTTAAGTAGGCAAGTATGTCCGCGACGAAAGTCCAATCCAATCTGAAGGAAAATGTGATTAACGTAAAAATGAAATAAAGTTGTTGTCAAGCGGTTTCCTATTGGCATTGACGCAATCGATGCAATAGGAATCAGCAGTTTTATTTTATATACCTGATCATGTAAATTGAGATATAACAGCACACTCGCTAGTGTGCGTGTGGCGTCGCTACGCCAATCAATTTTATTTTTTAGCTACTAACCGGTCCTATTTTAAACAATTTCGGGGTTACAATCTCTTGGAAAAAACTTATACTATTTATTAAATAACCATGCACAAATGTTGGGTCCAACGCGTACGCGAAAAATTGATTCACCCAAAGCTGCCACTTTTGGCGTGAATCAATTTTCGCGTACAAAAACGGACCTAATACATATTATAGTTTAAAAACTATACCTATGTGGGTTCGCAAAAAGTGGCTGTGACATACGGACGGACGACAGACGGACAGACTCGGACAAAAATCTATAATTGTTGGTCCTGCGCCTAATACCTCTTCGGTCGTGTCATACTAGTGTCCCATCGAAATAAGAGGGTACAGGAAAAGAGAGTGCACTTGTGTCTTCACAAATACTTGTGCACTATAATATGTCCTGCGTCGATAGCTGATCGGTGAGATTGGCCGCCATGACTGAAATACATAATTAGTTTTGGAAGACATTATTAGGTATTATTATGTGATTTAAGATGAACAGACAGATCACTGATGGTGATAGCCACTGCCTATAGAAACCAGAAGCACATCTGGACAAGTCCAGTAATTACACTCACACGCAAAACAGCGCACGTTATGCTTCACGCTGAGATTCCGTAAAGCCGTGGTATCACTCCAGTCGATAGACTTAGGATGCTGCCATGAACCAGCTTATTCAACTTTGTAACTTATAAAAAAAATGAAACAATTTTTGTCAGTCAAAGCCATGCCCATTCCATATAGTGAGCTGCTATAATGGCAAGGGTCAAAGGTCAAAGGGACAGAGGCACAAAATGCAATCGGGACAAAAAGATCGCTGGACAGAGCGCAGTCTAGCTGCTAGCGCTTTCACATGACGTCATCTATTGAGTGTGAGCCTTTGATACCAGATACAAAGAAGGGTTATGGTTTTCGTATCTATCTAGTTGTATGTGGGACAGAAGAATAATACACCACGGGTTTCGGGAATAGTTCTATTTCTTTAATTATAATCGCCCTACGTCTTTACGCCTTTCACAGTCACCGGCCATACGTCGTCTATCTCACTCTCGCACGTCATTCTATAGTTCAAATATCGATCTCTTACGCGTTCCTTACCATGCATCTACCGATCACCAATCATACACTGGTGACGTCTTTACATCGTCCACCATTCGTCGTCTATTTCACTCTCGTACGTCATTCTATAATTCTAATATCGATCTCATACACATTCCTTTCCATTCATCTACCGATCACCAATTATTTCACAAATACATTGATTTGACTCTGAGATAGGTAGCTCAAGCAGCTGTGTTACGGATATCAGAATCAACAGTGTGATTACAAATAAATACATATAATTATTTTCTTTTGTAAATACATACTTTAAATACATAGAAAACACCCAGACCAATACAAACAGACATGTTCATGTTTGTACTGTGCGGGGTGATGATTATATAGATGATGATGATGATATTTATATACAATACTTTTAGACGTTTGTAGAACCAATGCGGGCATACGTGCCCCTTTGAATAGATTGATGACCATTTACAACGACAACTTCAATGAACTCAATTTTTCCCAGAGTCCTTCAAAATTTAAGAGACTTGTCTTAGATATTCTGAGTAAGCACTAGCAGATATTCAGTATAACGTACTTTCTTTTTTTCTCTCTCTCATTTGTTTCTTTTGTAAATGTATGTATTTAATCGCAATGTGACAGCGAAGCTACACTGCACATTAAGCATGCTAAACGATGCAGTTTCGTATTTTTCTCGCACCCTACTTTAATCTCATGCCTAGACGTGGATTAAGTTGTTGGATGTGTTACTATTAAGTGTATAATAAGCTTATCCTTAAGTTTCTCATGTAATACATTTGTTTCATCGTCACATCATCATCAGCCCATTTAAGTACCCACTGCTGGGGCACGGGCCTCCCTCAATCACATGAGGGGTAATTGCCATACTTACCACGCTTGGCAGACGGGTTGGCGAGGGTTTTGATGTAAATGCAGAGTTTTCCTTCTCTGGGTGCTGATGATCATGCCAGCAGCTTTACCTTAATCGCCTTTTACGACACCTCGGTAAGAGTGAGGGTGGCCTATTCTACTCTGCCGGGACCACACGGCGATATATTTGTTTGTAATCCCTAAAATAAATAATACTTTGAATATATATGAATATGCAACTAGATAGATGCTAAATCAGATACAACATTACATATAACTGGATTGATTAAATAGTTATTTATTTAAAAAAAGATTAACTAAATGGCTTAATGAGAAAAAATTTTTACAGTGTTAAGGAATTTTTTGACAATTAGAATTTGACTTTTTTTTTTATTTTAATTTTATTTTTATATTTCCACAATTGACTATTTAACAATTTTGTAAATCCATGTAATTTTGAATCTATGTAATGTAATTTAATTTATTATTGACATTGTAAATATTTGCATGCTATTTTTTTATATTAGCGAAACATGAGGACTTTTTACTTTGTTCTTATGTCATATTTGTATACCATGTTTTGTGCAAATAAATAAATGATTTAATGATTTAATGCAAAGTTGTGTTATATATATCAGAATCAACGAAGGTAGCAAGTAAGCAAACTTAAATCTAAATTTTTATGAAAGTAAAGTGAAAAAAATGACTGATCTCTCAACGTAGGTCCTAAACTATAAGGATTAAAAATCCACGAACTAAAAAGTGTAAAATAATATTTTGAAGACTTGATACACTTCACATAGCATTATGAAGTCGGCGCCTAATACTTTCTCGTAATACAAATTCAATTAATCAGCAGGGATTAGGCGTCGACTTCAGAAACACCTTTTCTCGAGTGTACTGTTATAAAATGCTATGTGAAGTGTATAAAGTTTTCAAAATATTATTTTACACTTTTTAGTTCGTGGATTTTTAATCCTTATAGTTTAGGACCTGCGGTGAGAGATTAGTCATTTTTTTTTCACTTCACATAAAAATTAGATTTAAGTTTGCTTACTTGCTACCTTCGTTGATTCTGATATCTAAAACACAACGGTTTTTGAAGGCGGTTTTTTTTCGTAGAATTTTTTTTTCATGCTTTTTAGTGTCTCATTTTTCGGCAAAGCTTCAACCATAACACCAAAGAAGCTCTTACGGCTACGGCGGCCTAATCTCAACGATCAGCCACGTACGCAGAATATATTATAGTGCTCAAGTGTGTGCGCAAACACAAGTGCACTCTCTATTCCCGTACCCTCGTATTCCGATTGGACACTACTGTGACACGACCGGAGAGGGATCGAGCGCAGGACCAACAGCTTAACGTGCTTTCCGAGGCACGGGGGTACAAGACCGAGAGCTTCCAGACTCCGCGGCTGCCACTATGATTTCTTACCGAAAACTTAAGTACAAATTATTGTCCCGACCCAGGGGATCGAACCCGGGACCTCTTGCGCAGCCTTCGCTTTAAAGTGCGACCCACTAACCACTGCGCCACCGACGCAGTCAAAACTTATGTATACTCGTATTACAAAAGTACAGAATCTAGTCGCCAATATAACACCGACATAGCACTTCCAACATCAAAATCTTAATCACGGCAGCCAGCAGAGGCCTCGTAAAACCGCTGCGCAGGCGATATGTCACTCGAATGGCCCATCTTATTACTGTAAGCTTAAAAAATATGCATATGATGGGACCCACTCCTGGTTAGCGTATTCATTTTTTACCGACTTTGAAAAATGAGGTGGGGCGATAAATCTGCGGAGGTTGAGATAATCGTGCAAAGGGGGGGGGGGGGGGGATTATTTAGGGTGATATGTGTTTAGTTATGTCTAGTAACCCCCTTTCCCCTGGATTGGGCCTCCGGTACCCTCACTCACGCAGCGAAACACAGCACAGTGCTGCTTCACGCCGCTTTTCTGTGAGGCCGTGATATCACTCCGATCAAGTCGACCCATTCATTCGGATTTATTTGTGTTGCAATTTTGTGAAAAGTATTTGTTGTTTTTATGCAGTGATGCATTGCAAATTAATATTAAGGTGATACTGCAAAGATACTAGCGCCGCCAAGTGATTTATATTAATTGTGGCGAATAAGAGACATTTTTTAAAACATTGATCAACGAATACTTTATGGAAGACCGACTTATGTAATAATACGGTATTTGACTTTTTTTTTATTAATCAAAAGACCTCTCAATGATAGAAACATCGTTGAAAGAATTTTTTGATTCTCATTTAAACTACCTGAGATACCACAACTTTAAAATCACATTATTTTGGGCAAACCTATAACGCTCCATACAAATGGCTACTGAGATGTGACGTCACACGACCGTATTTTGTATGCATTTCATTTGAATTTTGTATGGTAGCTATATCAAAAGTTTCGTTTATGTCAATGGTTCTATTATAATAGTTGGTGCAAATTGTATAATTATTGTTTGATAATTTCATACTTTTAAAAAAATCGGTGAAAAAACTTTTCCTGACCACATATATGATTTACTTAGATAGGACACATAACATAAACATAAAGGAGATTGCACAGTAATATAGATGAATGAAATCAGAAATGATGTAATCCGACAGAGAACCTGAGTCACCGACATAGCGCACCGAATTAGCAAACTGAAGTGGCAGTGGGCTGGTCATATTAGCCGCAGAACTGACAGCCGTTGGAGCCGTAAAGTCCTTGAGTGGAGACCGTGACTCGGTAAGCGTAGTGTAGGAGGCCCTGCGACAAGATGGGATGATGACATTCGAAGGCTGGCTGGTGTGGGCTGGATGAGAGTGGCCGAAAATTGGGAGCAGTGGCGTGCATTAGGGGAGACCTATGTCCAGCAGTGGACGAGTGTGGGTTGCTGATGATGATCATAGATGAATGAAACATTTAAACAAAAATAAATAAATTAAGTACGCATTTTTGAGGCAGGCTACATGTATTACACCGCATTTTCCAGCCATAGCACAAAATTGTTTTAAAAATAGGATAGTAATGGCAGCTTGCTGTATATAAATACGAAATTTAAAGGTTTTTGTCCGGGACGTATCCGGACGGGTAAAACGGATCAGGCGAGCGACGCGAGGATCTCAGTTGTGGACAGATGCCATTCTGCTGGATGTGTCGTGATTTTATATTGGGTTTAATAGTGTAAAACGTAAGGAGGAAACGAGGAGATTTGCGTCCCTTTTAAGTATCGGTTTTTTTTTGCTGTTACTAGACAGACATGATCCATACTATCAGGTGAGATATTAGCCAAATGTCCGGCAATTCGAAAGAAAAACAGAGAAAATAGACTCCACAAGGTTTTGATATCTCATCAAAGCGAAACCAGTGAAATGAATTACAGAACCGTGCCGGGTTATTGAGTATTCTAATATACCTACGATTAGAGATTTTAGATATTTTACCAACTTCAAAAACGGGGATTCTATGTTCGACAGTTGCTTGTCAAAATGACAATGCGTTTGAAATATAGCGAGCTAGCTTAGCTTAGCCCCGGTTTTAGATGCAACCGAAAATAATTCTAATTTTAGTGTTTAAGGACCGGAGTAAAAAGAAATCCGACCGGTCTCGGTGGCGCACTTTGTACCTAAAATCAAAACTTGTACCTGAGTTTTTCTGTGAAGAAATTCTGTGTCAACCCCCGTGCCTCGGAAAGCACGTTAAACAGTTGATCCCGCGCCTGATCTCTCTTCGGTAGTGTCCCATTGAAATATGAGCGTAAGGGAATAGAGAGTGCACTTATGTCTGCGCAAACACTTGTGCACTGTATGTCCTGCGTCGAAGGTTGATCGCTGAGATTGGTCGCCATGACCGAAATTATCGGTTTGGAGGACATTAAAAAATAAATGATATTTATTCTGAAAATACCCTCTTAAAATTGAGTCATCACAGTCTAAGCTATTCCGACATTTTTAAAACGCGCTCTCTTGCCGCGATATATCCCCGGTTCAGTCAAGCGCGCTCAAGCAACATTTCACATGTCGCATCTAGCGAGTACGCCGCCGCGTGCGCGGGCGGCGAACGATACGGGAACCTTATTTTTCGCACATTACACTTTGAAATTGTTTGAAATATGTTATAGCCGTCATCGTGTGAGGGAAACTTGTTTAAACATACAACTGTTTTCTTGGAACTTGCGAGTTTTAATCGTGGAATGCAAAGTTCTTAAGGTGACGGGTAGGGCACACTAGCGACGCTAATCTTTTTTAATTTTTAGCTACTTTAGGATCTATTTCGCAGAATCGCATTATGATTATTTATTTCTTTAGATATTTTATGTATCCAACATATATATGTATTAACATGTAAATTATACATAAGTACTTATAAATAGTTTTAAGTCATTCAAATGTATGACGATTTGTAAGTGCTGTGTACAAGCCTATGCAAATAAAGAATTATTTGATTTGATTTCATTTGATTTGATTTTAAACAATTTCGGGGTTACAATCTCAATCTCAATCATCGTGAATCATTTTTCGCGTACAAAAACGGACCCAACATTTGTGCATGGTTATTTTAATAAATAGTATAAGTGTTTGCCGAGAGCTTGTAACCCCGAACTTGTTTAAAATAGATCCGGTTTAGTAGCTGAAAATTAAAATCGATTAACGTCGCTAGTGTGCCCTACCCGTCACCTTAAGGTGTTTGCGCAGTTTTAAAACTAATCTGTTTTTTGGTGGATTGCATTTTTATTTAGTAAACATGTTGGCATTCATAAGTGTTCTGTATGGACCTAAATTGAACAAAGTATTTTGAATTTTTAATTTTTTTACATTTTTATTTATTAATTGCCCGGGGTACGCTCAAAACGTGATTCAGGATTTGGGGAGTCTGATAATTACAATGAGGCGACTGCCATCTGACCTTCGCAACCCTTCGCAACCCTTCGCAGGGGAACCAGACCAACTGAATCATGGTTACACGTTATTATTTTATTTATTATTTAAAACTTTATTGTACAAATTTTGGTACAATACACATTATTTACATTTTTATTTCCTAATTTTAGACTTATCAGTGATTTCTTATTTCGTCGTGGCGCGCCTGGCTATTTGACATGTAAAATAGTAATTGGAAAATAGATTTCGATGAAAAAGTTTAATCATGTAAGGAAATATGATATACTGTGTGTAACATCGAATTGTATATCTTTTTGAAGAAATGAAAGTTACCTAAGTTTTGGTGTCACAATACGGACTTTGATAGGTAACAGACGAGCAGACGGATCGCCTAATGCTTAGCAATTGCCACCGCCCATAGACACCCGCGACACAAGTGGAGTCATAAGTGCGCTGCCAACATTTAAACCCCCGTTTCCCCTGGATTGGGTCTCCGGTACCCTCATTCCCACGGTCAATAAATTTCAAACTGTCCCAAATAATGGTTTTTGGAATAGATTTTACATTGAAACCAATTATCTATACGTAAGTCGGAAAAATATTTAATTAAATTTATAAATATTATAGACAAAGTGTTTGCAAATTTCTAAAATTGTTTCTTGATTCTGAGTTAAGCACCTACCTATTTATTTTCGTAGCAATAATTTTAATGAGTAAATCAGTTTCACTTTTAGCTACTAAGCAATATAAACATAATTTATCATCCATTTCCAACCAAATTATTACATTTCAAAGCCCGCTAAATACAATTTCAATACGCATGGATGTTCTTCTAAACAAATCTAATGAGAGTTGAAATTTATTCATAATTATATTGAAATGGCAAAACAAGCTTCTCAATCCGGAGTAATTATAGAGAGCATGTTTGCCGGGCCGGTGCGCGAATTGGGATTGAAATATAACGAAAATTTACCGTTTTAAATAGGGCGAAACAAGGTTGGGTTACTTACTCTCTATAGCGCCCTGTAGAATAGAATAGTTTTTTTTATTGAAATCGGATAACTCAGTAAAAAGTTATGAGTGGACGCTGGCCATAATAATAAATAATGATGAAAAAAATATTCGCGTTGAATTGAGAACATATTCCAATTTCAATAAAATAAAACGATTTCATTTTTTCGTGAATTAAGAAGAATAATTTGCTTTTATTTACTTGAATGACAAGTGGGTGTTCCATTATATAATTTGTATTTTGATTTAACTAGCTTTTGACTTGCTTCGGTCCATTATATTTATAAGCCTGTTTACGTATACCTAATAAAAAAAAAATTCTTATAAGAAAAAAAAAATAAGGTTCATATACCTACCTAATTTTACAGAGCAGCATTACCACAGTAAATACCACTCAAATACAATTCATTACAACTTCTATCGTATTTGTATTGACAATTCAAATAAACGAGTACGGTTTGTCCAGTTATTAGGAATCCAATTGTGCCGTTTGAAGCACCCAATATTTGTCATTGACCACCCTAATATGTTCGGTTTGATTGAAAATTAATAAATGGAATTGCATCTCTAATCACGCTTTATGAACAACAGGTAGGTACTTGTATCTGTGTAAAATTAATAATATCCTCCAACCGATTACGGCTACGGCAGCCAGTCTCAACGATCAGCCACGTACGCAGGATATATTATAGTGCACAAGTGTGTGCGCAAACACAAGTGCACTCTCTATTCCCATTGCCCTCATATTCCGATGGGACACCAGCGTGATACGACCGAAGAGAGTTCGGGTGCAGGACCAACAGCTTAACGTGCTTTCCGAGGCACGGGGGTACAAGACCGCCAACTTCCAGACTCCGGGCTGACACTAAGAATTTCTAACCGAAAACTTAGGTACAAATTATTGGCCCGACCCGGGGATTGAACCCGAGACCTCTTGCGCAGCCGTCGCTTTAAAGTGCGACCCACTGATCACAGCACGTGTTGTGGTTGCCTTAGAGAATAAAATAATAATCAGTCATCAGAATAAGTAATGCTATATAGGGTCAACGACCTCAAACATTACATTAGTATGGATACACCCGCGGGATTGCGAGATTTTGGACATGTTCTATACGTGTAAAATACAGTTTCTCTTATCAGAAATCAAAAAATAAAACAAGTATTAAGTAAGTTACAATTTACATTGAGTATAAACCACTCTTTTCAACATTTTCATCCATTTATTTATTATATCATTGCATGTCACATAGTACATTTACAAAGTTGTAACATAAGGGTACACAGTTTGTGACACCCTGTAAGGGGGTAGCAATATGAGAGTGCTCGGTATTTTATTTCTAATTTAAATTAGAAGTATGCGTAGTTTGATTCAAATTTTCCAGGTTTCAATAGATACAATAATAATGTCTTTGAATGTTAATGCTGCTTACAATAGTAGTTGTCAGAGTAATAATGTTACTTAATAATTAATGTTAATGCAAATTTGGACACAATAATACACTAGTCAACAAAATTTTAACTTTTTTTCGTAACAAATAACAGAGGTCCATAATTTTACTAAATTGCACTCTCTGATTATGAATCTGTTTTCAAAATTTTGATACCTCGTTTAGTATTTGATTTATAGAGAGTCAAATATCTCAAAATTTGGTTTTAGATTCTTTTTCATTGGCAATTTCAAAACAAGTACAAGCACTTTAAAAAAATGTTTTCGGTATATCAGTAAAGCTCATTTTCTCAATTATATATATCAATAAGATTTATTTTGTAGTCTTTAATCTATATTGAGTAATATTCATATCAACATCCGTGTACTTATAGCGCATACAAATCATCACTTAATTCTTGTAATGGAAAAAACATAAGATAGCTTAATTGGCTGTAGCGTTGCAGGGAAATCAGGTAAAATTATAAATTAAAAAGCATTTCATAATTTGGGGTTTTTATTTTCAAAATATCTATTGAATTTTGTTACATCCCAATTGATACATATTTAAATAAATCCCAAAAAAAACACTAAATGCTACTTTTCAGATTTTCGACCTTCCGTAACTTAATAACTTGACGTGATATGAAAATTCTGATAACAGATCTAGATTCAGCATATTAAGCTCTTCATATTTATCATATTTTTATTCAGGTTGTGTTTTCTTGTTGACTTGTGATAAGATTATCTTAAAAAATATTTATACAACGTAACAATTAGATGTCGTCTGAAAGGATTTATAAGAGCCGCTGGCGTGTCCAAGTTAAGATTTCGACAAAAATTGCACACCTAAATCCGATCACTGGTAGTAATAGACCGCCTGCCACTACAAATTGTGTGAAAAAGTAACCTACGCCTTATTAATTCTTTCATTTATTTAGATCCTATTTTGAAATATTTAAATTGTTTGGTTATGTAAAGTATCAGCCTATGAACTGTCCCACTGCAGGGCAAAGGCCTCATAGAAATCAAGTCATCGCTACTATGATGGGATTAGGCATAATCACCACGCTTGCCAAATGCGGATTGGTGATCACAAACCCGAGCTATGTTCGAAAAATTCGAAACATACTTCGCTCGATCCGGGAATCGAACCCGATCGCGATCGCGATCACGGCCCGATACTTAAACCACTAGACCAACAGGGCGATTTTTTTATTTTTTTAAAGAGAGTGAAGCTAATACTTAAGGAACAATCATAAATGTAAACTGTCTCAAGTAGACAGTAGCATTATCTCGTAGCACTTGTTTGCTCTTAGCACAAATGAGCTACGCACATCAGTGCTACATCACTCGTCGTAGCGTTGCTACATTAGTTCGTAGACATAGTGCTACGAGGTTCACCTCTAACCATCTGTAGCGCGCTGTGAGTTATAGCTGGGATCAGAGCGGTGATTTACTTATACACGGTGAGCGAAAAAAGAGATGCATTACTATTTCTAACAGAACGTAATGATAATAGATACCTAGATTCTACTACATCTATACTACCTAGATGTTGATTATTTATACAAATTATACTTACTTACATACATAATGTTATGTTTAGATTGGCTAAAATTAAAATTGATGGTAATTTTTACATATTTTTTACTTTTTCAAGTTTTATGTTTTGGCTACATTTTTTGCTTGTACTGTGCGAAGTAGTTTTAAAGAAAATTAAAAAAAATTGATATTCAAATAAAAATAAATAAATATTTCACAACACCACATACATTGATCTGACTTCGAGATTGGCAGCTCAAGCACATGTGTTACGGATATCAGAACCAACATCGGATTTACAAATATATACATATAATACTTTTCCGACCCGTTTGGAACAGTGGTGGTGAACGCTGCCTTTGGTCCAGGGGTTGCGGGTTCGATCCCCGCACAGTACAAACATTTCTGTGCATGAACATGTTTGTTTGTATTGGTCTGGGTGTTTCCTATGTATTATAAGTATGTATTTACAAAAGAAAATGCCTATATGTATAGTATATTTGTAATTCCACTGTTGATTCTGATATCCGTAACACTGGTGCTTGAGCTACCTATCTCGGAGTTAGATCAATGTATGTGATGTTGTGAAATATTTATTTATTTATTTTCTTTTGTAAATAGGTACTTATAATATATAGAAAACACCCCGACAACATTTGTGACCAAATGCGGTATCATCGAAGTTCATTTCTTATTCACACGAGTGTTGTACAAAAAACTGGCTCAAAATAAACCCTTCAATAAAGAGGGGTGAGATCCCGGCCCCTCAGCCAAGTAGCACATGCGGAGTTAACGAACACAAATGAATTCACAATAAAGTTAAAAAAACAAACCCGACAAGTATTTGAGCGACAAAGATCTGAGGGGATCAAGTGTGGAAACTCGCTCGCGCTTGTGGCGATGGTACAAGTATTAAACGATAGGCTTAGACCTAATTATAAGTATGGCGGTGCCAACGAAGGTGATGCTTGAAGTATGAAAATAACTCATCAGATTGTTATAAAAACATACGACGGGCCAGATAGTTGAGCGAAAAATATCAGAACGGATCAAGTGTGGATACTCAATAGCACTTGTAGCGGTGGAACAAGTGACAAACGATATGCTTTTACTTAGAATTAGTATGATTACGGTATCACTCGTTTTTTTATGTGGTAGTTGGCAGACGAGCAGACGGATCACCTGATGGGAAGCCACCATTAAACCCCCCTTTCTCCCGGTTTGGGTCTCCGGTACCCTCAATCACGCAGCGAAACACAGCACAGTGCTGCTTCACGCTGGTTTTCTGTGAGTCCGTGGTATCACTTCGGTCGAGCTGGCCCATTCATGCAGAAGCATGGTCAATGCTTACAGATGTGGTAAGCCGACCGTTGTAATTGCAACGAGGGCTCTCCTTTTGTTTATCATCAAGATAAGGTCAGCCAGTGTACTGTACCACTCTAAAAATAAATGTTAATTGGGGCTGTATCGATGCTGCATTATGACTAGATCGATAAACCGTGTTTCTGGCAAATAAAAAGCTTATATATTTATTTATTTACAAAAAGCCTTAACGCTTAACCAGGCAGTCAACCATACTGGACCAGCTGATTTTGAACAATGTACAGATGAGATAAGGTTGAAAATCAATGAAGTAAATGATGTCTAGTTGCCTGGTTTGTGGTTAATAATAAATAAATAAATATTTCACAACATCACATACATTGATCTGACTCCGAGATAGGTAGCTCAAGCACCTGTGTTACGGATATCAGAACCAACAGCGGAATTAGCAATGTTCATACACACAAATGTTTGTACTGTGCGGGGATCGTACCCGCAACCCTTGCACCAGAGGCAGCATTCACTACCACTAATCCAAACGGGATGTCTTAGTGTTAATAATACCTTAATTATAGAATCTCTCAAATAGTGAGCATTAACCCTCCACCGCTTAAAGCTTGCACCATCCTCCTCAAGCGTCATTTTATTAAGTCTTCCGATAGCATCGCGATCGGATCCAGATAGACATGTGTCGCGAACGTGTCAGAGCCGATTTAGTCGCGAAATCTCTTTTGAACTAACACTTATTGGAGTTGAGTTTTTAACTCTATTTGGGCTCAGAAACGAAAAACTCAGTGGTTAAGACGTGCACTTTAAGTAAATAGCACATTTAAAATTTCATCTTGTGTTCAGACGGGACTCGAACCCATATCTTTCACAATCCGGTTTCTACCAATTGGACCACTGAATGCGTTACTAAGTCGACAAAATTTATAAGCACTTGATTTGACATGAGCTGTCAAATTAAAGCACTTTACAAGTTCATGTTAACTGTTTAAGAATAAATTGCAAAAGATTGCTATAAAAATATCAACTAACGTGCACCTTTTAACTTTAAGTCTTTCAATTTACACCACCTTTTCAATGAACCTACAAGAGTCACCTCCACTTCAGCTACGTGTTTGGACAACATATTCTGTAATTGTAATGTAGGGGAAAAATCCATAATAAATTTTATAAACTCTGATCACAGTGGTCAGATGGCTGTTATCGACTGTCATCGAACTGTTCCGTCTACTAGTTTCACATGTAGGCCCATTACTAAGGGGCGTGTAAAAAAGTTCAAGAAGAATATTTGTAATAAAATATCCTCAATTCCATGTATTGAAAATAGTGTTGATGAATTATATGAAAGCCTTTTCGAAATTGTTGAAAAGGAATTTAATGGCATCTTCACAAAGAAGACCATTAAAAATAATTCTAAAAATCAATTTAGTGACTGGGCCACTACAGGTATATACATAAGCAGAAGAAAATTGTTTGAATTATATGACATTAAGGCTAATTCATGTGATCATACAGTAATAGAATATGTAAAAAACTATTCTAAATGCTTCAAGAAAGTATGCGCTGTTGCTAAATCAAACTACATTAAAAACAAAATAAGTAAAGCAACTAACAAAATTAAAATCACATGGAATATCATAAACAAAGAGACTTGTAAAAACAAAGCACAAGAACATAAGGTCTCTCTAAAAATCAATGGCAAACAACTTGACTCTGATGCTGATGTGGCAAATGCATTTGAGTCTTTTTTCACTAATATACCAGTGACAACGACAAGTACATTAAACTCAAGTTCACATCTTGCTGTCTCCTTGCTAAAAGCAAAAGTTGACGAATGTAAAACACCTTTCAGATTTACCCATGTAACACCTGAGATAATAGTAAAAACTTTTAAAGATCTAAATATAAAAAAAACTGAAGATCTTTGGGGAATATCCGTAGACATTTTAAAAAATATAATACTGCATATCGCACCCCATTTGTCAATGATATTCAACAGATGTGTTGACGAAGGCCAATTTCCTAACTTAATGAAGTATAGCAAAATCATACCGTTATTCAAATCAGGTGATAAAAGTAATCCTTCTAACTTTAGGCCTATTTCTATATTACCAGCACTGAGTAAGATTTTTGAAAAAGTCATATTCGTTCAGTTGCTGTCTCATTTTAAAGTTAACGACCTGCTTCATAATAAACAATTTGGGTTCACTAAAGGTAAGTCAACAACTGATGCAGGAGTTGCACTTATCAAGCATATTTTTGATGCATGGGAAAACAAGCAGGATGCTGTTGGAGTATTTTGTGACCTATCGAAAGCATTTGATTGCGTTACGCACCAAACATTGTTGTTAAAATTAGCTCATTATGGTGTGTCCAAGATTTCACTAAGTTTGATAAATTCTTACTTGTCTGATAGAATTCAGAAAGTAAACATTAATGGGACATATTCTTCAGGCACTCCTCTATTGATGGGAGTGCCCCAAGGATCGATATTGGGGCCTCTGCTTTTCCTGATATATATAAATGACCTTCCTTACTTTACACAAGACCTTTGTGAGGTAGTGCTATTTGCTGATGACACTTCGTTGATCTTTAATGTTGACCGAAGAAAAAGTACGTTTGACGATGTAAATGACACTCTGTCACAAGTTCTCCATTGGTTTACCACTAACAACTTACTTCTTAATGCTAAGAAAACTAAATGTGTAAAATTCACAATGCCCAATGTAAGACAGGTCAATACTAACATCACTATGAATAATGAACGTATTGAAGTCATTGATTCAACAGTTTTCCTTGGCATTACCATGGATGCCAAATTACAATGGGGACCCCACGTCGCAGCCTTGGCGGGAAGACTTAGTTCCGCCGCGTATGCGGTTAAGAAGATTAGACATCTGACCGATATTGAAACCGCGAGATTGGTTTATTTTAGTTATTTTCACAGTGTAATGTCTTATGGTCTCTTGTTGTGGGGGTCTGCTGCTGATATACAGACTATATTTGTATTGCAGAAGAGGGCCATCCGCTCCATATACAACCTTAGACCTCGCGATTCGCTAAAAGAATTATTTAAGAGCATTAACATCTTAACCGTAGCTTCTCAATACATTTTAGACTGTATTTTGTACGTGCGAAAGAACATGGATATTTTTTCGAAAAAATCTGATTGTCTCGGTTTTAACACTAGAAATAAACACAAGCTCGCGATTCCAAATCTGAAACTTCAAAAAATTAATAATTCATTTGTTGGTCTAAGTATTAAAATGTACAATAAGTTGCCACAAAATGTTATTGAGTTACCAACGCATAAATTTAAATCTCACGTGAAAGCCTGTTTAATGAGTAAAGGATACTATAAAATTGTAGACTACTTAAATGATAAGGATTCATGGACATAATGACCTCCATGCTTGCACACTTGTAACATTTTCATATATATTAACAAAAATCATTAATATTATATAATTACTGAATTTTAATAAATTAGGCTTAGCAGCATTTATTACTGTATAAAATTGATTTATATTGATTATTCAATAATTGACAAGATGCTAACCACCTACTATTGTACACCTCGTCCTGCAGTTTATTAGTATTAGATTAAGTAACTACTACTCTTTGTGACCTATGAGGAGAACCTAAGTAGTCATGCTCACTCAAATGTCTCTGAGGGTGGTGGCGTTATGTGGCGGGTCATTACATTCCCTCTAATATGGTTGAGTGAAATGATGGCTGACACATACGTCATACTTGTGAACAGGTGCCACCTTTGGGGACTGGTCCGCTTCGGTTTACCTCATATTTAGCTTTTAATTTGCTTCATTCTATTTTGTGTTGCATTAGACTGTATGACTTGGTATGAGGATAATAAACCATTGTAAAAAAGTTGGCGATTAAAAAGAGTAACTGGCGAGTTTCTTGCCGGATCTTCTCGACCAGAATCAACTTTCCGAGCCGGTGGTAGAATCGCATTATGTTTATTTTTTCTTTAGTATATTTTATGTATCATAAATTATACATAAGTACTTATAAATAGTTTTAAGTCATTCAAATGTATGACGATTTGTAAGTGCTGTGTACAAGCCTATGCAAATAAAGAATTATTTGATTTTGATTTTGATTTTGATTTTGAACAGCAAGTCGTTGATTTGACTCCAAGCATACCGCGCCGTTTAACCGTGGGAGATCCTCGCTTCGGCATGAATGGGCCGGCTCAACCGGAGTCTCACAAATAAACGGGGTGAAGCAGTGTCTGGGCTGTGTTTCGCTGCGTGAGGGTCCAGGTCTGCTCGTCTGTCACCCATCACATATATAAATGGTCGTCTGGATTTTTCAATATAAGAATTATAAGTATCTCAAGCTATGGCTTATTTTCAGTAAGCGTTTGATATACCTACCAAGACCCAAAATGTTCCTTGTATTTAATGTTTTTTTATTTATTTTATTTATTTAAACCTTTACTGCACATTTTTTTTATATAATAGACGAACTTAATGATTAGTGTGTTGTTGTACGAGTGATGTTTTCCATTTATAATCAATTTTTATTTTTTTATTTTTGTTGTTTTGTTTAAAAGTTATTATCTATAATGTGATGTATATTCTATAATTGTATGTTAAGCTAATATATGTTACTTTTCTCTTCTTTTTTTCTAGAATATTCTTTTCGTAGTTCTTTTTACTCCAAAATCTGAAGGCTAACTTCTCATCCCAAGTCTCCAAAACCATTTTACTTTGACATCTGCTCAAAAGTATCCCAATTAATTAGACAGTTAAAGTATTTGCACTGGGTAAAGTCAGAAACTTCGCAGATTAATTTCGTACGCAAAATGCTTGCACGTACGATCGCAAAGACTGTACGGCCGTGTTTGTTCGTTTTGTAGCGTTTAGTCAGTATTACAAATTGTAAGTAGAATAAATGTTTAAGATATTTAACTGTTTGACGATACACACAAGTGCGCTACCACCTTAACTCCCCGTTTCCCATTTGGGGCCCCGGTACCTTCACTCGGCGCAAGCGCAGCTTCTCTTCGGTTTTTTGGTGATCGTTACTCTGCGGTAGTCATCATCAAAATGATCTTACCATGACGAGATGATCCTAGCGTTACTATGAAGAGTGACGTTTGATGAGCCATACTGTGAGGTCGCTATGCTGTTATTCTACCAAGTTTCGTCCGCTTCTGCGTATTGTTTGGTTCCGTGACTGTGTTTGGTGGATCCCCGTAGTGACAGATTTTCATAGCTTTAACACGCGAAATAAACATAGGCTTGCTGTCCCAAATCTAAGACTTCATAAAACTGGAAATTCATTTGTAGGATTGAGCATTAGAATGTTTAATAAGTTACCTCAAAATATCATTGATTTACCTGTACATAAGTTTAAGTTGTATGTAAAAAACTGCCTAATGCAGAAAGGCTACTATAAAGTACATGATTATTTGAACAATAAGGATTCTTGGACATTTTGATCTCTTCGCCTGTCCTCTAATGTATAATTCATTTCATACTTTTTCTTTGACGATTTATCTAAACGATATTGATTATAAGCATTGTATATCATACTGTCACTGTAATCATAATTTGTATAGGAATAAATATTGTAATTACCATATTATTTGAAAAGAGTAACTACTGAGTTTCTTGCTGATTCTTCTCGGTAGAAATTGACATTCCGAATAAGCGGTAGATTACATAATATTTGACATTCCTAAATGTTCTGTATGGACTTAAATTGAATAAAGACATTTTTGATTTTGATTTTGACAGTGAGCTGTGCGAGTGTGAGTTTCACACATAATTGCGCTCTTACAGTAATCCCAGCTAGTTACGGTATTAATGACGGACATGACGTCGACGTGGCATAATAAAATAGATAGACATACTATGTTTACATACTTTGTTGTACAAAAACAAATTAGTTACAACCAAGGAGGGAAAGAGGATAGCGACCAGAGGCGCGTGTTCCTCCTCTCCGAGGAAGAATCCAGCTGGCGCGTGGTACGGGGGTACTAGCACAGGTACTGCATGCACAGGCCTCTTCCTCCGCTTGGTAGGGACAGCCCGGTGCTCCCCGCTTCCCTGAAGTAAGATTGTCCTCTTCAACCTGTACTCATATCCCCTCCCCACTCTGGCGATGAGGGAGTATCGCTGGGGTTTAGTCGGTATGCCTCTGGCCGGCTTCTTGATAGGAGAAGCCCCCGCCAGAGGAGACCCGACATAACCCGCCTGCCCCTAGGCAGCGCCCCCCGGCGGCCCCAGAAGAGGGAGAAACGCTATAATTAAGGACAAGGAAATACTCGTATATTAATAACTTGAAGGGAGTTAAGAATTATGTGCGGTAGAGTGCACGAGTCCACGCAACATCCGCGCACATCTCCCACTATTCCGCCAGTATAACCATAGTGTTTGTATTGCCATGGGAGGTGGTGGGTTGCCCCCCGGCAGGAGGGTATGCATAAGGAGGCATTCCCCAGCGTCAAAAAAAAGGTATCAGTTACAACAGCAAAGACAATACAACAAGGCAGTCTCATTGCTTGTACCTAGCGATTTCTCCGATTTCTCCTTTGGGCAGAGAAGAAAAACCGAAGAATATATTTTTATAATTTAAATCTAAACAATGTATGCGTAGGTTGACTTAACTCTTGAGCGAGTTGTCAGCCACATGAGAAGGGTTAATCTGCGCTTTCATTTTGCTACGCTTGTGTATTTTTGTAATGCCTACTTGTGTTGTTAATTAACCGTGGGATCAAATTACCAGCTGTTTAGTTTTGACGTGATGATGGGTGTTTAAATTATTAAACTCGGGTATTAAATTAGCGGGATGTATTATGTATAATTAGTGGAGTTAAGGCGATGGGTAGCCCTAACTAGCGACACCATTTGTTTTTAATTCTTAGCTACCAAACCGGATCTATTTTAAACAATTTCGGGGTTGCAACCTCTCGGCAAACACTTATGCTATTTATGAAATCATCGTCATCGTCAGCCCATTTAAGTCCCCACTGCTGGGGCACGGGCCTCCCTCAATCACATGAGCATACACACCACGCTTGGCAGATGGGTTGGCGAGGGTTTTGATATAAATGCAGAGTTTTCCTTCTCTGGGTGCTGATGATCATGCCAGCAGCTTTACCTTAATCGCCTATTCTACTCTGCCAGGGACCACACGGCTCATGAAATAACCATGAAAAAATGTTGGGTCCAACGCGTAGAGATTTTAAAAAGTGGCTAGTACAAACTTTAATTTGTGTCTCTACCTATGACGCGATAGTCGTAGTAATTAGTCTGAGTTAGTGTAATGGCGATAGTACTTACATACAGTGAGAAGACACCTTAAATAATATTGTTTTTACCTGAAAAAGAAATAAAAAGATCAATTAATTTTATGTACAACATTTTTTTGCATAAAAATACACTCAAAAATTGCAGCCCATAATGAAATGAAATCAAATAATATATTTATTAGTAAAAATCATATCATTGGAAATGTTAATATTCCACCCACTTCCAATCACTTTACATATTTTTGTTTTTTGTATCACACTGCGGTTTTTTTTACACCTTTTGTCACACCATCACAATACAAAAATTAACTTTTATCGAAATTTGTAGCACCTCGCCTGGCGTGGACAAACTGAGGCAGCCGTCTGAAAATCAGCGGCATGGCTTTGCTGTGGCATAGGCTGAGACGGGGACCATTCTTGCTGAAACATTGTTCACATTAGTGAATAATAATTATATTATTCTTATATTTTGTATTTAATTAATTGCTTCTACCTGTTTGTAGTGTTTACAGCTTGATTATGTCATTGTATAATTTTTTGCAGCAGAATAAACGTATTACTGTGGACTATTTCCATTTATATATTTATTTAATATAATTGTACGGGATAAGCCCAATTACATAATATTAAAATTTCTGTTCTAGAAGTGTCCTAAGGGACACTTTTATTTTCTGTTGGTCCAGTTCCATATTTTTTGTTCGAAACATAAAAACTTGCTTTAGGATTATGTATCAAGGTCTTGTGATATCTATACAGGTATTTACATAATATTGGTGGTACTATCATTGATTTTGATATCCATAGCACAAGTCCTTAAGACCTACATACTTTTGGGTCATAGTTTTTTAAGACTTCCCTGGATCTGGACCATTATCCAGGATCTGACCCTGGTCTCCAAAGCGTCAAGTTTAACGCTAATATGATGATGATGACTTTAAGGCCATAGCGATGCACGTGTTTTTTTAATATAGCCCTACGCGACGATAATTTTGCAAATGTCAAGTAACTTAACGACAATAAGTAGGTAGTCAACAGTAGAAGTCAGTCAAAGGCATAGTCACTCAATAAAACGCCGGCGTTTTTGCGTTCTATCGACCTACGGATTCAGCGGACATCACTTTTAAAGCAATCGCGGGTTTTAAGACTCTATTATGTCCAAGAAAGTTGTTACTCGACACACAATAGCAGTGTGAAAAACGATACAATCCAACGATTCATATTATTAGATTTTACGATTTTTATTTCGGCACTTCACTGCACAAATAAACACCAAATTTGTACACTCAAAACCATTCGACATTAATTTAAAACCTTTGAATTGCATCAGCCCACCCGGCTTGTTTTAGCCCTACCCGTCGAATTGTATGTGATGTTGTCGGTTATAATTCACTTAAACCACTGACATTTTTCAATAATGCGTAAAGCATAGATACATGTGCCAAATTCGTAAATGCAAATCCAATAAAAAACCCAAGTCACGCTTCTCACACAATCCATCGCTGCAAACGACATAACCTAACATTCGGCCAAAACCACGTACACCTTTAAATTTTATTTTCAAAAATCAATGTTCAGGTCTTATCGTGTTGCGAGCATTCGGCAGATTGAGGGTTAAGATTTCCTCATTTGTATTCCGCGCGCGATCGCACCCGCCTTGGGTACTACGGGCCTTAAATACCAGGAGATTCTATTAGGGATCGCACTTTTATGGTGAGATAGGGTTAAAACTTCATATTGTTACGGTGATAAACAATACGAGGTGGGAAAACAACCCTCCATATTGTTTATGAGTGATATTGTTTCTATAACGAATGGTTCGTATAAATACGAAAGTGTAGGCGATATGTGGTTTGTTTTCGAAGTAGCTTATTGCGGTTGGGTTTACGATCTTATAAATTAAGTTGTTCCAGTTTATTTATCTACTTATCGTTCATCAAGAAGTAGACTTGAGTTTTTTTATGATAAAGGGTGTTTTTTTATAGGGGAACAGACGAGCAGACGGATCATCTGATGGTAAGTGGGTACTTACTAAATTAATCACCTTGTGAAATCCAGCCAGTAACTCCCAAATTCAGATATTTAAAACCAAATCTCGAAAAAAACACCAAATTCGACTTTCCTTTTAAAGAGGCTTGCCTCGCGTATTCCGGGAGTAACGCAACTTTTTACATCAAACTTTACCCGCGACGTACGTGCGCGAGCTATCCTGATTACTGTGTCCAATGCTTTTCGAGTTTTTAGGTTCCACGCCAATTGGATAGAAAGTCTGGTCGTAGAAAGGTCTGTTTAGAAACAAAATGTGCAATGCGCACGTTAAATGTGCGGCCGCCGCCGTACAACATCTAAAACACCTCATACATTAACCTGATTCCTTAATAAGTATGTCGCTTAGATACATACACATAATTTTATAATACCTATTGGCCGCGCGACCACACACATCGGGGTATGCGGAGCTGTCGGATTTCCTCATTCGATTCGCACCTTAATATCAAACACTATCGGTTCACTGTCGATTGGGGAATTTCGGCGGACTGTGGTGGCCTAGTGTGTGGCCGTATGAACATGAATAAACTTTAAGTTATAGGTAAACTAAGTTAAAGCATAACTTGTAATTAAGATAGTTGAATATATAAGTAATACTATGTCCACGAGAGCTCTGCCGACAAACTGTTGCACAGTTTGGCAGAATCACATTTTTGTTAATGTATATGCGTTGCTTGAAATATCAATTAAAAAAAAAAAAAAAAACATATGTCACAGTAGATATATACCCCAAGCAGTATGGACACTATGAACAAACTTCTTCTTCACTTTACACGGATTCTAAGGTCCCATCGGAGTACAATCGCAGGAACTAAATTCATGGTTGTCGGTTTTTCTCGAGTGCCGCTTACTTTTGTCATGATTATTAATAATTAATTGATGTAATTTTAGGATTCGAGTAATTTAGTATCCTGGCTAAAAAAGACGTCAATCATTTGTCGCTCCGTTTTAGTTGTCACTTTCACTTAAGAACCCTCTGTCCAAAACAAGTTTCTAAGTTATTAATGATTCGGATTTGAGTCAAGTTACACCTTTTGTTCATAATATAAAGAGTTATTTAACTGTTTATAGGTCTATTCAGGAGTAAAAAACTCGAAGCGTGAGCGAAGGCGTCTTTTACCTTTGTTGTACAAGCAAGTATTCCTAGACGCAGACTTTCAGTAACTTACTCCACCTGTTTCTACTACGGCATCAGAAATCCAATGAAATAGATGGAAAGGCACCGAGACCGTCCGTATTTGCACCTCGCACACAACTCGGAGTTGCATTACGACCGTGTGCTCGGTGCAAATTGTTTCGTGACAAAACTCTACGCTCTCTATAGTCAGGCCGAAAGACGAATTCGAAGCGAAGGTGAAACACAAATTCGAAAAACGAATAGGACTGACGCCGAAAGAAGAATTCGGGCAGGAGCCGAAAGACGTATTAACGTATTAACTTTCAATTGACTTTAAGCCACAGGATACGGGATTGCCACCACCCGTGGATACCCCACAACACTAGTGTAGTCACGCCGGTTATGTGTGAGGCCGTGGTATAACTCCAGTCAAGTTGTCCCATTCATGCTGAAAGTTGTGGTATCACTCCAGTTAAGCCATTTTCGCCGAAGCCTAAGCCATATTCGTCACTTTTGGCTGAAGTCTAAACCTAGCGTCTGTCGTCCTGAAGTCAGAACAGGCGAAAAGACCTGCAAATCGCGCGGTGTGGTTTGTTAATAATCACCGCCGGTTTTCATTGAAGCTGACAGCCTTACAGAAAACCGGCGTAAATACCTACCAATCACTCCGGTCGAGTTGTTCATGTCGAAGCCTAAGCCAAATTCGTTAGTTTTGGCCGAAATATAAAGCTGGCTGGAGCTTCATTCAGCGACAAAGGTCGTCTTTATTTTCATGTCAGCACTGTTGAAAAGATTTGCCAGTCCTGTTGGTATGGTTTGTTAATAAATACTGCCGGTTTTCTTTGATGGTATGGTACTACTGCGGTCGAGCCATTCATGTCGAAGCCTCAGCCAAATTGATTATTTTTGGTTAAAATCTAAAATAGCTGGAGTTTCATTCGGCCAGTAACGGCGTCTCTATTTTCAGAACTGACAAAAAGGACTAGAGAGTTGTGGTTGGTTAATAAACACAGCCAATCCCGATGCTCGACCGGGTATCGAATTACTGCGCGTCATCCGTATTCATCATTCGGGATTCGGAGAAAAAATATTTGGACGCTGAAAGCTGGTCAGGGCTGGCGGATTTTTCGTCATACAATGTCGGGATGACGGAAACTTTTCTCGAATAAGGGAATATTGGACTGGATTTGATTTAGTTTATGTTATACAGGAACCAATAGAAGCTTGATTTTTATCTACCATTAAAATGGAATGTTGATACTCGTATAAATTTGAACTACCAGCTACCGAAGTGATATACGGCATCACAAAAAGTAGCGCCTGCGCTGTGTACTCCAATTTAGTTAGGGTACCGAAGGCTCAATTTGGGGAAGGGAAAAAGGGGTTGCAACGGACTTGTAACTCCACTGATGTTGCTCCTCCAGGTGATCCGTCTGCAAGTCTGCCACTTGTCATATTTGAAAAAAGCCTAATAGATGTTTCACGGTCGGCTAATTAGTAGGTAATACGCAGCCTTTATCGACGTCTATAAAAGTGTTTTGATGTACAGATGTGTCTGCAGTCATTTGGAATAAAGGTTAAAAATTAGTTTGGAATGTCCATTGCAAATGCCAGGAAGATCCATATTCAAATCAACATTTCGACGCAAGTAACTCTATAACTCTATAACAAATAACTCTACATAATCCCGAACTCTGGTAATCACATACCATCAGGTGACCCACTTGCTCGTTTGCCTCTCTATCGTATGAAGAAAAGGTTTTTTTTTGTCAATAGGCTAACGCTTGACCATAATCGCACCTGATGGAAAGCGACGATGAGGTGTAGGATGATACGCGCTTGCCTAAAAGATGCCTGTTCACTCTTGCCTTAAAGATGTCTAGAATATAGTGGTCAGGAAAAACAGACCTCGGCAGGTTACCAAGTGTGGCAGCCCTGTCCGATGCATCGCTGCGGACCCGTGATGAAATGTAAAATCGGACGTATCGCATGTTTATTTGGATTACGTGACAGCCGGGGAATTCCAGCGGATTTTCAAATATAAAGATCGATGGTTCATTTGATGGCTCACATTTTTTGGGAAACGCGCTAAAAAAAGCTGTAAAATACGAGTATCGACAAATGTGGAGTGGATTAAGTTTTGGAGTTATAAGAATAAGAAATAATTTATTGACCACAACACATTACATACAAATCTAAATAAGGACAAAACATTATCAAGTTGCGGCCAACAAGGTTCAGCCTCAGCATGTGCTACAACAACCGCTAAGCAGCCGCTGCAGCGCTGATTTTCAGGCTGTACCTTGACTACTTTACTGAGCGACGACTCAAAATAAAACATACAACATAAAAAAAAACGGACAATTAATTAATAGAAGAGTAGAATTAGCCGCGTGGTCCCCGGCAGAGTAGAATAGGCCACCCTCACTCTTACCGAGGTGTCGTAAAAGGCGACTAAGGTAAAGCTGCTGGCATAATCATCAGCACCCAGAGAAGGAAAACTCTGCATTTATATCAAAACCCTCGCCAACCCGTCTGCCAAGCGTGGTGAGTATGGCAATTACCCCTCATGTGATTGAGGGAGGCCCGTGCCCCAGCAGTGGGGACTTAAATGGGCTGATGATGAATTAATAGAAAACGGAACGATACAAGGTTACATCTATAACGTGAACCTGAATAACAAAACGCATACATACAGATCCAATAAAAAAAAATGCAACATTAATATAAATAAATTAATATAAACCGGTAATCGTCCGATAGACTAAATAAAATCTAGCGTGAGGTAGCTAAATAGACAAGAGTTTAATTTTTGAAGTCCTTCTTTCACAATTGTCGACCAAGTACCTCAATATCCGGTTACATAACCGGAATCGAGGTTCATTGTTAGGTAGATAGTTTTGAAAAAAAAAAACACTTCCCAAGCCGTGACTTTGATAGTGAAGCTTCCAAAGCCTCATTTTAGCGTTAAGTTCCCGGTTGCGCCCAACGCTGTCTCCTTGGAGCCCTGGTTAAGCTTGACTATGGACTAGAATTACTACTAGTACTAAAAGTAATAGCTTCAATTGAAGCGCCTGCAGTTTGACCTATGCAACTCTTAGACAAAGGAACCAGACCAATTATAAGATCATTTTATCAACATCCTCGGTTTGAAACCATCCCAAATGTTTCTCTTCAACGTTTCCCCTCTGACGGTGAGGTGATGCGAAATATAGGTAGAAATCATCATCATCATCATTTCAGCCAATAGACGTCCACTGCTGGATATAGGCCTCCCCCAATGACAAATATGTAGAAATAAGCATAAATATTTTTAAAATAAAACAGCGGTTTACAGTGGGAGAGCCACGCTTCGGCATGAATGTGCTGGCTCGACCGGAGTAATACGTCACGTCCTCACAGAAAACCGGCGTGAAGCAGTGCATGCGCTGTGTGAGTGAGGGTACCGGAGGACCAATCCAGGGGAAGGGGGGTTAAAAGGTAAGCAGCGCACTTGTGACACCATTGGTGTTGCAGGCGGTAATCGCTTACCATCAGGTGATCCGTCTGCTCGACCTATATCATAAATAGCGGTGCATTCGAGTGTACGATCTCCCATTAGACATAAACTCATCTATTGAGCCACTATCTCTTTGCTGCCAATCAGTGGTATTTATCGAGGTTTCTAAAAAATAGCCCAAGTACATTATACGATACGTAATAACTTCATCAAACAACAACTCCGAACTACTTCATTACCCACCTCATAAGTACCCGTCAGGGTGAACAAAAGAAGCCGAGGCTCATTCCTCATGGTGTCAAAGCAACAACTTATTCGGTAACTATTTACAATGGAAACTATTTGTCCCGTCACGCCTCCCCACACCTCACCTCCATTCACACCCCCTGGTAATGAGGTAAGCTAAGGAACCGTTAAGATGAAGGTGCTAGCCGGTTTCATGTAGTTATTGTCAAGTCATTTTGTGGAAATTATTTTATAAACGATTCCATTTATATATATAGATAGGAAAGATTTGTGGTGTCTTATGACTATTAAGCTCTTCTGTCTTTAATTCTTTAAGGAAGCGATGTTGGTGACTTGCATTATACGAGACCTTGCGGACTTTTAATAAATATCAATGGAAAGCTATCTAGTAATAAAACAATCTTTCCATTAATATTTTATTAAAAGTGGGCGCCCGCAGCGCCACTCGCGTGATCCTTGAAACATGTTCTGTTACTGGTTTTATGGGGTCAAGTTAAGTTAATTTAAGGGAAATATTTTGGAGTTTCATTATTTTGTCACATTTATAATATTAGTATGAGAAGAGTTGAAAAATATGCCCATCAATCAATAGCCTTTGTCCGTCCACAGCTAGATAAGTAACCCGTGCTGCGTTTTAATTTTTATCCCAAGCTCTTAAGGTCAGCAACAAAACGCGTGGCAGGCGATTTTACACTACGTTTACCTAACTGCTCCAATAATTGCACTTTACAATACATAGGTCTGAATTCAAAGCGTCATTACCATGATTAAATTAACACTAGTAGCGCCGAAGTGTTTCGTTGTTCACAAACCGTCGTGTTTGTCGCGTCATTCCCCTCCCAACCGGTAATGAGTACAAAACGGAATTCGATACGGAACTAAGCTTGTACGTAACACCACACGGGTGTATGTATTAAACTGCTTTGTTCGCGGGACTCCTTTTAGTCTCAAATGTGTGCACAATCGACTCAGGTAATGAATTTTGGATACACTACCTTTTTCGATGGAATAGGGAAGTTGGGGGTTGGCAATGTTAATGTTAATTGGTAATGTGTGAAAGTGTTAAAGGTTTGTTAATTAGATTTTAACAGCAACAGTAACTTCGGGCTCTAAAACGACAGCTAGTGACTCAACCGAGACAAAACATTAATTTGTATGATGTTGCGTAATGAAACTAAATAGTTTTTATATTAGGTATATTTTCAACCGTAGGAGAGCCACGTTTCGGCATGAATGGGCTGGCTCGCCCGGAGTGATAGATACTACGGCCTCAAAAAAAACCGGCGTGAATCAGCATTATGCTATGTTTCGCTGCGTGAATGAGGGTACCGGAGGCCCAATCGGAGGAAAGGGGGGCTTAAAATTTGGCAGCGCACTTGTGACTCCACTGGTGTCGCGGGTGTCCATGGGCGGCGGTAATCCTTTACCATCAGGTGATCCGTTTGCTAGTCTGCCACCTATTATTAAAAAAATGGTATGAAGTATATTTCTACTTACAGAACTTACATACACGAATGATAACAACCACTATTACAAAAAGAAAATGTAACAACAAAATATGCCTGCTATTGTCATCAATTTTGGACTCAACTTATATATTCTCAAAATTATTTAGTCCCATTCCATTAAAAATTATAGCTTATTACATAAAATAGTACGAGTGAAGGGCATGGTTTAATGTGATGAAGTCACAATAGCTCCGGTATTTTAATAACCAATACACTATAATATTATCATGGGCGCGCAATATTAAACCGATGGACCGTAACATCAATATAATTAAATCCATTTAATTAATTTTCCATTTCCCAATATAGGACTAGGCTTTCATTTTGACAGACAATGAACATAGAAGTATCGATCTCGTGTGTATGTTGGAGCTCTGCGGTTTTGGGTGAAGCGGGATAAACAACGTCAGTGAGGCATTTCGTTTCAGATATTTAAATAATAATTATTATTTATTTATTCAAGCCATCCTGCGCAGATCGTCCCACCGCCTAGCCACAGAGGGCGCCCTACATTACCTTTGCCAAGACGCGGTCCCCACTCTAGAACTGGCAAGAGCTGGATGCGAGAAGCCATGGATAGATCACGGTGGCGAACAACTGGAGAGGCCTACGTCCAGCAGTGGACTGCGATATACTGATGATGATGATTTATTCAAGTAACATGATTAATTTTTTGTTAGTTATAAAGACTTATCCTATATTAGTAAGTACAATATATTTATAAAAAGTAACATCAAATAGTTTTGTGTTTGACTGACCGGATGGCGCAATTGGTAGTGACCCTGCATCTTACGCCAAAGGTCGTGGGTTCGATCCCTGGACAAACATTCTTGCGATGAACATTTGTGTTTGTTCAGTGTCTGGGTGTAATATATGTATTTAAGTATATATTTGTGTTCCTCTGTTGTCTGATATCTATAATACAAGTACTTACGCTACTTAGTACGGAATCAGGTCAATGTATGAGAGGTTGTGAGAATTATTATTATTATTAACTCCCGCATACTTTGCAGGAGTAATTGACGTAGCCGCAGTCGAGCCTGCCCGCTATCATAGCCAGAATGCTGTTGGGGCTGCCCCATACCTGGCGCACCAGGGTGGCGCATCGCTTCCGCATAGTCCCATAGAAATGATCAACTAGATTTTAATATCTATGGCTTAAAGCAGCTTAGAAGTTTGTATATTTAAAACAATTCAAAATACGCTTTTATCATCCGTGTCAATAATTTCACATTTCTTTTTGTAAATATTTGATATTGAACAAGGTGCATTTTAAAATAAAGTAAGTGTTCACTTGTCAAGTTGTGACACACTGTGAAATACTTTATTTAAAAATGCCTGTTTTAATTGATGCGCTACAAGCGTCGAAGCCGTGTGGTCCCGGCAGAGTAGAATAGGCCACCCTCACTCTTACCGAGGTGTCGTAAAAGGCGACTAAGGTAAAGCTGCTGGCATGATCATCAGCACCCAGAGAAGGAAAACTTTGCTTTTATATCAAAACCCTCGCCAACCCGTCTGCCAAGCGTGGTGAGTATGGCAATTACCCCTCATGTGATTGAGGGAGGCCCATGCCACAGCAGTGGGGACTTAAATGGGCTGATGATGATGAAGCGTCGAAAAGTTCCTCGGGCTTGATCCCCGGGTCGGACCATAAATTTGTATCTAAGTTTTTGGTAAATATTTTTTTAGTGTTAGCCCGGAGTCTGGAAGTTGGTGGTCTTGTATCCCCATGCATCGGAAAACACGTTAAGCCGTTGGTCCTGCACCCGGTCCCTCTCCGGTCGTGTTACATCGGTGTTCCATCGGAATGAGAGAGTAAGAAGAGAAGTGGACTAGTGCTTGCGCACACACTTGAGCACTATATTATATCCAGCGTACATGATTGATCGCTGAGATTGGCCGCCGTTGCCATAATCGGTTGGAGGATTTAAAGAAACGCTACCAAAATTGCTATACAGATAAAAGAAAAAAATGGAAACAAAAGTTACATTGTCACTGTCACTACAAGGTAATGTACTATTAAGCATCAAGACGTTCCTATTTTAGAATAGAATAGAAGAACATTTATTTGGCACATTACACATTTTGTATTAACTCTTCTTAAATCGTTACATCCATTCCAATACGCAATCCAGTCGGGGGTCCACCCGCAGACCTGTATCACGGGTTTCTCTTCGAAACCTATCATAGGCTCCAGTCTCTCACACATGGGTTAATGCCAAACTTAAAGATATAATGTCAAAGTCAAAGTCAAATAATTCTTTATTTGCATAGGCTTGTACACATCACTTACAAATCGTCATACATTTGAATGACTTTAAACCATTGATAAGTACTTATGTATAATTTACATGTAAATACATATATAATGTTGATACATAAAATATACTAAAAAAATAAATAAATATATATTTTTGTAGTATATTTGCGAGAATTAGAATATTATGCGATTCTACCACCGGCTCGGAAAGTTGTTTCTGGTTGAGAAGATCCGGTAATGTAATTTATATACCTCAAAATGTAAATCTTTTGTGAGAGAAAATATACGTATCATTCATTCATTCATTCGACTTCTTTCTATCGTGGATACTTTTAATTTTCTACGAGTATCCACGATGAGTAACAAGCGAAGCGCCATCCAGAAGTGTCGCGCCAACCGTCACGCACGTCATAATACGTAAATCGACACCTCACTGTTGCCACAGTTCGCTGTGTATCGGTTTCGGGTGACTCGCGCCGGCATTGTGTAAAAGTCGCGTCGCTAATGGATTAGCAGTGGACGCGACAAAGGACTAGTGGCCGCGCTGGATGCCGCATGGCTTTTAATTGGGACGCCATATTGGTTTGCCGGATTCCTGTACACGTCACTATTTTCGAAGTAATCATTTTAGAATTTTGGCATGAATAGAAAAGTGAGGGCTATATTTTTTAGTATTGTATACAGTATGAAAAAAAGCGGTTAAAATTATATGGACAGATATTTGGCATAATACCACCATTCACAAACGGCTAAGGGCCGAGTTTACCAACTGTTCAAATGACGGTAATCACACTTTGACCGTTTTTAACAATAAGTAGTAATCAGTGGTTAAGGAGCGGTAAAAGTATGATTTTCGGTGTTTTAAAGTTGGTGAACTCAGCCATAATTAGAAAAAAAGGCTTTGCTTATTAGCGTTTTTTCTACTTAGCTGTATTTTTTTCTTAATATTTTAACCCTTACCATAATTATTCAGAATCATGATCCAGTTAGCATGATATCTATATCTAAGAGTTGTGCCAATCAAACTGATATTCTAGACCTGGTAAATTCTGATCTGTGTCCTAGGGCACGAAACGGAATTCGACGTTAGCTTACATGGACACATTGACAGCTTTGGGCTCAACATATCGCACACCTAAAACAACAAAGGGGTAACTCGAAAACACCAACTTTACAGGAGAGCGAAAAAACGGTTATTTATTGTTTTACTGGCTAAATTATAAATGGAATATGATATTATATGCATTATATATATCATTAAAAGCCTTTTAACATGTTTTTTATTCTGCTTATTTAGCTTCTTAAATTAATACTTGATAATGACTTATCACAAAAAGAAAAAATATATTTTTAAAGACGTACTTTATATTTTTTTTTATATGTATTTTCATTGTTTTTTTTTTTAAATATATGAATAAAATGCTGCAGTATTATCTATCGCTTAATGAAATAAAAAGAAGCTAGTAAGTCTACTTACTCCTTTATTGTTTTAGATAACATAGAGAAGACGTTGATAAGAAGTCAACCTTAAACCGTTGTCATTTCTAGCAAAACATAGACGTCGACGACGACCAATAGTCGGGCATGCAATTATTGTCATAGGTGGCCAGGTACGACATCATTAGTGGAAGCACTCGGTTATTGTTATCGACCCTACGCCGCCTATCGGCGGTTTGACGTCGCTTTCATTTCATTTTCCTGTTTTAATGATCACTTAAACAAAAAGCCTTAAATCGAGCCGAGGTAAATCGATCGTGAACTATTATTGGACCCGACTCGAATGGGTTTTGTATGTCATTACCGTCGCTTTTGTTCGGTAAGCAGACGGGAATGACGGGATTTGTCGGGAGCGGAGGGTGAATGGAAGCATTATTATTGTTGTGCGTTGAAGAAAAACTATTTCCGTGGAAGTTGTTAACCGATTTAGGTATTCATGTTTTGTTGGCTTTTATTATTGAAGATTCTTTGGATAATTGTTTAAGTGGGTTTTGTACTTAATATGAATTAAATTATATTGTGTGCGGCTTTAAAATTGGATTCAACTAATTCAATAAATGTTTTCTACCATCCATTTTATTAAATATTTTTAATTGACTGCTATCTGGTGAAAATTGTTCTGTAAATAACGAAATCGTACATTTATCTCCTACCTGTAAAAATGCAAAAAAGTAAATTCCTTTTGAACAAAACAACGTAATTTGGCTTTTATGTTCAGTGACTATAAATTCAAAGTTTGAAGCGCATTTTCATTCAGCCTAATTATAAAACATTAATTATGGACAGAAATTGCCGTTTCCCAGAATTTTTTCCTTGAACATGGAAACATTAACAATATTCGTATTCAAAAAGGAATAAATTAAAAAGGTGTATTTATCACATTTCACCTTTCTTTTGATGTAAATCTGCCATTTGTAAAATTAATTGCCTTTAAATGAATTCTGTTTTCCAGTTCACATTTGTAAGTACAAGTTTAGTGATGTTTTTCATTAAGAAAACACCGTGATGGGTGTCAGAACTCCTTCAATTACTTTTAATTTAAATTAGCAAGCCTTTTCATTTAACTCGAAAGTGAAGGTACAAGGGTATGAAGTTTTATTTGTGAGATACCAAGACGAGCTCACAGAAGAATAAGGTTAAAAAATATTTCGAAGTATTTTGTGGTTACTTTAAGCTCTTATACTATAAGTTGGCTTTACAGGATATCTAACAAGTTTTTTACTGTGCTAGTCATATAATAATGTCCTCCTATGCATATTTCAGCTATGGTGGTAAATAATTAAGATCAACCAAGAACGCAGGTCATTGTTCCACTTACAAATCAAATCCAGGACCTTAAACACAAACATCGCTTGACAGTACAACCCATTGGACTACTTAAAATTGAAGACTAGTTGTGTCCCAACTAGTCTTCAATTTTAAGTATTCATAAAAAAATCCAAACGAATAAATATAACTTACCTTATTAGTGTCGATTAATTCAGATGTAGATAAAATAAACTTGTGTTTGTTAATACAAATTTTCATCATCATGATTATCATTTCAGCCAATAGACGTAGGCCTCGTTAATACAAAGCCGCAACACAAACAAAGACTTTAAAAATCACCAATAACAAACGGAATTACGGGTCTGCCACAACACAAACAAGATTGAGAATTAAAAACGTTACGGACTTGTCACGATGACTTGCCGAAAGAAACTCCTGACCAAGTTGTAATATTGTTATCGTAGCTCTTAATTGGCAGAAGTTTCTCAGAAAAACTGGGAATGACTGAACGCAAGGGAAGTGTGGAGACGGGAAATGACGGATGAGTGAGCGGGAAGGGAATGACGGACGAGTGAACGGTCACAGGCTCGAGACAGGGGAGTGTAATTACTCAAAAATCCTCATGAGGAATGTATCGTTTCGAAGCGCCTTCGTTCCTTTCATTACTCGATCATGCTGAAAGGTTTCCTAGTATAAAGTAGAGATGGGAATTTTCATATCGATATTTTAGAAATATATATTTTTTTGTAAGGAAGATGGTAGCTCAGAGGATGAGAACATGAGCCTTCTGAACTCCGTAGCTTAGAATCGAAGAAAGCATTTCTAGATTTTTTCGAATATGTATTTTGATGAAATATGCGCATATTTCTAGATTTTATCGAATATGTATTTTGATGAAATATGCGCATATTTCTAGATTTTTTCGAATATGCATTTTGATGATATATGCGTATATTTCTAGATTTTTTCGAATATGTATTTTGATGAAATATGCGCATATTTCTACAATTCGCTCAGTGTGAGAAATATATATCGCGAGAAAACTTGCATGCTACGGATGGTATTTGAATACAATAGACAACAGTAATCAACAATAAGGTATTAACAAAATGGAAAATACAATGGAAGCAAAACATAAAAAGGCACACATGATTTTTTTAATTAGGCTATAAACTGTCCCACTGCTGGGCATAGGCCTCCATCATAGAAATCAAGTTATCGCTACTATGATGGGATTAGGCTTAATCACCACGCTTGCCAAATGCGGATTGGTGATCACAAACCCGAGCTATGTCCGAAAAATTCGAAACATACTTTTCGCTCGACCCGGGAATCGAACCCAGGACCACGGCCCAGTACTTAAACCACTAGACCAACAGAGTGTTCAAGGTACACATAAGAGGCAGAAAACTTCGATCTAACAAACATTTCACAATGTTAAGTTCCACCTAGGCTTGAATGTAAAAAGTGAAATGAATTTTTACACAAATATCTCAAGGTATCTACCTACTTGTAAATCGATACATCTACAATGTAACTAAAATTCCCAATTGTACTATCTCCAATGCTTGTATCTAAAATATCGCTTGCTACTGTGAAGCGTATTGTTTATAAGCAAATAAATGATTTCTGATTCTGAAAATGTGGTGACGGCGAATTTGCCAAGGTGCAGTTGCCACGTGAACATTCAAGACTATGTACATTAATGATATTACGAATATGACATTTAGTATCTGAATACAAATATGGATCAAATACTTCATTATTTTTCATTATTCCCTTTTAAACTTTTAATTCGAAGACGTAACTTGAGAGCAATTAGTTCAACAAAACTTTATCTTACTCTACAATATCGAATTAAGATTCAGTGACAGCAACAGTTCACTAACGCGATAGGTCACTGTCTCATTTGGATTCCGCCTCTATTCGAATATATTCAAAACTTTTATGTTCGTTACGGTTTTGGTTAAAGTTAAGTCCACAAACCTTATATAGATTTAGAAGTGCCACGGTGTTGGCGTGTTATTAATCATCATCATCATCATCATCAGCCCATCGCAGTCCACTGCTGGACGTAGGCCTCTCCAATTGTTCGCCACTGTGATCTATCCATGGCTTCTCGCATACAGCTCTTGCCAGCCATCCTGCGCAGATCGTCCCCCATAGCCAGAGGGCGCCCTACATTACGTTTGCCAAGACGCGGTCTCCACTCCAGAACTCGTTTACCCCATCGGTTGTCGGTTCTGCGGCTAATATGGCCAGCCCACTGCCACTTAAGCTTGCTAATCCGGTTGTGTTATTAATACCAGCTTCTATTTGTAGCTTTTGAATATTGTATTATGTGACTGCGTCGGAGGCACAGTGGTTAGTGGGTCGCATTTTAAAGCGATGGCTGCACAAGAGGTCCCGGGTTCGATCCCCGGATCGGGCAATAAATTGTACCTAAGTTATTGGTTAGAAATTCTTAGTGGCAGCCCGGAATCTGGAAGTTGGCGTTCTGGGTACGAGACCTCAGACGTTAAGCTGTTGGTCCTGCGCCCGATCCCTCTCTGGTCGTGTCACAGTAGTGTCCCATCGGAAAATGAGGTTAAGGGAATAGAGAGTGAATTTGTGTTTGCGCACACACTTGAGCACTATAATATATCCTGCGTACGTGAAAACATTAACAAACAGTGATTTTATTGTGCACAACCAATCTGGATCCTTTTGACATAATTTGTTGACTAAATGGAAACGATTGTTTGCGTACAAAAATCATGTAAAATAAAAATGAAAACGAAAAACCTCGCTGCGGCATAAGAATTTTCCTTATTTTCTAAACACGACAAACATCACACAGTACTCCAAGAGGACAATTCTCAAAGGCAAAAAAAGAGCAAACAAGCTCGCAATATGAGCGTTTGCAAACCGACACATTGTAGCGGAAAGTTAACGAGCGCGCGTATCCGCGACACGCGACATGCCAGTAGCGACACGCGACAAGCCACGAGCGACAAGTGACGCGCTACAAGCGGCAAGCAGTGAAGATCGCAACATATAAATAAAGTAGCAGAAGTTCTTTTTCTTTTATTTTATTTTATACAAGATAAAAAAGAAATCGATTTTTACGTTGTATTTTTGATGGTAAGCATTGCCGCTGCCCATGGACACCCAAAAAAATCAAAATCAAAAAATCAAAAATGTCTTTATTCAATTAAGTCCATACAGAACATTCATGAATGTCAAATATTATCTAATCTACCGCTGATTCGGAATGTCAATTTCTACCGAGAAGAATCAGCAAAAAACTCAGTAGTTACTCTTTTCAAATAATATGGTGATTACAATATTCATTCTCATACAAATTATGATTACAGTGACAGTATGATATATAATGCTTATAATCAATATCGTTTAGATAAATCGTCAAAGAAAAATTATGAAATGAATTATACATTAGAGGACAGGCGAAGAGATCAACATGTCCAGGAATCCTTATCATTCAAATAATCATCTACTTTATAGTAGCCTTTCTGCATTTATCCGTGACACCAGTGCAATCACAAGTGCGCTGCTTAAAGGTTGGCACCCCTTTCCCCCGGATGGGGCCTCCGGTACCCTCACTCACGCAGCTAAACACAGTACAGTGCTGCTTCACGCCGGTTTTCTGAGAGGCCGTGGTATCACTCCGGTCGAGCCGGCCTACATGCCAAATCGTAGCTCTTGAACGTTCGATTATCTATTGTATTTCTATAATTACTCTCACTCATCTCAGAGCATGTCATTTCCAGTTGCGTTCAAAGCTGTCGCTTCGGAGCCCGAATTACGTTTGGACCAAAATCCAGGATTCATACAGGAATATAGGTAATAAATATTGATTTCTATTATTTTTAGCCGTCCTCAAAAAACGAGGCGGTTCTATGTTCGAGTGTATGTATGCTTTTTTGTTTTATGTATGTTCGAAGAAAACGATGGAGGGACCAATTCGATGCTCACCCAAAGGATTGGACTACTGTGGATCGTGACCGAAAACGTTGGAGGGTAGGCAGGCCTTTACCCTGCAGTGGGACAGTACAGGCTAACAATAATATTAAAATAATAAGCGCGACAGATAATATCAACATAAATAGCCCAAATTGTCAGTATCTGAGTCAAAAGAAGAAAATTAAAAATTCTCAATAGAACAGTAAAATCAAATAAATAAAATAGAATTAAATTAGATTTTTTTAATAAAATGTCAATAGTATTAAATATGTTCATTATGTCAAAAAACTACGGTGCTTGTAGCAGATTTGACCAAAACTGTCTGCAAATAGGTCTATTTAACAATAATATTAAAATAATAAAATGTTTTTTGGATTTTTGCATTGCATTATAACTATAATGTATCAATACGGGGATTAACACGCTATTTATTATGTTAAACAACTATTTTTCATGTAAAATTTTTGTAAATTGTTTTCAAAGTTGCACCAGTATTTGTGCCTGATTGTATTAATTTGGAGGCTCAGCTGATGATGGCAGGTCAACTCCTCAACGGTTAGGAGTTAAAAGATAACTCTTTCAATACTGTACCCACGTATTGAAAGATTATGCTGTTACTTATTGGGACGGCTGTCGAAAAAAAATGTTCACTTCAGATAACATTTTATAACGTACACTCGAAAAAAGGTCTCTGATTTCGCGGATGTTCATGGGCGGCGTTGATTAGGTACTTTCCATCAGGTCCATCAGGTGACCCGATTGCTCATTTGTCTGACTCTAGCATAAAAAATGTGTTACTGATATTACCTGTTGTAAAATTGAATGTATTACAAGGTTAGTGTCTAGATAGTATTGGGTGCCGAGTTCGTGGTTTTTGAAGGTGGTTTTATTGTAAAAATGATTATTGTGTGTCAAGTGAGTTGTTTGTAATCAGTAATATTACGTATTGCATATATCCAGCATCTGTCTTCCCCCAATGGCTACAACCTCTTCTTTGTCAAAAGGCTGTTTCTGGATAAGCCTTATCTAGGGTTTAGCGCGCTAAACTTCACGAAGTTTTGACTAAGCATATTAATAAATAAATAATAATGATATTGACTGACCGGATGGCGCAATTGGTAGTGACCCTGCCTCTTACGCCAAAGGTCGTGGGTTCGATCCCCACCCTGGACAAACATTCGTGCGATAAACACTTGTGTTTGTTTGGTGTCTGGGTGTGATATATGTATTTAAGTATATATTTGTGTTCTTCTGTTGTCTGATATCTGTAACACAAGTGCTTAAGCTGCTTAGTACGGGATCAGGTTAACGTATGAGATGTTGTGAGAATTAGTATTATTATTATTATTATTTACATAAGGCTGTTTTTGCCAAAAATCACATTAGATGTTCGTGGACTTTCTCTACACACAGATATCGAAAACCGTGTTCCTAAAGTAAAACAGCTACTCTTAAAGTGGCTGTTGTACATTACTAGTTTAAAGCAAGTTTAAACATACGATATCTTCAAACTAATAATGACGTTATAAACATTTTAAATTATAATAAAAAAATAAATCAATATAATTATTTACGTTACACGAACCGACACAATAGACACAACTAGCAAAATAAAAACAAACGTAACGCACGTCCACCGAGAGATGATAACCCTAGCCGCAATAAAAACGTGACGTCATAACCCGAGAAATGAGCATCGGGACGCGGCTAGTACACGTGCCCTCATTAGCGCCCAATTACCGCGCGGCGACCCCACGAAACTCACATTTAAATTTCGAACGCCCCCAGCTCACAAATTGCGATTTTTCACCAATAAAAAAAGGGAAATACCGGTTCGAATTTTAAACGGTTATTGTTTCTTTTTTATGTTAATGGCTCGTATTGAAATTTCTGAACGGATGTTTCGGATATTGCCGTAGGCCGTTTAGCCCTAACGACTGGACAAGATTGTGTTGCCGGTTTTATTGTTGTTGTTCCGATTGTTTTTGTTGGACCTAATTGTGTTTCTTGGCTTCCGTAAAATTAAGCCTCTCACGTAAAAGTAATATCAATTTTCTCGTCAGCGCGGAAGCTCTTTTAATAAAGATATAATAATCCCTCCTTCCGTGAAACACTTCATTAAGACACTCAAAGAGGCTCGGGAGCGATTATCAAGTCTGATAGCTTTCAGCATGGCAACACCATATTATATTAGGATTTTTTTTCTCTTGGCGGCTCATCTTTGACCGCGGGGTGGGCCCCACTTTACGTAATTATCACCCCCTGTCATGGCACCGGTTTGGAACGCGTATTTTTAATTTCCCGCCGAAATTTCGAGCGTTTGTAAGAATTTAAGTTATTGAGGGCAACGCAGTTACTTCTTCGAGACAAAATTATTTATTTCGCAAGATTATTTATTGTGTAAGCGTTCAGATAGTACACAAAGATGGGGACTGTGTCAATAGCGTACTAGACCGGTTCCTTAACATAGTGACGCGCTGTGTACCTCCGATGTCCCTTATTGGTCCACCGTTAGTGGATATCGGAAAAACAAGTTAAACTATATTCTAAATTGTAAATTATAAATTTTATTAATTAGTACGTCACCAATAAAACTATAATAATATATTTATAAAGATAAAGATTTCTTTATTGGCCACAGAATACAAATTTAAACCCGAGTTACATAAATAGAACAAATTCTGTAGCCTACAAGGCCAAACTTCCGCATTTGCTACAGTGGCCGAAGCGGCTGCAGCGCAGAAGCTTGATTCTCGGGCTCATGAAATTTATTTTCATACGACATATATCACTAAAAACATAGTTTTTTTGTATGGTTTTTAGGTGATATCCGCCATGTTTTAAAAATATCACGAGCACAAGAAGTGGGCTCCTGGTTGTCAGGCGGAGCCTTGGAATAATATATATGGAATTTAATCTTGTAGACAACAGTAATAATAACCATCATCATCATCATCATCTTAGTGTTTAGTCCCGGTTGCGTCCCAAGCTGTCGCTCCGGAGCCCAGGGATCGCTTTCCAGCTTTTACTCCTCCACTTCCAATCCAATTTGGTCAATATTAATAGGATATATTTACGTAGCCCACCGAATTAGCAAACTGAAGTGGCAGTATGCTGGTCATATTAGCCGCAGAACTGACAGCCGTTGGAGCCGTAAAGTCCTTGAGTGGAGACCGCGACTCGGTAAGCGTAGTGTAGGACGCCCTGCGACAAGATGGGATGATGACATTCGAAGGCTGGCTGGTGTGGGCTGGATGAGAGTGGCAGTGGCGTGCATTAGGGGAGACCTATGTCCAGCAGTGGACGAGTGTGGTTTGCTGATGATGATGATGATGATGATTTACGTAGGCAAAAGGTGTTCCCCGTTGCCACAGGCCATCATTGAAAGGCCACCCTCTAACCTGAACCTGCTGAAGTATATAATGTATAGAGGTACTCTGATTTTAAATTATGCGAACTTAGCTGACAGATGAAAATGTCAAATTCTCATTCATTTTAACATTTTACATCGGTGAAAATAAGCGAAAATATATGGGAATGACAAATTGACAAAAAGTCAGATTTTTGCCTCGACTCCTTCCTTAAGGTGACGGGTAGGGCACACTAGCGATGCCAATCGATTTTAATCTTTAGTTACTAAACCGGATCAGTTTTAAACAATTTCGGGGTAATAACCTCTCGGTAAACACTTATACTATTTATTAAATAACCATACACAAATGTTTGGTCCAACGCGTAAGCGAAAAAATTGATTCACGCCAAAATTGATTAAGTCAAAAGTGGCTGCTTTTGGCGTGAATCAATTTTTCGCGTACAAAAACGGACCCAAAATTTGTGTGGTTATTTAATAAATAGTATAAATATTTGCCGAGAGGTTGTAACCCCGAATTGTCTAAAACAGATCCGGTTTAGTGGCTAAAAATTAAAATCGATTGGCGTCGCTAGTGTGCCCTTAAACGTTTCCTAAACTATTCTCTGGTAAAAGCACAAACCAAGTAGTGCTTATTAAATAAAACAGAGTTCAGTAACAATCAGGCACTCGGAACGGATCTGAGAACATCAAGATGTTACGTAAATGACGTAAACAATTAAATAAATAATAAATAAAAAATTCTTTATTCAATTTAGGTCCACACAGAACACTTATGAATGTCAAAATAGGTACATAATATTTACCGCTGGTTCGGAATGTCGATTTCTACTGAGAAGACACCAGCAAGAAACTCAGTAGTTACTCTTTTCAAATATTTATGTTGTTACAGGTTACAGAGTTTCAATTGAGAAGAGAAAAAAATACAATTATGAAGGTTAATAGACTACTATGAATAACAACTCAAAATATTAATCAATTAACATGACCAAGAATCCTTATCATTTAAATAGTCTTGTACACTATAGTAACCTTTCTTCATTAGGCAGGTTTTGATATGAGACTTAAACTTATCCAGTGATAGGTTAATGACATTTTGTGGTATCTTATTAAATATCTTAATACTTAAGCCAACAAATGAATTACCGATTTTATGTAGTCTGAGAACCGGGACGGCAAGCCTATGTTTATTTCTAGTGTTAAGACTATGACTATCGGACTTCTTATTCGAATTCTTATTTCATCATAAACCAGGAGCCCAATTCTCGTGCTCGTGATATTTTGAAAACATGGCGGATATCACCTGAAAACCATACAAAAAACTGTGTTTTGGTGATGTATGTCGTATAAAGAGAAATGTCACGAGCCCGAGAATTGGGCTCCATGTGTGTCTCACTCGAACAAAAGGCTCTCTCTCGTGCATGTTCCATGCGCGTCTTTTGTGCCGAGTATGTCTGTGGGCTGCACTTAGCACAAAAGACGCAGCAGACCGGCTCGCAGATGGCTCGGCGAACTTGACGCCTTTTGTAGGAAATGGACGAACAAATATTATTTTTGACTCTCTGGGTACAGTGTGCTATAAGTGATTTTTGTCAAATGTTCACATCTTTTTCGTAGGTTTAAACGATAAGTTTAAGTAATATCCTCTAACCGATTACGGCTGCGGTAGCCAATCTCAACGATCAGCCACGTACAAAGGATATATTATAGTGCACAAGTGTGTGCGCAAACACAAGTGCACTCTCTATTCCCTTACTCTTATATTCCGATGGGACACTACTGTGACACGACCGGGGAGGGAATCGGGCGCGGGACCAACGGCTTAACGTGCTTTCCGAGGCACGGGGGTACAAGACCGCCAACTTCCAGACTCCGGGCTGACATTGAAAATTTCTTAACAGAAAAACTTAGGTACAAATTTTGGCCCGACTCGGAATCGAACTCGGGACCTGAAGCGCAGCCGTCGTTTTAAAGTGCGACGCACTACCCACTGCGCCACCGAGGCAGTCACGCTAAGATTATTTTGATGTTGACTGTACTTGGGTGTGTATTTTGATGTTGACTGTACTGTTAACTTGGGTTTCATATATATATTTTTAGATTATGGTGTACATACGAGCAGACGGGTCACTTGATGGGAAGTGATTACCGCCGCCCATGGATATCTGCAACACATGAGGCATTAATAATATCCTTCAACAGATTTCGGCTAAGGCGGCTAATCTCAACCATCAGCCACATATACGCAGGATATATAGTGCTCAAGTGTGTGCGCAAGTAAAACTGCACTCTCTATTCCCTTGCCCCCATATTCCGATGGGACACCAGTGTGAAATAATATTTTTATCTCTTTATACACTTCAAATGACATTTTATAGCAGTACTTACACTCGAGAAAATGTTTTACCGAAGTCGGCGCCTAATCTCTGTTGAATAATTAATTGTTGTATTAAATTACGAAGTATTGGGCGCCGACTTCGGTAAAACCTTTTCTCGAGTGTACTGTTATAAAATGTTATTTGAAGTGTATAAAGAGATTAAAATATTATTTGACACTTTTTAGTTCGTGGTATTTGAAGGCGGTTTTTTTTTCGCAGATTTTTTTTATGTTAGACATATTCTATAGAAAATATTAGGTAAATAAAGTAAGAAATATCCGCCCCTCTCTTTGCTAATTTGCAATGCCTACCAAGGCGCATATGTCGTTTTGATTGTGTAATTTTACCATATACCTAGTCGCATAGTCATATGTAATGCGAATAAAATAAATAAACGAGATATTTCTAAACGAATAATAATACGATGTATGATCACCGTATTTTTATTCGTTTAGAAATATCTCGAGGGCATTAAATCAGTTAAAATGGAAAAATGATTGCCTTAATCAGTTAAAGCTATCATTTTTCCCCAAGAAACACACATGAATAAAAATCTTCCCATACAAAAGTAATCAACTGATTGATGGGATTACTATGGGAAAACGATTTTTATTGAGATTAAACCCATTTTTACTTAACGAATAATTATTGTTAAATCAGTACAATGATAATAATAATAATAATTTATTTATCTCAGACAACGAGATACATAAAAAATATTTCATTGGCCCTTATCATAAATACCTTATATTATATAGTATAACATATATACAAACCTGTGCGGATAAAGAATGGGATCAGAAATGGCGGCGCATCTATTCACATCTCGCTCGCACACTATTTGCGTCTATACTCGCACTCGTGGGGTGCAATAATACAATTCTCTTTATAAATAAAATATATTATAAATACGTCTACTATAAAACAACGAGTATGTGACAACTAAAATAGCATTACAGCTATTTATTCATTCATTAAAGAATGAATGACATCTTTTTTGCTTTGAATTTTTGGATTTTAGGTAGAGTACTTTTGGCTACGTATTTTTGATTTGCACTAGATTTTTTCATATTCATCAGTTCTTTTTCGATGTACAGAATCGACACTTCATAGTGACGGACAAAGTCAGTCATGTATGCCGTTTGAAAAGAGTTAGGAGTCGCTCGGATCCGGGCGTGAATACCTGCCAAGTAAAATCTATTACAGTAAGGTTACTTTGCCTTGCCAGCGCCAAAAATTGAGTTTTTTTTTACATGAGCAAATACAGTGTCGGTCCGTCTTATAGTGACACTCCCATTGCAATCACAACATTTTGGATCACTGTGTCTTCTCTTTCTATTTCCTTTAGTCACTTACAGTCACTTTTTCGGGTGTCGAATACATTCGTTAAGCTTCATATGTATTTAGGTATATATTTGTGTTCCTCTGTTGTCTGATATCTGTAACACAAGTGCTTAAGCTGCTTAGTACGGAATCAGGTCAACGTATGAGATGTTGTGAGAATTATTATTATAATAATTATATTCAGCTTCGGTTGTACCTACTGCAAGACGATTTGGGTGTTTTTATGCAAGCAACAATCTTGTCGCGTATTTATAGCCATTATTTTTTATCTACATCAATCATATCTTTTTCAGCCAATATGCGTCCACTGCTGGACATTGACTTTGCCCAGCGTTTTCTACATCCAAGTAAATAAAACACATTCAAGGGATTTCCGCGATCTGCACCCCTTTTTGATAGGAATACTTTCACCATGTTAATTTCAGGCAATAGACGCCCACTACTGGACATAGGCCTTCCCCCAATATTCTCCACACAGATCGTTCCTGTGTCGCCCGCATCCAAGGGATTCCCGCGACTTTCACCAGATCGTTGCACCTGGGTGGCCTGCCAAGCTCTTTATTTAATTACAGAAAAAATAAAAAAAAGTATTTCGATAACATTGACGTCCAATTTGGATCTGTGGTAGTGAATGCTGCCTCTGGTGCAAGGGTTACGGGTTGGATCCCCGCACAGTACAAACATTTGAGTGCATGAACATGTCTTTTTGTATTGGTCTGGGTGTTTTCTATGTATTTACAAAAGAAAAGCAAAAAATGTATATATTGGTAATTCCACTGTTAGTTCTGATATCCGTAACACAGGTGCTTGAGCTACCTATCTCGGAGTTAGATCAATGTTTGTGATATTGTGTAATATTTATTTATTTATTGACGATATTTCATTGATTCTTCACGCTTCGCAGTGTACTGTGGCTGGTGTTGCCAGCAACATTAAAACGTTCCGCGCGCTCGGCCGCTACGCCATGCGTGACACGCCCGCCGGACCATATTTTTAAACTCAGTTTTGTTTATGCAAAACGTCACGAGTGTCTCTGCATTTTCTATTTGGACGTTTTTGGGGCCGTCTGCAAATTTGCATGTCCGTCTAGTGGAGGTGCTCAAACATTTTGAGATTCTTTTTTTCTTCTGCATACCTCTTAATCCTATGCGTATAATAATACTAAAAATCTTACCCTAAGACTAGAAATTGGTGAAATTCTCTCTAATTTTGGCAGTAATCTTACCTGAAACAAATAAAAATATTTATTAGTTTTTACATAAAAAATTAAAGTATCCGCCTATAAACTGTCCCACTGCAGGACTAAAGCCTCCATCATAGAAATCAAGTTATCGCCACTATGACGGGATTAGGCTTAATCACCTCGCTTGCCAAATGCGGATTGGTGATCACAAACTCGAGCTGTGTTCAAAGGACTCAAAACATACTTTTCGCTCAACCCGCGAATCGAACCCTGGACCCTGAGATCACAGCCCGGTACTTAAACCACTAGACCAACTGGGCGTTTAAACTTTGACAACCACCGAATTTGTTGTTTTCAGGGACGGAGAAGTGAATCAGAGCTGCTATTAAATATAACGACGCGGGCGCTGACGGGCTGGCAGTTATGTCGACGCTAGTGTGATAGTGTACGTCAAATGCTTTTGTTTATCATATTCCAAGTTAAAATAAAATGATAGAATGTGAGACTAAGGCATCAGCATAGGGCTGCTAAAAATGAGAACCCTTAAATTTTAAAGAGGTCTCTTTATTGTCTCACTTTTTTGCCAAAAAATGAGACACTAAAAAGCTTGAAAAAATTTTCTGCGAAAAAAACCACCTTCAAAAACCACGACTTAAAAAGTGTAAAATAATATTTTTATCACTTTAAACACTTTATTAAATATCTTCCAAGTAAACAAAAATACAAGAAAATTAAGACAGTTAATAAGAACTAAAAGTAAATAAAAAAGAAAGTTAAATTTAAAGTCCCCAAAATGCTGGCAGCATTTTGGGGACATTGCCACGGGGACCTACTTTGTTTTAACTTTCCTTTTTATTTACTTTTAGTTTAATTTTATTTCTTGGTTACTGTCTTTAAACACTTCAAATAACATTTTATAACAGTACACTCGACAAAAGGTTTTACCGAAGTCGGCGCCTAATCTCTGTTCTGTTCTGTTCTTCGGTAACACCTTTCGAGTGTACTGTTATAAAATGTTATTTGAAGTGTATAAAGTCATAAAAATATTATTTTACACTTTTTGCGGTTTTTTTTTCGATGAAAAATTTTTTAGGTCATAGATAGCAGATGAGCGGACGGATCACCACCACCAAACGTAACGTTTTTTCTCACGCTTGTTTCAAATATGTTAATAAATATGTAAAGAACTCTCTTATCTTACAAAATTATACTGACCGAATAATATAGAGAATTCTCGGCATGATTTCAGAAGGCGTCCTGGGAGCGAATTAGTGAGCTACGTGACCAAACTGGTGATTTTTTGTCCTCGCAAAATATTATGGAAAGTTTACACTGTGCGACCAAACTTGTCAATAAAAAACCGCGGTTTTTAACAAAGGTTAAACACTTCACATTTTAAACATCATTGAAAACTGGGGCTAACATACAGAATCCCTTTCACACGAAAGAGACTCGCAGTGTATGTGAAAAAGACGGGAATGAAGATTGGGTCACGAATTCGTTGCAAAGGGCCCGGGGGGGGGATTCCCCTGTTAAAGGGTTGCAATGTAAGACGGCAGTCACTTAAATGAAATGAAATGAAAATATTTGAAATGTGCTAAAAAGCCCATACGGTCCCGTCAAGAAAAATGTTTTTAGTTCCTTACTCTAAGTCTCCTAGAGGGCGCTGTAGTCAACTTGACGTGACGTCATGTCACTTTTAACTAGAAAACAATCAAGTTGCTTGTAACAACACTTCACTTGTTCAAATATGATATCTAGTTTAGAAGTTATGAGGGAACATAAGAACAACCATACAGACAGGTCAAAATCATAACCCTCCTTTTTGCTTCGCCGTAGTCGGGTAATTACTAGACACCCCAAATCCTGAATCATTGTCTTAGCATACCCCTGGCTCCAACGCGACGTTTTGGATACAACTGGGAATTACACGATACGATGAGGTGTCAATATATCTTTTCGTGTAAAAGCCTAACAAGAATGACTTATTTCTACAATGAGCCCCTACAGAATCGTTGACTGCTAACGAGGACTTTACAGAACAATAATTATGTCGCTCTGTGACCTTTTTCCTTTGATCTCCACTTAAAAATGTAATCTCATGTTTTTATTACCTAAAGCGAGGTGGCAGTGAAAAACGAGCCAAAAGATGTAAAATAGAAACACCCCAACGTCAAAGTATTTAGGGAATACCTACTTATACAGCGTGATTTTTTGGAAACTTCTCGAGGGCAACTTATTATTTAAAAAAACCCCTAAGGAACATAGCGTCTATAAAAAACTCCGTCCCATAGCAATGTTCTTCTTCAAACCGATATTTCCGTTATGGCGGCCAATCTCAGCGATGAGCCATTGGCGATTATAAGTGCCCAAGTATTTGCGCTGATATTATAAGTTATTTTTTGTATATAAACTGGTTTTGCATTTGACCTCATCTCATCTGATGGTGACAATAAGGTCTAAGATGAAGCGTGCTTACCCAGAAGAAGCCTATTCACTCTCGACTTAAAGACACATAAATTGTAGCTCTCTGGGAATATAGAAGCCGACAAGTTGTTCCATTCCTTAAGTAGAGTGTCTATTACCTTGTCTTCATATGTCGATAGGACACCCGGAGTACCATACAGATTGCTATAATGATAATTCTCACAACATCTCATAGGTTGACCTGATTCCGTACTAAGTAGCTTAAGCACTTGTGTTACAGATATCAGACAACAGAGGAACAATATATACTTAAATACATATATTACACCCAGACACTGAACAAACACAAGTGTTCATCGCACGAATGTTTGTCCAGGGTGGGGATCGAACCCACGACCTTTGGTGTAAGAGGCAGGGTCACTACCAATTGCGCCATCCGGTCAGTCTATGTCGCTATGATTTTTTGGGCATAGCAATTTTTTGCATTTTATCCTTAAGTAAATATGCACTCAAAAATATTTCGACAGTCTTCGGTGGGTATTTTGGGTGTCAGCTCATTTTGACAAAATTCGTCGACATCGATTTGTCGATGGAGGGCGGTCTAATACTGTGCGTTTTTCCCGGAACTTTCTACCACGTACCCCAGTTCTGTGGAACGGTTTGGCTGCAGGAGTATTTCCGGACGGCTACGACTTAGGGCCCTTCAAGAGCGTACTCTTTTTTAAAAAGGCCGGCAACACATTAGCGATCTCACTGATTTCGCGGATGTTTATGGGCGGCGATGATTACTCTCCATCAGGTGACTCGCTTGCTCGTTTGTCCGCCTCTAGCATAAAAAAAAACATACCAATGTCTCTGGTAGCTTAGTCGCTAAAGCAGTTGGCCGGTAAGCAAAAGATCCTGGGTTCAAGTCCCGCCATATTGCATCACCTTAGTATGGGGAAGGGATTTTTTTTTAGTAATCAACAAGAATCTACAATTTTGCAACATCAGCAAAACTAAAACGACCACTGAAGTTATACGACCCGTTTAGAGCAGTGGTTTGTGCGCCGGTTGAGACGCAAGGGTCGCGGGTTTAATTCCCGCACCATCACAAATGTTTGTTTGTGAAACATATATTTGTGTTGGGTGTAGGTGTTTGTGGTACCTTCGTTGTTCCTGGTTTCCATAGTACAAGGGAAAACCTTAGTTTGGGACCATGCCAATGATGTTGTCTCAATTTATTTATTTATTTTATTTTTATTTAAGATTAATTCACAATAGACATTCATCAAGTGTCCTTTACCCAAAGGCTGCCTGGAAGAGATCGCTCATAGTGATAAGGCCGCCTTCGTTGTACACATCTCTAGTTTTTAAGTTTTCATACTTTATTTTGAGTGCAATAAAAGTATATTCATTCAATCATTAGCTTTGAACAGCTGAGGTCACTTCTGACCTGCTTTCTTTTAAAAGTTACCCACCTTACCGTATAAAACACCTCGAACTTGGCCCCTTTCTACAACGACCCCCCGCAGAACCGTTATCGACTCCTGTGACTTGTAACGACGAATTTATACAACAATATGATAATTAGCCTTTGTGTCCTGACGTGTCGGCCAAGTTCCTCGCATCTCTCAACTTTATTTATGTTTTGTACGAGATAAGGGTGCTGCCTAATAAATTTATTATTGTTTTAGCCTAGTTCTTGTTATTGTTATTGTGCGAGTTCGAGTTTGTTTAAATTAAGTTCATGGGTTTGGGATAGCTCTTCTATTTTAGGCATGTTTTGATGTATTTTTACGGGGTTGAATTAAGCCTCCTTTGTGGCATTGGGGAGTGGTTTACTTAGCATATTGTTGGAGCAACATCGTTGTGGGACGCAGTGCAAGAGTGACGTCACAGCGGCCGGCGCGGATGACCCCCGCGACGCAGCATCGCACACTCTGCCCGGGACCCCCCCGCCGATACTAGGCTTCGCGTCTGACCTATTCTTTGTAAATCAACCGGCAGATTACAGCCCCTATTTAATCTACAGTCCGCTTTTTATTTATATCATCATCATTATCAGCTCATTTAAGTCCCCACTGCTGGGGCACGGGCTTCCCTCAATCACATAATTCCATAATTGCCATACTCACCACGCTTGGCAGACGGGTTGGCGAGGGTTTTGATATAAATGCAGAGTTTTCCTTGCTGATGATCATGCCAGCAGCTTTACCTTAGTCGCCTTTTACAACACCTCGGTAAGAGTGAGGGTGGCCTATTCTACTCTGCCGGGGACCACACGGCTTTTATTTATATATTCATCCTTAATCGTTAGGACACTAACACATACGATTCCGGAGGGGATGATATTACTCGCTATCCCGTTTTGTCATACACTAAAGAAGGGCTAGCGCGGTTAGCGGTACGGTCCAGTCCCGGCTGTGGGGTTCCCGACCGTATTTTTTTTTAATGTAATAGTTGGCAGACGAGCAGACGGATCACCTGATGGTAAGAGATTGCCGCCGCCCATGGTCACCCGCAACCCAGTGGAATCAAAAGTTCGCTGCCAACTTTTATCCCCCCTTTCCTCCGGATTGGGCCTCCGGTACCCTCATTCACGCAGCAAAACACAGCACAGTGCTGTTTCACGCCAGTTTTATGTGTAATTGCGTTGAGATGGACACCACAGGGGTTTTAGTTAGAGTTAGAGTCCCACACACCATTTTGTTTCCTACATGAGACCAGATGACGGCCATGATGAAAGATTAAGATTTCTTAATTGGCCAAAGAACACAAATCAAACATGAGTGACATAATTACACAAGTATGACAAATTCTGTAGCCAACAAGGCCCGCCCTCAGCATTTGCTGCAGTGGCCGAAGCCGCTGCTGGTCACGATCGTTTCCCCTGGGGAAAAAGGGCCTTTTTTGCAAAGCCTAGCCTGTAGCCTTTTCAGACCATGCTTGTGTTCACAGTTACATAACAAAACCAAAACAAAACCTTTATACGACCCGTTTGGAACAGTGGTAGTGAATTCTGCCTTTGGTCCAAGGGTTGCGGGTTCGATCCCCGCACAGTACAAACATTTGTGTGTATGAACATGTCTGTTTGTATTGGTCTGGGTGTTTGTATGTATTATCATACTTATAATACATACAAACACCCAAACCAATACAAACAGACATGTTTACAAAAGAAAAGTATTATATGTATAAATTTGTAATTCCGCTGTTGATTCTGATATCCGTAACACAGGTGCTTGAGCTACCTACCTCGGAGTCAGATCAATGTATGTGATGTTGTGAAATATTTATTTATATTTATTTATTATTTATAAACCAACACCGGTTAGTCATTAGGGTAGTGTAGAGTTGTGCATTGAATACGGCGATGGATAATGTTCAAGAGTTTAGTCGGAAAGCATAGCACGTTTTTGAGTGGTGGGTTTCCTTAGTCCAGCTACGGACAGAGAGGGTCAATTCCTATCATTATTCCCAAAATTTCTTCTTGTTGACCTTTTCAAGGCTCGCAACTCTTAAAGATAAAGTACTAATTTATTTAGCCCACCGAATTAGCAAACTGAAGTGGCAGTGGGCTGGTCATATTAGCCGCAGAACTGACAGCCGTTCGAGTCGTAAAGTCCTTGAGTGGAGACCGCGACTCGGTAAGCGTAGTGTAGGACGCCCTGCGACAAGATGGGATGATTCGAAGGCTGGCTGGTGTGGGCTGGATGAGAGTGGCCGAAAATCGGGAGCAGTGGCGTGCATTAGGGGAGACCTATGTCCAGCAGTGGACGAGTGTGGGTTGCTGATGATGATGATGATGACTAATTTATTTACAATGTTTTGTGAAAATTATGCGGCGTGCACAAATTGAACGCAGCGCTATTAAAAACTACGTCTGCAGAGATATCATTCCGAATCGAAGAGTAAAGGTAAGGCGTAAAAGTATAAGGTAAAGAACATAATAATGTTTCGCCACTCAGATGAATAGTATGAGCGAAGTCACGGAGAAAGACGGTATTGAAAACCGATATTTACAACCGTGTTAATCACAAAAACTCCTTTTCAAAACTTATGGTTGACAAATACGTACACAGCGATGAATGTAGGTACAACATCGGTTAATTAGCCAGTAGACTAAGCACAAATGCATCGGTGCCCGGCGCTGATGCGCGGCTGACTGAGCATCGCCCAGCTCCGTGCGCGCGTCAAAGGTCATTAGCAGCTCCAGTCCACGTCATTGCAGTCATTAATGACTAGACACCACGAATCACTATGCTATTATAAATATAAAATTTACAAGAGTATAGATAATGACTCTGTCTATGTCGTCAACCTATCTGGTTAACGGGCGTCCTCTTTTTCCCTTACCTTGGCCACCAGTGTGTTACGGATTGGCTCCATCTACCGTTACATCGACGAGCCAGGTGCCCTGCTCACTGCCATTTGAGTGACATCACGCGTTACCCAAATCCACCACCTTGGTTCGTTGGCGCCTGAGAGCGCCGTTATCACCCATATCTTAGCTCTTAGTTTTATTCTATATTTACTTACTTTATATTCTATTTTATACAGTTGATAGTATAGTTTATGCATTAGGCCGTCACCAATACATCACTCACCGACTACGAATCCACCCTTCTAGCCCTAGACATAAAATTACCTTAAGTCCAGACTAGCCCACTAAAATAATTTATATAATATTAACATGATTAAACTCGAGGAAGATGTTTGTTGCATAAATAATCATGATCTAGTTCACAACAGTGCTGACGCCGACACTGCGCTGACACACTTTGTAAATGCCGTACAACGCGCAATTGTATCAAATATGATGACGGTTAAAATAAGATCTAAAAATAGAATTACAGAACATAGATGTTATTAAATCTAATATATAAAATTCTCGTGTCACAGTTTTCGTTGCCATACTCCTCCGAAACGGCTTGACCGATTTTGATGAAATTTTTTGTGCTTATCCGGTATCTATGAGAATCGGCCAAAATCTATTTTTCATCCCCCTAAATGTTAGGGGTAGTCCACCCCTAAATTTTTATTTTTATTTTTTAGACAAAATTTTTAATTTCTCTTTTTTTATGATACAACATACAAAAATACATACAATCCTCAATTTTCACCCTTCTACGATCAACCCTTTTATTTATATGGCAAAACAACGTTTGCCGGGTTAGCTAGTATATTATAAAATAATTAATACTTAACATTCATATTCTATATTGTTTCATGTAGGCAAAGCTACAAAATACATCTCTTAGCTCTGTAATAGTCTTAAGAACTTATAGCGTATTCTAATCTAAGTAACTAGTCCTATTGTCTACTTTTTCGTTTCTATATTTAACTAGATTTTATTATTGTTTCAATTAAATTAAGATAGCTCTAAATACCTGTGATACAAGATTCTCTTAGTACAGGTAAATAATAAGTCTGTTTTTATATAACTATGAGTGACCATCTGTAAAATTAACTCTTATATGATTAATAAAGTTTTTATTATTATTATTATTATTATTATGTAGGCCGTGCCACACGTTCCAAGGGTTGTGGGTTTGATTCCAATTCTGTAAACGTTCCTGTGTCATGAATACATACTTGTGTGTGATCAGTATTTATCCTATAAATACCGCGACACATGCACATATGGCGTGAGCTGATAAGTCATGATGACCCATTGATGATGATGATACGATAAATTGAAAAAAAAAAACAAAGAAAAATCTTGTGGCGGTTTTTTAGCTATTTCATTAAGGAAAAAATATTATTTTCGTGACATTTAAACAAAAAAAAAAAAAAAAAAAAATAAAGAAAAGATGTCTAAAGAAAAGATGTCTTGTTGTCATATCTCTGTATTGGGAATGCGGTCTTGGAGCTTGATGCCTAACATGGACAGCTTCATAGTTGTGTTGACGACATAGACAGAGCGGTGGGTGAGGCTGAATGAGGCGGGCTCAGTACCGTTGCGAATGGCGAGCACAGTAGGAGGCCTATACCCTGTAGTGGGATCAAAATACAGCGAGATTACTGAAGAAACAAAATGCTTGCGCGAAGAAATCGACACTCAGCGCCTTCTATCGGATATGTTTAGAACTAATTTCCCGCGGCTTACCGACTGAGCACCGCCCAGCCCCGTGCGCGCGTCAAAAGTTTCATTCGGGTCAGTCAACACAACTATTAAAGTACCACTGCACTTTCTGCAACCTTTGGGTTGACTGAAAGAGAATGCCTATTGTATCAAAATTTGTGCAATAAAGTTTTAAATAAATAAATAAAGTATCCAAAAACGTATACAAAAATGGCGGCAGGAAAATTACTAGGGGCACTAGTTAAATCAACCTTTTTCTATGCAAGTTTATTAAAACTTTTCTCCCGTATCAACATATCAGTTACGTTTTTGATGGGATACTTTGAGTAAACACGATAATGGCTGTGTTTTTCTTTGAAACTTTTGATTGTGAATAGTTGCATTAGCATTTGAGTATTTTTGTTGTTTTCGTCTTTGTGTAACATTTGTGAGGTTCACCCCTTCTTTACTTCGTCATACATTACAAATTTTACACTCAAAATGATAATAGCTTCATCACCAAACCAACCAATTCAAACTTCTTTTTCCTACATATAATAACAAATTAAATTATTTTTTAAGTTTCTTAAGAGATAAAGATAAATAGATAAGAAATTTAAATTAATTTAAATTTAAATTAAATTAATTTAAATTTAAATTAAATTAAAATTTCCACTAATTTTAATAATTATTAAATTTAGTGGAAATAGTTGAAAGGATGGAGATTAACATAAGCTGGAGAGTAACATTCTGACCGTGAGAGCCACGCTTTGGCATGAGTGCCGAAGGCCGGCTCTACCGGAGTGAGACCACGGCCTCACAGAAAACCGGTGTGAAGTAGTACCGTGCTTTGTTTCGCTACGTGAGTGAGGGTACCAGGAGGTCCATTCCGGGGGAAAATGTTTAAAGGTTGGCAGCGCATTTATGTATTCACGCAAAAAATAAAAATGTTTACGGGACCCCCAACATGCGGGTTGGGTCACAGCTCGGGGTTCTTCTAACACGACACAGCCCTGCTATCAATGTTTACGTGACCTCGCTTTATTAAAATTCCTACTTTGGTCCAATTTTATTTTCCTCCCGTCCGGTTTTCTTTATTCGACGGGCTATGGGCTTAATTAATTTTCACTACGGTTGACTTCTACCGTTTATTTTATTTTATTCAATATGCCGCCCGATCCGGTATTTTTGTGTTTTTGGGATATTGTCTGGGCGAATTTCCCTTTGTAAATAGCAAATATGACGTCATGTGTGCTTATTTATGATCGTTGAGCCCAGGCTTACGGACATTTTGGTTGGGAGTATTATACCTTACTAGCTGCGCCCTGCGGTTTTACCGCTTGATATTTATGAATTTTAGCAGTTATGTCTTAAGTAAATAACAAACTTAAAAAAATCATCCCGTGGCTGAACTACCAATTAGATCACTGAACGCGTTAGACATATGTAACTCTTTACTGAAACGACTCAGCCAAATGATACACTGTTCCGAATCTCTAATAAATATAATAATAATAAATATTTCACAACGTCACATACAACCCGTGCGGATAAAGAATGGGATCAGAAATGGCGGCGCATCTATTCACTTCTCGCTCGCACACCATTTGCGTCTATACTCGCACCCCACGAGTGCGAGTATAGACCCCACGAGTGAGATAGTGTGCGAGCGAGAAGTAAATAGATGCGCCGCCATTTCTGATCCCATTCTTTATCCGCACGGGTTATAAATTGATCTGACTCCGAGATAGGTAGCTCAAGCACCTGTGTTACGGATATCAGAATCAACAGTGGGATTACAAATATATACATATAATATTTACATATAATTTTCTTTTGTAAATACATACTTATAATACATAGAAAACACCCAGACCAATACAAACAGACATGTTCATGCACACAAATGTTTGTACTGTGCGGGGATGGAACCCGCAACCCTTGGACCAAAGGCAGCGTTCACTACCACTGTTCCAAACGGGTCGTCAAACTGTCCAACTAATGTTCGCTCCGAATGTATCATTCGACTCAAATAGATCTCGAGTTCGAGTGAACCGAGTGATCCGCATGAGCTGAATGATCCGATGATCCGAATGATTCGAATGAGCTGAATGAGCTGAATGATCCGAGTGAGTCGAATGATCCGAATAAGCGGAATGAATCATGGATTTATCTGAGAGTCGATGTTCCAAATGAAGCGTTTCACTGTTCCGCATCTCTGCACTGATCCAGATGCAAATGTTCCAATCTTTTGAAAGATACGTTTTTGCCAGGTCTAGAACGCATTACTGCAGACAGTGGCCACGCTTATAGGTAATCTAAAAACACGAAACACTTGCGAGCTGTAATCGGCATCTAGCGCCATCTATTGGAATAAAGTGGAACTAATATCCCGGCGGAATTGCCGTGTGGTCCCCGGCAGAGTAGAATAGGCCACCCTCACTCTTACCGAGGTGTCGTACAAGGCGAATAAGGTAAAGCTGCTGGCATGATCATCAGCACCCAGAGAAGGAAAACTCTGCATTTATATCAAAACCCTCGCCAACCCGTCTGCCAAGCGTGGTGAGTATGGCAACTACCCCTAATGTGATTGAGGGAGGCCTGTGCCCCAGCAGTGGGGACTTAAATGGGCTGACGATGATGACGATGATGAATATCCCGAAACAAAGTGAAGGCGGACCACTAGTTTGTAATAAAGTACCTATATCTACATTTATATGGTAGCAAAATAAACCCAACGCCAAGCCCCCTCATAAGTTACCTCTCCTCGATGACACGTACAGTGTCCGGTTCAGTGGCGAGCGTCAAAGATCATTAGTTTCCGTCGTCATTAATTACGCTTGCACTCGTTTATCACTAATCATCGCTGGGGTTGTCACATCGGTTATAGATCATACGCGGCACACCCCCGACACTTGATACAAGCGATTTCCTTGCACTATAACTTCGTGTCGGTTCGAGTAGATACTGTAGTGGGTTTCGTTAATATTATATCTAATCAAAAACATAAACCCTCTTCTTCCAAATCGAGGAACTAGAATAAACATTATTACTAAACTAAGCTTAACGTTACTTAGGGCCGATTTCACCGTTGAAATTGAACGCGATCAATTCACTTGAACCCGGTTTACGCGCTAAACTGAGTTCCGTTCCTTTGTTTTCGCTCGCATTGATCGCGTTAAGGCGTTGATCGCGTTCAATTTCGACGGTGGAATCGGCCCTTAGTATATCAACTATACTACTCAAGTTAAACCATCCGGACTAGTTTAATATTAGTACTCAAGTAATAACTTCAAAATATCGATTCAGTAACAATAATAGCTTGTCCCTGTGAGAGTTCATTTTTTTTTTATTGCTTATAGTAGGTAGACGAGCTTGCGGCCCATCTGATGGTAAACGGTAACCGCCGCTCATAGACATCAACAATGCCGGAGCACAGTCATGCCGCTGCCTACCGTGAGAGAAAAACTCTTTTCAAACCGCGTTTAAAAAAGGACATGTCATAGCGATCAGGGAACACCGCGGCTGGAAGCTCATTCCAGAGTTTGCACGAGCGCGGAAAAAAGGAGCGCTGGAAACGAAGAGTTTTGGAAGGGATTGGTTCCAGGTAGTATTGGTGAAGTTTGCCACTAAATTCTAAATATTCTAATTATTTCGTTTTACATTAAAATTATTTGTGAGAAAGTAGTAAATATATAATCTGAATTAAATCCCAAAAATATAAGCAACGCCTATTCATATTAACGCCCTGTTGGTCTAGTGGTTTAAGTACCGGGCCGTGACCTCGGGGTTCGATTCCCGGGTCGAGCGGAAAAGTATGTTTCGATTTTTTCGAACATAGCTCGTGTTTGCGATCACCAATCCGCATTTTCGCAAGCGTGGTGATTAAGCCTAAACCCATTATAGTAGCGACAGATTATAGGCTGATACTTTACTATTCATGTTACTTGGAAACCACACTTAACATAGTATTTTAATATATTGCTGCTTCAATAATAAAATAATAAAAAATCTAAAATATTTTTACTTCAGACAATAAATCAAGGTTATGCAAATTGTAATGTCACTGAACCAATAATTGAATGATTCGATCGATTTTGATACTATCCTGCGGTACTAAGTGGTCTATTGTTAGTCGAGGATTGGGAGCTCCGTCTGACCTTCGCAATCCTTAGACCGCAGATCCAGACCAACTGAATCTTGGTTACACGTTCGGAGTCACTATCTCAAATATTGTTGGTATAGACAATTTTGTTTTCCGTCATCGCCGAGCTATTAGTAGATATCGCACATCCAGAACAATACTGTATTATTTCGGAATAACTTAAAGTCGTCTTTTTTCATAAATTTTAATAGGACACCAGAATCGACTCAAGTTTAAAGTTCATTGGCTATGGTATTTTACATATGCAATGTTCAAGAAATTTGTGATAACTGTAACGTTGCTTGAGATAACGGTTTTTCGTCAATTGTGCAAAATGTCCTATTTTGAAATAATGCAGTATTGATCTGGGTGTGCGATATATGCACATATATTTACAAAAATCTAGAGGTCCAAGCTCCGATTCGCACCTCGGCCCCCCGTATAGTAGGCGCGTTTTTATCCACAGCGCCTCCATCGCTCTTATCGTTCATACAGGCATGCGATGTAATCTCTCCCGTGTCAATCTACTTGGAGCCATAGAGTAACTTATATTTTATGCTTATACAGCTCACTCCTTTATCCTTGGTCCACTCACAGCGTAGTGCGCCCAATTCATCCGTCAGAGATCATTATAGCTAAGCCGGCGTCATCAATTACTGACCGGCTCCGCCACTCATTTATCACCTGGCTTTGTTTCTATCGTTCAAGCAGTCATACTCGTACCTTAGTTACTTATACACTGTTATTTTTTTATTTTTTAGTTTACATCCCGAAAACCTTGTAATAGCTATCGCAAATGAAATCCATTTAGCATGTTAGATCAACAAAATAAGCAATAAAAAATCAGCTGTTCCATAGATTATTGCCGGGTGCATATTCTATTTTGTATGGAACTGCTGTTTTTTTTTCGCTAAAAAAAGCTTCATAAAGATATTATGAGGTGTCAAGGCAGTCAATAATATATTAGGAGCAAAGGTACAAAAAATTGTTTTCATTGAAATTCACCTATATATTATACACAACCAATGAGTAACTATTTTCACTTCCCTGGTACCAGGGAAGTGAAAACAGTTACTCTTTATAGTTAAAATGTTGATATGATTGAACATTTTTTTGGGATACCGTACCCAAAGGGTAAAAATACGACCCTATTACTAAGAGTTCGCTGTCCGTCTGACCGTCTTTCTGTCACCAGGGTTTATCTCAAGGACCGCAAAAACTAGACAGCTAAAATTTTCACAAAATTGACTATTTTTGTTGCGACTATAACAACAAATACTGAAAATAAAATATTTTTTTTTTATTAAAGTTGGCTCGGAGATCAGAAAATCTGATCGATATGATTCCTGAACTATTTATAAAATATACGTTCGGAACCCTCACTGGGCCCGACTCTCACTTGACTGGTTTGTGATTTAAAATCTCGCTCGTGTTTTAATAAGCATTATTATAAGACAGTCACATAAACTTCTATTATAAAATGACAAGCGCCCCTTAAGTCTAAAATTTATTGTTGAAACAACCTTTATCAAATTGTGTAGCGTCACAGCTAGAAAGCGCTAAGTCAGCGTGACGCGCTCCTAGTCAAGCCTATCATGCTGATGGGTTCAAAATACCGATGTATTGATACTGACAGACGATTGACATTTATTATTAAGTTGCATTTTTGTAAGCCGTTATTGAGTTGTCGAGTTTGTGAGGGGGGGGGGGGGGGTGACTAAGTATTGAAAAGCACTACAACAATAGTCCCGGTTTGTCGCTTTTGAAGGGGTACGCTAGGACGCTAGGCTGACGCTGTCTACCACAGATATAGCCCAAAGGATTGCATGTCTCAACCACGCTAGTCTAATGCGAATTAGTAATCACAAACCCAAGTTATGTTCGAAAAATTCAAAACATTCACACACACATAACATAACCAAGGACCCCAAGTAAAGGGAAGGGAAAGTAATTTAAATCTATTACAAACTTATGGTCATAATCTTCCATATTAGTACATAATATACTGAACATTTTGCCTGAACTAGGATGACCTGTGACCAATGAAATCATATGTGTGAAATAATAACTAAATCAGTTAACAGGGAAACTATTATTATCTTTTAGGCAAACGCGTTACATCCTAGACCTTAAAATACGTCATCAACTGTCACTTATACCGGGGTATAATTACACAACACATTCTTTCATCGTATATTTTTCCACACACGTGTTGTTCAAGTTGTGTGATTAGAATAAACAGCGGTAACAAGCGGCTGTCGGTTGTTTGTTCTATCGCCGCCGAGTGGCGACAGGTGACTCTGCGAGTCATGCTAAATGACGTTCGTGTGTACTGTGACAAGTGATGAAGTGACAGGTGACGGGGAATTACTATTTGTGTCTTGTATTCATATGAGTAGAAGTGAAGGCTTGAGTATAAGGTTTACTTTGAGGCTGATTGTCTTTTAGGGTCTTATTTTTAAAGTTTGTTAAACCTTTGTTAACTTAAACGGTGGCTAGTCCGATGGCGAATTTTGTAGTGACCTTTTTGTATGCTTTAAAGGTCGCGGGTTTGATTTTCATTCTAGATAAACATTTATGGGATTAACACTTGTGTCTAGATGTAATATGTATGTTTGAATTTGAGTAATATATTTGTAATTCCTCTGTTGTCGGATATCCGTCACACAAGTGCAATGAAATGTCGAATTTAGGTAAAAGTATATTATGTTATATGAATTTAATATTTATTTATGAACTATACCTTTTTCACGATATCTAGAAGTGTAATATGAAAAATGGGCAATCATACTTGTACCACCCGATAATAATAACCTTAGTAAGATTTCACGTAGTTAAACTGTCTAATTATATTACCTGAAGATCTTGTGACGTGAACCACTATATGAAACATAACTTCGAGGTCCTCTGGGCCCTTCCTTGTACTAAAGTTTTATTTTGCTGCTAAAGTTATATAAGAAACTGAAAATATGTTTTAACATTTTTTATTCAGGAAATTCCTTTTGCCTATTTTTCAAGTAGTACATGCCTTTATCATATTGATATAAACTGCTATTGTCAAGTTTTAGTTATTCCAAAGTTAGATACAAATTGGTTCATTCGTTTTGAAGATTTTTAACTTTAAAGTTTGTATTGTATCTGCTACGAGTATGTTGTACGCTCCGAAGTTACAAATAGCAGTGATCTCGTAGTCTCGTAGCATGTGCTACGACCCGTAGCTGCATTACGTCGTAGCGCAAATGCTCTTCGACAAAGCAGTTTAAGAATGGTTTTGGTTATTCAATAAATAAATCAAATAACACAATTATGATCTCATATATTGACCTGATTCTGTACTAATTAGATTAAACAAAAAAATCAAAATCAAAAATATTTTTATTCAATTTGAGTCCAAACAGAACATTTTTGAATGTAAATATTATGTAATCTACCACTGATTCGGAATGTCAATTTCTAAGGAGAAGAATCAGCAAAAAGCACTATACGAACAACAAAGAAAACTCAAATTATACTTTAATAGTGTGAATTCATGTACCTATGTATAAATTACACTGGCAGAGTGGAAATGAATAATATGTATGTAAGTACCATAAGAGGTTTTCTGTTTTTTTAGTACCTATTTGGGTATTGATCTTCATACATCTAAGTTGTAGATTTTGTGCATTTTAAGTGTCTAGCATATTTATAGGCTGTATGTGTAAAAAAACAAAGCCGGCATTCTAGATCTTTTGATCATACTGTTTAATGTGGAACTGCCTCGGTGGCGAAGTGGTTAGTGGGTCGCACTATAGAGCGACAGCTGCGCAAGTGGTCCCGGTTTCGATCCCCGGGTCTTCTAATTGTCAGCCCAGAGTTTGGAAGTTGGCGGTCTTGTACCTCTGTGCCTTGGAAAGCACGGTAAGCTGTTGGTCCTGTGCCCAATTCCTCTCCAGTCATGTCAAGGTGGTGTCCCATAGGAATATAAGGGTAAGGGAATAGAGAGTGCACTTGTAATTGCGCACACACTTGAGCACTATAATATACCCTGCGTACGTGTCTGATCGTTGAGATTGATCGCCGTAGCTGTAATCGGTTGGAGGATATAATTATGTCGAAGATGTGATAATCCTCTCCCAGAGGGCCTATTCTCGAGCAATTGACACTGAAGTCGAGTTAGAGATTTGTGTGAATGAAAGCATGAAATCTCTGAATTCGACTGCAAAACCCCTCAGATGACCCTGTTGGTTTAAGTAGGTACCCACGACCCCGAAATGATGGCCAGGTGGCCATGATCTCGGGGTCGTGGGTCCGATTTCCGGGTCGATCAAAAGTATGTTTTGAGTTCTTCGAACACAGCTTGGGTTTGTGATCCCTAATCCGCATAAGGCAAGCGTGGTGATTAATCCAAATCCCATCATAGTAGCGATCACTTGAATTCTATGATGGAGGCCTTTGCCCTGCAGTGGGACAGTTTATCTGATAGCCCCTTAGGCCCTAAAACCATGGCTCGCGATTTCTCTAGCGAAAGGGATTTAAGGGTCAATTTTGTCCCTCCCTCTGCTTAGGGAAGCAATCTCAAATTAAATTATTTTAAGGTGAGTGTTTAATGCTATTCTTTATTTTAATAACAGAATGAGGGCTTTGTAATTTTTGTTTCAGGTGCCGTAAAATAATTACGTGCCGTTTTAAAACGTAGGCTCATTTGTGTCTCTTATGCTTTTATGTTATTGTGGTATCTCAAAGAAGTTGGTAATGAACGGAATTATTACGGAGTATTTCTGTTTGTGTATTTCTATTAGTTAGATCACGTATTTGGTAAGAAAGTGAATTTGTATTATATCGGTTGTTCCATTAATAATGAAGCAGATATTTTTTTCATATAAATAAAAAAAAACCTCTTTAGCAATATCATAAAAATTCAAAATAAACATTATTAAGAAAAATCTGCGAAATAAACCGCCTTCAAAAACCACGAACTAAAAAGTGTGAAATAATATTTTTATCACTTTATACACTTCAAATAACATTTTAAAATAGTACACTCGAGAAAAGGTATTACCGAAGTCGGCGCCCAATACTATCTTGTAATTTAATACAACATACAATTATTCAACAGAGTCACACTTTTTAGTTCGTGGTGTTTTTTCTGCAGATTTTTTTTGTCTATTTGTAATTTTTATGCCACGATATTCTTCATTTTACATAAATAAATAAATAAATATTTGACAACATGACATTCATAGATAGGTAGCTCAAGCACCTGTGTATCCCGGATATCAGAACCAACAGCTGAATAACAAACATATACATTTCATACTTTTCTTTTGTAAATAAATACTTATAATATATATATAGAACACCCAGACCAATACAAACAGACATGTTCATGCACACAAATGGGTGTACTGTGCAGGGATCGAACCCGCACCCCTTGGACCAAAGGCAGCGTTCACTGCCACTATACCAAACGGGTCGTCAAATCGGATCGGTACCCAGAGGGTTTGACACATCTACCCCTTCTGGGTAATATAAAATACAATTTGATATTTAGATACAACATGCCAATTGAAATTATGTTTCCTGTCCTACAGGACATACTACACTATACATAGTTGTGTACAATTGTAATAGTGACTTTATCACAAAAGCTAAATGAGATACAATAAACCTCTCATATCATCCATTATGATAACACACTTGTTGATTTTCGAAAAAAAACTATTTCCCTTTCCTAATGTTTTCCTACTGTCCGTTTAGCAATTACGTAAAAACGTCATAGAAATATTATTAAATTCCCTCTGGCCCGATATCATTTCTGTGGCATATTTCCATGGGCATCCTCCACTTTGTTACATGAAAGATTTAGCCTCAAGCGAGGGAAATATTCAACTATGTGGAAAAAAAGAATTTTCATGCTTTGTGCCCCCGAGTCCCTGATATGAAATACGAATTTAATTAAGCCAGACATTTTAAGGGCTGCAAGCTTTTTTAATATAAACAGTTTATAAATTATCACTGGTCATGAAAATGAAAAAGGACCGTTGTATTTCAAAAATATTGTCTGTGATACAAATATTATTGTTTTTAGAAAATTTAATATTTAGGCGGTCCGATGCAACCGTGGGTTTGATGACACCTGGGCAAGTGAGACAAAGTCACTTGTCTCGTTATCAGTTCGATTGAATATTATCTTTGTGCATGTTATTATTATCTACTTAAGTATAAGTAAGTGTGGTCCCCGGCAGAGTAGAATAGGCCACCCTTACTCTTACCGAGTTGTCGTAAAAGGCGACTAAGGTAAAGCTGCTGGCATGATCATCAGCATCCAGAGAAGGAAAACTCTGCATTTATATCAAAACTCGCCAACCCGTCTGCCAAGCGTGGTGAATGGCAATTACCCCTCATGTGATTAAGGGAGGCCTGTGACCCAGCAGTGGGGACTTAAATGGTCTGATGATGATGATGATTAAGTAAGTCTAATAGTACGAGAGCCCACGACCAAAACCATGTCTCATAGCAATACGGCAAAAACCCTATAAAATCGTTAGATTGTATGATTCTGAACCCGACTAGGCGTGTAGTAACGGTCGAAAGTGTAGCAACTGCGTGGGAGGCCATTTCTGCTGTGTCAATAAAAAAAGACAGTCGGTATTATAGCAATACGTCTGATAGTGAAAATGTACATAGATTTTATAATTGTATTACGAAAAAGTTTGTTTTCAGACATTTTGCGCGTAGCATATAGCCTGAGCGCATTTTTGAAAATGTCAAAAAATTTAGCCGACCTGTATCATAGCAATACGGATAATTTTTTTTTTCAACTTTTTGTATTGCTGCCAGGATTACCAAAAACCTGTTTTCAGACACTTTCAGTGTAGCATATACTCCCAAAAACGAAAATAACGTTTCGGAGTCGCCTGACCGACGCACACTGGGGCAAGATACCCTTATTTCTGGCATTAAATCAGTTTACTGGCTAAATGGCTTTTGTAGTCACTAAATTGAAATAAAATAATGTTTTCGATGATTTAGAATCATTTATATGACTTTAAATACATAAATGTATGTTTTTTAGGTAATTTAACACAAATAATGAAACAAAAAGACGTAAACAATCGCTTATATTTTATTAAAATTATTCTGAACCTACTATTCTAAAGATATGCTAGCGCATCATCATCATCTTCATCAACATCATCTTCATCATCATCATCTTCGTCATCGATATGCGTTACTTTATCGGAATTTATGTTTGAAGATGGATCTTTTAATAAATTTAAGATTTCTTTTGAAAGAGTCTGAGGATTTCTTTTCTTAGATTTCTGCTTGTAACTTTAAATAAACCGTTTTTTTTTTTCAACTTCATCCTAGTTTCCTTTTGTGCGATTTATTTCAGTCCTTCAACTTCAATGTTACGGTTTCGGGTAAATTCTTTGTTAATTATCATCTAATAAATTCAGGGTCGCAACGTATTCATTGATTTGTAACAGAAAATTCAAGATGCCTCAATACGATTTTTAAATGATATCTGGGTATCGAAAAGTTGTCTGATAGAGAAGGTACTACACTTAATTTGTCTGATATACATTTTTTGCACATGTGGACAACTTATTTTATCATGTCCAACAATTTTCAGACATATTGCTATGATACCGATCGGTCAAATTTGTTAACATTTTCAAAACGGTCTCAAAATTTAATGCGTTCACATTTCCGTCTGAAAATTGTTTTGTTCGCATCAAATAACCAAAATTTACTAATAAAAAAGATTTTCAGACGTATTGCTATGAGACATTTTTTTTGTCTCATTTTTTATTTTTGTTAGTGATTTTACGGGTTTGCGCTACACCACTAACGTCTGAAAAATATGTTTCCGGTATCTCAAAACTACCATTCAACTACAGTCTGCAAATCAGACATATTGCTATGATGCAGTTCGGCAAAATTCTTTGACAATTTTGAAAATTCGGTCAGATCAAACGCTACGCGGAAAATGTCTGATATTGGTATTTTCGAGTTCAAGATAATCGTATCTATCGATTTGATGCGGTTTTGGCCGTATTGCTATGAGACAAAAATTTTGGTCGTGGGCTCTCGTACTATAAGTAAGTATGTTCATTTGTGTAAGCTTAGCAGATTCTTATTTTAAGATAAGTTCGCCATGTCGGCCATTTTTTTTTATGATTCTATACACTGCTCGTCAGTTTGATAATGAAGCAGTGAATGAGGTCGGTAGATGACTGAAATAAATATTGCTTAGTAGCAAATGAGTAGATATAGACTAAGATGTTGATGTATGATTTGACAACATTATTTAAGTTTATCTTAATCTATGTACCTATGTCTTATACATTTATTTTTCCTAATACCTCTACTTCCTTACTGATTCATGTGGTCCTATCAATTAAAATTACAATTTAAAGCCAGACAACGCTACTTCTATTGTTGGTAACAAAATGGCATTTAACCTATGGTCTGTGGTTCCGCATTACATCAACGTTGTTTGTAAAAAGCATAATAATCAAATTAATCAGTCAAGTAAGCCTTATAATAATCTGTTCAAATTCCTATCTTAAAATCATTTCTTGCCCCATTATATCCATTCTTTTGAACCTAATCATCTTTTGACGCAATATCGAAACAGTAATGGGGCAGAAAGGCAAAGGTTATCGATTGATATCCACCGCAGGGTCTCGTAACAAATGTCTTAATTAGGCACTTCATAGAAAAAGCAGCGATGAACAATGACTACGCTGAGCGAAGCAAGCAGAGCGAGCGGTGGATAAAGCGAAAGTACCAAAAACGCTTTTGCAGTCGCGCTAGTGGACTGTCTTTTGCAGATGTTGAAATGCATGAATATAAAGACTGATAAATGATTGACTAATCTCGCATTGATTGTAATTTTTTTATTTTATTTGAACATAATTACATGGAACATAATACCACGGGCTGTTAATAACACGTTATGTGCAATTTTGTGCATTTTTTATTTATTAAAAAAACCACTGCATTTTCACATTTTGTATTATTTAAATATTTAGTGTCTCTTGAACCAATAATAACAAATAACAACACACAACAAAATAATCTTATATTAAAATATTAAAAATAAGCATAACAGCTGTAACAAAACAAATCAGGTTGGCGCAGCGACCCATAGTGAGTCTTGTCCTCTGATAATAAGAGCCTCCATCGCGGACTAGCTTCACAGCTGTACAAAAACAAATTCATTTTGCCATCCCCTTACCGTAACAATTAAAGTTCTCTCGCGATGCCCTCCAACTTCCCGAATCATTAAAGCCAAAATATAAGCCCCCACTTGTAAACAGGCACTTGCTATAATTTAAGTAGGAACAGCGCTCTTCAACCGTTCCAGGGTAAATCACTTCGGTGTCCCTCGGCAGACAGTGGAGCGATTTATTATCTGTCATTACCGTGGCAATATCGTGGTAATGACGCGATCCCCGTGAAACAGTGGATTATACCGGCGCCTCCCACGTAATAAGCGGGATTAGTGATGCGAATCAACTCGAGTCACATGAGGTACTCCGTTGTACATTATTCTTGTAATACCTAGTGTTTTTTTTCTTTTTTTTTCATGTTAGAGGCGGACAAACGAGCAAGCGAGTCACCTGATGGAAAGTTATCAACTCCGCCCATGAACATCCACGAAACCAGAGAGATCGCTAATGTGTTGCTCGGCCTTTTTAAAAAAGAGTACGCTCTTCTCTTGAAGGTCCCTAAGTCGTGTTAAGTTTTTATACCTATGTTTTTTGTGCAATAAAGTATATTCAATCTCTATATATGCCTAAGGGTCGATTCGACCATTCTTATTTCGATACTAACTCTAAAGTAAGTATAGCGCTGTCATTATACGCACATCTGACGTTATAAAAGATTGGACGATTCGGGCTTAAGTTGAAAATGGTTGTGTACAAAATAAAAAGACGCAGAAGATTGGATGTATCTATCATGAATATTGAAGAGACCCTTGAGCTACGCGCTAGGTGTATCGGCTTATTTAAAGATTGGCGACGCTCCACTGATGTTGTGGGAGAACTTGGGCAGCGGAAATCCATTGCCGTCAGGTGATCCATATGCTTTTTTGACTATCTTATACATCAAATCCATTACTCCAAGTTAGTTAATGAGTGTGGGCATGTTCTTATTGTAGCGCATTATGGTGTCATTCAACCATCAGATCATATTCATATTCTTTATTGATCTCCATATGTTACAAAAGGTGGTATTAAACATCTCTCTCTTCGGTTGATTCCCTCACTGCTGAGGATTGTGATTCCGATTCTATCGACCAGCTGTCGCCATCGGCTGCGCTCCACCGTGCAGGTGCAGGTCAGTACTTATTGGGATGTCGATCTGTTTCGCTTTATGATCTGCCCATCGCTGGGGACTACGGACATCGGATAGTTCAGTACAATTATGGACTCTGTCGGGCACGGCATATATAAGAAGGGGTTAAAAAGTAAAATGACTCGAGTAACTTTAATCACATCTCTAAACGGGATGCCTTGGAGACTTTGGAACTGACGTTAGGTAATGACGCTGCAAATAAATGTTTTGGGATGTATACTGGTGGATACATTTCCAGTGCCATAACTTGTGTATGTCTCAAATGAAGTTATGTACGTGCTTTTGTCTCTGGATGTGCGCTTGAGTTTATGCAAGTGGTAATGGTATTATTAGGCCTGTTCTTGCTCTATTAAATATTTGGAAGTGCAGGGAATTTCAGAATCATTACTCCAAATATTGTAAGTATGTAATATTTATGTATGTACGGCCTCACAGGAAACCGGCGTGAAGCAGCACTGTGCTGTGTTTCGCTGCGTGAGTGAGGGTACCGGAGGCCCGATCCGGGGGAAAGGGGGGTTTAAAGTTAGGCAGCGCACTTACGACTCTAATGGTAAGGTTGGCAGCGCACTTGTGCCTCCAATGGTATCGCGGGTGTCTATCTGCGGCGGCAATCGTTAATCATCAGGTGATCCATCTGCTGGACTGCCACCTATCGCATAATAAAACAAAATTGAGAAACTATCCGAGACGTACACGTTTCCTCATGATGTTTTCCCTCACCGCCGAGCTATTGAAAGACTTTCCTTATTAACTAGCAAAAGTTCATATTCGATTATTTTCAAATAAAGTTGTGTTAGTAGGTAAGTGGATTAAAGCTATTGAAACGTCCGCTATAATTACACCGGGCGCGCGGTGGCGTCAGCGCGTGACAGCCAGTTAGCGCGGTCGCGGTTGCCGCCGCACGCGCGTACGCAACATCCATCAAGGTACACGGTGGGTACTCGTAGGTCATTTTATTTTGTGGAGGCTGGTGGTTTCCGTCGAAACGATTCAGTGGATTTCAAATTGCGTTATTTATAATAGTTAAAGGTAGAGTGAATAGGCTGATAAATAATTCTTCTCGTTTGAATCAACTCTCCGATTCCGGTGGTAGATTCACATTACAACCTGTGCGGATAAAGAATGGGATCAGAAATGGCGGCGCATCTATTCACTTCTCGCTCGCACACTATTTGCGTCTATACTCGCACCCCACAAGTGCGAGTATAGACGCAAATATTTACTTCTCGCTCGCACACTATTTGCAAATAGTGTGCGAGCGAGAAGTGAATAGATGCGCCACCATTTCTGATCCCATTCTTTATCCGCACAGGTTGTATGTTTGTTAATTTATTAGTATATTTTTTGTATCGACATATATATTTATTTACATTTATAATATGCATGCTCAGTTATAATTTATATTTTTCATGTATGACGATTTGAAAGAGCTGTACAATACAAATATAGTATTTTAGAATTTTGAATACTTTTTTTTATTTTATGTAATAGGTGGCAGACGAGCAGACGGATCACCTGTTGGCTAGCGACAAGTGCGCTGCCAACCTTAAGCGTCATTGTAGATGGAAGTCAAGTCTTATTCTACAACCTGAACGCTGCCTTTGGAGGGTTGCGGGTTCGATCCCCGCACAGTACAAACATTTGTGTGCATCAACATGTTTGTTTGTATTGGTCTGGTCTTTTCTATATATTTTAAGTGTGCATTTATAAAAGAAAAGCATTATATGTATATATTTTTAATCTTACTGTTGATTCTGATATCCGTAACACTGGTGCTTGAACTACCTATCTCGGAGTCAGATCAATTTATGTGATGTTGTGAAATATATTTTTTTTTATTTAAATCAGCTATTTCAATTTCAGACTTGAAATAATTCTTTTTAATATGAACTTTATACTGAGAAGCTCATTATGTAATTGGTTAATTAATTATTATCGTTTTATATTTAAATTAGTGTCTTTCAAGTGAATTTAAGAGGTTTTGTAAGCTTTAAAAGATCTTCGGATCGAATCGAAAGTGTATGTGGAATTATAATGTAAGTGTGCTACTATTTTTATTAATGTAATAATAGGGTACCTGTACTCGAAATTTATATTGAATAAAGAATTTTGAAAAGTAAAAGTAATTTCAGACTATGGCCGTAATACAGCAAACAAATTCTTACTTTGATTCATTACCCTCCCAGCAGTGAAACGTTTCATAAACATGTAACTAAATTAAAAGTGCTGTTTTTCTGTATTATCAAATGGTATCAGTGAGATACCATTTGATTATAACCATTTGATATTTCCACCCGAGTTTTTCTGTTAAGGTGACAGGTAGGGCACACTAGCGTTGTTAATCGATATTAATTTTTAGCTACTAAACCGGATCTATTTTAAACAATTTCGGGGTTACAACCACTTGGAAATCACTTATTATTAAATAACCATGCACAAATGTTGGGTCCGTTTTTGTACGCGAAAAATTGATTCACGCTAAAAAATAATAGGGTACCTGTACTCGTAATTTATATTTAATAAAGAATTTTGAAAAGTAAAAGCAATTTTAGACTATGGCCGTAATACAGCAAACAAATTCTTACTTTGATTCATTACCCTCCCAGCAGTGAAACGTTTCATAAACAAGTAACTCGTACCACTTAGCAGACATTAGTGCAGGAATTTAATATCTTCTATCAATTTTACCAGGTTGGGCCCGAGATCGTCAACGGACTGCCGGTACAAAGGAAATTCCGAACACGGAATTGGCAATGTAAGCTGGTAATAAGAGTTCTGAGCATCAATAGAGCCAGGTATTTTTCATTAATTTTAATTTTTTTGTTTTTACAATTATTTGACTTTTAAATGACATGATTAAAATGCAAACCCTAAATTGAAAGTGCTGTTTTTCTGTATTATTCACTGATATCATTTGATTATGACCATTTGATATTTCGCCGTGTGGTCCCCGGCAGAGTAGAATAGGCCACCTTCACTCTTACCGAGGTGTCGTAAAAGGCGACTAAGGTAAAGCTGCGGGCATGATCATCAGCACTCAGAGAAGGAAAACTCTGCATTTTATCAAAACCCTCGCCAACCCGTCTGGCAAGCGTGGTGAGTATGGCAATTACCTCTCATGTGATTGAGGGAGGCCCGTGCCCCAGCAGTGGGGACTTAAATGGGCTGATGATGATGATGATGATGATGATTTGATATTTCCACCTGAGTTTTTCTGTTAAGATGACGGGTAGGGCACACTAGCGATGTCAATCGATATTAATTTTTAGCTACTAAACCGGATCTATTTTAACCAATTTCGGGGTTACAACCAATCGGTAAACACTTAAACTATTTATTAAATAACCATGCATAAATGTTGGGTCCGTTTTTGTACGCGAAAAATTGATTCACGCTAAATGTGGCCACTTTTGGCGGTACATCCACATTGACATTGAACTTTGAACTACGAGTATAATGATGAGAGTTTTTTGAAGCCTTAATTCTATTCTATAGCAATATATATATAACTAAAAATTAAAATATGATATAAAATAAAATAAAATAGAGCTACCGTAAATATGTTTTGGTAAGCCGCAATATGAGAAGTTATAATAAAAGCTGCATGCTGCAAGTAACTTAAAATCTAGCTCTATTTTTACATACCCAAAAATCTTAAACGTTTCGTGATGTGCTATTAAAAGACGATCACTTTATTACAGCCATCAAATGTCCTAAACATAGACCAGCCAGATTGTTAGCATCTGTGACCTTTGCCAGGACAATGTACTCTCTAGAGGACGTCCTAAAAACTCTAATATACTCGTAGTGGCTTCTCTCTAGAATATTTTAGGGTTCCATAAGTAAATTTTAGCAAGCTAGTTTAAGATTACGAGTACTGAAAGTACTCCTTTGATTAAATTATTTTAAGGTAAGATGCTACGATTTATAAAAGCGTTTTAAGGATCATTTTAATCTGTTTCTTAGACCTTTTTTTTAATATTAAAATAAGATTTCGTTAAAAAATAAAACAACAAAATACTTACCAATATATGCTATTAGTCAAGTGTCTGTATAGATGACAGCTGTTATGTATTGTGAATATGTATGACGTGGCAACAAAAAATAAAAATGGGTAATTTAAGCGGTCGATTCTCGAGTCGTTGCCGTGTGGTCCCCGGCAGAGTAGAATAGGCCACCTTCACTCTTACCGAGGTGTCGTAAAAGGCGACTAAGGTAAAGCTGCGGGCATGATCATCAGCACCCAGAGAAGGAAAACTCTGCATTTTATCAAAACCCTCGCCAACCCGTCTGGCAAGCGTGGTGAGTATGGCAATTACCTCTCATGTGATTGAGGGAGGCCCGTGCCCCAGCAGTGGGGACTTAAATGGGCTGATGATGATGATGATGATGATGATTTGATATTCCACCTGAGTTTTTCTGTTAAGGTGACGGGTAGGGCACACTAGCGATGTCAATCGATATTAATTTTTAGCTACTAAACCAGATCTATTTTAAACAATTTCGGGGTTACAACCACTCGGAAAACACTTATACTACTTTATTAAATAACCATGCACAAATGTTGGGTCCGTTTTTGTACGCGAAAAATTGATTCACGCTAAATGTGGCCACTTTTGGCGGTACATCCACATTGACATTGAACTTTGAACTACGAGTATAATGATGAGAGTCGTTTGAAGCCATTTGACTTAATTCTATTCTATAGCATGCAGCTGACTGTCCCGTTATATTTTATATAAGATTCTAAAATAAAATAAAATAGAGCTGTCGTAAATATGTTTTGGTAAGCCGCAATATGAGAAGGTATAATAAAAGGTGTATGCGCACGTAACTTAAAATCTCGCTGTATTTTTACATACCCAAAAATCTTGAACGTTTCGTGATGTGCTATTAAAAGACGATCACTTTATTACAGCCATCAAATGTCCTAAACATAGACCAGCCAGATTGTTAGCATCTGTGACCTTTGCCAGGACAATGTACTCTCTAGAGGACGTCCTAAAAACTCTAATATACTCGTAGTGGCTTCTCTCTAGAATATTTTAGGGTTCCATAAGTAAATTTTAGCAAGCTAGTTTAAGATTACGAGTACTGAAAGTACTCCTTTGATTAAATTATTTTAAGGTAAGATGCTACGATTTATAAAAGCGTTTTAAGGATCATTTTTATCTGTTTCTTAGACCTTTTTTTAATATTTAAATAAGATTTCATTAAACAATAAAACAACAAAATACTTACCAATATATGCTATTAGTCAAGTGTCTGTAAAGATGACAGCTGTAATGTATTGTGAATATGTATGACGTGGCAACAAAAAATAAAAATGGGTAATTTAAGCGGTCGATTCTCGAGTCGTTGCCGTGTGGTCCCCGGCAGAGTAGAATAGGCCACCCTCACTCTTACCGAGGTGTCGTAAAAGGCGACTAAGGTAAAGCTGCTGGCATGATCATCAGCACCCAGAGAAGGAAAACTCTGCATTTATATTAAAACCCTCGCCAACCCGTCTGCCAAGCGTGGTGAGTATGGCAATTACCCCTCAGGTGATTGAGGGAGGCCGTGCCCCAGCAGTGGGGACTTAAATGGGCTGATGATGATGATGACTGATTCTCGAGTCGAGTCTGTAAACTGTTACTTCACTTAACTTTCATAAACGTTTAGTTAGCTATAATAGGCATTATAGAGCAGTTTTGGCGTTTGAAACAAAAAAAGATCATAGTACAACATTTTCGAAAAAAGAATGAAAACCTATTTACGATACTTTTTTAATTAACTATCATTTATGAATAAGACCCTAATATAATTTGAATACCGTTTTAATGCTTGCAGAAAAGCCTACTCTATGGAGCCTACCTACTTATTGGAAAGTAGAAAAGTATTGTCAATATAAACTTTTTCTAATTGTAATAAAATTATTGTAATAAAAAAGTTTTTGCTAAACTTATAAAGTAACTATTTATCATTGTGACAGACGAGACTTGCAATCAATCAAATTATTATGAAAATATAGCTGAAGATCACTAAAAACTTTATGTCTGAACAATTTTACAGGCTGGCTTAGGTCCAAATTTTATCGCATAGGTAATTTATTTACTTTTTACTAGTTAACTTTATGGTTGTGTTTGCACTCATATTTATCAAGATACTATGGAAGAGTGAAGGGAACACAGGATTAGGTTAAAGAGCAATCAAATACTTGTCCGACGCAATAGAATAGAGCCAAGCAGTAATCTCTTACTGGCACAAAAGCCCGAGTTACCCCCTGATCAGATTTCGGGAATAAGGCGGCGCGTACGCAAGATGTGCTGTGACGATTAAGGTGATGGGTAGGGCACACTAGCGATGCCTAATCGATTTTAATTTTTAGCTACTAAACCAGATCTATTTTAAACGATTTCGGGATTATAATCCGGGGGAAAGGGGGGTTTAAAGGTTGGTAGCGCACTTGTGACTCCACTGGTGTCGCGAGGTCTATAGACGGCGGCAAATGCTTCCATCCGGCAGTCCGTCTGCTCGTCTGCCTCCTATCACATTAAAAAAAACGGGCATTCCGTACCCTCATTCACTTGTCAAAACAAGGCAGGCACTGCTTCACGCCGTTTTCTGTAAGTATTTTTATGCTAGAGGCGACAAACGTGTGTGTGTGTGTGTCTGTGTGTCTGTCTATGGCATCGTAGCTCCCGAACAAATGAACCGATTTCGATTTTTTTTTGTTTGAATGATGAGTAAGGGGGAGTATTCTTAGCTATGTTGGATAAAAATCGATCTAAGATGGCCGCCGTCACAAAGATATGGATTGTATGTTTTAACACAACTCCCACAATATGGGTATCATACAAAAGGGCTTGAGGAGCAGAATATATTTATTGTGATAAATTTCAAATCCAAGATTGCCGCCGTCGGGGTTTTTTAAACTTTAAATTTATATTTTGGTTAGTGAGTGAGGGCACCGGAGGCTCAAATATTATTCTCAAAGTGTAAGCCGACAACGTACAAGAATGCACTAGCAGAGAACCGATATGCTTTCATTCAATAACAACACTGTACGGCTCAAAGGTCTTAAAGAGAGTACCTATGTCGGTACAGATGCACGGAATAATGATGTTGCCAGATCAAAACATTGTGGCAGTTGTGTAACCTTTTTTACAAATTATACAACTTTAGGTGTCTGGTGATAGATTGTTGAACAGTTTTTTGCGACCCACCTATGTAGTACAACATCTTCCTACAAGTATCAAAAATCTCCATAATTGCTAAATGTGGCCACTTTAAGTAATTATCAAGATTAATCTCAATAAGGATAAATGTTCTGTGTGATATTTGTCTTAATTTTCTGTGCTCGTATATTTTGCTCCTACTGCTTTCACTGTATTGTATTGAGGATTAGAATTATGTGTTTCAATATATTATCTAATTTAAGTTAAGGTGACGGGTAGGGAACACTAGCGACGCCAATCGATTTTATATTTAGCTACTAAACCGGATCTATTTTAAACAATTTCGGGATTACAACCTCTTGACAAACACTTATACTATTTATTAAATAACCATGCACAAATGTTGATTCTTTTATTGTTATTTAATAAGTAGTATGAGTGTTTGCCAAGAGGTTGTAATCCCGAAATTGTTGAAAATAGATCCGGGTTAGAAGCTAAAAATTAAAATCGATTGGCGTCGCTAGTGTGCCCTACCTGTCACCTTAAGCCACAACGTAATTGCCGTGAAAACATATTTAGGCTTTCAATCTAGTACAATTCTATCATGAATAGCTAATATATAATTCAATGGTTGTAATCTGTTTTGTTTTCCTTAATTAAATAAATTAATTAAATCTTACTTACAGGGATTATTACATAAGTTTTAACGAAGTACACTTGGACTTCAGGAGACTATAGACCTTAGTATACGATTTCAATTTCAACTCGATACATTAACGCGTTTTAGACATAGATAGACAGACAGACATGCAGACAGACAGACATGCAGACAGACAGACATACATACAGACAGACAGACGTACGGACAAAGTAATCTTATAAGGGTTCTATTTTTTATTTTTAAGGTTCGGAACATTATAAATACTGATACGTTATACAAAACTAATATCTCTAATAATTTGGACTTAGTAGTCCAAATAGAGTACATTCTACCATTACCACCCTGGCAACACCGCTCCATCTTACGGTGTAGCTACAGACTCGTCTTCGTATTTACCCGGCACAATAGGATTATTTGAGCTCGCCAAGTGTAGGTCGGAATTCTGTTAGCAAAGCGAAAAGGTTTACTGTATTTCGGGTTTATATTGTACTAGTGGACCGCCTTCACCTCGTTTGGGGACATTAGTTACACTTTATACCAATAGATGGCGCTAGGTGTCGATTACATCGCGCAAGCGTTTCGTATTTTAGGATTACCTATAAGTAAGCGTTCCGCTTTCTGTAGGATATTAATCTCATTATAAGGCTAGGCGTATACTGAGACGCAGGCAATGCAGGACAGCACAGTGCAGCACAATGATTGCAGGGCAGGGCAGTTGCGGCAGACATGACCTCCGCATGCTGCGACGCTACTGACATTCGCATCCTAGCTAGTACAAGGAATAGTTGCTTGACGAAAAAAATGAGTTCAGAGTCTTTTTAGAATAGTCTGGATGATTTGTATCATACAAACAAGGTTCACAACGAACTAATTCGATTAAATGTTCTGTCATTAAAACAAAAGTGTATATTAATGTTATAAAACACGTCAGGGCATGCACGCGTCGCGCAGAATGGACAACATTTCAAATTTTTAACATGTCCATATTGTTTTTTTATATGAAAGTAGTCATAAAATGAACAGACCCATATTTTTTCTTTTTTCAAAATTTGTCCACTTTCATGCATAAAATAATTATTGAAATTCTTTTTATTCTAAATAGACGTAAGCGCCAAATGACGTCATCGGACGGCTGAATCAGCGATATTCCTTTGCTTATTATTGTTTTAATAAAAAAAAGGTACTACTGTCAAAGGTAAATAATACTAGTGTCAACATTGTCAACGTCATTCATACATTCAACGTTGACAAGTTGTCTTTTTTTTTGACAGTTACATGTCATGGGTTTGGCATTTCGTAAATTTAAAACTATAATGTGCTAAGCAAAGAAATATTTTACATTCTGCCGTCCGATGACGTCATCTTACGTTTTTTAGTTTTTAATTTTTTTCTCAGTAAATAAGCAATATAAAAAATGAATAAATATATATTCGAGCAGCGGAAAAGTAAACAAAGAATTGGTATTTTTTGTTTCAGAGCTTAGCAATTTTGAAATGTTGTCCATTCTGTGCCGGCACTTCAACAAGACGCAGAGCAGGACAGACACATGTCTGCGTCGCATGTGCCTGCGCTGCAGCGCAGTAGCATACATGTAGTTCAATTAATGACGTTCTATACAAAATCTGCTCTGCTCTGCGCTTTAGGGACCTGCGTTGCCTGCGTCCCAGCATACGCCTAACCTAAATAGTATAGATAGATTTGGCTGTTAATATATCTATGGTATTGTAAGTGGAATAAATCAACTCTTTGAACAAAATGTATTTAAAAGTTTAAAGGGCTGAGACGTAGGCTTCTTTAAATAAACAGAGTTTTATTTTTAATGCAGAACAGTCTACTTTTTTAGGGCGTATGATAATGTACTACATTCATTTTTCATTTTTAAATTAACATAGAGTAATTATCAGTCTAAATTCTATTTACTTTCCATCAGGTGACTCGCTTGCTCGTTTGTCCGCCTTTAGCATAAAAAAATAAATAAATATCATAACATAAAATTTGGATGAATGGGCCGGCTCGGCCGGAGTGATATCACAGCCTCTCAGAAAACCAGTGTAAAGAAGCGTCTATGCTGTGTTTGGTCGAGTGAGTCCCTCACTCACCGAAGTGAAAGGGGTTTAAATACACTTGTGACTCAATCGCTTTCCAACTTCAAATAAAATAGAATAAGTAATATAGAATTGGAGGTCTTTAAAACCTCACCTGAATGCCTCCCAATTCACAAGGAGATCAGTTCCAATGATCATGTTATCGGATATCCATTTCTTTATTGACTACGTCTATTAAAAAATATTTAAGGATCAGTCTTCACACTTTTTTTTTATCAGCATATAAACTGTCCCACTGCAGGGACAAAGGCCTCCATCATAGAAATCAAGCTATAGCTACTATGATAAGATTAGGCTTAATCACCACGCTTGCCAAATGCGGATTGGTGATCACAAACCCGAGCTATGTCCGAAAAATGCGAAACATACTTTTCGCTCGACCCGGGAATCGAATCCCAGGACCCTGAGATCACGGCCTGGTACTTAAACCACTAGACCAACAGGGCGTATACACACATATTAATAAAAAATGAAATGGTTGCGCTACTGTGCCGAATGAGCAGCGTTTCAATATGGTCTTGTCTCACCAGAGCCAAAGTGTTGACATTTCCCGCAGCCCTCCAAATACCATAGTAAATAAAAATCCCATTTCCCATGGCTGCAATATTTCCTATCCGCAATAACAAATAACTGAGTCCTCCACACCTCGTGTCCTTCTTGAGCATCGCCCCGAGATGTAAATCGGCTCTCTGCGGACACCAATTTTTTATCGGTCCACAGCGCCCTTCGCTTAGTGGGATTCACAGTGGGATTAGTAGCAGTGAGACCCGAATAGTCAAACTATTTTAGTCTGAATGGGCCGGCTCGATCGGAGTGACGTCATGGATTTAGGGTGCGTCCACATCTCACGAACATAAAACAAAACTTGTGAGCGGCTCGCGAAGGCGATCTTAAGCAATTTTTCACTGAGTGCGTGAGGGTAGGTACTGGAAGGCAAATAGTAGCATAGTTTCCAATTTGGTCGCACTTGTGTTGGAAAACCACCTACTTTGGGCGGCAAGTCCAATGGACTTAACCGATAACTAGCCTAGGCTGTACTGCCGACAATTCCGCCACCCAAGGGATGGCGGACGCCCCAGTACGCTGGCGAAAAGTGCAGGATAGATAGATAGATAATTAATTTATTGCATTTAAGAACACACATGCATAAACAAGATTATACAAAAGTGCACTATAAAATAAAGAGGGTAAGAACTATTTCCTACTTTTTCTGCATGTGTGCCGCAGTCGCAGCAGTGCAAATGGACCAATGCTCAGAGTTTTTGCTCAGGGAGCAAAGCACTGATTTTCGGAGGATCGACCCAAGTCACGATCTCTTCTTTCGGAGGCCAAGACTTTGTTCAGGTCTGAGAGCCACTGGAGTAAGTAAGTAGTACTGACTTATCACTTTACTATAATCTCTTAAATCGTACCTACCGCACGCCTTGGACGACTCATATACTTAGCTCATATTTTGCGCGTAAATTTTGAGCAGAATTTACAAACCCTCATGTGGCGAGTGGCCAATCGCCACATGAGGGTTCGTAGGGAGTAGAAAGTCCGGATCGGAAAATCCGTTAGAAATACGTGTATACGGTTCGTCCACACTTTTACATAAGTTTTATAGTTCTCAACTAGCGTTTTGTACCGTAAAACAAATAAAATACCGTGCCGTGAACGCGGGCTAATGTCAAAGCTCTCTCGCTCTCTGTGTCGCTACTATCGACGAGGCGGTTTAGGGAAACCGCGTACGTTCCGATTTACTCTTGTTAGTGAATATAATGCTACGGATAGCAGATATCTTATTAACACTAATTGGGTGACACACTACAAACATAGAAAGATGAAAAATGCCCTATTATAAATGTATTTTCATAATGCATTACTGTACATACAGCCACACATCAAAGAATAGAAAACTGTCCAATTTTTTCAGTTGATTCTCACCATAATCTCAAGCACATTCGGTTTAGTATCAATTGGGGAATTTTGACAAATTGTGGGTAACCGGATGTGTGCCTGTCTGTACAATGTGAACAAATCATCACTTCTCTGTAACGCCTTACACTGTGTCTGCCGCGCGCCCCGGGCGACTCATCTAGCTCATATTTCGCGCGTAAAATATGAGCAGTCTAGAATATTCGTTGTGGGGATAGGTAAAAAAATGTCGCACGTTATGGACCGTCTGCGGTCCGTCCGCTTTTTAGTTGAGCTGAGATAATGTGGAACTGAGAAATCTTCGGGAGTGATTGACCATTGGTCGCAGGTGGACGGGTTGTAAGAGTATAAAAGATAAGATGAAGATAAAATATTCTTTATTCAAATTAGGTCCATACAGAACACTTAGGAATGTCAAAATAGGTACACACATTATCATCTACCGCTGGCTCGGAAAGTCGATTTCTACTGAGAAGTCACGAGCAGAAAACTCAGTAGTTACTCTTTTCAAATATTGATGATGTTACAGAGTTTCAATTGAGAAGAGGAAAAAGAAATACAATAAATAAATAAATAAAATGTTTATTGCAAATAACTTATATCTAGTACAAACTTATGATCTTAATCTTATATATTACTGCTTATATTTGACATTTTGCCTGAACTAGGATACCCTGTGTTTTAGGCTAAAATATTTTATTAATAAGCAATAAATTACAACTAAATAATATTACTCTACGATACTAATTATATTGTCAAAGTTAACCGACTACTATGAATAACAACTCAAAAGACTAATCGATTAAAATTACCAAGAATCCTTATCATTTAAATAATCTTCTACACTATAGTAACCTTTCTTCATTAGGCAGATTTTAATATGAATCTTAAACTTATCCAGTGATAGGTTAATGACATTTTGTGGTAGCTTTTTTATGTGATAGGTGGCAGACGGATTACTTGATGGTATGCGATTGCCGCCGCCCATGGATGCCCGAGACACCAGTGGAGTCACAAGTGCGCTGCCAACATTTAAACCTTTAATAAAATATTGTTCGTTTAATATGAGTTTAGCCCTATTTATATTTTTAATTTATTGGTTATTGTGGTTACATTTTCTAAATATTGCACCAAGTAAAAAAGACAACAAACTGATATACCCAGAAGACGTTATCTTATTTTATCAAGAAAAATATTATCGTTCGAGAGCATACCACTGCTCTCGAATGTAGAAGCCGAGAAGATAATATAGCGTTTGGAACGGGAGGTTGCAGGTTCAAATCCGAGCATGGACCTTAGGATTTTCAAATCTATGTGTGTATTTCTACCATTAGCTTAGCAGGTAAGGAAAACACCACGGCGAAACCTGCATGTTTCGGATATTCTTTGAAACGTATACGTGATTCAGTTGATCTGGTTTCCCTGACTAAGGGTAGCGAAGGTCAGGCAGTCGTTTCAATGTAATGACCAGTCCAACTAAAGACTCAATTCGTACCTAAGTAATAAAAAAGATTAAACACCAGTAAAAATTTTATCATAAAAAGTATGAACATTTTGAAATATTTTTAAATCAGAGCCAGTGTGACCCTAAAGATGCCGCTCGCTGATACACAGTGAATGGATTGCACCGTGTCAATTCGATGTTGTTTCGGTCTAGTTTTGCGGGTTGTAAATCAGTATAATTGTGTGGTGCTGAGGGTGTTTCGGATTTGTGCCAAATGTGAGTACATTTTGATTTAGCGTTGTGTTCTGGGTATATCAGATTGTTCTTTTTTTTACTTCATGCAATATTTAGAAAATGTCACTAATTTATTTCCAATGAATTGTATTGATCTGGGTGTTTGCTATGTATTATAAGTATGTATTTTCAAAAGAAAAATAATGTTTATATTTGTAATCCCACTGTTGATTCTGATATCCGTAACACAGGTGTTTGAGCTACCTAACTCGGAGTCAGATCAATGTATGTGATGTTGTGAAATATTTATTTATTTATGAATCAAGCATAATAATAGGGCTAAACTCGTATTGAACGAACAATATTTTACTAAAGTACTTATTTTTCTTATCGTGGGTGCTGACAAGACAATCTCTAGTGCCAGACATTCAAAACTAAGAATTTTAGACAGTCAGGTAATTGAAACCTAAAATATACTAACTATATTAGGTTATTTTAGGATATAAGTTTTGTACTTACAATAGTAGTTCAACTCAAGAAAGACGCGCCCCAACACTTTAAGGCAAGAGCGCAAGTTACTCATTTAAATAATTTGAACACTTCTCACAAAATAAAATCAAGTAGAGCATCTTTTCAGTTACCCCGTGATGTTCTGTCAATTTATCATAGTGTTACGCACACTATGATAAATTCTCATTGCTAACCACTAAGCACTCTCATTGTTAATTTGTAAGCGATAATGAGAAAGGGTGGGGCGCGTCTTCGTGGATTGAACTATCTGTAATAGAAGAGGCAGTCATAAAGAAAGTACGGGCAGCCACACTGGGCTATCCAAATCTGTTTTTTTTTTTTCAAAACCGTAGTTTTAAAAACGGCTACGTCCATACAATTACATCACTCAGTTTCAGCGCCTATATATCACTTTGTCTATCTTTCTGATTTTTTAAGACATTGTCAAGGCAATATTGGTTTTCATGTTTATTACAATTCTACTTGTAAGTGATAATTTCGTAATTCCGGACAGCACGTTAAGCTTTTTAGTCCTGTCATTTTAAATTAGATATGATCCAAATACATCGGAGGTCTGTTAGAGAGGCCTAAAACTTTTAAGAAGATTATACTTGTACAACATTAAAGATCAAATCTGCGCATCAGAATGCTCCGTTGCTATGTCTGGCCTGTTCTTCTATACGGATGCGAACCATAGACGATTAAGGAAGACATCAGAGCGCGTTCAAAAAATTCAAAATTCAAAATTCAAAAGTGCTTTATTTGCATAGGCTTATATACAGCTCTTACAAATCGTCATACATGAAAAATATAAATTATAGCTATGTATATTATACATGTTATTAAACATATATGTCGATACAAAAAATATACTAAGAAATGAATAAATATAATGTGATTCTACCACCGGAATCGGAAAGTTGATTCTGACGAGAAGATCCGGCAAGAAACTCGCCAGTTACTCTTTTTAATCACCAAATTTTTTTAAAGTACAGTGTCATGGGTGTAGGCGAACAGTTTATCATTTCCACAAATTCTTGTCATTTAAGTAATCATTAACTGTATAATAGGCTTTTGCCATTAAATAATTTTTAACATGTGTTTTAAATTTGGACATTGGTAAATCAACAAGCTTTTGTGGTAACTTATTAAATATTTTAATACTCATTCCTACGAATGAATTACCAATCTTATGAAGTCTGAGATGTGAAACAGCAAGCCTGTGTTTATTTCTAGTATTTAGGTTATGGTTGTCGGATTTTCGAGGGAAGTTTTCTAAATTTTTATAAACATACATAATACAGTCAAAGATGTACTGTGATGCTAATGTTAAAATGTTAATTTCTTTGAACAAGTTTCTAAGCGAGTCTCGTGGTCTAAGTCCGTATATGGCCCTGACAGCTCGTTTCTGTAGCACAAAAATAGCTTGAATATCAGCCGCAGAGCCCCATAACAGCAGACCATAAGACATAACGCTATGGAAATAACTGAAATACACAAGTCTGGCTGCTTCAATATCGGTCAGATGTCTTATTTTTTTGACTGCATATGCAGCCGAACTAAGTCTCCCTGCCAGGGCTGCAATATGAGAACCCCACTGTAATTTTGAGTCTAACGTGACGCCTAGAAATACTGTAGAATTAATTACTTCAACATTTTGACTATTCATATTAATCCTAGTGCTGACCTGTCTTACGTTGGGCAATGTAAATTTGACACATTTAGTTTTTTTAGCATTGAGAAGTAAATTATTTACAGTAAACCAATGTAGCACTTGAGTGAGAGCATTATTTACATCGTCAAAGTTATCTTTATGTCTATTAGTTTTGAAAATTAAAGAAGTATCATCTGCAAATAATACTATGTCACACAAGTTTTTAGTAAAGTAAGGTAGGTCATTTACATATATAATAAACAGTAAGGGCCCCAATATCGAGCCCTGGGGCACTCCCATCTGTAAAAGGGCGCCAGAAGAATTAGTTCCATTAACATGGACTTTTTGAATTCTATCACTTAGGTATGACCGTACCAAGCTCAGAGAGCTATCTGTGAGGCCGTAATGCTGTAGCTTCATTAATAATGTTTGGTGATTAACGCAGTCGAATGCTTTGGAAAGGTCACAAAATATACCTACAGCATCTTGCTTATTTTGCCATGCATCAAAAATGTGCTTGATGAGTGCAACTCCCGCATCAGTAGTAGATTTGCCTTTAGTAAATCCAAATTGTTTATTATGCAATAATTTGTTTAGATTAAAATGACCCAATAATTGGTGGAATATAACTTTTTCATATATTTTACTAAGGGCAGGTAAAATGGATATTGGTCTGTAATTAGATGGGTCACTTCTATCACCTGATTTGAAAAGTGGTAGAACTTTGCTATATTTCATCAGATTTGGAAATTGACCAATATCTACGCATTCATTAAATATTACAGCTAAATATGGGGCAATGATTTTTATTATATTTTTTAATATTTCTACTGATATTCCCCACAAATCTTCTGTTTTCTTTACGTTGATGTCTTTAAAAGTTTTAAGTATAGTTTCCGGGTTGATGTGATGGAAACTAAAAGAAGTCAAGCACTCATCCACACTGGATTGAAGAAGACAATTAGCAAGCTGAGGACTAGAATTTAAGTTACTAGTGGTAATAAGAGGTATATTAGCAAAGAAAGATTCAAATGCCTTTGCTATTTCTACGTCCTCGTTGAGTTGTTTATTATCAATTTTCAAAGAGTACTTGAGGTCTTGAGTAGTATTTTTACAAGTCTCTTTATTAATCATATTCCAAGTGGCTTTGATTTTATTATTTGAATTTTTAATTTTATCTTTTAAATAATTAGCTTTTGCTATTGCGCAGACTTTTTTAAATAGCTTGGAATAGTTTCTAACATGTTCAGTTATTGTAGGATCATTGGAGTTAGCTTTAATGTCATATAATTCAAATAAAGTGCGCCTGCTTTTGAAGATGCCTTTAGTAGCCCAATCGCTAAATATTGTTTTAGTATTGTCTACTTTGACTTTTTTCTTAGTAAAAATTACTTCAAACTCCTTTTCAATAACATTAAACAAAGTATTGTATAGTTCATCAATATTAGCATACTTACTTACTTGCATCAGGGAAACGTTGTTTTCAACATTTTCCTTAAATTTTTCCACACGACTAGTGGTGATTGGCCTATAGACAAAAGAAGAGGAAGCAGTTGCATGACGGTGTTCAAAAACAGCTATCTGTCCTGTATGGTCTGAATTTATAAAATTTATTATTGATTTTTTAATTGCCGTACAATTACAGAAAATATTATCAATACAAGTAGCTGATGTGGGGGTAATGCGTGTAGGGTCATTAAACAGATGGCGTAAATCAAAAGATTTAAATAGATTAAGAAGCATACCCGAGCTTTGACTGTGTTCTAAGATGTTAATATTGAAATCCCCACATACAATTACTTGCTTGTTGCAATTAGTTGCTTTTCTCAGCACCTCCTCCATGGCGGACTCAAAGTTATTGTAGTTACCAGAGGGAGGTCTGTATACACAAATAATGATAAACCGTTCAATCTCTACACAAGATAGTTCAATAGTTCGTTCAGTTGAAAGTGCGACTATGTCTTTGCGCTCCTTTGCTTTTAATGAATTATGTAATAATATAAGTGACCCACCCCTAATGGCCGACTTTCTTGTGAACGCACTTATGACTTTATAATTATCAATATTAATAATAAGTTCATGTTGCCTCAACCAGTGTTCAGTTACACAGAGGACATGTATATTCATTTTATTTAAAAAAAAGTTCCAATTCCAAATCTTTACCGGAGAAGCCCTGTATATTTTGATGAACAATATTTAAATGCCCAGACTTCCCCTTTGTCATTAAATCTAGTGTGCAAGAGGTGTTCTCTATTGTCTCTAAATTACATTTAAATTCATTGGAACTAATTCCAACGTCTGATTACACATGTCATATTTTTTCTGCTCAATAGGAGCAGATATGGTAGCCAAGTTTTTGGCTGAGCAATCTAAATAATAAGATAGCGACATTGCTATTAGTCGTTTACAGTATTTATTAAGATAATATTTATCCTTTGTCAAATGAAAGTATGACTTTATATAATTATTTATGTCAATAACATGGATTTTTTTTACATTATATGTCAAAGTATTCAATGTCATATTTAAATTATATCTATAAGTATTTTCTACCTGTGGCAAGCTGTTATTATAGGGAAGTGTAAATAATACAATTTCATTTACATCTAATAAACTAAGAGAGTGTAGGTACTTAGACAAAATGTTTTTATTTACATTTCCCCTATTCCCTACCATAATTACTATTGAGGTATTTTTATGGAAAGTTGTTTCTATAATTTTATTCATTATGTCAGAAAAAGATGCACCCGGTACACAATGATTGATAATCGACTGTCCGGAAGAAAATAAAAGGTGTCCCATATCTTTCCCTAACTCGTCACTAAACATAACAATTTTTTTGTTTGCAATATGTTTATCATTTAAATTTGATGTTGCAGAACTATTGGTATTACAATATGCTGGTGGAGGGCTGCTCTGGGTGGTGGGGGACTGATGATTGGATGGGGTATTGTTTGATATAATACTGTCTTTCTCGGAAGGATTTAATAATTCCTGCATTGCAAGCATCAGTTCTCCATACTCATTTCTGGTTGAATTGTACCTATGAGTCATGTCTACTAATGTCTCCTCAAGTTTTAAAATTTCGGATTGAAATTGTTTCATGTCATTTTCATGATTGATTATGTTATTTTCTATTAATAAAGAATACAGGTCCAATTCATCACCTAATTGCCTTCTTTGTTTAATACATTTAAGCTTATTACATAAACATTTATTTTTCTTAACTAATTTCTGGGTTTTTTGAATGTATTTATTTATTTTAACATATTTTTTAATTTTATTTCTGCTGCACATAGCCAATCTTCCCTTATTAGTTGATTTTAAGGTATCATCACAAGTAAGATCAATGGTGAAGGGTTCTTGGCTATTTGAAGCAGTTATTTGGCTGGGCACACTACCTACTAACTCTTCAAATAGGCATTGGGTTTGGGAAGCGGCAAAGTCCTGTTTTTCTGACTGGAGGTGGCTTATGGTGTGATGAGCCTCCTGTAGCTCGTGCTCCAGGACCGACATGCGATTGAGGCCCTGGGTGTACTCCTCGCTGCACTCCTTGAACTGGTTGATGATAGATAACAACCGGTCTCGCTCGTCAACTAACAAAATATTCTCAGTGTGTAACTCAGCCATTTCTTTCTTTATCTTATTATTATTTTCAAATGCCTTCAATAGTTCCGCCTCATTATCATCTCTTTCCCTATCCAAGTGTTCATTTAACTTTCTGACAGCCTGCAATTGCTTCAAAGCCTGGTCGAGTTGTTTCGAAACTATTTCGAGTTTACTCTCTTCCTGGCGAGCACAAGCCATACTACGTGTGGTCATTCTGTTCATATCCACGTAATTATTAAGAAAATAAACAAATCAGATAGTTGCTTGAACACCTTAAGAGGTTAAGTCAATTCAAGACTAACCTCTTCGCGCGAGTGAGTAAGTCACTGTAATATGAGTACTTCGATCTATTTGTAATTACTAAATCGTAAATAAATAACAAAATACTAGTAATAAAGAGATAATAATGATTCACAAGATAATTTAGTACCTAACTTCAAATGTCAAAAACGCAAGGTCATCGACCGTTGCCGGCTGCCGTATCACGCACAAAATCACTTTTAAATCACTGTGTTATGCACTAATTTAATTCTAAAAACACCTTGTATAACTAATGTTATAATTTAGTGACGAAATCAGGACAATATATGGGTTTAAACTATGATTTATAAAATATTTTGTCGGAGCAATCGAAATCAGCTGTTAGCGGTAGTGTTGCCACAAAAGAAAAAAAAAAAGAAAAAAAAGAAAAAGCGTGACGAGGCATTCGAAATGTGGGCTTACCGACGGATGCTTGCCATTAGCTGGACTCAAAAAGTGACAAATGTTGAAGTTCTCCGACGAGTGCACCAGAAACGCGAATTCTTATCGACCATCAAGCAGAGGAAAGTTGCCTACTTAGGACATGTGTTATTATTATTTTCAAATGCCTTCAATAGTTCCGCCTCATTATCATCTCTTTCCCTATCCAAGTGTTCATTTAACTTTCTGACAGCCTGCAATTGCTTCAAAGCCTGGTCGAGTTGTTTCGAAACTATTTCGAGTTTACTCTCTTCCTGGCGAGCACAAGCCATACTACGTGTGGTCATTCTGTTCATATCCACGTAATTATTAAGAAAATAAACAAATCAGATAGTTGCTTGAACACCTTAAGAGGTTAAGTCAATTCAAGACTAACCTCTTCGCGCGAGTGAGTAAGTCACTGTAATATGAGTACTTCGATCTATTTGTAATTACTAAATCGTAAATAAATAACAAAATACTAGTAATAAAGAGATAATAATGATTCACAAGATAATTTAGTACCTAACTTCAAATGTCAAAAACGCAAGGTCATCGACCGTTGCCGGCTGCCGTATCACGCACAAAATCACTTTTAAATCACTGTGTTATGCACTAATTTAATTCTAAAAACACCTTGTATAACTAATGTTATAATTTAGTGACGAAATCAGGACAATATATGGGTTTAAACTATGATTTATAAAATATTTTGTCGGAGCAATCGAAATCAGCTGTTAGCGGTAGTGTTGCCACAAAAGAAAAAAAAAAAGAAAAAAAAGAAAAAGCGTGACGAGGCATTCGAAATGTGGGCTTACCGACGGATGCTTGCCATTAGCTGGACTCAAAAAGTGACAAATGTTGAAGTTCTCCGACGAGTGCACCAGAAACGCGAATTCTTATCGACCATCAAGCAGAGGAAAGTTGCCTACTTAGGACATGTGTTAAGACACGATAGATACGAGTTGTTACAACTTATTATGATGTGGAAAGTAGCTGGTAAGTCATGGGTCGGAGGAAAAAGTCATGGCTGCGTAACATCTGGGAGTGGACGGGGATCGCGAGCACCGCCGAGCTGTTTCGCCTCGCTAGGGACCGAGAAGAATATGCTAGATGGACGGCCAACCTTTGCTAGTCGGAGAGGCACTTTAAGAAGAAGAAGAAACATTAAAGATACCGCGTAGAACATAATATTTTAAGTTATACTACCCGCAAAGACTTGGGGCTGATGGTAGAGTACTTCATTCATTATAATAAAAGATTTGTGACTCCTCTGGTGTCCATGGGCGGCGGTAATCTCTTAACATCAGATAATCCATCTGCTCGTCTGCCCCCTATCTTGTAAAAAATATATAGGATCATTAAAGGAAAACATCTATTTGACTCGTGCCAAAGACTCGTGGCAATCGATGTCATAATTCATTTATAATAATAATATCCTCGAATCGGTTACGGCTACGGCGGTCAATCTCAACGAACAGCTACATACGCAGAATATATTATAGTGCTCAAGTGTGTGCGCAAACACAAGTCCACTCTTTATTCCCTTACCCTCATATTTCGATGGGACACCAGCGTGACATGACCGGAGAGGGATTGGGAGCAGGACCAACGGCTTAACGTACTTTCTAAGGCACGGGGTACATACATGACCGCTGACTTCCAGACTCCGGGCTGACACTAAGAATTTCTTATTGAAAACTTAGTTACCAATTTTTGGCCCAGCCGTCGCTTTAAAGTGCGACTAGCCACTGCGCCACCGAGGCAGTCAAATATGTATAATGAATGAATGATTTTTTTTTTATGACTAGTAGTGTTGTACGTCAGAGACGCAGTCAACTCTGCCAATGTCAAGTAAGTAGAGACAAATTCAGTATGTAATTGAATTGACCGTTGATTTGAGTAGATTTCTTAATTAATTGAGTTTCCTTTTTAGGGAAATCACCATCTATAACAAAACAAAATGTACACATAGACAACACAGTATTAAATGGGAGGTTCATTTAATGAATGAAACGTCTTTGCGTGTAATATTTTACAAGATATTTTTTTTTAATAATGGCTCTGCGTCTTGCCGCAACTTGCCAATGTCAAGTGATTAAAGATACACGTTTCTTTTCTTGTTGAATTTGGAAGGTGATGCTACAAGATAATACTGGCATAATAAACTTTGACATTCAGTTTCCGTCCTCGCAGAATCCTTGCAAGCAAAATAATTCTATTATCACTGATCGTGATCACCTTATCCCATCGAGACGTACGTTTGCGAATCGATACTTGAGGGCCGAAACGAATCGGAGCGACGTCAATATGTCACTCGAACACGGGTAGCGCCGTTCGTTTCCCTCACAAAGAGAGGGATGTGGGTGGCATCGATTATGTTGCGTTGTGCTTCTGGATATTTACACTGGGCCGCAAACAAGTCGAGGTATTTTTTCCTTTTCATAGGTGGCAGACGAGTAGACTTTTGCCCGGGATTGGCTCTTCGGTACCATCACTCCTACTTATCTTTGTGTAATTCCCAGTTGAGGTTGCTTTGGAGCCCTCGGCCGTCGGTTCCATCACTAAATAGACGAAACATAACGCAGGTTTTCTGTGAGGCCGTGGTATCATTTTAGTCGTGTCTTTATGTCAAAGCATGGCTCTCCCACGTTACTGTCTAATTTTGAAGATTTTTGGGCCTGTATCTCTCTTCTTGTCGAGCTTGATAGTGTATTATAATCGATTAATAATATTCTTTATATTCTACTTCAATTTCATGTGGCTTGTTTAGTTATAATAAGTTGACTTTTTTGTTCCATTTGGTGCAGCCCTTTACTTACACTTTAGCCCATGACGAAACGAAGGCCAAAATATTAATTACATTTTATTTTATGGTTATTTTTTTATAATCGATTTATAATGTGCAAGCATATGCTTTACAGGTGTTATAAATTTCCAGCACATACACCCTTGTATGGCAATAATATATTTCGATCTGCAATTTAATTAAACAAGATTTAACATTTCTTACTTACTTACTCCACTGACTCAGTGACCCGAAACGAGTCATGGCCTCTCGAAACAAGAGAACGCCACTTTTGTCGATCCTGCACTACTTGTCGCCAGTCACCGGCCTGAAATTTAACATTTCTACGGTAAAAAAATATAATAAGTTTATTTGCCACCTAATCATTTATGGACCGGTTTTTACACACATAATATATTCATCAACCGAGTGCTGCTTTCGGTTTCCAAAAGAGTTCCGTCACTGAAATATAGTATAATAATAATCCATACAGCTACTACCTTCTATAAGAACCTTAGGCCTCCGAGATGAAATCTAGAGCAAGCTACAAATAGCCTGTATTTTAAATACTTGCAGGTTGAACCGGAAATTCCTACAAAGTGACCAAAATACAGCCGAATAGAAATGATATGCACTTAGTCCCGGCCCGTGCATATCATCAAAACCGATGAACTAGGACATCGAGTAAAAACCATTTTTTTTTTATAATAAATGGTTTTGCACTTGACCTCATTTCACCTGATGCAAAGTGACAATAAGGTCTAAGATGTAGCGTGCTTACCCAGAAGAAGCCTATTCACTCTCGACTTAAAGATACCCAAATAACGATAATAATATAGACGAATAATAATAATAATTCTCACAACATCTCTGGGTTGGAGACTGGGTCACTACCAATTGCGCCATCCGGTCAGTCATGATCAGTCAGTATGCTCCAACATAACGCCCCAAAGTAAAAACTAAGCAAAACTCCCAGAAGTTCGCTAACTACCCACTAATTTACTTTTATCTAAGCAGTATGAAAGTGGGATTGAGAGCTCATGGGCAAACCGGGCGAGGCATGACGATGCGAATAAAAGTATTTATTACCACTACCTTATCTACCACCTCCATATTTTAAGGGGGTGATAAAGGCGAAAATGCCTTGGCGGTAGTATGGTAATTATATGAGGGAAAGAAATGTGCGGGTTATTTGTGTTACGGAAATTGATTCTTTATTTCAACTTCAAAGAAGTTTTGGGCGTGAATTTTTATGGTTACAAGTTTTTTGGGAGAGGAAAAGTCGTCATTTCTTAGGAGTAGAATCTTTTATTTGTTCCTACTCTGGTTGAAAACATCTTTATACCTACATCACTCTTGATAGTAAGCGATTTTATAAAAAATATAACTAAGAAATAACTAACTAACTAGGTTGGCGCAGCGACCCATAGTGAGTCATAGCCTCCGATAATAAGAGCCTCCATCTCGGTCGGTCTTGCGCCACTTCCTGCCAGTCACCCACCAAGAGTCCGCGAGGATTCTTATAGACTGCGTGATTCGATGCGTGAGTGAGGGTACCGGAGACCCAAACCGGGGGAGGGTTTAAGGGTTGGCAGCGCACTTATGACTCCACTGGTGTCGCGGGTGTCAATGGGCGGCGGCAGTCGCTTACCATGAGGTCTGCTTGCCTATCAAGATTAAATTGAAAATTTAAAAAAACCCCCGACGGCGGCCATCTTGGATTTGAAATTTATCACATTAAATATATTCTGCTACTCAAGCCCTTTTATATGATACACATATTGTGAGAGTTGTGTTAAAACATACAATTCATATCTTTGTGACGGCGGCCATCTTGGATCGATTTTTATCCAACATAGCTAAGTACACTCCCCCTTTATTCATCTTTCAAACAAAAAAAAAACAATATCAAAATCTGTTCATCTGTTCGGGAGCTACTGATGCCATAGACAGACACACACTACACACAAAAAACATACACACACACACACACAGACACGTCAAACTTCTAACACCCCGTCGTTTTTGCGTGGGGGGTTGAAAATATAAAGCGAAAAAGAATACAAAAGCATGTCAATCACCATCTTCGAGATTTCTCGACAAATTAGCAAGACCCATAAAAGAAAGACGCGCATTACCAAATTACGCGTCAATTATGTGGCTTGTAGGCCGACTTTTAAATTTGCATTAATTTACACAATTCCTGCCGTTTCTTTAGTCTTCGCAGTAAATTCATTATGTTCCACAGGAATTGTCGACTTAGCAACTGTCGGGAATTAGTTAGTCCCTAACTCCCTCTAAGTCGGTCCGAAACTTGCACGGGTGTAAAACTGATATAAAGGTAAGCCAGAGCCACCGTGGGGCTGTATTAATTGAAAACAACATTATTTTCAAAGTAAACAGTCTTAAAGACACAAGACAGATAGGAGCAAATTTTGAAAGTTGTTTGTTTTGAAAAGTTAAAATGTATCGTCTCTTATTTTGTCGCAGTAACTTATCTGCGATGGTAAACTATAATTAATGAAGCAAATTTAATTTTAATCACGTTTGAATTTAAAGGGTATTTAATGGTGTCCCCTTTTATGTTTCTCGACTCTTTAAGTAGCTTTTGTATCATCATAATCAGCCCATTTAAGTCCCCACTGTTGGGTCACGGGCCTCCCTCAATCACATTAGGGGTAATTACCACACTCACCACGCTTGGCAGACGGGTTGGCGAGGGTTTTGATATAAATGCAGAGTTTTCTTTCTCTGGGTGCTGATGATCATGCCAGCAGCTTTACTTTAGTCGCCATTTACGACACCTCGGTAAGAGTGTGGGTAGCCTATTCTACTCTGCCGGGGACCACACGGCGTCGAAAGTTTTTGAATAGATACGAGTATGAGACCTCTAGGAAAAGGAGGTTTAGGATTCCTTATAGATAAACAATGTGTCGCTCAAAACTTTGACCTATAATTTAATCCTACCCCTATTTGAGTACCTCTTCAGTTCTGAAAGTTGGCCGTCAGCTTTCCAAAATCCTCTCTGTTCCATGCGAGACGAAACAGCCGTTCCACGGATGCGATGCCATTCCTCTCCCTTATATTGCGCAGCCACGAATTTTTCCTTCTTCCAACGCATCGCCTCCCCTCTATTGTACGCATCATGATGAGTTGAAGCAACTTGTCCCACTCATGCCTAAGTACGTAACCTAGGTATTCGATTTTCCGCTTTTTGATGGCATTTATAAAGTTAAGGGTCATGGCGACACGTTAGAGTACCGTTTCGTTTGTCAGTCTATGTGTCCAGCTGATGCGGAGCATACGGCGGTAACACCACATCTCGAATGCCTCCAGACGTCGTCTGGTGTCCGCCTTCAAAGTCGAAGCCTCGCATCCAGAAGTAAGAACAGGCCAAATGTAGCACAGTAAGATGCGAACTCAGAGCTTTCTGCCTATTTGCCGACAACACAAAACTTTCCTTATTTTATTGAATGAGGCTCAGGCAATCCGGGTCTTGATTTCTTGATCAGACTCCCATTCTTCATTTGCCCAAGCATCCATGAGTTTGTGAGGCTAGTAATTACAGTGATTCAACTGTCGTTTTACCTTATTACCCCTTATACAGAGGGATTATACTGATTGAATTTTACACTTGTAGAATTTATTCCAACAATAGTTCGACAAAACTATCTGAAACGTGTAGATTTGCTCACAATTTTTTTCCTCACCGCTGAATTAGTTGGAGAAATACACACATTGATTTGAATGATCCAGATATATTTGAAAGGCTTACATTCCAAATAGCTCTAAACGATAAAGTATTTTTGAAGGTCATTTTCTGCTGCATACAAAATTTGTCATTTGTGGTAACTTTGTCACTGTAGGCGTCACACGTGGTTATCCTTTTTGGACTTTGGACCGTTATGTCTGAGACACAAGTGCTATTTTTGCTCTACGGGGAGTAACTCGATCTGACGCCGACTGTAGGTACAAGCCACAAAACGCGAGGAAGAAAACAACGCTTGCATTCCAGTTGCGGTCACGTTATTACGCGCGGTTGATCTGCGGGCGGCGCGTCACAGTGACGTGACGCGTCCCGGCGTGACAGAGCGGGAATTGTCCCGCCGCAACGCTCGTGAACGTTTCTGTGCCACCTGGGCTCGGTCAGTGTAATATGTAGTTACTGGTGGAATCATTTATGTAAGACCGTAGAGGAATATTTTGCCACTGCGACTGCAATGAAGCCGGTATGGTATTATGATGACAGACTGATAAAATCTTATTTCACATCCTATTTTAAGAGTTCATGGTTGAAACATGTAAAAAGAAAGGGTATCGTTTAAGCTATCACAATTGAAGTAAATTTGGTTTTCTTGAATAATAGCGTTTGTCACCAAACAATATAAAATCAATTTCACAATAAGTTACCTAAAATATTGCAAAAGGATTAGTACCTAATAAATGTTTTTATACGTATTATATAGGCTTTTCCTGATAAGAAAATTATCAGCACAGTGATGAAGGGATTGTAAGGAACAAATTATTATACACATGATGAACATTAGGAAACATAACTCCACTGACTCCACGCCACGTACAAAAACATCTAATTCCATCGCGGGTGCTGTTTATCATGTCACTGAGAAAAAAAAATGTTTTATTATTTATGTAAAAGAGGGCTGACGAGCAGACGGATCATCTTAATGGAGTGCACTCAAGGCCGAAGGCTTTGAATTGTCTTTTTTTAAACAAAGTTTGAAAGTAGTTCTTATTTCACGGTAGGCAACGACATGACTGACAAAACATGGGCTGCTGTTCAATTTACCGTCAGATGGGTCGCATGCTTCTCTGCCTCTATTTTGCAATAAAAAAGAAAAAAACTCTCTCTAATTTTCAAAAACTACTTTTAGCATCCAGTTTTTTTGTCTCACTCAAACGGACGATCTGTCACAACTTCCCTGCAAGTACCCTGCGCAAACACTTCCCTGATAGCCGGTGCCCACGAAATTGAAATATTTGCATGTTAATTAATACGTCTGTTTGTTTGCTTCGCCATGAAATATTGCCCCTATGATTAACGACGTTTAAAATATAGCAGTTTGATTGAAAACTTGTGGCCTTGACTATGAAGTAAGGCATTCCATCAGGTTTGTTTCGTTAATAGTCGTTTGTTTTGTTGATAAAAAAATATGAGTATAATAGGTACACAAAATACACTAGATAAGCGTCCGTGGCACTCATTCAGCTGGTCTCACTGAAAACCAGCGTCATGTCTGGGCTGTGATATAAGCTGAGTGAGGGCCATTTATACTAGACGTCATAGCACATCATAATATTCATTTGGCACTGTCTGGACATGATTGAATATAGTTTTGTTTTTTTTTCCTTTTGTTTTATTTTTATGTATTTTTAATTGTTTTATGTTTTGTTTTCTGTTTGTGCCAAATTGTGTGATTGGCAGCGTACTTGCGACTCCTCTGTTGTAGATTACAAGAGGCGATAATTGCCCACCATCAGGAAACCCGTCTGCTCGTCTGCCACCTTTCACATACTCGTATAACCAGCTATCATCGCGTGTCTCCCCACTACGTGGTAGTAATAATGCCGGCTAGTCACGACGCATAAGCGTCGTATACTCCGTTTACGACCTTCGTGATAGCTCATAAAATATCGCCAATTTAGTTCACACAGAGCGTCGCGGGCGCAAGTGTAGTGAGCTTTAAGGGGACGGATAGGGCACACTAGCGGGCCAATCGATTTTAATTTTTAGCTACTAAACCGGATCTATTTTAAACCATTTCAGGGTTAAAACCTCTCGGCAAACACTTATACTAATTAAATACCAATGTACAAATGTTGGGTCCGTTTTTCTACGCGAAATATAATAATAAAATAAAATGAATGTTTTTTTGGTAGTCGGGTTTTAGTTTATTAAACTTTATTTAAAAAAATATGTATAAGTCTTTGAGAAGACTTTTAAAATAGAGTGTGTACTATTAATCTTTAGATTTTTACATCATACAATTGCTTATAATGAGGATTTACACTACATAATGATGAGTGTGTATAGTCGAGAAAAGTGAATATTTAGCAGGTCAACATAATTCTGAAACTGGTCATTATACATTTCTTACGGTAAGCAACGAATAACTTCAATTGCCTTACATAATGTTTCATAGTTTGGCACCACTCATAGATATCCATTGGGACTGTGATCACTACGAGTATCATACAAAAGTATGGAAGAAACAACTGTATGGTAGCCATCCACGGTATAGTAACCACGGTATGGTAATCACGGTATGGTAACCACGGTATGGTAACCACAGTTTGGTTACCATGGTATGGTAACCACGTAATGGTAACCGCGGTATTGTAACCACGGTTTGGTAACCACGTAATGGTAACCACGGTTTGGTAACCGCGGTTTGGTAACCGCGGTATGGTAACTACGGTATGGTAACCACGTAATGGTAACCGCGGTATAGTAACCACTGTATGGTAACACGGGTATGGTACCACGGTATGGTATCATGGTATGGTACACTCACTTATGGGGTAACCGCGGTAGTAACGCGTATGGTAACCGCGGTATGGTAGACCGCGGTATGGTAACCAGCGTATGGTAACCGCGGTAAGGGTAATCACGTAATGGTAACCGCGGTATTGTAACCACGAAATGGTAACCGTGGTATGGTCGCCGCGGTATGGAAACCACGTATATGGTAGCCGCGTATGGTACCACGGCATGGTTACACGCCATGGTAACCACGATATGGTTACCACGGCATGGTAACAACGTGTAAGCAACCATTACCTAAGGAACCACGCGTATAGTAAACACGGTATGGTAATCACGGTATGGTAATCACGGTGTAGTAACAATGGTATAGTAACCACGGTATGGTAACTACGTTATGGTAACTACGTAATGGTAACCGCGGTATGGTAACCGCGGTATGGTAACCGCGGTATGGTACCGACGGTATGGTAACCGCGGTATGGTAACCGCGGTATGGTAATCAAGTAATGGTAACCGCGGTATGGTAACACGAAATGGTAACCGCGGTATGGTAACCACGGTATGGTTACCACGGTATGGTAACCACGATATAGGTAACCACGTAATGGTAACCGCGGTATAGTAACCACTGTATGGTAACCACGGTATGGTAGCCACGGTATGGTAATCATGGTATGGTAACCACGTTATGGTAACCGCGGTATGGTAACCACGGTATTGTAACGACGGTATGAATATGAACAATCGTAACCATGGAAATGTGTTCACGTTGAAATTTTTAGTTCTGCAACTCGTTAGCACTGATTTGTTTCAAAGTAAATAAAACACGAAAAAAATAGTAACCATCCTAAAAATAAGACGCCAGCCGCTAATTTGTTACCTAACTAAGATTGCGCAACCGAACAACTTTCTCAAATCAGAATTAAGTGTTCACGTCAGTTCGTTTAGCCCCTATATTTCGGTGAGGTAAAATATAAATTATCGTTGCGAGCAATTTGATAACATAACTTGAGCGTTTCGAAAACTTTTAATTGGCATTAAAATGAATACAGCAAATTAAGTTTTATCCATTTTGATGTCGTCGTAATGACGTCATGTTTTTACATGGCGGATATTTGTATGGAAGATTCAGTTACCCAAAAACATTTTAATGTAAAATTTTGCCACGGTGAGCTGACTATATTTTTATAGTAGGTACTTTCAAAAAGTTATGAGATCTCATGTTAAGCTAATATTATAATACACGCCCTAACCAAGACCTCTATACCTTAGGCCCGATTCGACCAATCTTTATCAGTGGATAAATCTCTCGTATGACGTCAGATGTGTATAGAATGACATCGCTAATCGCTATACCATAGATTTGGTAACGGAATAAGATTGGTTGAATTCGCCCTTACTCGATATATATTTATGATTTGGATATAATATTATCTGCCAAGCTTGGTGAGTATGGTAATTACCCCTCATGTGATTAAGGGAGGCCCGTGCCCCAGTAGTGGGGACTTAAATGGGCTGATGATGATGATGATATAATATTATTGCATTGTTTTCTTATAATACTGCCTTTTTCAAAATTAAGTTTGATTGATTTTTTAAAATTCATTCATTAAATTTTTTGGGTAAAGCATAATTTTGCAACCCACGAACTTTTGCTAACCGGGCAACTGCTTTACCGACTAAGCTACAGGAGACCTTGGTTAGTCGATGAATTTTGTAAGTGCTTTTTGCTTCACCATGAGCCGATGATAGTTTTATCAATTACCTTCAAATATCCAGTGAAAATATTGTTACAAATATATTACCACTAGTTAAAATGGAACTGCTTAATTCATATGTTTTTTTTTTTTGGGTATAGCATTTTTTTAATTTTTTTTTTATAATAGAGGCGGACAAACGAGCAAGCGATTCACCTGATGGAAAGCAATCATCGCCGCCCATTAACTTCCGCAAAATCAGAGAGACCGCTAATGCGTTGCTGGCCTTTTTAAAAAGGAGTAAACTTTTCTATTGAAGGTCACTAAGTCGTAGCCGTCGGGATATACTCCTGCAGCCAAACCGTTCCACTTAACTGACTGTGAAAACATGTTTGATATTCATAATGTATTTTCTATATGGATCTAAACTGAATTAAAAATATTTAGATTTTACTTTTCATCTTTTACTATGATATTATTACAGCCAAAAACTCAAGAAAAATAAACATTCCAGTGTCCACGTCACACACACTATCACACTAGATAGAAACGAATACTCAAAATAATATTTTGTAAGCGTATTTTTTATTGCGTAATTACTTTACCCGTAATATTTTTACGACAAGCTTGGCTGCGTTTTCCACATTTTCGTCAGTACCTACTGAGAGCTTTTCTGCCATTAATCGGAGCTAGACATCTATTAAAAATTATGTGGCCCATTTTGTGGAGTATCTTACTTAGTTGGGGACAGTAGCTTTTCGTTGAACTCCTATTTTCGGTGATTGGGCTATTTTTGGGCACGCAAAAGTATTTGCACTTAGGCGATTATAAAAAAAGGTTTTTACTCAAAATTTGTTTCACTTTGTGTTTTTGTAACTTTTTGTCTGATAATGGTGGAAGATTTTTAAGTTTAATTTTTCAGTTCACTAATAAAAAAAAATAAAGGCTAATTTTGTATAAAGGATATGTTTGTAAAACGCAATTGATATTGAATCAAATATTTGACATTAACTGCCGCACTCAGAGACGTCAATTAAGCTAAATGTTCACTTACTTAAGTATGGAAAGTCTTTATGAGTATTGAAATAAGTGTCAATATTTTATCGTAAGTACCAATTAAAGTGAATTTTGACGTCTCTGACTGCGGCAGTAAGGTGAGAATGTGACAGATTCTACTTAAGGTGACGGGTAGAGCACACTAGCGATGCCATTTGATTCAAATTGTTAGCATCAAATCCGGATATCTTTTTACCAATATCGAGGTTCGAACATCTCGAAAAGAATTTATACTATTCATTCAATACTTAAAATTTTTGGTTTGCTTCCTACTCGAAATATGAATTACCGCCAAAATCGCTACTTTATGGCGTTAATCCAAATTTCGAGTGCAAAAACAGATCAAAACGTTAATTTTAAGTATTAAATAAATAGTATATATTCTTACCGAGATGATCGAACCTCGAAATTGTTAAAATCGATTGGCGTCGCTAGTTAGGACTACCCGTCGCCTTAAGGGACTTCTGCCAAATATCATTATAAAAATAAAAAATAATTTGCTATATATTGTGAGAAAAGTAAAATCAATATTATTTTCATTTCAGAAGTATCAATAGGAACAGTAAGTATACTCTGTTCCATTATTATTACTATTTATGTGTCATATAGTAGCTACTATCTGGCTTAATTATTGAGGTAAAAATTTACCTCAATGGGCTAAATTAACTGCACTGTTGATACCCATGACATCAAAAAGAAAATCAACCGGCTAAGGTCATATTAAAATTTATTAAAATAAGAAATTTTGGGTTGGTTAGCAGAAATCTTCTTTTTTAAGACGCCATTTTAATTACAAATCGTCATCACAATAGCGCTTAATTCAAAGCAATATCTCATAAGACGAAATTCTTCATATTAAAGTAACTACTCTCAAAATTCCAATGCAGTATAAACTCCGCTATAGCCCCGAACTGACGTGAGTCCAGATAACTCCAAATTGCGAACTAAAAAGATGTTTATTGACCGTTAGTGGGTTTTGTTACGGCAAGTGATTTGGCTCCGGCTGCCCACATAAAAAGGGATAAAGCTTGTTCCACACGGGTGCGCGTCTTTCGTCATTTCCTTTTTGTTTGAGGTGCAGTCGGAGTATTCATTGGGTCGTGTAGTGGAGAGATGCCAGCTCAACGGACTGATAGGTTGATGACACATCTCTCTGATGTCACAGATATGTATTTATCCATATCTGCTACCATGTCTGCAACACATGTTATTAAGAGATTTATGTTAGAATACAGCGTGTGTATTTTATACGGGCGAATAATTAATCCAGCTATAATATCTGATCCTACGAATCGTATAGGATAATCATTTCATTAAATTTTGTGGTTAATTAGGTGTAATGATTTTTCTAAAGTGCAACCCAGCAGCAATGTATGCCGTCCAACTTTGTTTGACATGACAAGTGACATGAGTGTCATGACACTCGTATGACGTTTAGATACTTATGTCTACGTTAATTGATGTTATTAACGTTAACTACCAGTGGATGCAATACATTGCGTGCTCAATTATTTTGTATGAAAAAAAAAGTACCTTAATTTCCTAAAGAAATGTATGTAAACAGGTTCCCTAGGTCCGATAGTAATCGCCATTAAAATATTCGCCCGTATCAAATAAACACGCTGTAGACTAGCTGCGCCAAGCGGTTTTACTTGCGCATTGAAAAAAATATCATATATGTCGGAAACAGCCGCAGTGGTTTTAGTCGGTAGGCCCATTGACCGGCTTCACATTAGGTGAAAGCCCTGTCATGGGAGAGCCCGACACCACCCGTCCGTCTTCCAGAGGACGGGCGTGTATAGGGCAGCCCATTGCACTCCGGGTAGGCGGCATTTTGACTGCGATAAAAAATAAATAAAAGGTCAACATTATTTCGCATTTGTGTGAACTTGCCTTAAAATGATAAGATTTTTGTGTCAGATAAAATGGAATTTTCCGCACGGCGAGCACGAGATAGGTGAGGTGATTAGTACCCTAATTAGGGGTACGGAAGGGTGCTTTTTGATAATTTTTGAATTATGTGCTCAAGCAGGTAATTTTTGGGAGTAATCGAGAATTTCTCGGTCGATTATGAACGAGAGAGGTCGTAACGACTGAATTACGTAATTATATATTTTTTTACGTTGATTATCTCTAATGTAGATACTACCTTACATTATTTTTAATTTTAACGTTAGCTCTTTGTGCCATGACGCTTTACGATTATTCTTGCAATATCAATTAGTTTGTCCCTTAATTGATAATAATATTTTCATTTTGCTCCTAACCAAATTCAAGTTTCTTTTTAGCGTTGAATTCACGTTTTCATTATGGATATGTTAAGACCGTGATCTAGGATTGATCTGGTACGTCACATTTTTAAACTTGCATGCATAGTGCCATGGAAAATTCTTAATTCAAGTTTGGTCTTGTGAATGTCAAAATAGGTAGGTACACATTATAATCTACCGCTGGTTCGGACTGTTCAACAGGGGAATCAGAAAATAACATTGAATATTATAATGATAATACTTAAGACTATTTGTCTGTAACTTAATTGATACAATAAATGTTGCTTGTTTTATTTTATGTGATAGGTGGCAGACGCGCATACGGATCACCGTAATGGTAAGCAACTGTCGCCGCCCACTGGACACTCGCGACACCAGTGGAGTCACAAGTGTGCTGCCAACCTTTTAACCCTGCCTTTCCCCGGATTGAGCCTCCGGTACCCTCACTCAGCACAGTGTGAACAGCATCAGATGAGGCTGTGGTATCACTCCGGTCGAGCCGGCCCATTCATGCCGAAGCGTGGCTCTCCCACGGTTATATCTGAATACATTAGAAAGAATCACGATTTCAAAACATTAGCACAAATCAGAACAATACCTGGCCATGGGACTATGTGGTTTAATGTTTTTAATCAAATAGCAGTTAATGTTAACTAAAATGAAATGATTAAAACATTAAAACATTTCGCATGTTTCCTTTAGCGAGAACATTTCAACTTCATAGGATTCTTAAGACTTCTAATACTCAACAAAGCCTATTTCAAATACTTAGACCTACTTTCTTTCAGACAAAGTATCTATTATTTTAAGTCAGATCTACTCCTAAAAGGCTTCAACGAAGCTACTTAGCATTAAACTTTCAAAGCAACACACTTACCGTTAAAGCTCCTTTTTCTTGGCCTCCGAGTCTATAATACAAAAAAAAAATCCACACCCCGATTTATAACGAAAATGCTACAACATTATAGTTAAGAGAGTCCGTAAACCAGCTTTATCGCTCCCTGGCGCGCTTGTAATTATCTCAAATTAACAATTTGCCTCGCTATTCAGTACAACTGTACTCGGTAGTTAATAACTTTATTGTCCAATAATGACAGAGGAGCTGCGTTGGGCGTAAAAAGCTTAATGTGTACATAAAGACAGCGGCGCTTAGGTAACTAACAAACCGCGCACCGCAATACCCAAGTTTACGGGCGTAACTCAATTAAAATCCAACAATTTTGAAGCGAGTACAAAATGAAATTAAAGTTGCGTAACATGGAGTCGCCTGTCGCGCCGGATGACGTATTACGCGGTGGGAACTGTTTCAATTTGGTATAGGTGGGTTCGACACGGATTCGCGCCGCGGGGTTTATTAATCGTCCGCACGCTGTCGCGCGGCGAGATTAAATGGACTTGTATCGTGTAGGCGGGGTGCAACTGGGGTTTTCTGCCAGACAAATAATTAGGTCGGGGGAATCGACAAACCTCACTTATGACATAAAGAGGTATAGTTAAAATCTAGAGTATATTTCAATTCGACACGGATTCAAACCGGGTGATTTATTAATCGTCCGCACAGTATCGCGCGGCGAGATTAAATGGACTTGATCGTGCATGGGTGCAACTCGAGTTTTCTGCTAGACAAATATAAGGTCGAGGAAATTGACTATCTAAATTTATGACATACACAGCTAGATAGTAGAAATCTGGCGTATATTTAAATTGGACACGGATTCACACCACGTGGTTTATTAGGTAATCGTCCGCATGCTGTCGAGTGGTGAGATTAAATGGATTTGTATGGAGGGGGAATTCAACTGGGGTTTTCGGCCAGAAAAATAATTGGGCCGGGTTAAGCGACCAACCAAACTTATTGTAATATAAATAGAAACAGCATAATGTACCTAGTGTACACTTAAATTAGACAAGAATTTGCACCGCGTGGTCAGTTAATCGTCCGCACGATGTAACGATGATGACAATGAAATTAAATGGCCTTGTATCGTGTAGGTGGAGTGCTTCCGGGTTTTTCGACAGACAACTGATGGTTTTGACAAACCCCATTTCATGACATAAATAGAGATTATCTTACCTAGCACCTTATATATGTATGCAAGTTAGGTGTAAGTTTATGTAGATTAATAATATTTATATAAAGATGACATACAACTGCGGATGTTCTTAATTTTGCTGACAAGCTTAAAAACGTGTGTTCAATACGATTAATTAATCAGTAACACGCTATTGTTAAATATTGCTTAAAAATATATTCTATATTTTGTTAAAAACTAGTTTATATTTGTATGATAATGTTTTGTTTATTATCTAGATATATGTATTTATAATATAAATTTACTTGATGTTGAATATCAAAAGGATTGCACCACCCTCCCCTATCTAATATCCTTTACTGTTACCTGAAGGTTATCTGGTAGAGATCGCTCCCAGCGATAAGACCGCCTAGTTGTACATTGTATCTCTGTATACCTAGCTTTTAAGTTTTGTATGTTGTGCAATAAAGAGTATCTATTTATCTATAGCTATATATTTAAAACACACATACGACAATAATACCCGAGCACGCCGAAAGATAATTTTCCATGCAGTTACTCCTAATAAGGGTCCAAATACTTGCGGGTACAGCAAAGTGGCACGACGTATTCGCGAAAACGCAGGTCGAAAACGAAACAGCGTAAATAATTCATTGCGCAAAGACCCGAATTCGTTACGCGCTCCTGCGCGCCATATCAATATACCCACGTAAGGGGAACTTAATTCAATTATGCCATTCAAATGTATGTAGAATAAATTAATCTTTAAAAAGGTAATAGGAATAAAAAAGGACACGGTAACTTCATTGTTCTATACATGTTTAACCCACATCTGGTTATAAGGGTCACGAATGCCATAATATTTCGCCGCAGTTTAATCTGTCAGTACAGTCAGACTGTAATTTCACCATCAAATATAGCCAATAGTGGCCCTGAGTTCATTTTGGAGCTTAGTTTTGCTATTCATTTCCAAACTGAATCAATAGATGGCGCGTAATAAATACTTTTATCAAGAAAGAAATAGCCGACATTTCTACGTGTCTCCGATATCGGTCGGTGAACATTTCCGCAACATCGTGGATATTGCGTTCGGACGTTCAAGTGGCTAATGTTTTTTATGTCATAGGTGGCAGACGAGCAGACGGATCACCTGATGGTAAGCGATTGCCGCCGCAAATGGACAACCGCAACACCGGTGGAGTCACAAGTGCGCTGCCAACCTTTAAACCCCCCTTTCCCCTAATTATCAATAAACCGTCGTTACCTATACAGGGCGTATCTGTGAACATTAACATCCCTTTAACCACATGCTCTACCAACCATTCTGAACAACATTTTGTTAGTGGAACACGTGGTTGAAGGGATGTAAATGTTCACAGATACACCTTATAGATATATAAGTACATAGTTTTTTTTATAGTGACAACGTAAATTGCCTCTCCTCAGCCTGGTGGTAAGCAAGAGGAGAGCCTACGTGCACCCACATGCAATTACAAAAGACGCGATCAAATTTCAGAAAACAAATTTTGATGACTTTTCAACAGCTGTTGAACAACCAAAACTAAAATTCAAAGTCAGACTAATACTGCAAATAAAATTAAGTTTAGGCTTACTGAAATTAAGTTTCAAAGCTGTATTGTAATTACTCGCGGTAATGTTTAGATTAATTTTTAATTCGGTATCTCTTTTATTAGTTTTCGTATTGGCTCACATTGCCGATGAATAGATATGGGATCTTATTCATAAATGTTTGTTAACTAAAACGGTGTTAGAAAGCAGTTTTTACTTTTTTTTAGAAAATTTTGTATGAAAATATTTTGTTTTAAGCGTCAAAACTGTATTCTGAATTGTACTCTTTAACACCGTTTTACTCTATTTGGGTATATCCAATCCGGGGAAAGAGTGAGTAAAGGTTGGCACTTTTGACTCCTCTGGTATCGCGGGTGTCCATGGGCGGCGGCAATCGCTTACAATCAGGCGATCCGTCTGCTCGTCTGCCACTTACCTCACAAAACATTAAAAAAATATAGGCCATTTTGTATGTTCAAGCTTTAAAATAAATTAATACCCATTTTTATTCGAGACAACAGTTTAAAAATAACTACTAGTGCTAGAAGTCATGAATATTTTCGACAAGTTTAAGTATGTAGTGTACTTAGTGTTTATAATTTTCTTTTCTGGACAGCCAACAGCTGTCCAGATGTTCAGCACTCCTCTTGCTCAACAGTACCGCAGTACCTGCACTGATACCAGTGCCCAAATGTGTATCAGATTCACTGACACATCCGGCTCGAAGGACCATGAACAAATCACGGACCTCAGCGCAATTTGGGGCTAATCTCAATAAGAATAAGAGCCAATTTAGGTGACGAATATAAGAGTTTAATTACGAAGTTCTTGAGCCTATAAGTATTAACAAATAAAAATCTCGTCATCGCGATTTTCATTGTTAAGCCGACGTCGTTTTAACTAGCACCATCTGTTGGCGGCCGCATGTAACTACCGTGTCCTTTACATTTTAGTTAGACGCCATTTTACTCACATAATATTCACAATGGTTTATACAATAATTACTACTAGTGCTAGAAGTCATGAATATTTTCGACAAGTTTAAGTATGTAGTGTACTTAGTGTTTATAATTTTCTTTTAATTATCATTTAAAACACCTTTAACTACACAGATCTCGTCGTTAACGTCGAAAAAATTACGAAATGTAATCACAGTTAACCGAGACATAGTTAAAACTTCCTTAATCCGAGTGACAGCAATGAAATGTAGAGACATCCTAAAATTGCCAATTATTTTGGTATTACGTTTGAATGGTAAACGTGGTTCGCCGGTCCCTTAAGGTGACGGGTAGGGCACACTCGCGACGCCAATCGATTTTAATTTTTAAGCAACTAAACCGGAACTATTTTAAACAATTTCGGGGTTACAACCTCTCGGCAAACCCTTATACTATTTATTAAATAACCATGCACAAATGTACTTAATTGTACATTGTACTCTGTATACCTAGCTTTTAAGTTTTGTATGTTGTGCAATAAAGAGTATCTATCTAAATTTTGGGTCCAACGCGTACGCGTAAATTTGTATCACGCCAAAAGCGGCCAATTTTGGCGTGAATCAAATTTTCGCGTACAAAAACCGACCCAACATTTATGCATGGTTATTTAGTAAACAGTATAAGTGTTTGCTATGAGGTCATAATCCCGCAATTATTTAAAATAGATCCGGTTTAGTGGCTAAAAATTAAAATTGATATGCGTCGCTAGTGTGCCCTACCCGTCACCTTAACCTGTTTACCAGGCAATGTGGGCAGCCGGCGTTTAAGAGTATCTCAGGCTCCAGAGCGACACCTTTGGACGCAATTGGGAATTACACGCTAAGACGAGGAGTTAGACAGCCGGCGTTGTGCCTATTTATTTTCTAGCAAAGATATTCCTAGAGTACCTAGTCGTTTGCGCTGGCTTCACTTTGGGACTTGGTTCCAAATTGTAACAATAGATGGCGCTAGGTGTCGATTGTATCGCGCAAGTGTCGTCTTTTCGGTTTACCTATAAGGCATGTCGTTGACTTTAGAATTTACGCATTTATAAATAGTATAGATAACAATAATAATTATTTCAAAAAGAGAATTAAATCTAATCTCACCTTTGCTCGCTCCGTCGGGTCCTCTCAGAATGGAACACTCTTCTATTGTCCCGAACGGTGTGAACAGCTGGCGTACATCCTCCTCCGTCTGTTGTTTGCTGAGCATGCCAACGAACAGCTTGCGATCTGTGGCGAAAAACAAAGGGCTGTCAAGTATGTCTAGCAGATGTGGACACTTAACCACACCACATCAAGCCTAGCGGCGGTGCGTGGAGCGGCGGCTTTGAATGTCAATTGTCCCCAGAGTTCTGTTTTTTTCTTTTTTTTCAGATATAGGTCTCACACTTCACACATAAAAATATTATATTTAGATTTTTTTTGATATTTCTTTTTTTTTTTCAGTTGATGAGTGAAGTTGAAGTGGAGACCTGTATCGTGAAGGCGGGCTCTTATGAACGGTGGCTATTACAGGAGACTGAACAATCACGAAGAACTTCAAACAGCGTTGCCAGATGAATTCATTTATCGGATAAAAATTTACAACCAGCCAAGTTCTGATTTTTTTTTATATTCGTAATGTTTTTCTTATTATATCGGGGCATATGTTGCCTTGGGCAATCTAAGGGCCGATCCGACCAATCTTATTCCGATACTAAATATATAATGTAGCGCTGTCATTCTATACAAATCTGACGTTATACCATAGACTTATCCACGGAACAAAAATTGGTCGAATCGAGCCTAAGTTATTGAATGCCATGGACCTAGAAAACGTGCGCTTTAAACGGAATGTGCCAATTTCGGAAAAAACCATCACAGAGTGTGAAAGAGATCCAACCGGCCCTGATGCAGAGTCTATACGGGTGCGGTAGAGAAAGAACGTAGCCCAGCACAACACCCGAGTACTAACGGCTTTGCACGGTTTTTTAAGTATGCTAGTAGCTAGTATCAGCCTATAAACTGTCCCACTGCAGGGCAAAGGCCTCCATCATAGAATTCAAGTTATCGCTACTATGATGGGATTAGGCTTAATCACCACGCTTAACTTGCCAAACGCGGATTGGTGATCACAAACCCGAGCTATGTTCGAAAAATTCGCAACATACTTTTCGCTCGACCCGGGAATCGAAGCCAGGACCCCGAGATCACGGCCCGGTACTTAACCCACTAGACCAAAAGGGCGTTAAAGTTTTTTAGTATGGCTTTCTATGAAAAGGCACAGTCTGTTTAGGGTGCATGTCTATGTTGGATGCAAATGTATGATTGTTATCCGATAAGAAAAAAGTTTTTGTCTATGTAATTCTGGCAACGCTGTCCTCAAGTGACAGGGCGCTGCAGCGCGGGGAAGTAAAGGCGCGCGTACACAACGCCACTCTCATGCAGATCGCTATTATAGCGAGTGAACACCACGATACCAACTTTTGAGTAATGACTTACATTACATTCACTTCGCCCGAGAACTCTTAACTCAATATTGCTCCAACAACATCAGGGGTAATTTCGTAAAAACACTTTTTGTGTTTGCAAAACTTTAATGTAAGTCATTTTTCTTTAACAACGCGAGATTTATCTTTTTACACAAACGAAAACTTATTGCAAACGCGCATACGATGCTGGCTTCAACAAAAGAAATTTTCATTACAGTTCTACAAATTTGTTCTTGTCATCGCTTAACTAGATTGATTTTATTTCTTTACAGCAACTGAGCGATTTTGCTTTATCACTTTTTCTTATGAAACTACAATACAATGTTCTAGATTCTTTTTTTTATTTTTGTTGTTTAAAATAATATAAAACATTGCAAAATCGGTCAAATGCAATAGACACCGTTATAAGGCAGAGTATGCGCGTATGTGCAAGCGCAGCGTTGTGTGCGCACGCTCTAAGTTGCTACTGTTGTCAGTGTGATGAAAATTGCATTGGGAATATCAAGTACGAATATTCGACTTTGCTTTTCAAAATTGATGTCAAGTTTTTTAAATTTTACAATGTTTTTTAATTATTTTTTTTATTATTATTTTTTATTAATACACATTAAAAAAAATGGCATCAATTTACAGCCTTTTAAAAAAGTTTTTTTTTTCAACAGCGCCCTATCTAAGACGGTGGAACCGGCCGCCTCGACACAACTCCGCTCAACTGTCACCACGAAGTGATGAGACAAACAACGATAGCTCTATGAAACACATAATACACACATTTTTAGTTAGGTAATGAGAACAACGAACAAAATCCAAACCCAAGTTCAACACAAAAAATTAGCACATTACACTAATGTTGCAATGGTGATAATTTCAGAGGGTTCCGTAGAGAGAAGTTTTCACATAAATCAAAGGGGTGAACACATGATGATGTAGTTAGAGGCTGTAAGCTACGGAAACCTCGAGTCAAACTTTCGATTAGTTTATCTGTTATAAAAATAAACTCTGAGACTTCTGTTCGAGCTTATAAAACGCGGCACCCAATACACAAATAAAAAAATAATTTTGAACGGTCTTACAAATTTAGGTTGCATTGGGCTCTTTACAGAAATCAACGTGTGTTTAAAATTAATGACAAAACATAAATCCACACTAATTACGTATCGAAATGAATACGAAAACAAAATGTTTTTACAGCACGACGATAACTAAGTGCATAGTGAGTTTTTTTCAGTTCGAAGTCGAATCTACCACTGAGTACGCCTTATGAAACATGAAATTGTAAAAAAAAAAACAAGATAAAACGGAAAAATGTTTACAAGAAAACCTTAAAAAAGAACATATTTGATTTTGTAATGTTATCATAGAAAAGCATTTTTCATCTTTGCTAATTTTGTCACTCAACGGCAACTGTGGTAAAAATGCTTCCCCATTTAGAAAAAAAGACAAAAAAGGTATATATTCGTTTACAAAATTTCGCGCGATATAAAAATTAAAACCACCGAATATTCAAATGCTTTTTAAATTTGGGAGCCGCTCGAACATTATGCTATCCATTTCTAAATCAATTCAACAGTATGTATAGCAAAATGTTTGAGCTATAAAATTTAGAAACATTTAAGTATTTGCGTTTCTGGGTGATTCTCCGAAATTTGACCTTGCGGTTTCTTTGCATCTAATTTCTATGGGCTCAAAAATATTGTTCAAATTGGAATTTGAAATTGAAATAGGAACACGTAAAGACCTTCTTTCAATTTAAACTTCTTCTGATTTCAAGATGAACTTCTAGTTTGAACAATATTTTTGAGCCCATAGAAACCAGACGCGAAGAAACCGGAAGGTCAAATTTCAGGGAATCACCCTTATTCGTAAAAAGGGGAGAAAAGTAAAAAAAAAGAAAAAGTTACTAAAAGGACAGAGTAAATAGGCGCACTCCGTAGATTCGACGTGGAACTTCCTCACTGCGCGCGCTATTCGACAGTGACAACAGTACAGCCTAGGGCACGCACAACACACGCTACCTGAGAACGCCTACGCGCGCCGCCTTCTCGCGCCCCCTGCAACACAAGAACAAGCTACACACGCTTACTCCACCGCTCCACATTACTGGCCGGGCTGTAGGGAATATTCATATAAAATAATCGGAGAAACAAAAGCTCATAGACTCCGATGGCTGGGCCGCATGGAAAGGATGGGAGAGGATCGCAGTGTCAAGAAAGCTTACTTGGGCCGACCGACAGATGTCGCTGGGACGATGTCGTGCAGAAAGGTCTACGTGTTAGCGACTGGCGCGAAACCGCGAATGATCGGGACCAATAGAGGAGTCTTATATCGGAGGCCAAGACACATTTTGCGTCGCTGAGCCATCAGAGTAAGTAAGTAAGTAATATTTCATTCATCATTATAATCTGGATATCTTTAAAGCCAGATTAAACTGAAAGCTTTTACAACCTGTGCGGATAAAGAATGGGATCAGAAATGGCGGCGCATCTATTCACTTCTCGCTCGCACACTATTTGCGTCTATACTCGCACCCCACGAGTGCGAGTATAGACGCAAATAGTGTGCGAGCGAGAAGTGAATAGATGCGCCTGCCATTTCTGATCCCATACTTTATCCGCAGAGGTTGTATGTGTAGGTATTATTCAATTTCAAGGCAAGAGTGAACAAGCATCTTCTAGTCGTAGGTATAATGTCTAAAACCTTTAATTCTGTCTATGAGGTGTGATTGTGAAAAAATTGGTATTATCATGGTAGTTGTAAAAAATAAAATAAGCGTATAAATGCTAGTGAAATCCATAAAACAATTGCTCATTAAAATAAAATAAAACAATTTATAACATTCATTTCACTAGAATCAAAAATTATTTATTTATATTTTTTTATTTATAATGAAAACCGAAAAATCTGATTAATAGTTAATTTATTGGTCAGTCATATTTTAATAGGCTTATCTATCATAAGAACAAATTGGTAAGAACAATTCTTTTTATGTTGCGCTGTCAATAACTATTACAAAAAAAATTAATTAATATTTATTGGCTTATTGAAATAATCGTTTTATGAGTAGTTTTTACAAAAGGGCAATATTTAATAATCGTCATAAAAAAGTTATTTGTCCACTTTCAAACAAAACGTTAGGTCAGTAACTCCGTTACTAAATCATCTTATCATAATTGAAACAGTCGTTTTTTATTTTATTTCTTATTTTATACGACAGTATAAAATTTATTACGAAAATAAAACCCTGAGCAGTCGTTAAATAAATATCTTATCATTCAACATAGCATAAGTCGACCTGATCCCAAAGTAAATTGCTTAGACACTTGTGATAAAAGGATCAGAATTGGCGAAAGTGTTATAAATGCAAATATTATTTAATTTCTTTTTATATGAGAGGTGGCAGATGAGCAGACGGATCACTTGATGGTAAGCAATTCCGCCGCCCATGGACACCCGCACCACCAGTGGAGTCACAAGTGCGCTGCCAACCTTTTCCCCTTCCCCCCATTGGGCCTCCGGTAACCTCACTCACACGGCGAAACACAGCGTAGGCCCTGCTTCACGCCGGTCTTCTGTGAGGCAGTGGTATTACTCCGTGGTAATTAGTTTGTAGTTAATTGTTAGTTATTAATTGTGTTTTTGGTAACTAAGTTATAGTTAGGTAACTAAGTTATAGTTAGTAATTAATTGTGTTCTTCGGTAACCAAGCCAAAAATTTACTTGCACGAGTTTTCTGATTTTGAACCGCATAAAATCATTAAATATACCACCGTGCTAATTATAAAGTCATATTGGGTACATATCCGTTTTCAAACAAATTTAATGAGAGTTTTTTTCTGTTTGATAATTTTTATGCTTATTCGCACTTATGACATTTTATGTGTTGTGAAATATTTAAATATAGAAATAAAAAACACTTGAAATAAAATTGAGCAGGAAAACCCTTTTCCAAATTACAAAGTAGTTTCTGAGTGTGATAAAAGAATCGTCTTCAGTAATATTTTATATTATTTCTTATTATGTTTTTCCACAGACGAGCTAGTAACCGTAGAGTAACGAAAATAAATTGAAAACTTCCCACCAACTGAACATCAAATTCTTTTCCATAACACAATCGAGCGACTGAGTGAATGTGTCAATATTCCCACGTCTACGGGCTTTGATAGTCACGTAGGGCCGAACCTCTCGTCGAGCTTTGTTTCTCGTAACACGCTGTCAGACGTGACGTTGAGGAATCGTTTGAGCCGGTCACTTTTTTGAGGCGTACTACATATTTAAGAGGCATTTTTGGAAGGTTGAGGTAGTGATGTACAAGTCGGGCCTGCGAGTCCTTTTTGTAAAGATCGGTCTTGTTTTTTGTGTGATTATAATATGATCTGACTATCTGATGGATAGAGAGCCTCGCTGCCCATGGAACGCAGCACGTGTAGTCGAGTCAAGAAAACCCTAGAAAAGTGCCTTATAAGTTAGGGCTCGAGTCTTTTCCTTTCTTTAATATGGTTATAAATATTTTAATCAAATTATAAAAAAAAAACAATTTATTTTGATTACATTCCATAATACTAATTAAAAACAAAATGTGAGATTATGTTGAACTCTGGTAATAGAGACTCTTAGGTCATAAACATGAACTTAAGCTTTATCGATTGCTTGCGTTTATCTAAGAATGAAGTCTTTTTAACTCGAACCCCTTTGATAGGTTCAAGTTCTTTCGATAGGTTCAAAGTTTATCAAAGGGTCGAACTCTTTAGAAATCTTAGAGAGCTCATGTCTCGATTTGGCTCACGTCTTTTGAGCTCACTGATTTCTTTGAATTCCTTTTTAAGTGATAAGCGGCATACAAGACGGGTTATCTGATACTTAGCGATTTCCTCCCTCCACTTCCCCTCAGATTGGGCTTCCAGTAACCTTACTCATTCAACGAAACGCTACTTTATGTGGTTTTCTTTGAGGCCGTGTCACTCCATCCGAGCCAGGCCATTTATGCCTAGGTGTGGTTCTTCCACGTTAACGGTCGACCGTTCAAAGGTAGAACTCGAAACCTCGACTGTTCTTTGATCTCGTCTCGTCTGTACATCACTACGTTGACCAGCATGACTGGTACACGTGTCGGTTTAAATTTTGTGGGATTTTATTTATGAAAATGCTGATGTTGAATGAACGATAAGTATATACAATAAATAAGTATTTAACCACATCACATACATATTGACCTGACCTTAAAATATTTACAAAATAACTATGAATATGTATTTAAAATAGAACACCTAAACTTTGAACTCCAAAGTGAAAACTGAAAATGACATATGGCGCATAATATAGGGTCACTACCACCAAATGAAAAATAACGAATTTTATCACTAAAAATATTCGTTGTCATCTGTCACTCAAGTACGGTACAGAGAATAAAAAGATTCGTCACCTTAAGGTAAATTTTCACTTGCATAGCAAGTTATATCAACATACCGTTTTAAAAAGGTCTGCCAAACTTCTTTCAATGTTCTTTACATCAAAAGGAATCAATGTTGCTACTAGCAATTTTGAACTTTCTGATCTAACAGTTAAGAATAATATTCTGTATAACTGGTATTACTCTGACAAATTAACGAAAGGTAATAAGTCAGTGCTTAGAACATATCAAACTAATCAATTTGGAAACTGACGAACCTTTTCGTTCTTTGACTGTACAGTTCATAATATTCATCATATGTGTAGGATGTGTGTAGGACCCAAGTCTCTGGATTTATTTGGAACCCCAACCCACAATTTTGAGGGCGGATGGGGTTACAAATAAAGCTAGGGATTCGGGAATAAGTACTTCTATATTTTAATCTTCTAGTGTCGTCTTACACCGTCTTTTACATCGTCGGCCATTCGTCTTCTATCTCACTCTCGCACGGCCATCTAATTCACACATCGATCTCTTACACGTCCCGTGCCATGCATCTACTGATCATCAATCCTACATATGTATTACTAGTGGCCCGCTCTCACTTCGACTTTTTGACGACCCGTTTGGAACAGTGGTAGTGAACGCTGCCTTTGGTCCAAGGGTTGCGGGTTCGACCCTGCACAGTACAAACATATGTGTGCATAAACATATCTGTTTGTATTGGTCTGGGTCTGGTAATTATTTCCAAAATTTAACTCTTGTTTGTATTTGTCTGGGTGTTTGGTATGTATTATAAGTATGTATTTACAAAAGAAAAGTATTATATGTATATATTTGTAATCCCAATGTTGATTCTGATATCCGAAACACAGGTGCTTGAGCCACCTATCTCGGAGTCAGATTAATGTATGTGACGTTGTGAAAAATATATATAAATATAAATACTTCGTTTCGGGACATCAGTTCCATTTTATACCAATAGACGGTGTGCTATGTGTCAATTGCATCGCGCAACCATTTCGTGTTTTCGGATATAAAAAAAACATTATACACTTTAAGTTTCGTAGTTTTGAAACACATAAAAACGTACTTAGATTATTGGATTGAATGTTATTTGCATTTTAGATGCTACTCAAATAATCTTATATGCAAAAGTTGTGTCATTTTACTGCACTGCAAAACTAGCTGGCGGCAACGAAGAAGACGTAATCGTCTTTTATTATGATACCTAAAATTTGAATAAAACTATAAAGACATCTTGGAAGGAAAGCAATGCAATAAAAGTTAACGATTTGTGTCAGTTTTACACGAGATAGGATTTTTAATGCGTCTAAATATGCATTGACAATTTTACTATCGATTCATTTTAGAAAACAGAAACATTATAAAATAAAAATTCTACGTTACTTTTCTGTTTTCCAAAGTGACTTTATGATAAGTTAGCATAGTTTACACTTACTATATTAAACTTCATTGACGCACAAATAAAGTTGTTTGTGATATTTTTAAGTCAAGGTCGAAGAGTTGTTTGTCACGAAACGTTCATTCATAAGCGTAAAATGTTCGTGGTGAATTTGGGTGATTGCCTTTTTAGGGTTGTTTTGTAGTACCTACTACAGTAAATATCTAGAAGTAAGAACATTCCAGCGAGTCTTCGGTGAAACGAAAATATAGGGTCGCCAAAATGTGTCGAATATTTTGTTCGCACGCCAAAGACTGTGAAAACGGTCTTCGGTGGTGATAACCCTGCCTATCCAGATCTTTACCTCGGCGTGGACTTTTGACGGTACATAATATGGATAGCGTCACTTTGTACACTTGGATACGATTCATACCTTCTGATAAAGCCACAAAAATAATGCAGACTTTTTGTGTCTATAACTCCAAAAGAGTCGTTTAAAATAAGAAGCAAAAATCAACGAGAATTTCTGAGTAAGGATACTTACTCCGCCAGCTCTGTGAGCAATTTTGGCTTTTAAAACAAGGGTTTGACACTTTGATCGATTCCACTAGTACAGAATTATTAGAAAGAACTAATCTTCTCGCTAGTTATTAGCCTGAAGCTCTAGCAGATCAGCCTCGACTAATAAAAATTAAGATAAAACTATTTAAGCTCATTCAAGAATACGAAAAGAATATAACGATTACCATAATCGTACCGTTTGCAGTTCACACCTATCCCCACCTCCCAAAGCTGGCGCTTATTAATATTTACGAGGTACATAATTCAAGCAATTTAATTTCTAATCTGGGCATGCACTGACCTCCGCGGCTTATTAGCAACTCCGCTGTGAAATTATCTCAATTTGGTCGGCCATTAGCCGAGTCGCACGGGAGATATCCTGCCCCAGCATAAATCTGTATTTAATGACCGCCGGCAACTGGTCTAATATTGAACGAACAATGCCCGCCGACACGTAGCTCCCACACGTGTCAAAGTGAGACTTGGCTCTCGATTGCCGGGCGCCCTGTTTGGCGGGATAATGAATTATTTTGTGTTGTGACGTTGTTTGATCAATGGATTTTTTTGATTGAAATATTACCGTAACATATAAAGCTGACAGATGCAGCTCTCACGACGCAAATAAACGTTATTTTTAGTTCATTAGGCTTTTAATATATATTATGATTTATTTTGTATATTTGTTGTTTTACATTTTGGTTACAACTTAATAAAATTGCATACAACCCGTGCGGATAAATAATGGGATCAGAAATGGCGGCGCATCTATTCACTTCTCGCTCACACACTATTTGCGTCTATACACGCACCCCACGATTGCGAGTATAGACGCAAATAGTGTGCGAGCGAGAAGTGAATAAATGCGCCGCCATTTCTGATCCCATTCTTTATCCGCACGGGTTGTACCTAAAGAACACATTACACACGTCAACGCAAATCTTCTTTGGTGAATAGGTAACTTTTAAGAATAAATGGTTGAAAACACAAGAGGAGATAGTGATTATTTTTTCTTGTGGCGCTAATTGATTTAAATTGTTAGCTATTAAACCGGATATATTTTAAAAAATTGTGAACTGTCAGAGACTCGGCAAGACTGTATATAGGTCTGTTTTAGTGAACACCAAAGCAGGCCACTTTTAGCGTTAGAAAAAAACCTCAAGTACAAAAATAGACTAAAGATTTCTCGCACTGTTCAAACGTCTTCCAAAACGTGCTAGCTCAGCACATTAAGTTCGATCGTCACCTAAAGTCTAGTTCTTCCTAATCTATGCAATAAAATAAACCATTCGACTTTATGAATCTCGATTCGGATTCGCCTCTTGTCCATAACTCGACTTTTGTTGACTTCTCTCGCTGGGGACGGAATAAATTTTAATGCCTTCACATTTCACTGTTTGCGATTGCATAGAGACGGGAATAGTACTGCTTTGAATGTGGCTCTAGCGTTCTTATTCAGTGATTGAGAATAACCCAAGAGTTATAAAATTATAACAATTCCCAATCAAGGTGCTAAGGCGTCCGCTCTTAACCAAACCATGGACTCGATTGAAGGAGCAATTTCCCCATCGTCAGATAAAAGTTAATAGATCATTAAAGCATTAGGTATTCGGCGAATTGCAATTGTCTTTCATCATCATCATCATCAGCCTATCGCAGTCCACTGCTGGACGTAGGCCTCTCCAATTGTTCGCCACTGTGATCTACCCATGGCTTCTCGCATCCAGCTCTTGCCAGCCATCCTGCGCAGATCGTCCTCCCACCTAGCCAGAGGGCGCCCTACATTACGTTTGCCAAGACGCGGTCTCCACTCCAGAACTCGTTTACCCCATCGGTTGTCGGTTCTGCGGCTAATATGGCCAGCCCACTGCCACTTAAGCTTGCTAATCCGGTGAGCAATGTCGATTAACTTTGGTTCTCTGCCGGATCACCTCATCAAAGTTGTCTTTCATGTTATTATTATTACATGATACACGGTGACTCTTTAATTTTAACCGTATTGCATTTTATCGATCTGTTAACTGTTATCGAACGATTGAAATATCTACCGAAAGCCTCTTTAATGTATTCGTATGTCTATAAAAAGGTGAGTTATACGTGAACAGGTCTTTAAATGAGAAGCTTGCAAATATAAACTGCAGCTAAAGTTGTGAAAGTTAACCACTTTTCTTATCTCAACGTCAAACATGCTGCATGGTTTTTGATGCCTTTGCTATCCTCAAAGAGCGGGGAGAAATTGTCAGAATGTTTACCTGCTCTTCGCTAGGTTTTTAATCCGTTTAAATTTCTCCTTCGCTGATGATAATGAGTGAGTAAATTGAAGAGTCAATAGAAAGACATATGACGGTTTGATAAGCACTGCTAATGTTGTTTTTAAAAAATTGAGATTACTCAATCATCTTTATACACAACTTTATACACTTCAAATAACATTTTATAACAGTACACTATAGAAAAGGTGTTACCGAAGTCGGCGTCCCAATACTATCTTGTAATTTAATACAACATTCAATTATTCAACTGGGATTAGGCGCCGACTTCGGTAAAACCTTTTCTCGAGTGTGCTGTTTTATAAAATGTTATTTGAAGTGTAGAAAGTTTAGCAATCTTATTTAACAATTTTTAGCTCGTGGTTTATGAAGGCGGCTTTTTTTCACAGATTTCTTTTTGGGAAGTTCCTTCACCCCCCCCCCCCCCCCTTCTTCCACCCTTGCCAAATAACTGAAAAAGTAATTGTGAGTACAGTATTAAAAGAGTTATCCTTTGACTCCTTAACGTTGAGGAGTTGACCTTCCATTATCAGCAGAACCACAAAATTAATAACAGTCAGGCGTAAATACTGGTGCAGTTTTGAAAAAAGATACAAAAACATTACGTGTCCCTATAAAATTTGAGAGTTCCCTCTCATTTTTTCCAGGATCCCATCATCAGAACCTGATATCCTGACCATAGTACCAATCCGGAACTATCTACTTTCCAATTAAAAAATAATCATCTCAATCGGTTCATAAATAGCAAAGTAATTGGCGAACAAACATAAATAAAATATATATACATGTCGAATTGAGAACCTCTTATTTTTTGAAGTCGGTTAAAAAAAGGGAGAAGTTTCGCAATTTGCATGGATACGTAGTTCCCCAGGAGCCACTTACTAATGTTATAACCTAACTAATGTATAATAAAATCACTATTACTGTGTCACTATTAACATGAAACTGTCAAAAGTATGCAGCCACTTGATGCTAACCTTTCAAAGCGTTCTCATTTCCACCCAACCACTACAAATAGTTTGAACTCCGTATCTTGCTGAACATAAATAAAACATTATGATAAAGTTGGAAACAAGTTGCCCGCGTATCTGAGCCCGATCAATCATAGCAACATATTGTTGCAGGGATCGGTGCTAACGTAAATTTATGACGGTTCCCGCGATTATTGATAGGTTTTATGCAACATTAGCTCAGAATTGGCCACCTCCAGTTTTATTTTTGCATGAGCTTAGGGATTAATACATTGACGGTTTGAATAAGAGTTTGGAGTTTTTGTGATCATAAATGATCTCTCTTTTCTAATTCGTAATTTTGTGGCCTGATTTGATTATGAATGTACGTTTTGAGACAATTATGCAACGCATAACTAATGCCATTTTTAGTAATATTTTTATCTAAATTGGCAAAATATTTAGATTGTATTAGGGGTCATACTTTATATGACATTGCTAATGAGTGTGAAGATTTTTTTAATTTTTTTTATTCCATAGTAACATTTTTTATTTTCAAAGTAAATATTATTAGTCAATTTGGGTAACTTTGAATTACCTTGTAACTTTGAATAAAACTGGTTTAAAGATTTTTTATTTCATTCCTTGGAATTCCATATAATTATTTACGGGATTCTACCTTATGTTTGAAAAATCCCGTAAATAACAATACGAATATTTATTTCATATTTAACTGTGCTTTAATGGGAAACGTTTAGGCACATTTGGGATAGATTGTCAGAAAAAAAAACATTGTTTATTTGAAAAGTTATGCATGCTGAAAGTGTCAATTCTTTCTAACAAAAAAGTAGTCACATTCAAGTTACTTTTTCTGCATCAAGAGTACAATATTATCTGATCTGCACATTACACACCTAAGAAATATGGTCTTTAAAATATTTAGTATATTTTTTGGAGTTTTATTAGAATTTAGTATTGTTGAGTCTAGAAAAAAAAACACGGCAATTTCATACTTTAACCTCTACTATCACTAGGTAAATAAGCTGATCCCATTTTGTTTTTCAATAGTTCCATCCCTTCCGAGGATCAGCTAGTGAAGGAACATGTTCCAGCAGACTTGATACTATTTGTTCACCTGACCTATCTGTCTGTGTGATAATAATGGTATGTTAAAAGTTAGGTTCAAAATTTGCATGCCTGAATCGGCCAATCTAATCCAGCAACACTTATGAGTGAGCGTCAAATCTGTCACAGTTACTATAAGTATTTTTTGCTTAAATTAAGGTTACAATGTCAAAAATAAGGTTCAAAATTGCGTGCCCAAATTTGCCATTCTCGTCGAGCAACATTGACGAGTGAGCATCAAATCTGTCACAGTTACTATAAGTGTATGGTATGCTTAATTTAAAGTTGAAATGTCGAAAATAAGGTTAGAAATTGCGTGTCCAAATCTGCCAATCTCAACCAGCAACATTCATTAGTGAGCCTCAAATTATGTCACAGTTACTAAAAGTATTTTTTGCTTAAATTAAGGTTATAATGTCAAAAATAAGGTTCAAAATTGCGTGCTCAGATTTGCCGTCCTCATCGAGCAGCATTGACGAGTTAGCTTCAAATTATGTCACAGTTACTATAAGTGTATTTTTTGTTTAAATTACGGTAAAATATCCGAAATAAGGTTTGGATTTGCGTGCCCGAATCTTCCAAACTCATCCAGCGACACTCATGAGTGAGCGTCAAATCTGTCACAGTTACAAGAAGTGTATTGTTTGCTTAAATTAAAATTGAAATGTCCAAAATAAGGTTCAAAATTGCGTGCCCACATCCGCCAATCTCATCCAGCAACACTGATGAGTGAGCGTCAAATCTGTCACAGTTACTAACTCCGGTTATTTCCATAATGGCGGCACGCTGAAGTTTTTATCGCGGCGATTAAAACGTACAGATGGAACGCGGTCATAATTTACTTCTGTTTGTCTAATTGTTGCCGTGTTTGGAGTTAGGATAATCAGTGTTGAGGTTAGTGCGGGTTTACTGCATATGACGTAGTTTTGAGATAAGAGTGTATACGTAATTAGGTCATGAGTACTTTATGTTTTTTCCCCCAATTATAACGACTTCTATCTTTCATTCCGACGGTGTCGTTCGCCAGGATGATTATGATTTAGTAGTTCAACTGACAAATGTGAGGACAAATTTGACAATAGGAGAGCCTTTCTTGGGCTTGAATTTTAATTGATTGTGTATGATTTATTTATTAATGAAATTTTAATTGTCTAATGAAATGTTTTTAAAGTTTTTGTAATTTGATACCTAATTTGATGTTATATTGCTCTTAGCTGAATAATTAGGACGGACATATTTGCTTGTCGATAGGTCAACAAAACATGCGAAAATGACTACTTATAGAATAAGGCCATAAATGTACCACAGTCTCAGTTAGTTGAAGGGATGGGAGTGACATAGTTACTATGAGGCAAACTGACTTACACGCAAGCAAAGCTAGGTGATCGCCAGTATTTTGTATAGAGTAATTCACAACAGTACACCACCAAATACAAATATCCACGAGTATCAGCCGAACATCTCACTCCCATCAATTTCAACAAGATTCACAAAAAGAACCCGCAAATCATCCGTCCTTATTTGTGTCAAATTACTACGTGTAACCGAACGGCGTCGAACCGGAAAATACCGGTTTCTAATGTCATTGTGTGGCTCCCCCCTCTCCCCACACCCCACCCGCACCCTTGGTTATTTACCACAATTTCGGGCGACTAATCTGATAAGCGTTTGATGAGAGCTTGGATCGCTTTAGCGGAGCAAAAAGGTGTCTTATGACGTCACTGTTGCGACACTATTCCAAAAGGCTGAATAGGAGTGTTATGTTAATGAATAGAACGTTGTTTTAGCGTTTTAAGTAGTCTGTGGTTGCGGGATTTAGTCGTCTGTTTTCGTGAGCGGATTATTTTTTGGGACGCTTGTTTCAACGCCTACGAATTATGTTTCAGCTACTTTGCAATGAGATTTTTGAGCTATTCTACGACCGTGGTAGAACAGTGGCAGGTGTTAGACGGCGTGGAGGGTTTTCGGTTTGATATCCATTCCTGTGAGAGAGCTTACAACGTGACGTAATCTTTTTCCCTGTTCCTTTCACACTCTTTGCCTCACTTTTGTTTGTATGCGACAGGTTAAATGTAGGTTCTATTCATACTCTTATTAAAGGTAGCCTATACATAAGCGACACTCATATGTAACTGTGTCAAGGAAAAACCGGAAAGGTTTTCATCATCATCATCAGCCCATTTAAGTCTCCACTGCTGGGGCACGGGCCTCCCTCAATCACATGAGGGGTTATTGCCATACTCACCACGCTTGGCAGACGTGTTGGCGAGGGTTTTGGTATAAATGCAGAGTTTTCCTTCTCTGGGTGCTGATGATCATGCCAGCAGCTTTACCTTAGTCGCCTTTTACGACACCTCAGGTAAGAGTGAGGGTGGCCTATTCTACTCTGCCAGGGACCACACGGCGAAAGGTTTTAATGACACTATAAATTTAAATACTGCTTATTGGAATGTGTTAAAAAAAAAGGTATATTCTGGTTTGTTCCGAGACTGTTATATTAGGCCCTAAGTTTTGAAACTTCACTAACTTGTTTTTGTCTGGGTATGCTGAAAGACGCCCCGTAAGTATGATAGATACTCGCAAATATGTTTTGTCTATTTGTAGATGATCAGAGCAGTATCTAGTCTATAATAATTTTGATATAAGTAAATGTCAAATTATGAAATGATACTCGTATTTACTCCATCAACATAACTACTTTCGTCTCTAAAGACCCCACGTACATGCACGAGTACATAAACTTCCGTTTTTGTTTCCACCCAGAAGTGATAGAATAGTTATTTTCGAGATTTCTACCATGTCCCTTATTTTTGAGTGATATTTCGGCGCTGTTCCAAGCGCCATGGTTACGGAGTAACAACTTACCCGCAAAAACTTCACTTACTTTTTTTACGTAATAGGTAGGCAGGCGAACAGACGGATCACCTGATGGTAAGCAATTGCCGCCGCCCACCCGCGACACCAGTGGAGTAACAAGTGCGCTGCCTTTAAGTCCCCCCCTATAAACACAGCACAGTGTTACTTGAAAAAAATCTCGTAAATAAATATTCTAATGATAGTGACGATGAAAGTTTAAAACACCTAGAGGTGTGCTTTTTTGGGGTATAGCATTTTTTTACAATCTATTCTTAGGTTCATAATGCACTTAAATATTTATCGACAGTCCCACCCGAAGACTGTCGATACATTATTAAGTGCATTATTAACCTAGATACCATATTTACTTGAAAATTTTGTGACACGCACTATCCCACCTGTCAATACGTGCCTCAAACTGACAGGTGACAACCCAACACAGAGGAATTAATTCCCTGCTATTCGTTTAATTATACTCGCTTTGTATCGCGTATGAAAGGGTTTAATACTGATGAGGACACTTGTTAAAGCTGACTGTTGGTTTATTAATGTTCACTGTTATTATTTTACCTAAACATATTAATGTTATGTTAACTTAACTGCATCGATTGTAACTTTTAGATAAATGAATAAATAAATAAATATTTTTATTTATTCATTCAAAATAACAACGCAATTTATAAATTGCTACAAATATTATAGTGCCCTAACAGTACCCATTACACTGAACGGACTTTAATTTAAGACCTAGATATGATCTATGCTTTACCTGCATGGAATTAAGAATATTATGAATATGAATATGTCAATCAAAACCAACTGGTAAACGTGGTTTGAGTTCTATATTTTAAAAGTTACTAATTCTATATTTACCTATTCATTTATTTTGTACTACATTAAAAGTATTTAGTAATTAAATTAGGTGGTTTAAGTACCTATACCCTCACTCTTACCGAAGGTGTCGTAAAAGGCGACTAAGGTAAAGCTGCTGGCATGATCATCAGCACCCAGAGAAGAAAACTCTGCATTTATATCAAAACCCTCTGCAACCCGTCTGCCAAGCGTGGTGAGTATGGCAATTACTCCTCATGTGATGGAGGGAAGCCCGTGCCCCAGCATTGGGGAGCTTAAATGGGCTGACGATGACGATGATGACGATGAAATACCTATATTGACATTCGGCTATTGACATGTAACACTATTTCTAATGCCGGCTCCTTACGTTGCAGGGTGACTTCAAAGCTTTCACGGATAGAACAAAACATTGGCCATAATGCAACGTGGGGTAGATCCACAACCCAAAAAAAATGGGTTCAAGAAGTCGGCTCAGACATTGATACTTAGGAGATTTTTGATCTACGCGTGTCTTGTAGCGTGTCTCTCCCGCACATGTTCGGTATAATTTCTTTCTGTCTCATGCCGAACCAAGCCGAGATCATTGTATCAGTAGCCTATTTAACAACTGGCGTTCTTTGTCTGAATATTTTGTGTCTCCATGTTGGTCGAGTAGCGTCGGGGCAGCGTGTAGAGCCGATACTGACAATGACAACCACACAGGGTGTGCATTAATTTAGGGCTATTCATTTAGCCGCCGAGTGAGCAGGTACGTCTGGCCTGTCAATGGCAATTTCAAACCGCTGTGTTGGAGCAACAAACCTCATGGATTCTGGCGGTAGGACTAAAACACTCCACGTGAGCCGATGCAATTCAAAGGTTTTAAATTAGTTTCTAGTGGTTTTCAGTGAACAAATTTAGTGGTTTATTTGTGCAGTGAAGTGCCGTGAAGTGATCCTAATAAGTAATAAGAATTGTTGAATTGTATCGTTTTTAACACTTATTTTGTGTCGAGTGAATTGTCACGTGAAAGCTTGCTTGGACCTAATAGAGTCTCAAAACCCGCGATTGTGTTTAGAGTGGTATCGGCAGAATCCGTAGGCCGATAAAACGCAAAACACTGGCGTTTTATTGAGTGACTGTGACTTTGACTGTTGACTACTTACTTGACATTGGCAATATATCATTGAGTAGAGTCATATTATAAAAAAAAACAAGTCATTAATTGGCGTCCCGACATCACTAAATGATTTTGCATATAGTACGATAAGCTTGTTTTAGTACATGGAAAATACCGGAACTATTTTTTCATGGGATTTGTCACGTTTGTCACACCGTTACTGACATTTCTTTATAAAAACATTAGCGATCTCTCTGATTTCGTGAATGTTCATGGGCGGCGTTGATTACTTTCCATCAGGTGACTCGTTTGCTCGTATTGTCGCCTCTAGCATAAAAAAAGAAAATGTAGCACGACGACTACAATATCATCTATCGATTGTGTCAGTTACGGCAAGACTTTTTCATGGATAAGTGGGACCCTACACCCTTGAATGTACAGACTGAAGAAGGGCGAAAAAGGTTAGACAGATTATTTTCGCTCTTTCGCGGCGCCCTTAAAGACTGCACGTAACTTCGTACCTACTATCAGTGACATCTTAATTTGAGCAATAATTTTATATCAAATAATTTAAAAAAGTAGTACCTATTATAAAATAAGACTTAGTTCTGTAAAAGGCTTTTCTGAATTTATATTTATATTATCAATTGAAAAAAAAAGACTAATACTTTTTTACGTGATAGTAGCTACGTATATTTAATAAACTATATTCAATTCTATATACCGCTGTTCCAAGCTTGTCTAGGAAGAGCTATTAGCGGTGAAGACTAGATGGAAGAGATGTGACAATATCATTTAATCTATATTGATCATAGAACACCTCGGCTGATATGAGTTAATTGCGAAGTAGTTAGTCAAGTACAGAATTTAACCCTGTATCTCCCTTGGCATTCTAATTACAAATGAAGATCTATCTAGGAACATGCGTATAACCTCGAACGACAAAACTGTGGAATGAACTATCGCCTGCGGTGTTATCGATACGACCTGCAAACCTTCAAGAAAAGAGCGTACTCCCTTTTAAAAGGACCGGCAGCGCACCTGTGACTTCTTTGACGTGGCAGGTGTCCATGGGCGGCGGTAAGTCGCTTACCATCAGATGATACGTCTGCTCATCTGCCCCCTATATCATAAAAAAATAACCACATCTCGAAATCGCCATGGTCGTAAACAGACTCGATAATAACAGCGACAGCATGGAGCTAACTCCTATATAAGTTGAATAGGTTCACGGCTAGTAAACTCATAACGGCGATGTGGTTTTCGAGGGATGAGCGGACGGCGGTGGACAAAAATGTGGGAACATCACTATGACATAGACTTCGATATATCGCAATCTTAGTAAAATACTGACCTAACTCAACATTGTTGATATTTTTATAGCAATTTTTTGCAATTTATTCTTGAGTAAATAACGCATTTCAAATTTCTGGCTATTCTTATTTACTACGTTGGCTCAGTGACCCGAAGTGGATCTTGGCCTCCAACACGATAATTCGCCATTCTGTTCTGTTCTCAGCCACCTGTCGCCGATCCGGCCTTTGTAGGTGACTGAGATCTTTCTAATAAAATGAAAAAAAAAACTAATTAACTATATTCAATTCTATGTACTTTTGGTTGTCTGGAAGAGATTGCTATTAGCGGTAAGACCAGCGATGGAAGATATATGACAATATCATTTAATCTATATTGATCAGAGAACACCTCGGTATGAGTTTCACTGGTTGCGAAGGAGTTAGTCAAGTACAGAATTCAAACCTGTAACTCCCGTGGCATTCTAATTACAAATGAAGATCTATCTACGAACATGGGTATAACCACGTCTCAACATAGCCATGGTCGTTAACAGACTCGATAATAACAGCGACAGCACCGAGCATAGACACCTACTCCTATATAAGTTGAATAGGTTCACGGCCCGTGAACTCATCACGGCGATGCGGCTTTCGAGGGATGAGCGGACAGCGGGAAACACAAATGTAGGAACATCACTATGACAACGATTTCGATGTTAGTAAGATGTAATAGGGTATTTGATTAAGCTCAAGATTTTACAAAATATAAATGTTCCTATTAAAAATATAACGTCTAGCTGGTTTTATGGTCATTCAAAGATTCATGGGCAAGTTCATTTTAAAACTATGAAATTATTAAAACAATAATTATACCATTGAATAACCCATACAATTTGCATCAACTATTTTATAATAGAACTATTGATATAAACGAAACATCTGATATAGCTACCACACAAAATTCAAATGAAATACATACAAAATAATAAGCTGTGACGTCACTTGGGTAGTCTTAGTAGTCATTTGTATGGAGCGTTTTGGGTTTACCCAAAATAATGTGATTTTAAAGTTGTGATATCTCAGGTAGTTTAAATGAGAATCAAATAATTGTTTCAACGAATAAACAATCAAACAATTGAGAGTTCTTTTGATTACAGAAAATACAATGAAAAAAAAAGTCAAATACCGCAATAGTGATTAGCTCTTTGAACAGATGTGTATCTTATTTTATACACCGTGATTTTTTGAATACCCGAGAAACTTCTCAAGGGCATTAAACTAATAAAAATAAGAGTTTTGCTTTAAGGAACATACGGTCTAATCTTAAAACCAAAATTTACCTTTCAAAACAAACTGCATCAATCAGCTGATCAGTTTTGTATAAGGTATTTTTTTTTCAGTTTAGACCCTATAATTCTTGGGAAAATAATATTGTATTCATCAATATAATGCCCTTGAGAAGTTTCTCGCTTATTCAAAATATCACGCTGTATAAAATATACTACGAGTGTTTAATGATAGGTACTTGAAATTATTGTCGTTGCGATAGTAATAAGTAACATTTATTATACTAGCCATGCTAAGTATCATGGGATCATTGACTGTAAAATGTATTATCATCTCTTAACCAACAAAAAGCGATAATATCAATCAATGATTCATGCTGTATGAACTGAACTAAGTCATACGTATCACTCAGTGAGTTAAATGAGATCAAAATATAAAAGAGTGATAATATCCTCAGGTCAAAATGGTATATATCACTCTTTACATTTCAGTGATATATTTTGCGCATGTCTACGGAGAGGGCAGAGAAATATGGAAATTATGACGGTTTAGAAGGTCTCTTGTGGGCTTGAAGTAAAAGCATGCATTAGGTAATATGTTTTACAAAGTGCAAACTTTGGTCAGTCGCATTGCCATGAAAACTTTTGCATCACATACGATAGAAATAGGTCAGTAGTTTATGAGTCATTTGAGTCTCTTTTACTACAATAACATGTCTTATAGTGCAATAAAAAAGTTTTAATTGTACAGTAAACTCAAAAGTAGGCGAACTTATTATAAGTACTTACGTAAATTAAACCAAATAATGATCTTCCGTTTTATTGTTGACGACCCGATTGGAACAGTGGTAGTGAACGCTGCCTTTGGTCCAAGGGTTGCGGGTTCGATCCCCGCACATTACAAACATTTGTGTGCATGAACATATTTGTTTGTATTGGTCTGGGTGTTTCCTATGTATTATAAGTATGTATTTACAAAAGAAAAGTATTATATGTATATATTTGTAATCCCACTGTTGATTCTGATATCCGTAACACAGGTGCTTGAGCTACCTATCTCGGAGTCAGATCAATGTATCAGATCACATACATTGATCTGACTCCTAATGTGAAATATTAATATTAATACGTTGTGAAATATTTATTTATTTATTATTTATTTATTGTCGAGAAAGTTCACTCGTGATACGTAATACAGATGGCAGACAAGTAAACGGACCACCCCTGGTGGAAGCGATGGCCACCGCACATGGTAAGCCACCACAAGAGTGGTGTCACAAGTGCCCTACTAACCTTTAAGGTGACGAGTAGCGCACACTAGCGACGCCAATCGATTTTAATTTTTAGCCACTAAAAAGGATTTATTTTAAACAATTTCGGGATTACAACCTCTCGGTAAACACTTTAACCATGCCAAAAAGTTGGCTCCAACGCGTACGTGAAAAATTGATTCACGCCAAAAGCGGTTACTTTTGGCGTGAATCACAAAAACGGACGCAGCATTTGTGCATGGTTATTTAATAAATAGTATAAGTGTTTGCCGAGACGTTTTAACCCCGAAATTGTTTAAAATAGATCAGGTTTAGTGGCTAAAAAATAAAATCGATTGGCGTCGCTAGTGTGCCCTACCCGTCACCTTAAACATCTTGATTGGACCTCCGGTATCCTCACTCGCTTAAAGAGAGGCTCCCTTCTTAAATATTTCAATAAAGTACCAGTCATTCTGATCTCTGACGCCCTGTTGATCTAGTGGTTTAAGTACCGAGTTTGATCCAGGATGTCCATGATCTCTGGGCCCTGGGTTCGATTCCCGGGTCGAGCAAAAAGTATGTTTGATATATAATAATAAGACGACCCGTTTGGAACAGTGGTAGTGAACGCTGCCTTTGGTCCAAGGGTTGCGGGTTCGATCCCCGCACAGTAAAAATAATTGTGTGCATGAACATGTCTGTTTGTATTGGTCTGGGTGTTTCCTATGTATTATAAGTATGTATTTAAAAATAAAAGTATTATATGTATAAATTTGTAATCCCACTGTTGATTCTGATATCCGTAACACAGGTGCTTGAGCTACCTAACTCGGAGTCAGGTCAATGTATGTGATGTTGTGAAATATTTATGTTTCGAGTTTTCCGAACATAGCTCGGGTTTGTGATCACCAATCCGCATTAGGCAAGCGTGGTGATTAAGCCTCCCATCATAGTAGCGATGACTTGAATTCTACGATGGAGGCTTTTGCCCTGCAGTGGGACAGTTTATAGGCTGGTACTACCAGTGATTGACCTAATGTGAATCTATTTCTTAAATTTATACAATATACCATATATTGACCTAATTCCATATAGTTTCAATAGTTTAAGCACTTGTGTTACGGATATCTGACAACAGATAAATTACAAATATCATACGTAAATACATATATTACACCAAGAGCCCAATTCTCGCGTTCGTGATATTTTAAAAACATGGCGAATGTCACGAATGCCACATGAAATCCATACAAAACAACTATGTTTTATCGGTATATGTCGTATGATCATAAATGTCGCGTTACAAATAAATGATTTATCTATCTATCTATCTAAGATAAGGAGGATGGTTATGTCAAAGCTCTTGGGCGACGTATGTTTGCGACATACATTATGCACTAATTGCACCTGCATCCCTCCCCGCTCTCCCTCCCAACTTACGCCGCCCCCTCCCGTCTTTGTCCCCTAAGACACCTGTGAGACCTCCAATTATATTATCAATGTAATTGGCTATTCAGCGTAGCGCGATGGAGCGAACACAGCGACTCTAATTAATGGAATCAACTGAACATTGAAATTTTCGCTTCAACAGTCTAAAGCTACCTACAAGCAATTTGGAAGTGAATTCGTTTGAAAGGGGCGAGCTAATATAAAAAGTTGCGCGTCTGTAAGGTTTTATTCTTTGGAAAGTTCAGTAGGTTGATTTATGTGTCAAGAAATGAAAACGATTTTTGAGGAACTAACAGAGTTCCCATGCCCTCATTGAAGCGTGTAATTTTTTTTTAATAATAATATCCTCCAACCGATTACGGCAGCCAATCTCAACGATCAGCCAACTCAACGTACACAGGATATATTATAGTGCTTAAGTGTGTGTGCAAACACAAGTGCACTCTCTATTCCCTTACACTCGTATTCCGATGGGACACCAGCGTGACACGACCGGAGAGGGATTGGGCGCAGGACCAACGGCTTAACGTGCTTTCCGAGGCACGGGGGTACAAAACCGCCAACTTCCAGACTCTGGGCTGACACTAAGAATTTCTTATCGAAAACTTAGGTACAAATTTTTGACCTGACCCGGGGATGGAACCCGGGAGCTCTTGCGCAGCCGTCGCTTTAAAGTGCGACCCACTAACCATTGCGCCACCGAGGCAGCGCTTTTGTTTATAGTATAGGTGGCAGACGAGCCGACGGATCACTGATGGTAAGCGATTACCGCCGCCCATGGACACCTGCAACACCAGTGGTGTCACAAGTGCGCTGCTTACCTTTCAACCCCCCCTTCCCCTAGATTGGGCCTCCGGTACCCTTACTCACGCAGCGAAACACAGCGCATGCACTGCTTCACACCGGTTTTCTGTGAGGACGTGGTATTACTTCGGTCGAGCCGGCCCGTTCATGCCGAAACATGGCTCTACCACTGTTAATTTCCGTTTGCCGCCAACTATCGGAGTTCCCATGCATGCCATGGGTTACTCTATGCCTTTATATAAGTGGCAGGCCTTGTGTATGTTCATTATCTGGGTGTTAACTATGTCACCGGAAAATAACAAGATCCGTAAGTTTATCAATTTACTAGGAAGTTTATAAGCTTTCGTAGGATTCTAAACGGGAGATAACGGGAGATCACTCTGGTTAAGTCGTCCCATTCATGACGAAGCGTGGCTCTAGCACGGTCAAATAACAACAATAATACCAGTTCATAATGCAATGACGGATGTTCGGGACGTGTAATTAAAACAAGTGATTCGTTATGACTGTCTATTTCATCATCATCATCATCAGCCCATTTAAGTCCCCACTGCTGGGGCACGGGCCTCCCTCAATCACATCAGGGGTAATTGCCATACTCACCACGCTTGGCAGACGGGTTGGCGAGGATTTTGATATAAATGCAGAGTTTTCCTTCTCTGGGTGCTGATGATCATGCTAGCAGCTTTACCTTAGTCGCCTTTTACGACACCTCGGTAAGAGTGAGGGTGGCCTATTCTACTCTGCCGGGGACCACACGGCGATTTATCTATTTATTACGTACTAACTAACTAATATACTAGCCTAACCTAAGGTAGAGGTGCGTCACACACTACAACTTAAATTATATAACTAGAAATTTGTTAAATAACGTTCGTTGTTACTTTTACTTATGTTATCTATGGACATAGTAGCATAATACTTATGTACGTGTATACGGAAACACGGTATGTTTGAACATAAGTAAGTAACAATCAATAAGTACTAATTAAATAACGTATTATTATTGTAATTTGGTATTTGAGCTTAATAATAGCTTATTGTGAATTGGGCGGACAAATCTATATCTCTGGTTATATGTAATTGGAGGTGCGCTAATTATGTTTACTTGTCTTATGAATTACGAAAATTATGGGCTTGATTTTATAAATAGGACGTTGATTGTGTAATATGTGAATTCCGGTCTTTAGAGTAAAGGCGACTTTCCATGCGACAGTCATATATCGTTCTAGAGCCGAAAAATGTTTCGCAAATGCAGGTATAAGCATTTTACCTATTTGTTTAATTGGAAAAATAAACCTTGGCAAGTGTTTTAGAAGTATAAGGCAAAAATATTAAAAAATCTGAAAGAGGTGTTTTGGGCACCAATAAGTAAGCACAGGTCTTTTGAGGTTTCAAAATTGGTGGTACACTATTATAGGTATCTGTCTTAAGAATATACCAAAAAAACAGAATTTTGTAAGTTATTACAATCTACTTAAATGACTGGGTTATAATATCAAAACAAAGATCTAGGCATAGATTTTTGATCATGATTACAATACAATTTATCAATAAAAAAATTTTTTGGCAAAGTGCTCTGAATAAAGTATCTATAGAGAGAATTACTCATGGTGTACAATGCTCTTAGAATAGAAACCATGGGGTTGAAAGAGGCCTAAGATCACAGATGCGGTGGAAAGTTGATGCAGCAAGCAAAAATTGGATCTAGGTTCAAAACAGATTTGAGTGGAGAAGTTAGATGGAGGCCTATATGTTAAAGAGGAAGACATTAATTAAGATGATGCCCTAAAATAAATCCTTTCATTATACTTAGAAAAACGTGAGTTCATTTTTCACAAGCCTTTCAAATAGATTGATAGCTACCCAACTCATTAAAAAACCGGCCAAGTGCGAGTCGGGCTCGCGCACAAAGGGTTCCGTAGCAGCAAAGTCCAAAATTACAGTTAAATCAACCTATCTCAAAAACTATAAGAGATACTTTGATCAAACCAAAAATCGTTGAAAGAGTTAATTAGCATGCATCACCTCTATTTTTTTTAGAATTTTATACCCCGTAGTTATAAAAATAGAGGGGGGGGGACATACTTTTTACGACTTTGAGAGCTGATATCTCAAAAACCGTTCACTTTAAGAAAAATGTTTTTTAGAAAACTTTATATCATTTTAAAAGACCTTTCCATTGATACCCCACACGGGTATGTACATCGAAAAAAAAAAATTCATCCCTCAGTTACATGTATGGGGGGCCCCACCCCCAATTCTTTTTTTTACTATTTAGTGTCATATTTTTGTAGCGGTTCATACAACACATATTCCCATCAAATTTCATCACTGTAGTACTTATAGTTTCCGAGTAAATCGGCTGTGACAGACGGACAGACGGACAGACGGACAGACGGACATGACGAAACTATAAGGGTTCCGTTTTTGCCATTTTGGCTACGGAACCCTAAAAATGACAACCACTTCAAGGTACTAACTTAGTCTCTTAAAACAGGGCTATTAACCACCGGTACCATTGTTCCGCCATTTTCATTAAGCCATCGTTAAGGAGCTCCAGCGCCTGTCCCTGTTGATTAATTTACGTGGCCCAACAAGGGTACCTTCGGGCCAAGGGTTAAAGTATCCTGGATGAGTTAAACCACGGAATATCCCTTTATAATAAGTCTGAGAGCTGTGGAACCATCAAATTGCAGATGACAGTGATGCAAAAAGATACACCGAAATGTTGTTGCGTAAATTCCATTTTAAGGTGACCGTTGTGATAAAAATAATGTTTATACGACTCGCTCAGAACATTTTGAGCAAGTCGCTCGAAATATAATAATAATAATTCTCACAACATCTCATACGTTGACCTGATTCCGTACTAAGTAGCTTAAGCACTTGTGTTACAGATATCAGACAACAGAGGAACACAAATATATACTTAAATACATATATTACACCCAGACACTGAACAAACACAAGTGTTCATCGCACGAATGTTTGTCCAGGGTGGGGATCGAACCCACGACCTTTGGCATAAGAAGCAGGGTCACTACCAATTGCGCCATCCGGTCAGTCTGAAATATGAAGAGAATGGAATCCCATGGATACCCAAATTTCAAATTATTTAATATATTATATTGGAAAGGTGAAATCTAGTATCGGAGGTCAAGATCCACTTCGGATCGCTGAGCCAGCATAGTATGCCAGTAAGTAATTACTACACAAAGTATTAATAGAAAAAACCAATACTTGGAATTAATTCGCTATCAAGAGTAGAATCAATTCTTCTATTAAAAAACAGGGGTAAAATTTTACTCAAAAAATATTTTAACTGCGCCGTGTATATTATTAGAGACGGATGAACATTAGCTACTAAATTACCCATAAACACGCATAATAATAAGTATTTACTTATGAAATTGTCCTTCTCCTTTAACAAGCAAAAAGTCGCCATAAAATTATTTTTAGGTTTCTATTAAAATAGAACTCAAATGTTATTGTATTTATGGTGCATTAAAATATTTTTATCAATAATAACTTTTTGGTGTAAAAATATTTTCGAAAAACTATCTTACACGTTCCTAAACGTTGTCCATTTAATAACAGTTAATTATGTAATAATAATAGCATTATAACCATTTTTGCCAAGCAACATTTATTCTGTGGGATACAGCAGCTTCGACATTTGCATCTTGTGTTATCACTGAGCCCAGTTATTTGGTCGACTTTAGGTACTTGCGTGCCATCTGGGTAATGGATGTTAGCGGTGCTTGTTGTGTTGCTAAATTTACATTCAAGATGTTCTGTTTTAGATCTGCTTACTCGAAGTCCTGAGTTTTCTAAAGCGGTTATCCACGTTGCGTCTTACGATTTGTAAATCATGGAGTACTAAAGTGACATACTTGTATTTGATGAACGTCAGTTCAAAACTTCACATGCATTAAGTTTAACAGAGTTGCAAGTGTGTTTTCGAATGACGCGTTTCTTCCGAGGGTACCCATGTCTCAGTTGATTAATTTACGCGACCGTAACAAGGGTAACTTTTACACGTCCAATCGTTATCTAGATGGTGCATTAACGACTTTAAACCAAGTACACTTAACACACAAACTCGGGGCAGACGGTAGAGTATTTCATTCGGATCCAGCTTGAAAACCAACGCTGCAGCTGTTGTTTGTGGCAGTTGCAGCATATGCTGAGGCTGAGCCTTATTGGCCACAACATTTCGTCTTTTTTTCCTGTTATGTTCTATGTGTATTGTGTTATGATCAATAAATTGTTTCTTATCTTAACTTCTTAAGCCCATGTCCCGTTGTGCAATGCCTTAGTAGTTGCAAACGATCACTGACATAATTATCGTTCAGGGCAGCCGCGCTTGACGTTTCACTGATCTGATCTGATCACTTTCATTATACTTTTATTTGAAACGCTATCCAGGTACTATAAGTCCACATCTCGTTTTCATGTAAAGATCTACCCGCCCACCAGAGGAGTCACAGGTGCGCTGCCAACCTTCAACCCCCCCTGATTGGGCCTCCGGCACCCTCATTCATGCAACGAAACACAGCACAGCACTGCTTCAAACCGGTTTTCTGTCAGGCCGTGGTATCACTCCGGTCGAGGCGCCTAATTCATGCTGTTGCATGGCTCTCCCACTGTACTCACTTTCACAGAAAGTCTGCCATTCAATATAGTCGTGAAGATTCGCTGTTTTATTTACCTTTTTTTCGCGTAAAGATTTATTCAGTGACTAAAAGTCCACATCCCATTACGCAAGACTGTTGTTGTACACTAGTAAAGGCTCACTAACTGACATCGGATGTCAATGAAGACGCGTGTGATGTTGCGCTGTTTTCCTTAGGTATCTCCTTTCCGCGAAATGACATATCCAGTGTCAATAAGTCCATATTTTGCTGTGCAACGCTGGGTAGTTGTGTACTACGCTCGTTGGCTGCCGGGCGTCACTCAGGGAAGCCGCGACGATCCGCTGTTTTATTTATCTTCCGCCCTTACCATTTATCACCGGAAAATTGTATGAAATTGCTTCCGAAAGTTTATGAAGTACAAATGAGTTTTGGTGCAGTGATTTGTACTTTGACTGAATATTTTTTTATTTGAGGATTGAGGTTGCATGTTGAAAAGAAAAACAAATAAATATAAACAGCTGATATTTGTAGCGTTTGAGAATTTACTGCCAAATTTGCCTACTTTTTAACGGTGGGAGAGCCACTTTTTAACGGTGGGAGAGCCACGCTTCGGCATGAATGGGCCGGCTCGACCGGAGTAATACCACGTCCTCACAGAAAACCGGCGTGAAGCAGTGCATGCGCTGTGTTTTGCTGCGTGAGTGAGGATACCGGAGGCCCAATATAGGGGAAGGGGGGTTAAAAGGTAAGCAGCGCATTTGTGACACCACTGGTGTTGCAGGCGTCCATAGGCGGTGGTTATCGCTTACCATCAAGTGATCCGTCTGCCACCTATATCATAAAAAAAAACTTCTAAAAATCTTTATGAAGAGGTCATTTGTTACTCCACTGGGGTCGCAAATGCCTATGGGCGATGGCAATCGCTTACCATCAGGCGATACGTCTACTCGTCTGTCACCTAAAAGAAAGGAGGTGTAGAAAACATTGTGGGAGTCTTATTCCAAGCCTGAAATGATAATGATAATTTAAATGAAATGATGTTCATTCAGTATCTCTTCCGACGTATGATGATGCCTGTTTTGGAAGACTGAAATGAACGTAAAATCAACTCACGAATTTTAACATTCACTTCTATAGCCAAGGTTGTATTGACATGTTCATATTCCCGTGTTTCTGCGCGTGCCACTCCATAGAGTTGTCACTAATGAAAGAGCCTGTAATATTCGATTCCCCGTTCAGTTTGCCGTCGACACGTTTTAATCCGCTCATTAACTCTGTCGTTAACGTTAATCTTCGTAAAATTTAATAAGAGCAAGCGTTGTTTATCATAGTGATGTGACTTGACTCGATTTCACTTGAGTATATAGACTATATTTGAAAGCATTGTCACTCAAGTAATATTTTGCGTCTTTAAAATCACGACCCAGACGGGAGGGCATTTGACGCTTTATTGGATTTAAAAAATGCATTAAGCCGCACAGTATTTCCAAAACCTCGATTTTGATGTGCTTTCTCCATCGAATTCCTATGGATAAAACTGTGGAAAATACTCATAAGTCTTTGGGGTATTTATTTATTCCGAAAAATATTTTTTCGGACAGATTTGAAGTTCTTATTACCAACGCCAATTAATGCCTGCAACACCAGTGGAGTCACAAGTGCGCTGCCAACCTTTTAACTGCTCTTCCCCCTATTGTTCATCCGTAAACGCTCAATCAGGGGAATGGAGATCCGGTGAGTGAATGTGGGCTCACTCCGAAAAACATTTTATGAGCTCGACCCAACCGTTTGAATGGTGCCTAGACGAGTGAATTTGTAAAGTGACTCAAAACACTCAGTGGACTTCGGTTCACTAATTTATATGAACGCCGTAAAATGTACATGCATGAGTATTTTGTCGGTTTAACACGTTATTATGTCCTTGCATATTCATGGCTGTGTTTCATTGATTCAATACATTGTTGCGTAAAGTGCTTTATTTATTATCATAATCTGTGTTGTAACAATTATGTGTGTTGTAATCTCTTGTAATAATAATTTAATCAGACAACAACGAGCTCTAAAGAGACAGCTACCGTGACAAAGCGCTAAGATGATGATGTTTTTTTTTCATGTCATAGGTGGAAGACGAGCAGACGGCTCACCTGATGGTAAGCCACTGCGACCAGTAGATGATCTATTGTGGCAGCCCCGTAACCTATTACAGCCTCATGTAGCTCCAGTTCCAGGATAAACCCGAGAATGGACGGGGGAGCTTTTGATCTCGTCTGCTGAGATCATGTGTGCTCCTAGGTGCCGGTTTCTGCAGCAGTGCAGCGCTATGCACTCGCCGAGGACGTGGATAATCATTTCCTAGTCCTCGCGACAGAACCTGCAGATTTTGGTATCTGAAAGATCCATGTTGTGCAGGTGCTTGTTTAATTTGCAGTGCCCTGTGAGGGTGCCCTAACATGTCCTCTACTCAGTTTTATTATTTCTACAGCTCGTCTCTGATCGAACGCCTGTATCAACGCCTTAGACTGTTTTAGTTGAGGTAGTCTTTTCTAAAATTTCCCCGACCGTACACTGGTAACTGGTAAAAGTAGACCTTTTTACCGCTACTCCTTAAAATGTTCCATTCCAGGCTTCCCTCATCCTATTACGGCTGTATCTGACCTCCCTTGGCGTATAATCCCCAGTTGCGTCCAAAGCTGTCGCTTTGCCACAGGTAGGTACGTATGGACCAGGAACCAGGATTCCAGGAAGTCTGGTTTGACGACGCGTTTGGATCAGTGGTAGCGAATGCTGCCTCTGGTGCAAAGGTTGTGGGTTAGATCTCCGCTAAGATTTATATGAATGAACATGTCTGTTTGTATTGGTCTTGGTGTTTTCTAAGTATTATTCGTATGTATTTGCAAAAGAAAAGTATTAAATCTTTATGTTTGTAATCCCACTGTTGATTCTTTTAAATGTAAATAGGTATTTGTAATCCCGCTGTTGGTTTTGTCATCCGTAACACGGTGCTTGAGCTACCCATCTCGGAGTCAGATCAATGTATGCGATGTTGAGGAAATATTTGTTTATTTATTCTGATATCCGTAACACAGATGCTTGAACAAACTATCTCGGAGTCTGATCAATGTATGCGATGTTGTGTAATATTTGTTTATTTATTATGATATCCGTAACACAGATGCTTGAGCAAACTATCTCGGAGTCAGATCAATGTATGCGATGTTGTGAAATATTTGTTTATTTATTCTGATATCTGTAACACAGATGCTTGAGCTAACTATCTCGGAGTCAGATCATAATATAAGTATTGTGTGAAATATTTATTTATGTAATATCAATGAAATGACTGTCATCTGACCTTCACAACCCAAAGACAGACAGACAGGGGAAGCAGACCAACTCGATCACGGTTACATCTTTAGAATCACCATCTCAAATATTGTATGTAGGTATTCATATTTTTTTCACTCCTGCTAAGCAAAAAAGGGAGACCACTTTTGGAAAAACTAGTGAGATCAGGTCTTTTGTTAAGGCACAATATCGACGAAACTCGCGCTGCTAATAGATAGGATTGTAGCGATTTTGAGAAATTTAAAAAAATTAAAGACCCGCGTGAGGCAAACTTTTGAAATAATTTCTTCCAACAAGTGAAAATAATCTTCATGATTATTTAAAGGCCGCTAATAGATTTTATTGCGGCAATTTTGAGAGATTTATAAAAATACTTGGACGAGGTAAACTTTTGTAATAATTTCTTCCTACAAGTGGCAATAATTTCCAAGATTATTCAAAGGCGATAATATCATAATCGCCTAAATCAAATCAGCACTTAAAAAAAAATTAAATACTCGGATGATGCAAACTTTTGTAATAATTTCTTCCAACAAGTGATAATAATCTTCAAGATTATTTGAAGATGTACTTTAGATAAATGTCTTATTATTAATTTATATTTGTCTTTTATATTTTAAAATAATTGCATGCCATATTGTATTGGCTAAACATGAATGTGCTTTTATTACTGTGTATTTATTCGTGACCTTTTTTACTACGTTTTTAGCAAATAAATTAATTAGCAAAATCTCTTTTAAATATAAATCTAATGGATGCGCTAGTTTCGAAGATGTAGTGCCTTAAGTAATTAATTAATATGTTTATTCTCCCTGCCGACGTACAGACTGCCTCGTTGGCTCAGTGGGTAGTGCGTCGTACTTTCAAGCGACAGCTGCACTTGGGGTCCCGGGTTCGATCTACGGGTTGGGCCAAAATTTGTACCTGAGTTTTTCCGTTAAAAAATTCTTAGTCTCAGCCCGGAGTCTGGAAGTTGGCGGTTTTGTACCCCCGTGCCTCTGAAACCACGTTAAGCCGTTGGTCCTGCGCCCCATCTAGTCATGTCACACTGGTCTCCCATCGGAATATGAGGGCAAGGGCAAGAGTGCACTTGTGTTGAGCACTATAACTATCATGCGTAAGTGGCTGATTGTAGAATTTGGCCGCCTTAGCCGAAATCGGTTGGAGGATATTATAAATTATAATGTACATTATACAAAACATCATAACTATTAAATTCATAAATTCAAACCACACTTCTTGCCTCGCAAGCCCTCACTAGGCACTCTGACGTCAAAACAGATGATAAAGGTCATCTTCGATCATTTATTATTTGAGTGCGGTGCCGACCACATTTTCTTATCGATCATCCGTGAATTAATGATGGAACTTTCTACTCAGAAGGAAGACGCTTCTATTTTTGAATGGTTGGACTCCTCTTTGGTTAATAATGCAGTTTTGATAGACGTAAGGTGTTGTGCTTGGATAGTGAAGTATCAGCGTATAGGTACCTGAACTTTTCTGTTAAGAAATTCTCACTCTCAGCCCGGAGTCTGAAAGTTATCTTGTACCCCCGTTCCTCAAAAAGCTCGTTAAGCTGTTGGTCCTGCGCGCGATCCCCGGTCGTGTTACAGTAGTTTCCCATCGGAATATGAGGTAAAGGAATGCACTTGCACTTGGAGAGTGCACTTGTGTTTGCGCACACACTTGAGCACTATAATATATCCTGCGTACATGGCTGATCGTGGAGATTGGCCGCTGTAGCCGCAATCGGTTGGAGGATGTTATCAGAGTATACCGGTTAGGATAAAACGTTGGGCCCTGAGGGGAAGTTTCTTTTAAACTCCGAAGGTCCGCATTAGTTATGTGATAGGTGGCAGAGGAGCAAACTGATCACTTGATGGTAAGCGATTCCCGCAGCCCATGGAGACCCGCAACACCTATGGAGTCACAAGTTCGCTGCCTTTAAACTTTTAAGCCCGCCTTTTCTCCGGATTGAGACCCAATCCAGAGGAAAGAGGGTACCCTCACTTACGCTACAACACAGCGCTTCTTCACGTCAGTTTTCTGTGAGGCCGTGGTATCACCCCGATCTAGTCGGCCTATTTAGTTATTAGTTAAGGATAAATAAAAAAAGAGCTTTGCTAGTGCGATTAACCTTTCGCTTTAAGAGAAAGGCGCCGCCACCAGTTTTTATTTATTGTGACGGTGACAAATAAGATCAAGACATTTTAAATAATTTGCAATTTTTCAAGCTTATTTTGCACACATCATTCTTGTCGAAATCATCTCTAGCAAGATTAAAAAAAAGTGGCGACTAAAAATTTAATTCAAAATTAGCTTGAAAAATCATCCTTTTTTTATTTGAAATGTCCTGATATATTTTTCATTAAGTGTCTTAATTTCATTGAAATCAGTAGAAATCGGTGGCGCTAATAAACCGTAAGGTTCAAGTATCAATCAATGTATGTAATTAATAAAACCAAATATTTTCAAAATTAACTAGGTTTATCAATGAATCGAAACAAACGTATACAATTTAACATTTACAAATGGCAGCGCGGCCGAAGTGTATGTCATAATGACGTCATTGTGCGAATTTCCCGGGAAAAGCTCATATAATCCGAAGCGCAAAATTAATTTTTCCCGCGATTTACTGTTATTGCCCGCGTTCTAAAGTGGTAAATCAAAAATGTAATTGTATCTAAATATGGCTTTTTAATGAAATCGCCCTTTTTGTACAGGTGTACTTATATATTTGAGACAAAAATTGTTATAGGTGTTTTTTATATAATATGTCCCACTGCCGTGGGAGAGCCACTCTTTAGGCATGAATGGGCTGGCTCGACCGGAGTGATACTACGGCCTAACAGAAAATCAGCGTGAAGCAGCACTGTGTTGCGTTTCGCTGCGTGAGTGAGGGTACCGGAGGCCAAATCCGGGGGAAAGGAGGAAGGTTGGCAGCGCACTTGTTTCTAGACTAGTGTCGCGGGTGTCTATGGGTGGCAGCAAATACCAACAGGCGATCCGTCTGCTCATCTGCCACCTATCACATAAATAAAAAATTGTGGCAGCTGGGCAGACGGATCATCTGATTTCTCTCATCTTAGCATGTGATTCCTCGTTGCATCCAAATATGTCGCTCTGGAGCCTGGGGTACGCTTAGACCATGATTCAGGATTTGGAGAGTTGGTAATTACAATGAAACGACTACCGCCTGACCTTCGCAACCCTTTAACAGAGGAACCAGACCAACTAAATCATGGGTACATACATGTTTCAGAAACTATCCGAAAAGTGCACGTTTCTCGTAGTATTCTCGTATGGAAGGTGCGTTCCAAACCACTGAGCTACCATCGCTCAAGACGGATCATATGATACCCGCAACAACATCGGAGGCACAATAGGGACTCCAGTAACTTTCACTCACTCGGCGCAACACAGTTCAGACGCCTTACGCCACTCACTCTGTGTCGACCCGGTCTATTCGTGCCGAAAAAATGTCTAAGGTGCCGAAGAATGGCTCTCTCACAGTATTATAAGCTTAATCGTTATTTTGAGTGAATAGATGTCCACTGCTGGACATAGGCCCTATGGATCTTCAAATTGAACGGAATGGAATTCTTATAAAAAAAAAATTCTACTGTCTGTGCCTCAAGACAGACAAATCTATTAATGCACATAGCATATATTATAAAAATCATCATCATCATCAGCCCATTTAAGTCTCCACTGCTGGGGCACGGGCCTCCCACAATCACATGAGGGGTAATTGTGATACTCACCACGCATGGCAGACGGGTTGGCGAGGGTTTAGTAGATATAAACTGCAGAGTTTTCCTTCTCTGGGTGCTGATGATCATGCCAGCAGCTTTACCTTAGTCGCCTTTTACGACACCTTGGTAAGAGTGAGGGTGGCCTATTCTACTCTGCCGGGGACCACACGGCGTATTATAAAAATACTACTTTCAAATTTTTTTTGACTAAATATACCTAGTCGTACATATGAACCTTTCCCTTTGCAACACGAGAAAACCACCAAAAGTAAACACATTCAAATACATAGGTAACTACTCGTTAATTGTGTAACATTCAGTGATGAGTAAACTGCCAATGCGCCGTCGTTACGTCCCCTTTGATGTGGTTAGTGGACCTGACTACCCTATGCGATGACATGATGAGGTTTGACTGCTGTAATCCGATTTTGTATTAATACTCAATTAATTATTGTCGTGTAATGTCAACATATCATACTCGTCTGTTATCTCGTTTGTTTCTACATAGGTACGTCACGAGTTACGTCTGGCATCTCACTTTTGCAATCCTCAGACAGGGGTCATAATTCTACGTTTAGATACATCATTACGAGAAGCATATCCGCCTAGCAAAAAACATAATTCTTTGATCTTCTTCTATTTATAAAAGGAGAACCCGAGTGACTAAGTGACTAGGAATGGACTCACAGCCTAAACTATTGATCCTAGAAACATAAAATTTGGGCAGAAGGTTCCTTTATTAGTGAAAGTGAGCACTAAGAAGGGATTCTTAAAAAAACAACCCTTAGGGGGGATAAAACGGGTTTAGAAGTTTGTATAAAAGTTCACCATATTTGAAAAATTGTATTTCGACTAATAATTGGAGATTAAAAATATTTTGGAAAATCACCATTACAGGAGGTTGAACAGGGTTTAGCGATTTTAATGTAAGAATGTTTAAAATTATTATTTGGGCTCCTAATATTAAATCAAAAACAATTTGTTTTAACATGTTTAGAAAGTCAACCTTTAAGGGGTTGAAAAAAGGATTGATGTTTGTATGATAATCCGTCGTCTTTAATGTAAGGAATGTGAAAAATTGTACTTATACGTGTAATTTGAAATAAACGTAAATACACTTCAACATTTTTAGAAAAATCACCCTATGATGGATTGAAATAGGCGGTGAAAAGCAGTATGGGGATTTGCTAATTAGTAAAGTAAGAAACTTAAACTGATGTTTGGGCACGGGTTTTGAATAAAAAAGTGACTTTTGAACTTTCAAAATAGTTGCCGGGTGTGAATTTTGAATGAAGACTTTTGTAATAAAGACTTAAAGTGCGTGAGTAACGCCGCGGGCGCAGTCGTGTAATTAAAATAATAATAAATTGAAAATTTAAAAACCCCCGACACAACTAAAGCTCTTTCATTTGATACCTATATTAAGGCAGTTGGAACAACAAATAGGTTATTCGTCATTTTCTGACGGCGGCCATCTTGGATTTGAAATTTTTCACAATTAATATATTCTGCTACTCAAGCCCTTTTATATTTACCCTTTTATACCCATATTGTGGGAGTTGTGTTAAAACATAAAATCTAAATCTTTGTGACGGCGGCCATCTTGGATCGATTTTTATTCAACATAGCTAAGAACACTCCCTCCTAATTCATCTTTCAAACAAAAAAACAAACTCAAAATCGGTTCATTTGTTCGGGAGCTACGATGCCATAGACAGACACACAGACACGTCAAACGTCTCTGTGTGAGACGTTGGGGCGTCTGAGATTTTGCGCCATTTAAACGCATAGAAATAAAAAATCTTGAAGTTGGTGCACGAACTCCCGTTTAGGAAATAGTTTTGTATAGGACAGGGAGCAGACAATTAGACGGATCACCTCCGTCTATTTTGCTGCTGAAAGTGTCACACATCTGCAACACCAGAGGAATCATTAATGTGATATCGGCCCTTTAAAAAGCGCCCTCTTATTATATCACAATTATAGTCACCATCTTAAATTCATAATGTATTGGAGCCTTTTTTGGTTTAAAACAGAGAGACTTCTCTCATCCCTTTTTAGATAACATAAATTACTTTCATTACGTTGCCTTTATCTCTTCGATTGCTGTTTATTTGTGCATCAGCACTAAAATTTGTTTTATTTGTACATCAGCACCAAAAAATTGTTGGTCCATAGTGTCATAGTATCTAATCGAAATTTACGATCTATATATAAAAATAAACTTGTGAGGCCTTTGTCTAAATACGCTCTTGTATCCAAAACATCTACTTTATGTGTACAAAAATTTACAATTAATTACCAGACACATTCTAGTCGTTAAGTTTTCAAACTTTAAAACCAAAATGAAAAAATAGTTAACTTGTAATTGCTTTTATAGTGTTAAGGAATATTCAGATTATAAAATATAAAAAACCAAATTTGGTAATGGTTTATAGCTAAATATAACTATAATATGTATATTTTTTTTTTTTTTTTTTTTTTATGCTAGAGGCGGACAAACGAGCAAGCGAGTCACCTGATGGAAAGTAATCATCGCCGCCCATGAACATCTGCGAAATCAGAGAGATCGCTAATGTGTTGCCGGCCTTTTTTTCAAAAAAGAGTACGCTCTTCTCTTGAAGATCCCTAAGTCGTAGCCGTCCGGAAATACTCCTGCAGCCAAACCGTTCCACAGAACTGAGGTACGTGGTAGAAAGTTCCGGGAGAAACGCACAGTACTAGACCGCCATCCATCGAGATGATGAGAATGGAATGACAATCGCTTGCGAGTGGTTCGATGTAAGAATTCGGCCGCAGGGAGTAGATCAAACAGTTCTTCAGAGCACTCCCCATGATAAATGCGGTATAGAATGCTGAGGGAAGCTATGTCCCGCCGCAATGCTAGAGGATCAAGTCGGCTAGAGAGAGTCAGGTCACCAACAATTCGAGCAGCCCTACGTTGTACGCGGTCAAACGGAAGAAGTTGATACTGAGGTGCACCAGCCCAGAGATGGGAGCAGTATTCCATATGGGGCCGAACTTGTGCCTTATAGAGTTGTAACCGATGAGCTGGTGTGAAATACCGCCCCGCTCTATTAAGTACACCAAGTTTCTTTGAAGCTATTTTAGCTTTGTCTTCCAGATGACCGCGAAACTGGACATCGCTCGAAATGTCGACACCAAGGATCCCGATAGAATGCTTGACATCAAGGGGGGTGCCCTGAAAACTGATTGGCACTTCAAAGGGACGTCTTTTAGCGGTTAACGCGCACACTTGTGTCTTGGAGGGATTAAAATGGACTAAATTAAGTCGTCCCCAGTTCGAAACATGATTTAGCATATCTTCGACTTCAGACACAAGTGTGTTCCGGTTTTCGATGACGTTTTCCGTTGAAATATTTGCACGTCCGGTATACAGTGCATCTCCAGTACTATCATCCGCATAGCAATGAATATTGTTCTGAGACAACATATCATTGATGTGCAGAAGAAACAGTGTTGGAGATAGTACACAGCCCTGAGGGACACCAGCGTTCACGGGCTTCAGATCCGAGCAAGAACCGTCGATAACAAACTTAATGCTACGCCCATTTAAAAAACTAGCGACCCACGTGCATAATTTCTCCGGAAGACCGTATGAAGGAAGTTTAGATAGCAGCGCCTTGTGCCATACCCTATCAAAGGCTTTCGCTATGTCCAAACTGACAGCCAGAGCCTCACCCTTACTCTCCAACGCCTGTGCCCATCGATGAGTCAGAAATACCAGCAGGTCACCGGCGGAGCGACCACTACGGAAGCCGTACTGGCGGTCGCTTAATAGGCGGTTCTCCTCTAAGTATCTCAAGAGCTGACGGTTGGTAATGGACTCCATTACTTTAGAGAGGATTGAGGTAATGGCTATTGGTCTATAATTGGACGGGTCCGAGCGATCGCCTTTTTTGGGTATCGGGTGGACAAGGGCTGACTTCCAGTTACTCGGTACTACGCCAGTGGTGTAGGAGAGCCGGAAAAGACGCGTTAAAACCGGAGCCAACTCCGGAGCACATTCCCTCAGTACAATCGGAGGGATACCATCCGGCCCACTCGACTTACGGATGTCAAGGGAAAAGAGAGCTTTACGAACCGAATCTTGTCGGAAACGGACGTTCGGCATTGAACTCGCACAGGGCGGTATAATTGGTGGAGAGTTCCCAGAGTCATCCAAAGTCGAGTTAGACGCAAAAAGAGTGCCCAGAAGGTCGGCTTTCTCTTTTGCAGTATGGGCAAGGGTATCATCCGACTTGTGAAGTGGAGGGAAAGACGACTGACTAAAGTTCCCCAGGATGGCTTTGGCGAGAGCCCAAAAAGCGCGGGTGCCTGATGGGAGGCGCATTAGCTTCTCGCCAACTTCACCGATGAACGATGCCTTTGATTTGGCAATATCCTTCTTGAAGGACCTAGCAGCGAAGTTGTACTTTTTCTTTAGGACGCTGGTATTTGGGTCATTGGATGCCACTGCTGCAGCCCAGGCTTGGTAACAATCTTGCTTCCGGCGTGATGCCATTTTGCTAGTATGACCAAACCAGGGCTGGGATCTGCCGCCTATAGGTACCTACTACAGAGCTTGGAATAAATAATTCCATTCCCTGCAGTATCACATCGGCAATATTTTTAGCTGAGTCATCACAATCCTCCGGCGTAAAGCAAACCTGCTGCCATGGGTAAGACGAAAAAAAACTTCGCATTCCATCCCAATCTGCTGACCGATAGTGCCAAATACGGCGGGTGCCCAGTTTCGACCGCTGAGTGCTGTTGAGAGGTACAGTGCTCCGTACCAGGCAATGGTCGGAAGAGCCAAGTGGTACATCTACAGACACTTTGTAGACGTCGGGATGGGTGGTCAGCAGAAGGTCCAACAAGGTGGGAGTGTGGTCATCTCGATCTGGCACACGTGTAAAAGTTGATACCAGTTGAGATAGACCATAGGCCAAAGCAAAGTCATGAAAGGTCCTTCCCGCATGATCGGTTGTATGTGAACCAAGCCATTCGGCGTGGTGCGCGTTAAAATCACCTAGTATGACGATCTCTGCGGTTGGAACCTGTTCAAGGACCAGTTCAGTCGCCATCTGAATGTGCTCAACGAGTCGGTCAGTCTCGATGTTGCCGCTATGAGACCTGTAAAGGCACGAGTAGATGCGGGGATGATTGGCGCAGTCTACTCGCAGCCAAAAGATGGACAGGTCTCGTGCTTCAAGGTTGCTGAGGCGACGATAACAAATATCCTCCCTGACATATGCGCATACACCCGCTCGTGGGACAAATGAATGTTCAAGTACGTAACCGGGGTAGCATAAATAAGATATGTCAGAAGGGGGGGAAATCTGCGTTTCGGTAAGAAAAAGCAAGGCCGGCTTTTCCGTCTCCAGATGGTGGTGGACGGCATTCAGATTCGAATGTAGACCCCTGATATTTATAAAATTCACATCTAGTGAATGCAGGGGTACCTTGCTCCTTCTTCCGCCTCCAGCGCAATTGAGCGGGTTTGTGCCCTCCCCAGAGTACGCAGGGCTGCCTGAGCAAGAATGCTCAGGGGAGGATTCCCCTTCACACCGTGTGAAAGGACCTCCCTGGGTATTACTTAGCAAAACCGCTGACATATTGCTGGGGGGGGGGGGGGGGATTGGGCCTCCGGCGCTCTCACAAACCAAACGAAACACAACAGCAGCATAGCTACCGTTATTTCACGTTGGTTTTATGTGAGAGGGTGGTGCTTCCCCGGTCGAGCCGGCCCATTCACGTGGTATATTATTATATACACAACATGGCTCTACCACTACTAAAATATGCCTGAAAAAGTAGAATCAAGTGATACTATGTATGTAACTGTTTAAATATTATTTTTGTAACTGTCGAGGACAGACCTCCTTGCCGCTTAGGCGCCCATATAAAAGCAAAAGTATTTCATTTCTTGTTCTTCTGTCGTTAAGCCATATTTAGGTAAATTTTCTGTATTTTTCTATATTTTAATTTTGATAATATATTTATTTTTGCCCCCTTACTGGTATCTCCTTTTCTGCCCGCCACAGTAACCTCGTTTTCCATACACAATAAAGAACTTACGTACCTACTTACTATACACTGAACAAAAGTAAGATATCAGAATCTAAAATCTAAGACATTCCCAACCATACTTTATAATCTTAAGCTACGTAACGTTGAAATTGAATTATTTATCAAACGAGCTGATATTAAATGGTTTATAGACGATAAAGTGAGGAATTATTATTCCCTTGTTAATGGCGCCGATAAATCTCGAGTATTACAGTTTTGGAAGACACACTGTTGCCAGAATGTGAAATCTTGTAGATTACTCTTATGCATGTGCTCAGAATGAGGTTACTTCGGATACTTTCAGGAAAATGTTGAATGTAGGATTATATAGTTTGCAAATGTGGCTTATGCCACGAACCAAGAATGTTTCTACTACTAAGATCTGAAAACGAGATTTATAGTGTACATAGGATGATAAAGTACTGAAATAATAATTCTAACAACACTTCTCACATACGCACCTACGTTGTCATATGCCCTCTCATACACATACACAATCACCAACAGCATCATATCACACTCTCTCTCTCATACAAACACACATATACACACTTACACCTAACACACTTTTCAGAAAATCCCTTCATAGTCTTTTTTTTTCATAGCTTTTTAAGAGTTATTGAATTTTATAAGTCCTTTTCTTTACACGTGGAATTAAGTGACTGTCGTATTATAAGCCACAGGAACAAAATGTGAATCTGTCATTGCCTGTAATAATACTATACCTAAAGATATATATATGACTGACCGGATGGCGCAATTGGTAGTGACCCTGCCTCTTACGCCAAAGGTCGTGGGTTCGATCCCCACCCTGGACAAACATTCGTGCGATGAACACTTGTGTTTGTTCGGTGTCTGGGTGTAATATATGTATTTAAGTATATATTTGTGGTGGGAGGACGATCTGCGCAGGGTGGCTGGCAAGAGCTGGATGCGAGAAGCCATGGATAGATCACAGTGGCGAACAATTGGAGAGGCCTACGTCCAGCAGTGGACTGCGATAGGCTGATGATGATGATGATGATATATTTGTGTTCCTCTGTTGTCTGATATCTGTAACACAAGTGCTTAAGCTACTTAGTACGGAATTAGGTCAACGTATGAGATGTTGTGAGAATTTAGATTTAGATTTAGATATATCTGTGTCATTTTTTTAGGTTATTATTTGCACTTGACTAGAAGTAATAGTAAGCTGGTAAACGAAATTAAATTAGGTCCTGGCCACTGTCTCAAAAAAAATCGTGTATAAGTAAACCTTATTGATTTCAAAGATCTAAAATATTAAGGTTTCAAACTTATTCAGATCATAACAATCTTGACAATTAAAACTGATAGTACATCGTAAAATACAATTAGTCATTATGATTTTAGTGTGTCAGTGGTTTAAATGAGTTAGGTATTCCTCGTTGCATCCAAGTAGTTTAGACCAATATCTAGGATTGGCTGACTATATGTATGAAGCGACTTGCTGCTGTTTGACCTTCGTTATCCTAAGATAGAATCAGATCCACTGGATCAAGGTTACACGGTCAGAACTATTTCAACAATAGCCCTAGTTTAAGAAACTTTTCGAAAGGAGTAGTTTTCCTGACAATTATTTCTCATACCTCTGAGCTTTCATCGCCCAGTTTATACTATTACTAAACTAAACTAAATAAAAAAATAAAAAAAATCTTTTTTCAAGTAAAGTCCACACAACACAGAATGTCATAATTGGTACAACTATAAGGGTTCTGTCGCTGGTTCAGAATGACGATTTCTACTGAGATGAGATTGCTGGTGTCTACCAGCAAGAAACTTAGTAGTTACTAAAATAGTATCCCAGTGCATGCAGTACATACTGGAACACCTCTCCCCCTCCCCTCACCATTTAAGGGTTAAACCCCCGTCCTACCGTTCGTCCAACAAGATCAGCCCAATTATTTTCATTTTCTGCCCGAACAAAAATAAAAGGTGACTCTCAATCGAATTCCCTTACTCGAGAGGAAACACAGAGCACCCAGATACTCTGAATTATTTATACACCCGCCAACATGTTCACAACTCAACCCCAGTTCTTACATCATCACAAATAAGGTTGAAAATTGGACAAAAAATGGGCGTGCGAGTGTACTGGACTTATAAATGAACGCATTTTAGCACTTATGACCTGTTAATAAATTATAAGTGGGAATCTCATGATGGCAACGTCTCACGGAATACCAGCTATTTAGCCTTATTCTTTTTGTTGCAATATAAACTGTATTGCGTATGGATAAGGTTAAAGCTGTGTGGTGTCTGTTACAGTTTTCTAGGGACGCTAATGTTTGAGTTATTCGTAGGACTCACGGCATGGTTCTTACAAGAGAGTAGTTTTTGTGCGTTCTTTGTTAATTTTTCAAAGTATTTTCCTATTATCTTTTCCTATTATTTTCATTTTTCAGATATTAGGTGAAGTTGTGATACTCCAGTTTTAAAACTTGAATTTCTTTTCACAGATTATTCTAAAATATTGGTTGCACTTTACGGGAAGATTTATCGTCGAGGAAGGAGGAGGGTTACTAACCCTACACGTCACCCAAGACGTCAAAAATCAGATGACGTCAACACTTCATCTAAATTCTTACTTAGTAGCTTGCGAGCATAGAATTTTTGCTTTGTAATAATTATATACTTACGGGTGTCTTACTTAAGCACTTGGTTTTCAGGTATCGACAACAGAGTACCTAAGTTTATTATCACTTAAAAATTTCATCATCATCATCATTTCAGCCAATAGACGTCCACTGCTGGACATAGGCCTCCCCCAATGTTCTCCACACAGATCGGTCCTGTGCCTCCCGCATCCAATGGATTCCCGCGATCTTCACCAGATCGTCGGTCCACCTTGTAGGAGGCCTGCCAAGGCTGCGACTTTCTGTACGTGGCCTCCACTCGAGGACCTTTCCGCCCCAACGGCCGTCTGTTCTCCTCGCTATGTGCCTTAAAAATTTACTTAAACTTAACTTAGCTTTCAAACTCCACCACTTAAATTCATGACACTTCACAATTGGTATATAGGAAGAAGGTGCTGCTTTATCGGCATTTAAGTTGTAATGTGTAGTCACTTGATGGCGCCCCTGCGCCAGCCAAAACGCGCACGATTTGATTACCGACTGCTCACTGCTTTTGTCACCATATACCTACGTACTTGTATGCATTATTTTTAGTCATCGTAATTTTCATCAGCCTGTTGCAGTCCACTGATGGACATAGGCTTCTCCTAATGCTCACCACTTCAATCGATCTTTGGCTACTTGCATCTAGCTTCAGCCAGCCATCCTGCTTAGATCGTCACTCCATCTGGCCTGAGGGCGCCCTACACTACATTTACCGAGACGTGGTCTCCACTCTAGAACTCTTTTATCCTAGCGGTTTTCATCTTCATCATTATATTATCAGCCCACATAGACCCACTACTGAGTATAGGCCTCTTCTTTATCACGCCACTCCCTACGGTCCCCTGCCAGCCTTATCAATTGTTTCCCTGATGCCATTACAATATCGTCGGACCATCGGGCAGGTGGTCTACCCACAGGAAATTGCTCCATTCTTGGCTGCCATTCGGTCAGTTTTATAGTGCACCTATCATCTTTACGCCTTACCATGTTGTCATGCATTATTTTAAATATTACATATTTTATTCTTATATTTTATACGAGTTTGCAATTTTATACCCTATATCCTTTCTACAGTTCCTACAACAATAAAAAATCGCACTAACCCTATCCAGTCTCATTCGGCCCACGAATAAACTTTTAGGCTTACGTCGCAGCCAACTAAAAGGCATTAAGAGCCTACCAAATTAAATTACGAATGGGAATACCATTCCCTTACTAAGCTATTTACCCACGAGTGGTCAGCGACCGTCCTCCAAGTAAAATCATAATTGGGATATAATATGCGGAATACTAACATGACCATTTTTTGTGTCTGGAGCAGGATAATCGACGAAATTTTGAATGTCACAAACTTCATCGACTCTTCTGACATCGCAATGTTCCTGGGCGACAGTGACTGCTTTATATCAGGTTACTCGCTTGTTTGTCATCATCATCATCATCATCAGCCTATCGCAGTCCACTGCTGGACGTAGGCCTCTCCAATTGTTCGCCACTGTGATCTATCCATGGCTTCTCGCATCCAGCTCTTGCCAGCCATCCTGCGCAGATCGTCCTCCCACCTAGCCAGAGGGCGCCCTACATTACGTTTGCCAAGACGCGGTCTCCACTCCAGAACTCGTTGTTGTTTGTCACTTCTAGCAAAAAGTACACCACGAAGACGACCTTGATTTTAATGCGGCGTTTCCCTTAAGCAAGAAAGATGAGTTTGGTCAAATTATAAAATGAGAGAGTAAATCAGGCATTTTAAGAACCGGAAGATTCCTCTCGTATATACGAGAGGAATTCCTCTCGTATATACGAGAGGAATCTTCCGATACGCTCGTAACGTCTGGTTTTCGTTAAGGCCCCGGTTCTTATCTAGCATATGCTAGAGGCGACAAACGAGCAAGTGAGTCACCTGATGGAAAGTGATCAACGCGGCCCATGAACATCCGCGAAATCAGAGAGATCGCTACTACGTCGCCGGCCCTTCAATAGAGAGACGTTACGGGATATCTTCGCGCTGAGGCCCCTGGTGAGAAGTGTCATTAGCAAAAATATTCACATAGCTACAACGAAATTATATTGCGCGTATCGTAATGGATATTGGCTACCCAATATACATACAATTAATAATCACGACCCACTCCGTCAGGAGTCTACGACTGAGAAGAAGAGATCGTGTATATTGGAACAACACTTACAAATGCGCCCATGATTCCATTAATTCGAATCAAGGGAAAGACACCGAGTCATTTCTTCACCGCATTTGAAAACGCAGTTTGCGACTTCAATTAAACACTCCGTTCACACACTATCATTGACGTTACAAACTAGCCACGAAACCGCTACGTATGTATTTTTTTATGCTGGAGGAGACAGACGAGCAAGTGAGTCACCTGATGAAAAGTAATCAACGCCGCCCATGAACATTCGCCAAATCAGACAGATCGCTAATGTGTTGCCAGCCTTTTTAAAAAAGAGAACGCTCTAATTATAATGTATTTAAATATGAAGCGATATAACTGTGATCGTGGCTTTTTGGCCTTGCCTGAAAGGTGTTTGAGCTATCAATGTAAAGAAGAGTTTAACCGTAAGTACAAATAGAAAAAAAAAGTTTTAAACATCTGAGGTTGTATGGTTACCTTACTAATACGGGACCATTGGGATCGGGACAATTTTTAGGGACCGCGCTTTGGACGAAATCATCTAACCATCCCGAGCTTAGAGTGTAGGGTCAAGTTATTAATTTTCTGGAAGTGGAGGAAATGTCTTGTCAAAGATTTGGTTAGACGTATGGTGTGCTCTTTTTTAGTAGAGTAACCTTCTTAAATGTAATACTGTTACAGTAAAGATTGTATAGAATTTTGTTAGGTTAGGTATAATATTCTTTATGACTGGCCGGCATTTGGTAGTTACTCAGAATCAGAATCTTTATTCCTTGTAACTGTAGGTCTTAATCTGCCGCATGCTCCAAAGGTCGTGGCTGAACATGTGTTTTCAGTGTCTGGGTGTAATACTTATGTATTTTAGTATATAATTCATCCGTTGTCTGATATCGATTTATAATCGGTAAGTTTTTCTTGCGCTCTCTTTCTTCAAAATCGAAATAGATTGTAATCGTATCTGTGTCCCCGAAAAGTTACGTATTTTTTTTATATTTTTCCTCACAGCCGAGCAATTGGTAGAAATATGCACTTAGATTTGAAAAGTCCAGAGAGAGGTGCATACTCCTATGAGAGAGCTATGGTAGGTCAGTGGTTCTGAACGTTCCATACGGGGGTTTTGGTTCGAATCCGAGCATGCACCTCTAAATTTTTCCCACCTATCAACTTGTCGGTGAGGGAAACATCGTGAGGAAACCTACACGTTTAGGATAATTTCTGAAACGTGTGACCTTGATTCAGTTCTAAGGTCAAACGGCAGTCATCATCATCATCATCAGCCTATCGCAGTCCACTGCTGGACGTAGACCTCTCCAATTGTTCGCCTACGTGATCTATCCATGGCTTCCAGCTCTTGCCAGCCATCCTGCGGTGATCGTCCCCCCACCTAGCCAGAGGGCGCCCTACATTACGTTTGCCAAGACGCGGTCTCCACTCTAGAACTCGTTTACCCCATCGGTTGTCGGTTCTGCGGCTAATATGGCCAGTTTACTGGCACTTAAGCTTGCTAATACGGGGAGCAATGTCGATGACTTTGGTTCTCAGACGGCAGTCGCTTCATTGTTATTACCAGACGCCCTAAATCCTGAATCATGGTCTCAGCGTACCCTGAGTTCTAGAGCGATAGCTTTGGATGCAACCGGGAATTACATGCTAAGATGAGGAGAGGTGCATATGAAGTGAAGGCGTACGTTCTTATCCACTGAGCCAACCCACTCTCAGTTATATAAATACATAGCTAGTGTAAAAAGTTTTATATTCTGTATCGTGTCGAGCCATCAGTAGACAATAGACATGTAGACTGTCACCGACTGCGACACTGATGAATCGTGGCCGCCGAAGGGGCTTGCCGTGTTGTTTACCGAAGTACTGCTAGGTTCGATGTGTTTTGAGATAAGATTCTAATCTCCTTTGATGGAATTTATTTTTTAATATTTTACAACGTTAATTTAGACATTGTGCAAGTTTCATTACCTAATACTATATATTAATATAGTAATTGATGGTTGAAATGTATCAATTAGTAACGATAAGCAAGAAAACCTTTAATAAATAAATCCAAACAGAAATAATTGATTAAAAACAAGAAAAAAATATTTAAAAATACCAATTGGTCTACAAAGAAAACATAATAAGTTTAATTATTGAGAATGTTAATATAATTTTATTTTATTTCGTTTTTTTTTGTTATAATACACTTTCTCAACCTCAATATTGCACTTTGAAACTTTTCACTATAAAGTTGCCATTTTTTCAAATCAAAAACTATGACGAGGGGTTTCGCCCCCAGGGACGGACTCAGAATGCATTGAAGAACAAACAATACATTTGGCAAGACCGAACTTTCATATTTCAAGTTCGGCCCTCTCCGGGCTATTTTGCGATAGGGTGACCAGATCTCGACTAATATCATGCCACACTAGAAAGACCAACGAATTGCTTCTTTAAATGCTGTAAGAGCTTCAATCAGGAGCAGCTACAAATAAAAGCTGCAATAAATAAATATAATTGAAAAGTGGTTTCTCGTTATGAAAATAATGAGTATAAACGAGTAAACACGTCACCTAATGGAAGGCAACTAACCTATGGATATCGAGAAGGTAAGCAGATGCGTTGTCGGCAATATCCTAATATTGAGTTTTGATCCCCGGGTGGGGCCAAAATTTGTACCTGCGTTTTTCTATTTAAACAACTCTCAGTGTCAACACAAAATTTGAAAGATGGCGGTCTTGTACCCCCGTGCCTCAGAAAGCACCTTGAGCCGCTTGTTTGTGCGACTGATCCCTCTTCGGTTGTATCACACTGGTGTCCCATCTAAATATGAGGGTAAGCAAATAGAGAGTGCACTTATGTTTGCCCAAACACACACGAATACGCTCTGCTTCGATGGTAGATAGCTATAGTTGGTCGCCATAACCGAAAATATCGGTTTGGAGGACATTGTTAGTGACATCTGGCCACCCTATTCTAAGATAGCCACCTCGAAGAAACCTCGAAGTTCTCCTCCGAGCCGTCAACGGTCGCTGTCACTTTTCTCCGCGAGTTACTTTAAAATATTTACGACTCGAAGTTCGGAAGAAAAATTCGAGTCCCGCGAATTTATAGTTTGCAGATAGAGACTGGGAAGTTGGGCATTACGGTGCCGTCCTCCGGGGTTATTTGTGTTTTATGAAGTACTGTTGTTCGAGTTTTCGGGTTGATTTGGAATCGATATGTTGGGTTGTGATTAATCGGTGCTTTTTGAAGGGTTCCTTTGTTTTTGAGACTATGAGAAGCTAACGTGTTGTTTTTATTTTTATTTTTTATGATGTTTCTTTCCTTTTAAACCTGTTTTAACATTTTTAATATAGGCCTCCTTCAATCTACGCTATTTGTTGTGATCTTGGGTCTACCGGATCAACTTTTTTTTTATGTCGTCCTTCCAACGCATTCGGGGTATCCGTGGTGGTCGTTTTTTATCGCATGGTCGACACTGGAGCAGCCACAAGGAGGCTGTATGGATCTGATCATGGATGAATGGATTTATTTATAGTAGATTCCGCAAATGAGCTAGCGGGTCAGTGGGTCGGTTGGTGAGCCCATAATAGTCTGCGAGATCAGAATGATCACTGATGTGTGATTGTTACTAGTCTTTTAGAAATGATAACATGAACGTTTAAGTCAAATTGTCAAGAAATACACCATCTAAACATTATTTTGAGTTATTTTTTTTAACCTAAAATGGTTTTAATGGAACGAATACTTTTCTTTAAATAGACGAGTGAAAACATTTGGTGGTGGAAAGTCACTTTTTTGTACTACTCCAAGTAAAAAAGTTAAATATTTTAACCAACTTGTGACATTTATTAAAAAGAAATGTTTTGAATTCTTTAGCATACTAATACCTGACATAATGTGCAGAATGCTGTTAATTTAAATGTTTAATGATATTCAAAACATAAACTTACCGTCGGATTCAACTCTTAATGTAAAATGAATCTGGTATTCTACAATTTTTGCCGTAACATTGAGTTTATGAGTTAAAATTTTCATTTTCTTTTTCATTCAATGCTAAAATGTTTAACGTCAATTAAAGCGCTCCAGTAAGCACGCGTACATCCGTCACGTGGACTTCCCATTCACGGACTTTGGACCGTCCTTATGTCTGAGCCATATGTGCTATTTTTGCACCCCGGGAGGGTAGCTTGATAAAGCCGTATGTACACTTAGATACAATGAAATGACTTATCATAGCAGTTCTTTTTCTTCGTCAATTCCAATTATATGAGAATTACACTCAAACACATTTTATCCTGATAATAATATCCTCTTACCGATTACAGCTACGGCGGCCAATCTCAATGATCAGCCACGTACGCAGGATATATAATAGTGCCCAAGTGTGTGCGCAAACACAAGAGCACTCTCTTTTCCCTTACCTTCATATTACTATGGGACACCAGCGTGACACGACCAGAGAGGGATTGGGCGCAGGACCAACGGATTTAACGTGCTTTCCGATGCACGGGGGCACACTACCGCCAACTTCCAGACTCCGGGCTGACACTGAGAATTTCGTAATGAAATCTTAGGTAAATAATTTTGGCGCGGCCCAGGGATTGAACCCGGGACCTCTTGCGCAGCCGTCGCTTCAAAGTGCAACCCACTAACCACTACGCCACCGAGGCAGTTAGTATCCTTATAATATACCTTTTATATCGTCACGTTTATATCTTTTTTTTTATAATGCAACGTGAAAGTTTAAAACCCAAGAAGTTTAAAATTGGCTAATAACACTGAAACGGTAGCAATAATTCCCACAACATCAAAGAAATATGAGCAATAAAACTACTCAAATGCGGCGGCTCCAAGAAGATCTTCATAAAGCGCCCTAACGACCTCCAGCACGCGACCAGACAAATACTTATCATTATAATATCATTTGTTATCCTATAACATATGTGCTTTAGTATTTATTCACACGGCTCCTGCATTGTCAAATATTAAAATGGGAGTTACGGGCCATGGAATATTTATCGATACAAATGCGTTCGCTTTTATAGGGCCGACTTCAGTTGTTTGCGGATGGGTAAACTGGATATGATTTTGTTTTTTATTCTTTTTTAGGGAAACTTTTCCTTATAATCCTTTTACCTTAGCGTACCCCGAGCACCAAAGCGACAAGTTATTTTTTTATGTGATAGGTGGTAGACGAGCACTCACGCTGCGGAACACAGCACAGTGCTACTTCACGCCCGGTTTTCTGTGTGTGAATTAGGGGTAAAATTAAAAAAATACCTTGTTTATTTAGAAACGTGTTTGATCGTAACACAATTTTCGCTCGTAAATAACTTCAAAGTGAGTATTGATTGATTGCCTGGTAATTTTTAATTGGGTTGGAATTAAGAATCCAGAGCCTGAAAAAAGTAAAGTAAAGTAGCCTATAAACTGTCCCACTGCAGGGCAAAGGCCCCCATTATAGAAATCAAGTCATCGCTACTATGATGGGATTAGGTTTAATCACCACGGTTGCCAAATGCGGATTAGTGATCACAATCCCGAGCTATGTTCGAAAAATTCGAAACATACTTTTCTCTTGACCCGGAAATCGAACCTAGGACCCCGAGATCACGGTCCGGTACTTAAATCACTAGACGAACAAGGCGGACCATAGCCTGTGCATAGTAAAAATGCATCGATTTTTTGCTCAACATTGGAAAAATGTTTGGATTTTTTGGTGAAAAATAAAATTCTTAAAGGGTGGAGATGTAAAATAATAAATAGATTTTCCAAAAACAATGCTTGCCATTGGTTTATATGGGATTTTGTTTGACTCCAAATAATCATAATCTATTCATGTGACCACCCGAAAACACGGCTCGTGGCGCAATGCAAGGTAGTGGGCTTCAATATCATTGGTGCGACGATATCAAATGGCTGACAGGAAAAAAGTAAACATAAAATCTACAAAAATCGCATAAACTAATGAAAACCTACACCTTTTGTTGAAAATGGCTAGAGAAGAAGATGTAACCTGATGTATGTATAGTGTCATTCAAGGGAAATATTTTCAATTTGCGTTTTTTTTTTGAGAACATAAATCTCAAAGTACAGTAGATAATATCTGTATAATAACTCAGAGAGGCTTGCATTGCACTCGCCCTGATTTGAACATGCAATTTTACAATTAGCAGACCTATAGGTTTAAATTTTTATATTTTGTGTTTATATTTTCACAGCAAATTATCTGAGGTTAAACTTTTTTTACCCGACTATGATAACGTCGAAAGGGAAGGATTAAATAAATATTTCACAACATCACGAACATCGATCTGACTCAGATATACTCAAGCACCTGTGTTACTGATTTTAGAAGCAACATCGGAATTACAAATATATACATACAATACTTTTCTTTTGTAAATACATACAGTAAATACTTTGTAAATACATTATGATACATAGATAGTATTACTTATATTATTGATTTTAAATTAAGTATTTCGACAGGTTAGTTCCCAAAAATGAGCAGAATCCTCTGTCCTCTATTGTTTCTGCAACACTAATCTGATTCAATTAGTGTTGCAAAACAATAGAGGACAGACTAAAGTGATTCAATATGCCGTGTGGTCCCCGGCAGAGTAGAATAGGCCAACCTCACTCTTACCGAGGTGTCGTAAAAAGCGACTAAGGTAAAGCTGCTGTCAGCTGCTGTCATGATCATCAGCACCCAGAGAAGGAAAACTCTACATTTATATCAAAACCCTCGCCAACCCGTCTGCCAAGCGTGGTGAGTATGGCAATTACCCCTCATGTGATTGAGGAAGGCCCGTACCCCAGCAGTGGGGGCTTAAATGGGCTGATGATAATGATTATTCAATAATATTGCTCTTATAATTAAGAGTATTCCATTTATTGCCATTTCTATTTTCTCAAGCTCTTATTTTTTTATCGGTATTTTCTGTATGATGTTGAATTAATTGTTGTTCTATTTATTTGTACAAAACGTATCTATTTTGATAAATTGATACAGTAGCGCCTGTCTCGCGCACTTGAAATCGCAGTAAATTTATAGATTTCATACATTCGTCCATACAAATCTCTCACTCGACTTCAATTCACTCGAGTACTCGAAAATAGGCTCTTAGGCACAAAACCAACTCTGCCCCGACTGCCCTAGTGGTGACTGCACCACGGGGGTCACCACTGGGCTATCTCCCCACTCAGACGATGAAGGAGCGTCGCAGGTGGTTTTAGTGGGTATGCCTCTGGCCGGTTTCTCATCAGGAGAAGCTCTCGCCAGGCGGAGAGCCCCACATAATCCGTCTGCCCCCCGGTGGACGGGTAAACATAAGGAGGTCAGCCCATTGCACATAGGGCTGGCGGCATTTCCCCTGCGCCAACAAAACAAAAGTGGTGCAGTGGTTAGTGGGACCCCGGATATGATACCTAGATTAGATTTAAATTTGCAGCTGAGTCTTTCTGTTAAAAATTCACAGGTGTCAGCCAGAAGTCTGGATATTTGAGGTTTTGAATCTCCGTGCATCGAAAAGCACGTTGCTCAGTTTGTACCTACTGTATACACACATACAGTATGTGGTTTCGGAGGCTGGTAGGTATTCCCAATTTTCCATGATCTTCAGCTATTTATTAACCAACTAACGCTCAACCTCAGCATCAAAGTTTCTTGCAAAATAACCTCAGAGAGAAAATTAAATTCCATCGCAGTCTCTTAGGCATATTCCCAATTAATTAGCGGCCTTTTGTGCTCAGATCGTTCAAGTTCATTAGATTGTAATTAGACGTTAGAGGTACTTGTTTGAAGGATTTCTAATCTCAAAGTATTTTGTAGGGTTTTAGTGCTGAGGAGCGGATTCAATTTCAAGAACTTAGCTTTTTTGAAGGCGCATTATCAAGGTTGCTCAGCGTCAGACCAGTGTTAATATAGCACAGTCATTATCAAAAATAAGGCAGGTTTAACACTTGATTTACCTACGTACAGTCGGAGAATTTGACGTATAACTACCTGAAGAGCAAAAATCGTTTGCAGCTTGCAAAGATTTTTGTTTGAAATGTCGCCATTTTTGTGCCACTCGCGCTCATGCAAAGAATTATTTGTTTGAAAGTGGTTATGTGGTAGATTCAAATTTTGCTCTTTTTTATTTCGGTCTACGTTAGGCTCATGGGTTAGTAGAAATGAAAAAAAAAAAACTTATGAGTAGGGTTCGTAAAAAAGTACATATATTTCCTTATTGTATCATGTACCTTAGGGCACTTAGGAGGCACTAAGGTGTGAACTCGACTCGAAAGAGGTGCCGGTTGCAATTTTATTCATTGTTCGCACGAAGTGCCATACCATAGGTTCCCCGTTCGTATATATCTTAACTAGTACCAAAAATCCTCTCGTTCCTGCCCCGAGCCATCAAGGCATGGAATGCCCTCCCAGCTCATGTGTTTCCTCCTTCATACAATCCGGGGTCTTTTAGGCCGGGCGTGAAACGGCATCTCAGCAGGCCATTAGGGTGAGGATGGCAGACACAATCGGTACTTTGTTAGTTCTTTTGTGCCTGTCAACTTCATATTTGGATTTCACGGCCGCTTACCATCAGGCGGAGTGAGGTCATCCTGATTGGCCATTCTTTAAAAACAAAACATCTGTTCACTTTTACAAGCATATCTCTATCATGCTATTATGAACATGTTCTAGTACAAGATACATTCCTAATAGTGCACCTGTCACTTGAAAACAAAGAAAAAAAATTTAATAGGTTATTACGGAATTGCTACTGTGTCCTTATCTTTGCGTTTCCGATATTTCGGCGCTTTTGCAAGAGCTATCCCGTCATGGTGTAACTGCGATCTCGTAAAAAAACTATTCTTATGTTAATGAAAGTTTAAAACAAAATAAAAGAAAAACGTTTTTGTTATGACTTCATGGAATATTATGTTAAAAATTGTTCAACGTGAACGTTGACCTGCCTTGAAATTCCAGATCATTAAAAACAAAAATTCCAAACAAACACCAAATTACCCGGACTTTTTCAAATCTCTAAATCCCCGTACCAAAGTATAACATTATCCCAAGACATTCAACTCAGAAGAACCTTAAAAGAGTCCTAGAGGAACAAAATTCAAAATCACTCGCTCCCAATCCGGGAACTATTGTCATTAAGACCAGCCTTCGTTGAATTTAAATAACTATTTAGCAGGGTAATAATGGGGGAGGGGGGAGGGGTTATGGGGAAGGCTACGTGCAGCAGATGCTAATTGCTTGCAGCTATTTAATAAGCACGCCTAGTTGGCGACAGGGCCGGGAGACGCACACTGGGGAACAAAAAAAAGTGAATATTAGGAGAAACACCTACGTGTATGATTTTATTTACTAATACAGGACAAAGTAATTATTGACAATGACATATGCAGTAGTATTGTTAAGTATCGATAGTTGTCATTCGAAAATGATATCGATTGTTTTGTTGGCATCGACAGTAAAAACTATTTTTATTCATCATAACGTTTGCACTGCTTCAGAGCCCGAGATCCGCTTTCCTACTTCGACTCCTTCACTTTTGGTGCGTCCCTGGAGTGGTCAGTTTATGAGCACACATGTCATCCTTTACGATATCAAGCCACACTTTTTTAAGTCTACCCCTTCTGCCGAGACCCAGCAGTGGTGGCATGGCCAGACATTGGTTTGGGAAACCTAGGGTAGCTGTCCGGTTTTCGGAGCACATGTAAATGGACATATTAACAAAGGTGACTATTCAAAAACTATCTTTATTATCTATACTGAAATAATATTATTGCTCGTATTACCTAAATTAGGTACTGCTGACTACTTTAAAAAAAAACCACACATCTAAATTGTAAACAATACTATTGTTAATTGGTAAACTATTGATAGTCTAAAACAAATTCATAGCCTATCGATCGGCAACTCTAATGCAGGGCGGTGGAAAAGACTTCCATTGAGACTAACGAAGTGCTGATATAAATGGCAACTGAAGAAATAGACGTACCTATAATTCTCTAAAATATAAATGAACATTAATATTAATATGACACTGCATATAACATACCATCTAACTTGGACTTAATTACTAGCATCAAATTTCAATCACAGATTAGCGAGAATGGAGTTGTACTGTATATAAGGGTTAAAGTTTTTTTAAGGATAAAGATAAATTTATTTGCTAAGTAACATGTGTACAAAAAATATGTTGTTAGATACATGCAAAGTGCATATTCAAACATTTTCTACCATTACGGTGTTCAAAATGTTTGATTGAATTTACTTATTGGGTAATAAGTATAAATACACTACAATAGTTATTAACGGGATTTCCACCATGTACCTTATTTTTGAGTTTCAGTTACTCCGTGACCGTGGCGCTTGCAACAGTGCCGAAATGTCGAAAACTCAAAAATAAGGTATATGGTAGAAATCCCGTAAATAACTATTCTAATGTTAGTGACAATGAAAGTGTAAAACAATAAATTATAAACACAGTTATGAAATTAGTCAATACATACTTAGGCCATACAAAAAATATGAATCAATTTATAATTTTAACTGGTTTAAAACAAAAGAAAGAAAGAAAGAAAGAAAAATCGTTTATTTTTGCACATTTACACAGTTCTCACTACATGCATGGTTCAAAAGAATGTACAAAAAAATAGGTCCCCGCTCAGCATGTGCTGTGGCCGACAACCTCAGCGCTGATCTTCCGTGGGTGCCTTTTTAATGTAAAATATAAAATAAAAATAAAAAACAAAAAACACACCAACACAACAACAATACACACTAAAAAACAAGAAAAACATTAATTAAAACACATTATCTGCACATAACCGAAATAAGCAAATAAATAAATATATACACATATATACACTCATATAAAAAAAACAGAAATAATTCCCATTAAATATATATAAATATAGATATAAGATATCAGAAGTAGCTATTAATTCATAGACTTACATCGGTAAGTGTTATTTATGATAACGGTTATTAATGATATCCGAAAATAATCCAAATTGCCAAATATTACATTCTTGTGTGAGTGCTGATCATGCACGTTTGGGCAATTCTATCCTAATGAAACAGCAAGTAGATAAATTGCTCTGCACTCGGGAATTCCGTTTTATTTCAAAACGCACTCCACATAAATCTATTTGACTTTCATTACCCAAAACTCTTCTGCTAACTGGAAAAAATATGATTTTATTACCCAGTTAGTGCTAAAACTATTTAATAAGCATGCCTTGGAGACAGTCGAGTCACGTGTTCGCCATAATTTTCCGCCTCGACTTTTATAAGCAAAAAGTCGAAGTGATAAAAGCATAGTTAAACTTGACTTAATAAATGTCCAGTTAACAGACGCGGTCTTTCTTTGAATGTGCCTTAAATGTTTCCACGGTAAGTAGTTTAAAATGTTAGTATGATTTGAAAGCTTTTGAATTTTTTTTCACAGGTAAATAATTTCAAAAATTGTCTATGTGACTTTGGGTAGGATTCGAAGTCACAATTTTTTGCTCTAGCCTGTTGAATGCTCTTGAGACTGAGGTATCGATTACGGAAGCGACAACTGTCGTAAGAGCTTGCTTCGTTAATTTAATAAATATTATAGGTATGCATTGAAACCGAAGTGGTTGCGCCCGGTACGATTCTAGTAACTCCCCCGAACGCTCAGGCTGTGGCTGTCAGCACCCTTTAGATATTTTCTACTACAATATGAAGGTTTTCAAAAATGGACTGTTTAGATCCTCAAAAAATCGGTGTATGCAAGTCCTCGGGAATTGCATAAGTCCATAGGCTGGAACTGATTTAACCCCCCATATTACAAATGGTGAACTAAGGAGAGTCCCTGAACAAAATCCGTGCCAGCCCCTTTTAACATTGCGTGGTGGAAAGGGATGCCATGAGCTTTAGTACGGTTAGCTTTAGTTTAGTACGGCGATTTATAATATAGGTGGAATAAATCGAGCCACAAACATTTATATATCCTCCAACCGATTACGGCTATGGTGGCCAATCTCTCTGAGATTATAGTGCTCAAGTGTGTGAGCAAACACAAGAGCACTATTTATTCCCTAACCGTCATATTGCGATAGGACGCCAGGGTGACACGAACGAAGAGGGATCGGGCGCAATACCAACGGCTTAACGTGCTTTCCGAGGCACGGGGGTACAAGACCGTCAACTCCGAAACTCCGGGCTGACACTAAGAATTGTTTTTAAATATCTCCTTCTCACCTTAGTCTGTAATTCCCAGTTGAATCCAAAGCTCTGGAGCTTAGACCATAATTGAGGATTGGAGAGTGAGGACTGGTAATTATAGTGAAGCGACTGCCGTCTCATCTTCGCGACCCTTTACAAAGGAACCTGACCTGACCATCTAAATCGTGATTACACGTTCTAGACACTTCCCGAAAACGTGCAGGTTTCACGATATGATACCTCACCGCCGAGCTAATGGTAGAAATACGCACATAGATTTGAAAAATCCAGAGTTCCTGGCTCGAATCCGAACTCGGTCCTACCTATGGAAATCGGAAAGCGTTCTGAAACACTGATCTACTATGGCTTTTTTTAAACATCTACTGAGGATCGACGGCTGAATCAGTCTCTTTTATACTCGTATTGTTTATGTCTTTTTACTGGTTTTGATACCGCGATAGCCGTGTGGTCCCCGGCAGAGTAGAATAGGCCACCCTCACTCTTACCGAGGTGTCGTAAAAGGCGACTAAGGTAAAGCTGCTGGTATGATCATCAGCACCCAGAGAAGGAAAACTCTGCATTTATATCAAAACCCTCGCCAACCCGTCTGCCATGCGTGGTGAGTATGGCAATTACCCCTCATGTGATTAAGGGAGGCCCGTGCCCCAGCAGTGGGGACTTAAATGGGCTGATGATGATGATGATGACTGGTTTTGATAGACTATTGTTTTTGTTTTGTTATTGTATTGTCTTAGTGTGTGTGTCTGTGAAACTCTTGATTAAAAACACAACAATGTTTTGCTAATAACAGACGTTTTTATTAGCATCCTATCGCCAGCGTTTGTATACAGCCCAACCGTCACAATATCTATGAATAGTTCAGGCAGCTCATATAAAGAAGGTCAACCTTAGCCTGTCGCGTCACCATCCGATTACATGAGGCAAAACTGTCAGCGCAGAAATAAATATTAAAATAAAATCACCGTGCAATACTACAACTGTGCGCCTCGCCGATTCGATGCCCGCTAACTTCCGAACGGAACCGCACCAATTCCATTCCTAGCCCGCTTCAAATATCATGTTGCTGTCCTTATCGCACGTAAAGATAAAGTATGGCTGTTAGCGGTGATGAAAAAAGAGAAAAGTTACAATTTCTTTACCCAAATACGGCAAAGTCAAAAAAGAAGGGTAATGATTTTAGCAGTATATCTATGTAAGTATGTAAATATGTTTCTATCTTCCAAGACCCTGCCTAAACGATCTAGCCAATTTTTTTGAATGAGGTATCAATCGATTAATACTGTCCAGGTGACCTTATATTTTATTGGAAAATAATAATACAGTGGGTGCTATGTGCGTTTCGTATTGTCTGTCTCTGTCTGACCGGTCTCACGTCGAATCACTGTGTGTGCGTAGCCTGTTCAACACGGGATTTGAAAGAACAAAAGACAATTTTATTATTTTGGACATCACAACACTATATACGAGTACAACATCAGTTTCAGAAGTAAAACGAAAAATAAAATGAATACAGAAAAAAAAACAACAACGCATCTCCACTCCCTCTGGTGTCATGTCCATCGGCGGTGGTGATCACAAAACAATAATAAGAGTATAAATAACCAGGCAGCGCATATATATTGTGTGTTGTGACAATCAACATAAATGGCCCTCACTCAGCCTATGTCATGGCCCTGAAAAAGGTCATGACGCTGACTATCAGTAGGGCCAGCTGAGTGAGTGACACGGATGTCGGCAATGTCCACTTTATTATAAATCACGATCTAAAGTTATTATCGTACTAAAACACATGTCATCCCTTTCCAAAATTCAATGATAGAAGGGGCTGGCAAGAATTTTTTCCGGGTCTCTTCTTAGTTCGGGATATGTAATAAGCGGGTTTGTGTCTTGTGTACCTAGTGTGATATATAGGTTTACTCTATAATATGTTTGGCTGTGTTAAGCATCCAACGTTCTATGATGATCAAATAAATGAAACCCACAATATCACTAGCCAACCTACAATTCAATATGATTAACTGAACCCAACTTAAAGCCTACCTACCTCAACCAATGAGATCTTCCTTCGTTACGTCGTTATGAGAGCAAACAGCCGTGCTTATTTATTCACAAGCCATATTGCCAGGTCGTCGGGTTAATGGCTCGAATTCCCAACGTAATTAAAAAGGGGCTGCAGGTTGCACATAGAATTCGTGAAAGCGGGTTAAAGAATGTTTGTATTGAATTTGGACTGTAGCATGTGAAAAGTCATGGTTTATCCGCACAGCTGACCGAAAGAAGATTGGCTTTTAAGATGTAACGTTGGAGGAGAATGTTACGCATACCTTGGACCGCAAAAAGAACCAAAAGATCAATTCTCAACCAACTGAAGATCAAAAAAAGACTGTCGAAGTTTCACCTGAGTTCAATTAGGGCATCTAGCTGATCTTTCACTCGCAGTGGTAAGGGATGAATCGCTGATCATCACTAACAGAGTTTTTTTTTCTATCATGAAAACCTCCCTAAACCACTAAAGCTTTTTTCTTTAGTAGGTATTGAAAGAGATCGACAAATCATCACACTGGAGTGGACGTGGGCCGACCGTGGCTGAGCCTCACTTCGGCCGACGATGACTTGAATCATAGGGACAACGGCCTTCGGCGCTGTATTTCGCCGAGTGAATGAGGATACCGGAGGCTTAATCCGAGTAAGGGGAGTTAAAAGGTTGGTAGCGTAATTATGACTTTATTGGTGTTAAGATCTGATCAGAATAGGAAAGCAGATCCAGGAGAAAATGCTTAGATGATGATGTCCATAGGTTTTTTTTTTTTAAAGAATGTTTGTATTGAATTTGGACTGTAGCATGTGAAAAGTCATGGTTTATCCGCGCAGCTGACCGAAAGAAGATTGGCTTTTAAGATGTAACGTTGGAGGAGAATGTTACGCATACCTTGGACCGCAAAAAGAACCAAAAGATCAATTCTCAACCAACTGAAGATCAAAAAAAGACTGTCGAAGTTTCACCTGAGTTCAATTAGGGCATCTAGTGATCTTTCACTCGCAGTGGTAAGGGATGAATCGCTGATCATCACTAACAGAGTTTTTTTTTCTATCATGAAAACCTCCCTAAACCACTAAAGCTTTTTTCTTTAGTAGGTATTGAAAGAGATTGACAAATCATCACACTGGAGTGGACGTGGGCCGACCGTGGCTGAGCCTCACTTCGGCCGACGATGACTTGAATCATAGGGACAACGGCCTTCGGCGCTGTATTTCGCCGAGTGAATGAGGATACCGGAGGCTTAATCCGAGTAAGGGGAGTTAAAAGGTTGGTAGCGTAATTATGACTTTTATTGGTGTTAGGTTTCGCCGTGTGGTCCCCGGCAGAGTAGAATAGGTCCAAGATCAAAACTGCTCTATAACACCAATTTAGCTAATAAATAAAGATTTATTGAATGTTTATCAATAAATCCCTAAAAATTTACATCCTTTTAACTACATCCTCTACCAACTATTCTAAATAACATTTTTTTTACAGCTTTTAGAAATTTAATTTTTTTATACGATTACGACTTACGTCACGACATTTTGTAAGGAGATTCGATTTTTTTTTACCGATTTCAAATAGTCGTATAACAATAAATGTTTTAATGGATAAAAAACCATAACAATTTGTTAGGTAGATACACTTTTACTGCTTAAAAGGTAAGAGAACAGGTAGAATACAATATCGGCGGTCTAATAGCGTATAAATAGTGATTTCTTCCAGCCAAATCTGGGGTAGAGGAAGATACAGCAATTTAGTTAAATATCCGGACCAGATTTTTTTGCATTTCGTATACCAAAGCACCTCACTAGTCGCATAAGAATTTGTTCGCGTGTCCCACACTCCGCGTTATTATAATGAGAACCGACATCAATTAGTTACATTTGTCGACAAATTCGTCGTGTAAACGTACGTTACGTCTGTCAGGGGAATAAGCGATAGCCATCTTGTTGATTAGTGGTTTTATGAAAATTGGGCGGGCATAGTAAATGTTAGTAATTCGAGCTAAGCTTTAAGGTGGAATGGAATGAGTAACAATGGTGTTGTTTGGCCTTGTTAGAACATTTATAGTGTGCTAACATGGGATTGTAACATTATCCTCATATGATATACAGCTTTAATACTAGATACGATCACAAGTAAATAGCTAATAATATTTATTTTATCCATTATAGTAAATATTATTTTGACATTGGGAGAGCTATTTCGGCGTGAATGGACCGGCTCGACCAGAGTGAACGGCCTTTTAAAAATTGGCGCTAAGCAGCGTACGTGCTGTGTTTTGCCGACTAACTGAAGTTACCGGAGGCCTAATCGGGAGAAAAGGGGGCGTTTTAACTGTTGGTAGCGCATTTGCGACTCCACTATTGTTGTGTTGCGGGTGATGATGGGTGGCAGCAATTACTCATCCGTCTGCACGTCTGCTACATATTACATTAAAAATACGCAAATATCCAAAATTAAATACCGAACCTGACTGAAGCCCAACTAAGTAAATTAGCAGTGACGAAAACTGAACCACATGAAATCTAATAATCATTCATAATAAATAAATTGCAAAATTTATCATTCGGAAGGCATGATTAATTAGAATTGTCAATTACAATATCGTCAGACTGATACTACCGATTCTATCTGAAATCCGACTTAGCTACGGCTAAATTATTCCCAAAATATCAAATTAACAGCGATGAACTAAACTCATCAAACGCGTTTGATAGAACTGTTACTAAATAATGAGGTAGAATGTCCACTGTCGATATCGATTAAGCTTGACACTTTGACGTGTGATTTTGATTGAGTCAGATTTCAATTGCCACAGTTTCTAAGAAAGAGTAGCGGTGGAATCGAAAAAAATGCTGTTGTCATTTTCACCCGTCAGTGTTTATGAAAATTTGATAAGTATAATTTTAAGGAATAAACTACCACTTAATGAAGGCGTACGTATTTCAATGACTTTACTAGTGGATATAGAAAAGCGGATATTTTTTATGTCACGATTCGTGTCAAACTTATTATAATTATGAGTACAATGCCATTTTACAATACAATAGAAACATTTATACCTACAATTATATACTAGATTATCGTGTTACTTGATTTGTGCTCGATAGAACAAATTGTTTCTAATAATGCCTCTATCACTTTACACATATTTACTAAACGGCCGTAAATTGTGTCTGTGTCACTTAATAGATTGAACGTTAAAAAGTTCTGTATGGTATTAACATGCTTGTCATTTATTTTGCAAAAAATAAAAGATGCACTTACCTTTGTAAATCTTTTAGTATTCATTTGTTATATGCCTGTTAGTAGTCTAATTGGAAAAACCGCTTTCATAAAACTTTGGGAGGAATTAAATGTTTTGGTTAAATTTTTGGAAAATGAAATTTTCTGAAAATCTCAGCTGATGCCCTGATCTCAGTTCTCGGAACCGTTTTATTAGTCGTTTTCATACAATCGTTGTTCAAAAAACTGCATTATTTCATAAAAGTTAAATTTCTTCAACACAGAAGTAACAATTCATAAAAATTTAAACAAAAGGCCACAATACAAATAGTGCAGTAAGTAATTAATGAATGAGCTGTCTATCGATACCGATGGCTTATGAATAATACATCGCATTGATGACGTGTGCGCGATGAGATTGAGTGCATGCCTATTACGGATTGACAGCCGATTTGTGCCGTCGAGTCGTCAGTGATTGCTTGATTTCTTTGTGCCCTCTATGAATACTGGAGAGTTAATATCTGAGCGGTTTGTGTACGTAAAAGTGGATTTATTTTGGTTTAATGGAATCGCTTGGATGTAAATATTATTTTATGTGATTGCTGATGTGTTTAACAATTTTCTGCGATATTCTTTTAAGGTGTGCACTGCAACACATCAACATAAACAAACCCGTCAATGTTTATCTGTGTAAGATTGTTGTAACCTGATATGAGGTTGTTTGTACAAATTCTGTTATATAACTGCAAAAATACAAGCTTGATTTAACTTTTATCAAAATTTTCTGTCTGTCTGGCAAACCATAATATACTGTAAAATAAAAAGGTGTATTTATTTTTAATAATCGATATCATTTCTTTTGATTGGGACTAGAGGAGTCTTATATCGGGTGCTATGACACATTTTGGATTGCAAAGCCATCGAAGTTGTAATTATTTCTATTGAAATAAAATGTAATCAAAAACCATGGATAATATCCTCCAACCGTATACTGCAGCCAATCTCAACAACAAACCACGTACGCAGTGATATAATTGAGAAGAAGAAAAGCAAAAACGACACTGTCCTAAGGAACAATACTTTGGCGTTTTTGCTTTTATACTCCACGATTTTATAGTGGGATTTACAAAAAAACATCGATGTTCAAAATGTGAATCACAAACATCCCTTCAATCCCATACGATTTGAATGTAATCGATAGACAACTTTAATCACCCCGTCCCTCACTAACTTATTCCATGTTTAAGTTCCCCTAATTTCCTCAGGGACCGAGGTTATATTTGACGATGGTCAGCGACTGTGAATTATAAACCCGGCCTATCGGTCATTTCGATCCGAATTATATTATGTACAGACAAGCAGACGGGTTATGTTCTATTCAATTCTGGGATTGTGGGAATATGCCGGTTGGTTGTGACGACGAATTGTCTTTAGTTTCATTTTATTGAGTACTTAGGTAAAATATTTAATAATGTTTCTTTTTTATCTGACATTTTTCAGAGGATTTTTGAGTCACAAGACTAGATAGAAATAGCCTAATCCTGCATTCTGTGATCATCGCTGTTCTACCATCGCGATTCTACCACCGGCTCGGAAAGTTGTTTCTGGTCGAGAAGATGCGGCAAGAAACACGCCAGTTACTCTTTTTAAACGCCAAATTTTCATATAATGTTGTGTCATCATCATACCAAGCCATACAGTTCAATTGTAAAACAAAATAAAATAAAGAAAATTATAAAATAAATTATGAGGTAAACCGAGGCAGACCAGTCCCCAAAGGTGGCAACTGTTCACAAGTATGACGTATGTGAACCATATTAGAGGGAATGCAATGACCCGCCACATAGCGCTACCATCTCAGAGACATTTGAGTGAGCATGACTACTTAGGTTCCCCTCATAGGTGTAGTAAATACTTCATAACAAAAAAAAAACTTTACAATCAATACGTTTGAATATAATATCGGGACGACCCGATTAGAGCAGTGGTGGTGAACGCTGCCTCTGATACAAGGGTTGCGGGTTCGATCCCCGCACAGTACAAACATTTGTGTGCATGAATATGTTTGTTTGTATTGGTCTGGGTGTTTGCTATATATTATAAGTATGTATTTACAAAAGAAAAGTATTATATTTATATATTTGTAATCCCACTGTTGATTCTGATATCCGTAACACAGGTGCTTGAGCTACCTATCTCGGTGTCAGATCAATGTATGTGATGTTGTGAAATATTTATTTATTTAATATCATCTAACCAATTACGACTACGGTGGCCAATGTCAACGATCAGCCACGTACCCAGGATATATTATAGTGCTCAAATGTGTGCGCAAACACAAGTGCACTCTCTATTCCCTTACCCTAATATTCCGATGGGACACTACTGTAACACGACCGGAGAGGGTTCAAGCGCAGAATCAACAGCTTAGCGTGCTTTCCGAGGAACGGGGGTACAAGACCGCCAACTTCCAGACTCCGGGCTGTCACTAAGAATTTCTTATCGGATACTAAGGTACAAATTTTTGGCCCTACCCGGGGATCAAAACCGGGACCTCTTGCGCAGCCGTCGCTTTAAAGTGCGACCCACAAACCACTGCGCCTACGAGGCAGTAAAAATTTAAATTCAAGAGGTAAGTTTAAATTTAAGTTTGTAACAAATTATGTTATGGTTTAAGAAAATTCTTACAATGTCATAAATTCTTGAGACTGTCAAGATATTATAGAAAAAAATAATGAGAAAAGCCTCGGGGATGTTTACTCGCAACGTGTCGGGCTCAGCAAGAATTTTTTAAAGATTTTCTCAGAAAAAAAAACAGAAACTTAAATTGAAGAATAACATTTTACTGGGAATTAAGGTACGTGAGTTAGAATTTAATCTCGTTTCGTAAATCTTACCAAAGGCTTTGAATTTAGCAGACGGCGATCCTAAAGAATACGTACAAATGTCCTTTAAAAATTTAATCAGGGCCTAGAGAGCGCATGTAACAATAAATATACCTAGATTTGCTTTGAAATACGGCTTTGCTTTGAAATAGGACTTTATCTTTTCACTTAAAGTAAGGGTAGGGCACACTAGCGACGCCAATTTATTTTATTTTTAACTATTAAACCAGATCTATATTAAACAATTTAGAGACTGCATTCTCTTGGCAAACACTTATACTATTTATTTAACAACCATGCATAAATTTTGGGTCCCTTTTTGTACTCGAAAAACTGATTCACGGTAATCCAAAATTTGTGCGCAAAAGCAGACCTCTAAATTATTTAAAATATTTCTGGTTTACTAGCTTAAAATTAAAATCAATTGGTGTCGCTAGTGTACCCTGCCCGTCGCCTTAATAAAGTAAGATAAGAGTTAAGAGCTAGATAATATTGCAAGTGTGAATGACAGGGTAAATAAACAAAACAATTTCACGTTTCTTATTCTGGAAATGTTTCAAATACGGTGGAGTAACTTATATATAAACAAAGCAGTATATACACCAAATTTCAAATATAATAAAAATAATATTAATTGAAATGTCACCATAAAGTTTTACATATAAAAAATTGAAAAATGAGGCATAAAAGTGACATAAAATATTTCAATTTAGTACATACGATTTGAAATCAATATTTGAATACGCAAAAATCAAAATGCTTTCCTTGCATGATTAAGGAAAAAAAATCATGGCATCATGGAAGATTACGTTACGCCAAAAATGCCTCATGTTTCATAAAAAAAAAAACTAAAGTATAAAAGAGACAAATGTATTTACCTCCTCTATTTTCGCTGTCCGCAGGTTTCACCTGTATTGCTCGGTTCATCTGAAACAATGGAAGTAATTTTAAGTACTGGACTAAAAAGTGATTATAATAATTAATAACTATCAGTTACGAGTACTATGAATATTTTGAGCCCGAGAGTCAATCTATTTATAGATAATGTTTGGTTATTTATTAATCATCATCATTTCAGCTAATAGACGCCTGCTGCTGGACTTAGACCTCCCCCAATGTTTTTCGTACAGATCAGTCCTGTGCCGCCCGCATCGCAGAGATTCAACCTTCACCAGATCGTCGATCCACCTTGCCACGGTCGTGCCTTGCCCATTGACATGGAAATCAAAGGCCTAATTATGTAATATTGTATTAAATTTTGAAATAAGAAACAATTAAAATCTAGACATTAATACTCTTCATCATCATCATCATTTCAGCCAATAGACATTCACTGCTGGACATAGGCCTTCCCCAATGTTCTCCACAGAGATCGGTCTTGGAGGCTTAATTTAAAGCCGTCCCGTAACGAATGAGAATATACCTGTCGCATCCAAACAAAGGTGATACACATTGCGTGTGAAAGAGAGGGATACTCCGATTCGGTCGTAACGTCTGCTTTAAATTAGGCCCTCTGTTCCGCCCGCATTTAATGGATTCCAGCAACCTTCACCAGATTGTTGGTCACCTGCCACGGTCGGGAGACCTGCCATGGCTGCGACTTGCTGTACGTGGCCTCCACTTGAAGACCTTTCCGCCCCAACTCTAAAACTCTTAATACATAGGTATCTGACTGAAATCTGGCTCTTAACCACCTAAAGAGCAATAATCGCTTGCAGCTTACCCAGTTTTATGTTTGAAATGACACCATTCTTATATCTTGCGTGCAAGCGATTTTGGTTTGAAATTAGTTAGGGTAATCGCCAGATTCCCCGACCATTTGACTTGACCAACAGGGTTGACTGACCGGATGGCGCAATTGGTAGTGACCCTGCCTCTTACGCCAAAGGTCGTGGGTTTGATCCCCACCCTGTACAAACATTCGTGCGGTGAACACTTGTGTTTGTTCAGTGTCTGGGTGTAGGTAATATATGCATTTAAGTATATATTTGTGTTTCTCTGTTGTCTGATATCTGTAACACAAGTGCTTAAGCTACTTAGTACGGAATCAGGTCAATGAATGAGATGTTGTGAGAATTATTATTATTATATTTTCTGTGTGCAATAAAATTGTATCATAAAACAAACACTAAACCAAACTCAAATCCCAAACATTACTTATTAATATTTCCCCTGACGAGTTCTATTGACAAAGTCTGAATTGCGGCCGACAATGATGCACTGAAATAATTCACATTAACAATACGTATTTACATAAATTTCGCTTTGTCCGTCGCGAAATTTCGCCGGTATCCTAATAACTGTTAATTTTCGCGTTAATGTATTCTAAAATAAACGAGACTGTTGACGGCTGGCATAATTAACTGGTGCAGGCTCGCGCAGCCGAGGGTTTATTCCCGCTATCCACCCTCTGCTTGTCCACCTCAGGTGGACAGTGAAACAATTGTTAAAAAAATTCTCGCTGTCCACCCCCTCTTTCAATCAAGAAGGGGTGGACAGCGGGAACTTTTTTTACAATTGTTTCACTGTCCACCCGGGGTGGATAAGCAGAGGGTGGACATCGGGAATAAACCCAGCCGAGGGTGGTGGATAGATAGATGTACCTATAGTTGGGTCAAAATAAACGGCCACATTTGACACTTCAACAAAATTCGAAAACGTAACCTTGTAACAACGGCCATTGAATTTATCAATCTTTCTTTACTTTATTTCAATAAAGACAAAAAATATAGATTCACGATTTGCTTTCTTTGTTAAACTATTTATGAATTTATTAAAAGTTTACTTTTCTAGAGAATTGAACGTTAATACAATGTTCTATGTGTCAACCCATTTTCTTTTTAAGCTTTAGTGATGTACCCCAAAGAATCGAACGAATACAAGGTTAATCGCGTAGGAATTTTCATCCATAAATGAAAGACCACGGTTCTGATTAAAATAAATTATTCTCTTAAAAATATAAATACATTAATAACTTTGTAAAAAGAAAAGAAAATGGCACACAGTAAAAGCGCTTTGATTTCGAAGAAAAAGAAATAAACTGACAGCGGGTCGATATCTAAGATCGATACCTACTTTCCTCTTTCTCTTCAATAATCTTGATTCACATTTCTCCAAATAACAGTACTGATAACTTAATTTCCATTATGATAACATTCGATTGTTGCCGTGTGGTCCCCTTGTCCACCCCGGGTGGACAGTGAAACAATAGTTAAACAAATTCCCGCTGTCCACCCCTTCTTGGTTAAAAGAAGGGGTGGACAGCGGGAATAGACCGTAAGTAGGTATATTGAAAGATCAATTCGTCTGCTTCCCCTGGTAAAAAGTTGCGTAGGCAATCGCTTCATTGTAATTAATAATAATATTCTCCAACCGATACGCAACTACGTACGCAGGATATAATATATTATAGTGCTCAAGTGTGTTTATTTTATGTCATAGGTGGCAGACGAACAGACGGATCACCTCGCCGCCCATGGACAAGTGCGCTGCAAACCTTTAAACCCTCCCTTCCCCCGGATTGGGCCTCCGGTACCCTCACTCACGCATTGAAACACAGCACAGTGCTGCTTCACGCCGGTTTTCTGAGAGGCCGGTCGAGCCAGACCATTCATGCCGAAGCGTGGCTCTCCCACGATCAAAACACAAACACAAGTGCACTTTCCTTTACCCTCATATTCCGATGGGATACCATTGTGACACCACCGGAGAGGTATTAAGCGCAGTACCAAAGGCTTAACGTGCTCTCCAAGGCACGGGGGTGCAAGACCGCCAACTTCCAGACTCCGGGCTGCCACTAATTATCTTTATCTTATCTATCTAACTTTTTTTGGCCCGAGCCAGGGATCGAACCCGGGACCTCTTGTGCAGCCGTCACTTTATAGTGCGACCCACTATGCCACCGAGGCGTCATTGTAATTACCAGTACCCCGAATCTTGGATGGTGGTATAAACGTATCTCCGGGACGCCACTGGGAATACGCTGTGACGTTGATGATGATTTGAATAAAACGATCGTTTAGATTTAATGTCTTGTCAAAAACTATATCTATTAACTTTAAGCACCGAGAAAGCAGCGAGTTATTCCCAACACAAATGTCATTCGACTACTTATCGGGAAAACTCGACAAAAAAGCTGTAATTAATTATTTTTTTTTACATTATAGCGGACAAACGAGCAGACGGCACACCTGATGGAAAGTGATCACCGCCGCCCATGGACATCTGCAACACCTGAGGTATCACATATGCGTTGCCGGCTCTTAAGAAAGGAGTACACCCTTTTCTTGAAGGTCACCAGGTCGTATCTGTTCGGAAACACCACGGATGACAGCTGGTTCCACAGTTTTATTAATATTAATATTCTTGAAATAAACTAAATTTTATTTTATTTATTATGTTTACTAAGCACCGTGACTTTGCATTAGTCATCAAAATCATAGCGGCTCATCGAGCTATGGTAGCTCAGTGGGTTTGAACCTCGTATAGGTCGATTCACGAAAGATGACCACAGATGGCCAGCTTTTACGCATGTAATTTTATGAAGAAAAGACCTAAAACAAAAAAAAATGCAATCAAATATAGAATGTGTTTAGTCTAAGCCCTTATAATGTGACAAATTGAGAATAAGCCATTACTTCATGAGATTACATGCGTAGACGCTCGTCATTTGTGGTCAATTTTCGTGAATTTACCTGTAAGGAGGTTTTCATCCGAGCGTACAAGTCTAGATTCTTGAAACTGGAAATCACACGCTCGTATAAGAAAGAATACAGGTAATCATTTGTATGTATCTTTTTTTTGTAGGACTGTAGTCTAGCGATTGACCTCAATCGCACATATTGGGAAGTGACAATGCGATCTAGGATGATACAAATAGTCATGTTTGCCTAGAAGATGGCTGTTCACTCTGTCAGGAAAAACAGAACTCGGCAGGAAGTTCCATTCCTTAGCTATCCGCATTATAAAGGTATTACCATAGCTAAATCAGCCGTTGAACACTGTAGTTACTTCAATAAGCATGAAGCTCATATAAGAAAGAATACAGGTAATCCTTTGTACGTATCTTTTTTTTGTAGGACTATAGACCAACGATTGACTACAATTGCACATGTTGGGAAGTGACAATGAGATCTAGGATGATACAAATGTTTGTCTAGAAGATGCCTATTCAGTCTGTCAGGAAAAACAGAACTGGGCAAGAAGTTCCATTCCTTAGCTGTCCGCATTATTCTCGTTCGCTAAGTCCATGTTACGATAGCTAAATCAGCCGGAACACACTATAGTTACTTCAATAAGCATGAACAGTCGAACGTGCAAAACTAAACTGACACACAGAAATACTCGTAGAATTTGGTCTGACTGGCTAACCTAGTTACACGAACTTCGCAAGTAGGTGTTAGGGTTACATAAAAGTGCAGTCTTCTTAGTAGTTTGAATTGCCACGGTGATATTGGTGGAATTAGCTGAAACGTGCTGGAGAGAGACAAAAATATATGTGCATTGCTGTGGGCGGGGCGGGACATAACTCGCACACCTCTTTACTTTAGGTATAAGTGTGATTCGTTAAGCGTTAAATTTTCAATTCAGTCAAAAAGTTCTCAAAAGTTCTGAAAGTATGCTACTGTTACGTTTCTAGTAACTATAGGCTTTTAAGGTTATGCCTGATTTACAACCAAATAGACTAAAATAGAACTTCAAATGTCGGATGTCTTGTGCACAAATTTTCGAGTCCCGTTATTTCTTATTTATTGAATTATAAATGAATAAATATTTCACAACGTCACATACATTGATCTGACTCCGAGATAGGTAGCTCAAGCACCTGTGTTACGGATATCAGAACCAACAGCTAATGTCAATTTCTACCGAGAAGAACCAGCAAGAAACTCAGTAGTTACTCAAATAGTAGGTAAGTACCAGCGCTCTACAAATGGATCTCATTGAAATGAAAAGTTGAATTAGTAAATTAAAGTGAATAGTTTATTATCACATTAATTAATTAATACCATTAAGTACTTTAAATAAATTAAGTCTACAGAAAACAGGATTACAAGAAGGGATTCATTTTTCTAAGCTCTTATTGAAACCTAAAGAATACTTTTAGTCAATTAAAATGAAATAGCGAATGAAAATACTTTGAAAGAGACATTGTCAGATCAAAATAGTGTTTTCTATGTGTTGTTAGTATGTATTTACAAAATAAAAGTATTATATGTAGGTTAATGTTGTATGCAGGTGCTTGAGCTACCTATCTCGGGGTCAGATCAGTGTATGTGACGTTGTGACATATTGTTTATTATTGTTATATAAATTGCGTAAGAGAGAATGTTGAAACCTTTTTGTGCTGTCTGTACGTCCGTTGTAATAAACCGATTATTTTACTCAAAAAGCACTATTAGTAATATTAGAGTTATTTATGTACCCCAAAACATTCAACGACACAAGTTTTTACCCCCATTAAATCTAAGAACTCGCACACGCAACCAGTCACTTAACACATTATAATCGTATCAAAACTTTTTCACGCCGATGTTTTTATGTCTTTATCACAGCACTAAAGTGACTGAAGGTAACTTACACTAATTTACATGCAACATCAACTTATTCGCAGTTCAAGACTTTTGAATTTTTGTTTCGTCAGTTCATTTTTATATTGAGGCGTTACGAATGGCGTTGCGGTACGTTTAGGGAGAGACCAGGAGGGAAATTCTCGTGTACTAGGCATTGAAGTCGAATTTAGAAATTTCATACATTCGTCCATACAAATCTTTAACTGCACTTCAATGTCGCGGGCAGGCCTTTAAATACGGTATACTGCCTAGTGTGTACCTATGCCCTAGGCAGTATACCGTATATTGGATTGATATTGAAGAGTTTTGTTGATGTTGTTTTAAATTTGTTATAATCTTCATAATATTCATATCGATATGCATGAGATGCATGTCGATAGTTAAAATGTTGGAAGCGCATTGTAATTATCGTATAAACATCTTGTATGTATATTACTCACATTTGCAAAAACAAATAAATTTAAATAAAAGTTTGTTGATCCCAACAAAGTCTTCAATATCAATGTCACGTGGAACCGAAGTTGAACTTCATCATCATCTTTCAGTAGTGACAACATTAGCTTTTCGTAGAAAAAACACATATATATATACTCGTATTACCTAATATTCAAGTGATTTTATCGACATCTTTTGGCTATCGTCTTCTCTAGCAGCCATCACTAATCTGATGAAGGTGCTGAAAGTGGACTAAAATCATCAGCAACCCACACTCGTCCACTGCTAGACATAGGTCTCCCCTAATGCACGCCACTGCTCCCGATTTTCGGCCACTCTCATCCAGCCCACACCAGCCAGCCTTCGAATGTCATCATCCCATCTTGTCGCAGGGCATCCTACGCTTACCGAGTCGCGGTCTCCACTCAAGGACTTTACGGCTCCAACGGCTGTCAGTTCTGCGGCTAATATGACCAGCCCACTGCCACTTCAGTTTGCTAATTCGGTGGGCTATGTCGGTGACTCTGGTTCTCTGTCGGATTACATCATTTCTGGGACTAAAATATAAAAATACATTTGTATCCATGTTCAGAACCAGCCAAAAATATCAATTGGTGCTGAATGTGCTCAAGGCAAGGTGCTGAATCTCCAGGTGCTGAAAAACTGGGAACCGAATCTGGACTACCTCTCATGACCGACATAACATTTAGAAATAGCAATTAAGGAACAATAGACAACAAAAAAAAATACCATAGTATTGTTCCATACGATACTCAAAAATTTGACGACGTAAAAATAAAGCATAGTATAGTAATTTGGAAATAATCAACTCCAGATTACTGCTATTAAGAAACGAGAAATATTTAATAATAGCTGTTATTAAATTTTCTAAAGAATAACATATTTGTTCTTGAAGTTTCAACATCGATTTAAAAATAATTGGTATTAGAACTGTTAAAAGGACCTTGAAAATACAAACAGTGTTTCATAAACAGAAAAGATGGCCGACGAATAACAACTCATGTCGGACGTTAACTGTCAAAACACGACAAATTGTGTTCACGTGGTCACTGTCAACTTTAATGTCATCGAGTAATTTGTGATGCGCGGTTGCCTAGCAACGGAGCGTCAACAAAACCGAATGTATTAAGCGATGTCGAAGTCTTAATGGACAAGGCAGACGTTTTGTGTGGGGTCATCTATTTTAAAAGGCTGTTTCGGTTTATTGATGGTCGGGCAAAGCTGTATCTCCTTAAATAAAATATATAAATAAAGTCGGATTGTTAATAAGACGAAACAAATTGACAGATGCAAATGTCAAGTCCCCATATGGTATTTTGACGTTTTGCATTTTGCAAATGTATGACACATTGACATCTGTCGTAGCTTTACTACACCTACACCTAAGTGTAGCAGAGTGTACCTTATTTGATTTTTTATAATGTAATTGGTGGCAGACAAGCAGATTGATCGCCTGATGGTAAGCGACACCCGCGAGACAGTGGAATCACAAGTGCACTGTCATCCTTTAAAACTCCCTTTCCCCCGGAATGGGCCTCCTATAGGGGTTGGATTTTGCGTATTCCTACTGAATTCTAAAATAAAAATTAGTGTTTTTATGTGATTTGAAAATGAAGGAGGATTTAATGGTTGGCAGCGCACTTGTGGCTCCACTGGTGTCGCGGATGTCTAGCATTCGTCCAATCTGACCTCGTGAATGCCCTCATGCACGCGCTCATGAAGGACTATACATCTAACCTAACATATCTGCGCACAAAGGCAAATGCAACTGAGTCTCATCTTTTTATAAGAAAAAAATTAATGACAGATGAATCTGTGATCATGAGGAGAGCTATGATTGAATGAAATGGATGAATACATGATGGTGCGTATGATCGTGCTGCTGGCTTCAGTTCTTATCATAATCAACCCACACTCCTCCACTGCTGCTCCGGCCACTCTCATCCAGCCCACACCAGCCAGCCTGCGAATGTCATCATCTCATCTTGTCGCAGGGCGTCCTACACTACGCTTACCGAGTCGCGGTCTCCACTCAAGGACTTTAGTTCTCATGATGCTGATTCTCGGACGTTTGATGGTTTCACGGGCCATTCTGATGATAAAAGGAACTGTGACCCGCATACCCGGCGGAATTTGCATTAAGATCACCACGCTTGACGCGTATTGCATCATCCGTGACATATAAATCTGAAGGCACTTAACACCATTCTGATGCGTCGATTAGCTCGCAAATCTCACTTCGCGGTGTTCCCCGATCGCTATGTCATAGCGATCCTTTTTCAAACGAGGTTTGAAAATAGTTCTTTCTCGGTAGGCAGCGGCATGACTGGGATCCGGTATTGTTGATGTCTGTGAGCGGCGGTTATGTTTTACCAACAGAAGAGCCGCAAGCTCTTCTGCCTATATTAAGCAATAAAAAAAACTTATACGATGAGCGACGAACGGTTTGTAGGGGAATGTGGGCATGAAAGAGACAGTTTTAGAAAGCAACTCGTTTTAATATCTATAACCAAATAAAACGAAATGGTTTATATTAAAATTAGGAATTTGTTAATTCGTCTATAACTTATAATCATAAATTATCCCCTAAAGTTATGTTTTAATATAAAACTTTACCTTTTTTAAGAAAAGGGAAAGCGGCTCTTTCATAGCGTGAGGGCATTGAAAGAGTCACCACATTTTATGAAAAAGCCACTAACGATATAGCAATATATAAAAAATTTTACATTGTAACAACATACTAATACTAATTGTAACATTATCAATTTGAAATAAAAATTTCAAATAATTTTTAGAATAGATATTATTAATCAGAATAATCAGACTTGAACATTGAAATTTGAAGAATAAAAAATGAAATTAGAAGCATTTTTGGCAGAAATAGTTCAATGCTTATTTTATTTTATAAGACTCGTGACCCCAAAAATTGCAGAATTTGTATTTAAACCATTCCTCATTTTTTTTACTGTAAAGCCCTCTATAAATTGGCCGGCTGTCAATCATCACCTGTTTGCTCGGCTCTTTCATGACAAGTAGCCATTAAATACTATAATGTTAAAAATATGTGACTATAAAAAATAATAATAATAATATATATTATAATAAATATGTCTACTATAAAAATATTCAAAATAACAGCATAAAAAACTTACTTTTTAATGCGAGATTTTTCGACAATGTCCTGCTTTGCCATGAAACTTTACTGAACTGTTAAGTCATTGTGGGTGACGCATTTCCAATGTTGGCACATGAAAATAAAATTGGAATGATATTAATATCTAAACTTTAGATTTAAAGTGAAGTGACTCTTTCAAAACATAGCTCCTTCATGCCCACCTTCCCCAATCTCGCATCGCTACGCTCGCATGTTAGGAACTCGAACTTGATAGCTCAATGAGATCAAAATGAAACAACGCACTCATCTGAACTAATGATTTATTATTATAGAAAAAACACTTGGGGTTATGTAGTCCCGATAAAAAATCTCGCCGGCGCGATTTAGCTTCGCTTCAAACGGCTCTAAAGTACAACGCCATCTATTGGCGGCCAATGACCAACAATGTCCGATACTAACACTAACACTACGCTGCCAACCTAGAACGTTAAGCGAGTCCCGCCAAAAGAAAAGCTAGGATGATACGTAACGATGCGATTAGGTATCACACATTAAAATAAATCCTTAAATTTAAATAATAAAATCATTAATGGTACCAAGGTACAAGAGAATATAATCCGAAAAGCTTTAAATTTCGTAAGATAAAAGTGCTCAAATCGGGTTACACTAAGTCTTCGACTAAACCACAGACAATGCGAAGTCAAACAATGGATTGTTAGTAACACAATACCTTCACAATGAAATGTTAGGTCTAACACAGGCCTATTTGAATAAAAAATATTTTTGGATAGATAACATAGACGAGATAGATGATAAAATAGCATTTTTAAACTTGTGCTAGTTCGAATAAAATTCTTTTGTGTCAACGTTAAAATATACAGCAGCCGTGGTCACGAGCGGACTGACCACTTTTGAGTCCGCTCGTGACCACGGCTGCTGTAACTTAGCCGAAACGTCGGGCCAAATATGTGAGTACACAATGTTGTTTCACATAATAAATATCGTGTTAATCCCCGTATTGATACATTATAGTTATAATGCAATACGATAACCTAAATAACTATTTGCTCTTATTTTAATTGAAAAAAAAAAGTATAATTGTAATAACTTACTGCAATTACCGTGGTAGATTTTTGTCTATTTGCAATTTTGTATCCAAATCGGCTTAGTTATAGAATACGAGGTTAAGAATCAAGACGTTATTTACCGCTGTCTTCAAGTTCCACAGTTTATCTTAAATCTGTACCTAATTTGTGTTTGCATTTTGGGATCCACAAACCCGAAGTATTCATCGATAAAGCTCACGCAAACGTGTCCGAATCGCCCTAATTTAATATCGCACAGTACAAAAGTCAAACACATAATATTAATTTAACACATTATATTAAATTAGCAAAGTTGGACCGGTGTGGTACGAACAAGAAAATTCAAAAACAAATTATTAGCTTTTGTTACAAAGTAAAACCGATCATAAATTAGAAATCCGTTATCCAATCCCTGAAGTTAAACAGAATTTATTAAGTAGGTAGGTAATTTAATAAAATAACTGGCTGGAGGCAAAGGTCGCAACTTTGAATTTAGAACGACCAGGGTTGGTATTTTTTTTTTTTGTGTCTTTTTAAATATTTTATATTGATATTGTTATATGCACGTTTTGACATTGGCCATGACACCCTGTTGGTCTAGTGGTTCAACCAAGTCCAGTACTTATACTTGGTTGATGGTTGATTTATCTAGGTGGGCATTGTATTTTTAAAAGAAAACTGTATTGTATAAATAGCTTAAGAGGAAAATAAACTTTGTACTTTGAATAAAGTAATGCAAAATTAATGCGATATCATTGAACAGAAAACGGCAAAGAGTTTTATAAGTTTTAAAATAAAAGTTCAAACCTGCGGAAAACGCAGAAATCCGTGCTGTGGTAATGTTCAAGGTTGCATTTGGAATCGCGCCAAATTCCTCATAATATGAACTCGAAAAGAACTCAAGTACATTATTTTGTTACCGCCTTTGTGAAGTATAAGACATTGAGTTTTAAAGTCCGTTTCGCATTTGCTCTTATAACAACAATTTTTAAGATCAAAGATTTTTTATAATGAATTTGATAATGATTCTTATGAGGTGACACTATACTGTTGTTATGATGGTTATATATTTACCATCCATCGCATAATAAATAATATTCCAATACTCTGCAGTTCGTAAATATTTTTATAATTTGTTGACAAAAAATGAAATTCACTTTTTTTAAACTAATCCAGACTAATCCATTTCCCTGCTTCCAGATATTTTGAGTACTTATTTTGTAAAGTGTCATGTTACTATATCATCTCGTCATGTCATGAAGTTACTTAAAAATTATATCTCTAAATCAAAGAGTTGGCAACCCTAGTAGATTATTATTAGTAGGTATTTATAAGTTCTTTTATCACCGAGATAATGGAATGGATTAATATTCCATGGATCATTTTCATTGCTTGCAGCTAAGCAATTTGTTTCGATTCTGATCCCATTTCTATCTCACCTAAATAATGGTTTTAGATTAGTTTTTGTGGCTTACAGATGGTGATTAAGTGAGCAATTTCTTAGGGTAACATTCGCGTTTAATAAAACGAAAATAAGGATTGAATTATATTTATCATTTGTTACAATTTTTTCTGAAAATTGTTTCAGGCTTATGCAAATAAATAAGTTTTGGATCTGATTGTGCTGGATCGTCACAGTACAATACAATACAATATTTATTTATTTACTATAAGTGCTTAGACAGATGACACCGTGATCATGAGGAGAGCTATGATCGAATGGAATGGATGAATACGTGATTGTACGTATGATCGTGCTGCTGGCTTTAGTTCTCATCATTATCAACCCACACTCGTCCACTGCTGGACATAGGTCTCCCCTAATGCACGCCACTACTACCGATTTTCGGCCACTCTCATGCAGCCCTACACCAGCCAGCCTTCGAATGTCATCATCCCATCTTGTCGCAGGGCATCCTACACTACGCTTAACGAGTCGCGGTCTCCACTCAAGGACTTTAGTTCTCATGATGCTGATTCTCGGACGTTTGATGGTTTTACGGGCCATTCTGATGATAAGAGGAACTGCGACCCGCATACCCGGCGGAACTTGCATTAAGATCACCACGCTTGACGCGTATCGCATCATCCGCGACATATATATCTGAAGGCACTTAACACTATTCTGATGCGTCGATTAGCTCGCAAATCTCACTTCGCGGTGTTCCCCGATCGCTATGTCATTGCGCTTTTTACTCGGAAACTATAAGTACTACAGTGATGAAATTTGATGGGAATATGTGTTGTATGAACCGCTACAAAAATATGACACTAAATAGTAAAAAAAAGAATTGGGGGTGGGGCCCCCCATACATGTAACTGAGGGATGAAATTTTTTTTTTCGATGTACATACCCGTGTGGGGTATCAATGAAAAGGTCTTTTAAAATGATATAAAGTTTTCTAAAAAACATTTTTCTTAAAGTGAACGGTTTTTGAGATATCAGCTCTCAAAGTCGTAAAAAGTATGTCCCCCCCCCTCTATTTTTATAACTACGGGGTATAAAATTCTAAAAAAAATAGAGGTGATGCATGCTAATTAACTCTTTCAACGATTTTTGGTTTGATCAAAGTATCTCTTATAGTTTTTGAGATAGGTTGATTTAACTGTAATTTTGGTTAAGTTATTGTGCTTACACTGAAAACGATGGCTGAGGCAAAATATCGGGAGAGTTTAGGCTCCATTCACCAGGTGTATAAAAACGAGGTTTGAAAATAGTTCTTTCTCGGTAGGTTTCAGGCTTATGCAAATAAATAAGTTTTTGATCTGATTGTGCTGGATCGTCACAGTACAATACAATACAATATTTCTTTATTTACTACAAGTGCTTAATACATGGGTGGTAGGTGTAGTGTAAGTTGTACTTAATTGTCTTCTAAATCAGTGTACTAATCCTCTCGACTAAAGTACTCAGTAGAAGAAGAGTTTTTTTAATGTGATTGATAACACACTTACCACCTCAAGAATGTAATTACTGCCGTCCATAGAATATTCCCCTTCTTCCAGATTGGCCCGGTAACCTCACACATACGGCAAAACAAAACGAGGAGCTGTTTCACACTGGTTTTCTGTGAGGCCGTGGTGTCACTCCGGTTGAACCGGCCCATTCATTTAAATATAGATCTTCCACAATCATATACTGTTAAATCTGATTCCATAATCCATTTCTTACAGTCTATTTTTTTCTATCTTTTAGTCAATCTTTTTTTATTCTAGAGGCGACAAACGATCAAGCGAGTCACCTGATGGAAAGTAATCTTCGCCGCCAATAAACATCCACGAAATCAGAGAGATTCGCTAATATGTTGCCGGCTTTTTTAAAAAGAAGTACGTTCTTCTCTTGAAAGTCCCTAAGTTGTAGCCGTCGAGAAATACTCCCGCAGGCAAACTGTTCCACAGAACTGAGGTGGTAGAAAGTTCCGTGAAAAACGCACAGTATTAGACTGCCGTCCATCGAGATGATGGGGATGGAATGACAATCGCTTACGTGTCGTTCAGCAAATGTAAGAATTCAGCTGCTGTTTTTAAAAATCGCAAAAGTGAATAGTCACCCACAATATCTGTCTTGTCCACATCTCACACATCAAGATGGTTTAAACATAGACCTAGGATGCGGCCTAATTCTATGGTTTGGACCTTCAAATCCCTGCAACACGCGATGAAATTTTAAAGTGACTTAAAACTCAAATTTTTAAAAACTTTTGGGTAAACTCACTCCATCGTAGGCTTTTGCACAACTCTTAAAGTTCAATTTAGGCAAAGAGCAATCCCATCATAAAAAAAAGGATTAAAAGAGGTTCTTAATCACAACGTTCACTGTCCGCGATCGTTGTTTCTGTCATCGGCAACATCAACCCAAAAGTTAGAAAAATGAACCTTACCCGACATAATCGAGGGAGGTAATGGCCCGAGAAGGGATACTTGCATTCGCTGCGGAGGACATGATAAAACTTTTTATATTCTCCCTGCGATGTGGTGTGATTTTGAAGGCCGTTATGGTGGACGGGGTAAGTTGGTGATTTAGTTTCGGGTTTTTAAATAGTTCACCTTATTCTTTTGTTTCTAATGGATCTAATGTTTCGGAAAGCACAGCCGAGCCGGCATTGTGGGTCGTAAACAAAAATATAGCTTTGACTTCTTAACTATTTTAATTTGAGAAAGGTAGTCTTTCCACTCAAGTTTATGAATTCATCATCATCTTTCAGCCAATAGACGCTTACTGCTGGACATAGGCCTCCCCTAATGTTCTCGACACAGATTGGTCCTGTGCCGCCCGCATCTAATAGATTCCCGCGACCTTCTCCAGATCGTCGGTCCACCTTGTGGGGGGCCTGCCACGGCTGTGATTCCTTTACGTGGCCTCCACTCTCCTCGCTATGTGCCCTGCCCATTGCCACTTGAGGCATGCAATCCTTTGGGCTATGTCAGTGACCTTAGTTCTCCTGCGGATCTCATTATTTCTCATACGATCACGCAAGGAGACGCAGAACAATGGGAGGCCTATGTCCAGCAGTGGACGTCTTTTGGCTGAAATGATGATAAGGTTCTTAGCAAACGCATAACAATGGACAACATTTCAAAATTGCTAAGCTCTGAAACAAAAAATACCAATTCTTTGTTTACTTTTCCGCTTATCGAATATATATTTATTCATTTTTTATATTGCTTATTTACTGAGAAAAAAATTAAAAACTAAAAAACGTAAGATGACGTCATCGGACGGCAGAATGTAAAATATTTCTTTGCTTAGCACATTATAGTTTTAAATTTACGTAATGCCAAACTCATGACATGTAACTGTCAAAAAAAAAGACAACTTGTCAACGTTGAATGTATGAATGACGTTGACAATTTTGACACTAGTATTATGTACCTTTGACAGGAGTACCTTTTTTTTATTAAAACAATGATAAGCAAAGGAATATCGCTGTATTCAGCCGTCCGATGACGTCATTTGGCGCTTACGTCTATTTAGAATAAAAAGAATTTCAATAATTATTTTATGCATGAAAATGGACAAATATTGAAAAAAGAAAAAATATGGGTCTGTTCATTTTATGTCTATTTTCATATAAAAAAAACAATACGGACCTGTTAAAAATATGAAATGTTGTCCATTTTATATGTGTATGAATGAATGTGCTTTTATGGCACCGAAGCAATGTACACTAACTTAAACAAGAGTAACGATGGGACATAAGGAGCCTCATCACTATTTGCTAACAATTATTATGATTTTTTATGCACTGTTAATTTCTCATTGAATAAAATGCTATCCGCATATTTATCTGTTATCTTACTAACTAGTTACTCTTTAGTGGAATTAAAACATGTTGTCTACAAGCTACATGTCTTCAAGAAAAAACTGAAGGCCTTCTTACTGGAAAAAAGTCCTTACTCTATTGACGAATTTTAAATTGTGACATAATTCAATATGTAATCTCTTAAAGTATTAATTATTATTGTTTAGTATCTAATTTAATTTAGCCGTGTGGTCCCGGCAGAGTAGAATAGGCCACCCTCACTCTTACCGAGGTGTCGTAAAAGGTGACTAAGGTAAAGCTGCTGGGATGATCATCAGCACCCAGAGAAGGAAAACTCTGCATTTATATCAAAACCCTCGCCAACCCGTCTGCCAAGCGTGGTGAGTATGGCAATTACCCCTCATGTGATTGAGGGAGGCCCGTGCCCCAGCAGTGGGGACTTAAATGGGCTGATGATGATGATCTAATTTAAATATTATTTTATGAATGAATTTTATGTTGACATTATTTACTTTTATTGCTTATATTTTAATTGTGACTTAGTTAAGATTTTTTTTAATCCTGCAATATATCTATTATGTATTTCTAACACAATGTATAGGTATTGTTAAAGAATAAATAAATGAAATGAAATGAAACTATAGATCTTATATGTTTTTCTTTAGTTCTTTTTTATTGGACTTTAATTTCATAGCTAACAATACAACGCTATATCGACTTATTACGGGGTTTATGGTGTTATGTGTTTTTTGGCATGGTAGCAATTTATTTATAGGTACAACTACAGAAAACAATCTCACACGTTCTTAAAGTTATATTACAATGATGGCTTCTTAAAATAATTGCATTCCGTTAAAACGCATCATGTGAATTTTTCTATTGATACTTTCAGAGATATAAAAAGTTGAGTGTACATTTTGAGCAATTAAAATGGTTTTAGATATTTACGCAAAATATGTCAAAATCATTTGACGGTAAACCACTTTTACCATATTATTCGGCTTAATATATTACTAACCTATTTAAGTAAGCGCGCACAGTGCCGAAATAACTATTCTAATGAAGTGTATGTATTCTAAAAATTGATTTGAATCATGACCTTGTAAGTGTGAAGTCCAAAAAAGAGAAAAAAAAAGAAAAATTATTCAAAAGAATATATAAAGAAACGCAAACACAACATCCCTCACCGCATTAACAAAATCAAAACATGAAACCAGCCACCTCGTGATTAATGCTGTTTCTGCATTTTCAAAAGGCTGCACAGACGGACAAAAAAGGGCGGAGAAAATGAAAAAATCAACAGAAGTGGACGCGAATTTGTTTCGCGAATTCTCGAATTAAACCAGCTGTCATAGTGAGTAATCAGTAAATGTAGACCCTCTCCTTTCTACCCTCTTTAGCGGAAGTGCAAACGTTTTTTATTAAGCCTGAAAGTATTAATTTCTGTGAGGTCACGATGAGATAGGATAATTAAGGTCAAGTACTTGTATTTTCTCGACGCGCAAAAGATTGGAACGCCATTTTTATTTAAAGGCCTTTAGGATTGTGTAATTATATTTTATTTAAGTGAGAGTGGGCGGACCATGTATGCAGAATGAACCCAGAAAGATGGACAAAAATCGTCACCCAATGCCAACCGACCGATGGACGTCGACTACGCGGCAGGCCAAAAAAAATGGTGTGACGATTTCAATCCATATGTCCAAAAATGGTAAGTAAATGCACTGGATAGAGAGGAATTGAGAGACTTGGGGGAGGTCTTATCCCAGCAGTGGAACTCAGCAGAATAATAAAAAATAAGTGGCGCAGTCCTCGTAACCCCTGGGTTATAATAATATTTCATAGGTATGTGTATGTATAGTACATCTATAAAAATTAGTCTCATGTGCAAAACAATATCAAAAATCATTACCAAATATTTATAAGCAGGATATTTGACTACCATTTTGTAAAAACATACCAAATTGCATCCTACGTAACATTTATTAATTTTCTCAATGTTCCGAAATACATAACTTCAACTTTTATACGTAATATTTGCCTAATTTAATATCAATTTAATCACTTAACGTAGATCTAGGAGTTTGTTTCTACTTCATTAAACAATGATAGCTTAACTCAAAAGTCTGTAATAATTACTTTCATTCACAATTCCAAACTTTAATTGACATATATACCTACAGAAAGTTCACAAAGAAATTAAATCCGTATTATTATGTAATCAGCATATTATGTATTATTATTATTAGTTACTCATAACTTATCTAACTAGAAAAGAAAAAACTAAAACATAAATCCAAAATAAATGAAAGTAAAATAACTTTATTAATCAAATAGAAAACGAACAATTTTATTTCCGAATTAACAAATAACTTATAATTAAAATCATAAAATAATAGCCAGGATAGTAAACATTTATCAAAATGTAAACACTAGATAAGAGTCATTCATAATACACCATTGTTATCAAATAAAAATATACTTTTAAACTCGAGTTATATACATTGAAAACTGGCAGAACCTCAATCTGAAAACAAAATAAAACAAATCCATAAAAAAGAAAGAAAATGAAAACAAAAATAAAAACACAAACACAACATTTTAATTTCAAAACTCTCATTATGTAAATGATTGTTTACTTACAATAATAGGCGGTGGATATTCAACTTTCGCTGAGCGCAAAATATCTACGAGATGAACCATATGGACAGATAAATAAGTCTCAACTTTGAAAATTAAACTTCGTATTTAGAAATGTACGCGCGGCGTGTTTCGTACGTGACTCGGGACGGAGCGCGGCACGTGTTGCACGAACGGAGTGTAAAGCGCGACTGAGATGCCTAGCGGGGGTGGGCACACGCACGCGGGGAGGCACGCACTCACGCAGCCGTGACAGCCAATCGCGTGCGTGCGTCTCGCGCACCCCCGCGCCCCGTCCCCGCCCCGCGCTCTCCCGTCACCTCACAATCGATGCCCTATATTGCATTAATTATTTAGGAAACACGCAATGAGATAACGCAAGGTGGCAGATAAGGGATACGTAAGTTTAAATAAATCATCGTCTTTGGCTAGTTGCGTTCGGGTTACGTATGACCGCTCGCCTCGTGAGGGGGATCTGATACCATATTATTTACGTTGTCACTCCACGAAGCACCTTTTCCCAGCGATTGTTTTTATCTATTGCGCGGGTTATTTATAGTCTAACTTTATTGCGAGGCGGAATAAATAATAGAATAAAAAACTGAATTTCATTCATAAGGCCGGATGGAGTTTATATACATTTTCACCTTCGGAGACCCGTCTTTGTAGGTATATGGAGGTGGAAACAATAGCAATATTTTTGGAACGTTGTCAAGTTGTCGTTTGTGAATATTATATGGGGAGTAAGGATATTTGGCGGTGTGTCATGGGTTTAAGTGTACCTATGCTAGAATTTTTTGCTTTTTGTATCGATGTTGAGTTCGTACATTTTGGTAACGCGTCAGTCCTTTTGGATGTAGATCGTCGTTTTTTTTTCTTTCTGCTAGAATATAGACTGGCGCGTTATAATATCAAGACAATATACTTATTGAAACATATGGTAGCTAAGTAGATCACGTGCGCCTTCGTACTAGGAGGCCGTAAGTTCGAATCCGAGCATGCGGCTCTGGACTTTTCAAATCTAAGTGCATATTCCTACCATTTGCTCGGTGGTGATGGAAAACATTTCTAGGAAACCTGCACGTCTGACAGTTTTCCCAACTTTGGATAACATTTGTGAGTTGATGACTAAGGGCAGAGTTCTCAAACTTTTAAACAACCGTTTTAACGCTTTAACCGTGCTATGACAATACTTATCAATCGTTACAAAGAGTATTTATGTTGCTGAACTGGCCCTAAACGTTTGGTTTTCCTGTATAAAGGTTGCAAAGATTAGATGACAGTCGCTTCATTGTAGTTACGAGACCCACCAAATCCTGGATTTTGATCCAAGCGTAGGCTTTTTTTTAATTATGGGGGACAAACGAGTAGACGGCTTACGTGATGGTAAGTGATTACTGCCACCCATGGACATCTCTAATACATGGGGCATCACAAATACGTTGAAGATTCTTAAGGGAGTAATAAGCTTCAAAGCGACAGGGTTAAATGCAACTCGTAACGTTGTGGTGGAAAGATTAATTTGAGACCTATCGTTTTACTGGCGCTAGTAATTCAGTGAATAAGAACGTGTGCCTCGAAAAGGAATATAACCATTCCTTTTCGTAGGTTCGAGTCCGAGCATGCACCTCTAGCTTTTTCTAAATTGTAAAGAAATTTTAACTTTTCGGATAGTTTTGGAAACTATGCATCCCCTCTAAATTGTTAAAATACTGGTCCTAAACAATCATCAGCAAGTTGGTCTGGTTCCCTTGTCTAATAGTCGTAAAGGTCATACGGCGGTCACATCATTAAAATAATCATCAGGGTGCCTAAATCGGGGATTGTGGTCTATGCTTTAACAGAGTTGGTCACAACGGGCAATGGCATGTTGAGGTAATATTGACAGATTAGGTTGCGACTTAGCAGAAAAATTAAATACAGGTTGTATTCTGTAGTTGTGTTTTTTTCATCAAATTCAAATTGTCCAATGGTATAAAATTTGTACTCATGGTGACACCTGAACTTATTTATTTGGACTTAGGGCCTAACTTATATGTGACATACAAGAGCTATTTTGATGACCTTTTGCTGACTGCTAATATAGTACATAATAATACATTAGCTTTTTTTGGAGTTTTACTTTTGAAAGTTGCACTACTGTTGATGTAGCTTTTTAAAATTCAAATTCTCTGTAACCGTTTTTAGCTCAGAAATTATTTTCAGCCAGTCTCTCGCTGTAAATACTTTTTGTGTCAAATCGAATTATGCGAGCGTACCCGCAGGCGGAAGCTAGCTAGGCATTTTAATTCGATTTGTTACCGTTGCAGGTAAAATAAAAAGAGGAGCAACTTCCCGGGTAATATGGGGCAAAATACATACTTTGACTTTATATCAAGGTCAAATTATTATTTGCCATCATTGCACTTGCTTCAGTAAAAAAATAATAATTATATAATGCATTTTGTAGTAATGTCGATGTCGATATTTCATCTATCAACCATCGACGCAATAGGTATTAATAAACTGCACGTGTGTGCGAAGACACTAGTGCTCTCTCTATTATATTATTCTCATATTTTCACGGACCACCACTGTCACGACCGAAAAAGGATTGGGCGCAAGACCAATGGCTAAACGTGCTTTCCGAGGCACAAGACCGCGAAATTCCAGACTCCGGGCCGACACTGATAATTTCGTAACCAAAAACCTCAGATACAAATTTTGGTTCGACCCGGGATTGACTCGGAAGTCGAAGCCGCTCAGGCTGATATTTAATTTTACTTAAATCACCGTATGAGGACAGTATTAATATTACCTACTATACGTATTTAATGTTTGTTTTTTCATCCCTCAAAATTACCACAAGATAGATAGATAAATAAAACGTTTATTCATATCAGTATAAACGTAACTACAGAAAACAACCAGTAGGGCATATAATAAGGCATGTGTGCAGCAGTGGTGCGAAATGGCATTGGCTGAGTGAATTGTTTACTCGACGAGCAAACCACTGATTTTCAGCAGTACTGATGGATACGCGTGAGGACACCGCAGTAACAACTTAAACTTACAACCGTGCGGATAAAGAATGGGATCAGAAATGGCGGCGCAACTATTCACTTCTCGCTCGCACACATATTTGCGTTAACTTAATTAAACCTAATTAAAGTAGACAAATATAGATAGACGTCAAACAGTAGTACTTATGTTGTAAAATAAATAGAAATAGACAATCTATATTCTGGCGACTAGTTACGTCGATGTAGCGCTTAAAGTGTTCTTATACACTGACCTACAAATCCTTCCCAAGTGTGCATCCTTAAGTACAAAAACCTATCAAGAATTCCCACCCAACCGCTGCAAGTGTCCATAAAACATGACACACACATCCGCATTCCCAGCTCAACATTAACATTTGAATAAACTATAACAGAGTCCAATGCAGGGATTCGCATCACGTGGACACCTTATGTTGTATAATAAATATAAATAGACAATCAATATAAATATTCTGGCGACTAGTTACGTCGATGTAGCGCCTAAAGTGTTCTTATACACTGACCTACAAATCCTTCTCAAGTGTGCATCCTTAAGTACAAAAACCTATAAAGAATTCCCACCCAACCGCTGCAAGTGTCCATAAAACATGACACACACATCCGCATTTCCAGCTCAACATTGACATTTGAATAAACTATAACAGAGTCCAATGCAGGGATTCGCATCACGTGGACACCTTATGTTGTATAATAAATAGAAATAGACAATCAATATAAATATTCTGGCGACTAGTTACGTCGACGTAGCGCCTAAGGTGTTCTTATACACAGACCTACAAATCCTTCTCAATTGTGCATCCTTAAGAAAAACCTATCAAGAATTCCCACCCAATCGCTGCAAGTGTCCATAAAACATGACACACACATTCCACAGCATTCCCAGCTCAACATTAACATTTGAATAAACTATAACAGAGCCCATTGCAGGGATTCGCATCACGTGGACACCTTTTAAATAGAAATAGACAATCAATATAAATATTCTGGCGACTAGTTACGTCGACGTAGCGCCTAAGGTGTTCTTATACACAGACCTACAAATCCTTCTCAATTGTGCATCCTTAAGAAATACCTATCAAGAATTCCCACCCAACCGCTGCAAGTGTCCATAAAACATGACACACACATTCCACAGCATTCCCAGCTCAACATTAACATTTGAATAAACTATAACAGAGTCCCATGTAGGGATTCGCATCACGTGGACACCACACGCGACCACTTGCGGCCAGAATCCTGATGAAGGAACATTAAGGGATATTTAGGCACAGCATTGTGTAGGGTTTATTGCAATTTGGGTACATTAAATCGGCTTAATGTGGGGCGTGATGCGGAATAAAACACCCTGTAGAGGTGTTTTGGTAAGTGCTTAGGTTGACCCAACATTACTATCAGTTTGAATTTAGGGAATAGGAAATGCTTTGCGGAAATCACTTCTGAATAATAATAATATCCTTCAACCGATTTCGGCTAAGGCGGCCAATCTCAACGATCAACCACTTACGCAGGATATGTTATAGTGCTCAAGTGTGTGCGCAAACACAAGTGCACTCTTTGTTCCCTTGCCCTCATATAACGAAGAGTCACCAGTGTGACACGACCGGCGAGGTATCGGGCACAGAACCAAAAGCTTAACATGCTTTTCGAGACACGGCGGTACTATGGAAACCAGGAACAACGAAGGTACCACAGACACCCAGACCCAGCCACCCAGATTGTTAAAAAGTTTAGTTGCTATCAATTTGACTCAATTCGCGTTGCTAGTGTGCCCTACCCGTCACCTTAAAAGTCTCATTGGTTCGTAAAGCACGTCGAGGTGCTTTATATAAATATTCCTCAGCAAAAAAAGGTAATAAGATCGTCCAAATATAACATACTTATACACGACACAGATCTCGTAAATATCTCCTCACCAATACCAACTCCAGCACCAAGTTGCGAAACGTGTTAAAACATTCCCAATTCTGGCAAAGTAATTGCCTACACTTTCTCAGAGGAATCGCGGCAATTTCTTTATAATAAGCATTCGGACGGAATGTCTCTTTCCCTTTGATCATGTTTGCCTATAGCTTTGGCCATTAAAACTTTTTTCTATCCAGTCTAGGGAACAAGTTTTAACAAGCTTCCATGATCGGTAGATATGTTTTTCGCTTAACGATTCGAGGTACGACTACTGACAAGTTGGATGGCACCCAAACCTGGTGATTTTCTCGATCTTTATCAAGTTGGTAGGGTTCCGTTTTTACGGTTCCGTACCCAAAGGTTATAAACCACCTATTACTAAAACTTCGCTTTTCGTCTGTAGTTCTATCTCAAGGACTGCGACAGCTAGAGTGTTGAATTAAAATGTTTTCTGTTGTCGCTATAACAACAAATACTAAAAACAAAATCAAAGAAATATTTGAGTGGGGCTTTCAAACAACAAAAGCAAATTTTTTGCCTTTTTTTAATAACGACAACAGCCAGGCACATCAAATATTCACAAAATAGGTACTTATTTGTATTTGTAGCCATTTTTACCTATTTGACGTGTGGTCCCGGCAGAGTAGAATAGGCCACCCTCACTCTTACCGAGGTGTCGTAAAAGGCGACTAAGGTAAAGCTGCTGGCATGATCATCAGCACCCAGAGAAGGAAAACTCTGCATTTATATCAAAACCCTCGCCAACCCGTCTGCCAAGCGTGGTGAGTATGGCCATTACCCCTCATGTGATTGAGGGAGGCCCGTGCCCCAGCAGTGGGGACTAAAGTGGGCTGATGATTACCAAGATTCTCAAGACCAATAAATGGTAATAGGTGGGCACTTTTTTATATGAGATAGGGGGCAGACGAGCAGAAGGACCACCTGATGGTAACCGTTTACCACCGCCCATGGACACCTGCAACACCAGAGGAGTCACAAGTGAGCTGCCGACCTTTTAAAAAGAATTACGCTCTTTTCTTGAAGGTCTGCAGGTCGTATAGGTCCGGGAATACCGCAGGCGTTCATTCCATAGTTTTGTTGTACGAGGTAGAAAGTTTCTTGAGAAACGTACAGTTGAAGTTTGCCAACCATCTTCCACTTCAAGTAATTGTATATTTACTTTAATGATTAATAATAAAATCAATGGTACGGAACAAGTGTTCCGTGCGCGAGTGACTCGCACTTGGCTGACTTTTTCTTAAACCCTTTACCAGGCAACAAGGTATCGTTTATTTCATTGACTTTCAACCTTATTTCATCTGAAAAAAGTTCAAAATCTGGTGGCCCCGTATGGTTAACTGCCTGGTTAAACGTTAATATTGATACTACGCACGGCCTATAGCAGATAATGCCGTAGCAGCAAATGTTGAGGTCGCGACCTGATTAAGGTGACGGGTAGGGCACGCCAATTGATTTTAATTTTTAGCTACTAAACCGACTCTGATTTAAACAATTTCGGGGTACAGCCTCTCGGCAAACACTTATACTATTTATTAAATAACCATGCACAAGTGTTGGGTTATATTAGGTTAGGTTACGCGAAAAATTGATTACCGCCAAAAGCGGCCACTTTTAGCGTGAATCAATTTTTCTCCAACAAAAACGGACCCGACATTTGTGCATGGTTATTTAATAAATAGTATAAGTGTTTGCCAAGAGGTTGTAACCCTGAAATTGTTTATAACAGATCCGGTTTAGTAGCTAAAAATTAAAATCGATTGGCGTCGCTAGTGTGCCCTACCCGTCACCTTAAAACTACACCATCTCTTGTATCGCCTCTCTTCTTTGCAGCTGTGTCGTGTTATGCCTACTGTATTTATTTTCTCTGTGTTCTGATTACCGTCTGCCGCGAGTCTTTTGCGTTGACTATAAAAAAGAAAGATTTTTATATGATAGTTGGCAGACGAGCAGACGGATCACCTGATGGTAAGAGATTTCCGCCGCCCATTGACACCCGAAATATCGGTGGAGTCACAAGTGCGCTACCCACCTTTCCCCCGAGTCGGGCCCCAGTAACCCTCACTCACTCTGAGGGGTTTGATTTGTAAAAATGCCAATAATCCTCAAGTTTAACATCTAGAAATTAACGTGGAATGCACGTTCGAACATCCCATTCAAAGTGACTCGAGACCAGATAATCCCACTTTAGAAATTCGAAGGGTGATATGGTTTTTGATCTGCGAAACTCACCTCTAATCCAATTAACATGAGCCGTGGCACAAGTTAGAAGCTAAGGTTATTTATAACTTTGCTGAAAATTTCATAGTTATGACGAATATTGCTTTTTAAATGACTTTACCAATGTGATAGCGATTTCATTCAAGTTGATAACTAAAAAAAAGTTGAAGATGCTCTTTGTAAACTTTGTATATATTTCAATAGCATTAATATACAATAGTTTGTTACGGGGTTATTACCATGTCCAACCACATTTTTCACCGACACATCATCATCATCATCAGCAACCCACACTCGTCCACTGCTGGACATAGGTCTCCCCCAATACATGCCACTGCTCCCGATTTTCGGTCACTCTCATTACGATGAGAGTGGCCGAAAATCGGGAGCCCTGCGACAAGATGGGTCTTGTCGCAGGGTGTCCAATAGTACGCTTACTAAATCGCGGTTTCCACTCCAGGACTTTACGGCTCCAACGGCTGTCAGTTCTGCGGCTAATATGACCAGCCCACTGCCACTTCAGTTTGCTAATTCGGTAGGGGATTCAACTTGGGTCAACTTGATTTCTATGAAGCAGCATTGTGCTGTGTTTCACTGCGTGAGTGTGGGTACCGGAGCCCCAATCCGGGGGAAGGGGGTTGGGAGCGCACTTGTCCCTCCACTGGTGTCGCGGGTGACCATGCTTTCCGTCCAATCGCTTACCGTCAGGTGATCCGTCTGCTAGTCTGCCACCTATCACATAAAAAAAATAGTCTGCTCGTATGCCACCTATCACATCAAGAATGTTGCAAGACCCGTCAAAACCACCAAAACAAAATTTGCTGAACCAAAATCAAAGTCCCTCCAAATCAAACAACCGTGTCGCTTTATGAACAATACCGGTGTACTATGGCTAAATAAGCCGACATAATGAGATTTCCGCCTTAATTTTGCCGCTCGGCTACCGTTGATGAAGATTGTAATATAATCACAAAGGTGCAGGTACAGTCAGCGACACTTCAAGTTGTCACGTCAACCCCCATGCAAAAATAACCCTTGTGTCTCAGATATTAAAGATGGTCAAAAGTCCAAAAAGTGTAGCAGTTTTAAGTTATCGGTGCTCGGACAGTGATCGATGGCCGTAAATTAAGCAATGAATATTTACACTGCTTCTGGTGTAAATTTATCATGCTTTTTCTCAGAGAGAACAATTTTTTAAAGAATGAAGTTTGGCCATCTTGATCAATCGCTTATCTTTGATATTTACAAATAGGCGTAACTGCAGCACCTAGAAAAATTGCAATACCGACCTCTAAATTAGCCGAATAGTGATTAAAACTTACTTTTCGGCTAATCTAGAGGTCGGTATTGCAATTTTTCTTTAGCCATTTCCAGGGTCCATGTTCATTATTTGCGTTTGCTTTAACTAGAATAATTGTATTTTAGATTATTTAATACCTCCTAGTAATAAATTGAAGTATAATTTACTTAGTAAAATCAACATGAAAATGAAAAGAAATCATTAGATTTAGAAGAACGTCGAAATTTTTGAAAAAAAATACTCTTCTAACGCTTTAACCTGGCACATTTTTCCGTGCCCCCCGATAGTTGGAATGAAAAAACGGAGGATCCTAAAAAAAGAAAATAATAATGTACAGGTGTACCACGTTTATAAGTTACATCGGCAAAATTCGTCTACGCAGAAGAGCAAGTTAAATCCGATTGATTACGATCGCGAGCGAAAGCAGTTGAAATACAGACTTTATTGCGTTACTTTAAGATTAAATACAATAAATCCAGAGATAAATGCTATCTCTCTCTTGACCGCACTCGCACCGAACTTGGCGCGGACGCATCAACAAATAAGATATTTGTAATTTTTGGCACTCGTAAATGGAGCGTTGTGATTGGTTAAAATTTAGTCGCAGTTTTCGAAAATAAGACTTCTGCGCAGGTACATTGGTGTAACTTATAAAATAGGTAAAACTGTAATAACATTTTCCATTGCAAACGCTTATTTCATCTTGCTAGTAAAACAATTGACAGTCTACACTATCGAATGATAGCCTCGAACACCAAAATATTGGACAAAGGAAACATGGTTCAAAAAACAATTGACCATTAACTAACGTGTTAGGTGGTACTCCTTGGTGGAAAAAACAATTGTGTATCTACAATTTCGAACGCCCGATTCCAGTTAATTAAATCATTCAAATAAAGAACATAATTCATGAACAGCCGACAACGTATAACTCATTCGGCGCGTTGCCTGCGAGGCGGTGACGCTATCTCGATTGTGTCAGGAATATGTAAACTAATTGTAACAAACCGAAATGCTTGAAACGTTGGGCTGCCGGCGAAAAGAGACACTAAAAAGCAAGAAAAATACTTCCAAAAGAACCGCCTTCAAAAACTATATACCAGAGAGCCTCGCTTGGGCATAGGCCGGCTCGACCGGAGTGATACCACTCACAAAAAACTGGCGTGCACTGTGCTGTGTTTCGTTGCGTAAGTGAGGGTACTGGAGGCCCAGTTCGGGGTAAGAGGGGTTTAAAAGTGGCAGCGTACTTGTGACTCCACTGGTGTTGAATCGCTAACCATCAGGTGATGGTGATATCATATAAAAAAAATACGAAAAATATGGGCGCCAACTTCCGTAACACTATTTTTCGAATGTACAGTACATTATTATATAAATGTTATAAAATGTTATGTCAAGCATGTGTATGAATTTTTCCCTTTTTTTCCTTTTGAGTTACATAACCCTAAAAATATATTATATGCCCTATATCTTAATTCTACGAACATGTTGAGCAATGTAATGAAACCGTGAATAAGTAAGTAAGTATTAATTCCCAAACCCTTCTATAGACGTGTAACCTTCCAAGCTCAACCTAATGATTAGAATAGCTCGAGTCACTAATTAAATTTGTCTTTACACTCATATCGGCGAATCAATTAACTTCCGTCGCCTAGCAACGGGGAATTAGAAGGTTGTGGCGTGTTGTTTGAAGACTTCTTTAGAGGTCTTACTGGAAAATTTGAAACTACTTGAACTATAGCCGATATAAAGTAATGATCATAAAGTATGGTGTTTTTTTTTTAAGCTGACCTTGTTATACGTAGAAAATAAAATCATGAATTCACCGTTAAATGACAACAAATCACTGCACAAATAAACCAAAGTGAGATTATATTTAATGTTTCGCTGCGTGAGTGAGGGTACCGCAGGCCCAATTCGGGGGAAAGGGGAGATTTAAAGGTCGGCAGCGCACTTGTGACTTTACTGGTGTCGCGGGTGTCCATGGGCGGCGGTTATCGCTTACCATCAGGTGATCCGTCTGCTCGTCTGCCACCTATGACATAAAAAAATTGTACACAAAATAAATAAAAAAACAGTTTCAAGCCACAAAGAATACTCATGAATGTCAAATAATTAATTTGCCGCTGATTTGGAGACAAAACACCGCTAAATACTGAATCTATAATCAATTTTATCCTCCTCAACTTAACGTTAAGTTTCCGGTTGCGTCCAAAGCTGTCGCTTTGGAGCCCGGGGTACTCTTAGATCATGATTCAGGCGATGCTTCGGCATGATAAAGTGACTGCCGTCTGACCTTCGCCACCCTTTAACAGGGGAACCAGACCAACGGAATAATGGTTACCCATTTCAAAACTATTTTCCGGAGGATTTTACGTTCGGTGACCAGGAGTTTGTTTTCTTCTTTAAGTGTCAGTGTCCAAGCCTCACATCCATACATTAGTATAGGCCTTATGATGGTCTTGTAAATAGTAATCTTCGTCCTCCGACTGAAGATTACTAGACAATGAAGCGGATGTCAGTTGGAGGATTCTAAAAAATGCTGAAGTAGAAGAACTGATGGCAGAACCCAACATAATAGGAGAGACAAAATCACATAGAATCCGATGGCTCGGTCACATCGAGAGAATGGTATCAGATCGCGGCGCCAAGAAGGCTTATCTCGGACAACCTACTGGCTGGGCGGACAGTTGGCCGTCCATGCTATTGCTGGGGGGATGTAGTGAACGCGGATTTGCAAGATATGGAAGCAGGAGATTGGCGTGAAGCTGCACAAGATCGAGACAAATGGCGGCATCTCGTATCGGAGGCCAAAACTCATTTTGTGTCGCTGAGCTATCGGAGTAAATACTCTCTCTGGAGGTTGTCAATATTTTCCAAAATCCCTGTATCACTACCCAAATTAAGCCTACACTACAACTCCTCATACGGATTACTGTAGTAATATTGTGGGTTAATGCGTTGTGAAATCACTACTACAGCTTAACATGTAGATTTATTGAATCTAGGGAGTTCAAACCGAGCTAAGATGATGTAGGATGAAAACTAGAATAGGGTGTGTGTTTAGGGACCCATTACAGTTATGTGAAACTTAGGTTGTGAGTTAGTGTCAGGATCACATATTTGTAGAAAACTGCTGTTGTAACGTAGCCAAAACGAAGCAAACAATGTGAGTACATAATATTGTACTTACCTAATAGGTCTAACCAACGCTTTGTTAATTTCCGTATAGCAAAATTGTATTAAGGTGATGGGTAGGGCACACTAGCGACTCCAATCGACTTTAATTTTTAGCTACTAAACTGGATCTATTTTAAACAATTTCGGGGTTACAACCTCTTGGCAATCACTTATACTATTTATTTATTTATTTAAAACTTTTATTGCACAAATTTTGATACAATAAGGCGAACTTAATGCCAAGAAGCATTCTCTACCAGTCAACCTTTGGGTCATGCAGAAAGTGCAGTGGTGCGGCGAAAGGAAAATTTTAAGTTACTAGTAAGGAAAAGAAAACACTAATATTAAATAACTACATTATATACATACCTATATATATAAATATATATACTATTTATTTAATTACCATGCATAAATGTTGGGTCGATGGTGTTGGTTGGTTCGACTGATTGGATGGCGCAATTGGTAGTGACCCTGCCTCTTACGCCAAAGGTCGTAGGTTCGATCCCCACCCTGGACAAATATTCGTGCGATGAACACTTGTTTTGTTCGGTGTCTGGGTGTAATATATGTATTTAAGTATATATTTGTGTTCCTCTGTTGTCTGATATCTGTAACACAAGTGCTTAAGCTATTTAGTACGGAATCAGGTCAACGTTTAAGATGTTGTGAGAATTATTATATTATTACCGCCAAAAGCGGCCATTTTTAGCGTGAATCAATTTTTCGCGTACAAAAACGGGCCCAACATTTGTGCATGGTTATTTAATAAGTAGTATAAATGTTTGCCGAGAGGTTGTAATCCCGAAATTGTATAAAATAGACCCAGTTTAGTAGCTAACAATTAAAATCGATTAGTGTCGCTAGTTAGGGCTACCCGTCACCTTAACGAAGTGTGAAACTGCGACAGGCAAACCATCAAGGAAACCAAAGACGATTGAGCGGAGAACGTCGAGTTGCTCTCAGGAGGAATTCAAGCAGCGCCATGCATGCTAGGTGCAGACGCCTACCTTGATAGGCTTTCGGTATTGTGACGTCATGATTGGGGCGTGTAACACCCCTTTCATGGTGCGTGGCGATAGAAATATTAACTGAGATGTGTATAGAGTGATTGTTGTTTGTTCATTTGTAGTCATCTTCGTTCTTTCTGATATCAAAATCAAAATAAAAAAAAAATCAAAAATGTCTTTATTCAATTTAAGTCCATACTGAACATTTATGTAATGTCAAATATTATGTAATCTACCGCTGATTCGGAATGTCAATTTCTACCGAGAAGAATCAGCAAGAAACTCAGTAGTTACTCTTTTCAAATAATATGGTAATTACAATATTCATTCTTATACAAATTATGATTACAGTGACAGTATGATATACAATGCTTATAATCAATATCGTTTAGATAAATCGTCAAAGAAAAATTATGAAATGAATTATACATTAGAGGACAGGCGAAGAGATCAACATGTCCAAGAATCCTTATCATTCAAATAATCATCTACTTTATAGTAGCCTTTCTGCATTAGGCAGTTTTTTACATGCAACTTAAACTTATGTACAGGTAAATCAATGATATTTTGAGGTAACTTATTAAACATTCTAATGCAGATACCTTTAGCTCTAGTGTTTTAGTTACATATTCACGGGGTCACGTCGATCTATGTAATAAGGTTTTATATTTTTACATTTTTTTATTTTTACAAGTGAAACGTAAACTGATTTTAAATTATTGAGAGACAAATGAAATTATATACAAAAGACAGGCTCCTTGTCAATTGCTGTATAATATGACTCATCGTTTCACCATTATCAGATTCATCTTTTTTATCATGTGTGAGCTGACAGATGGGCAGACGGATCACGATCACACCAGTGGAGTTACAAGTGCGCTGCCAACCTTTAAGCTCGCCTTCCACCTGGACTGGGCCACTGGTGAACTTACTCTCTCAGTCAAATATAGCACATACGCCGCTTTACTCCTACACTAGTTATCGCTTCGTGCTGTGATTTATTAAATTGTATTTTAGCCAGTCAAATCAAACCAATGAAAATCAAAAAACGCCTCTCAAATACATGACATGGATATAGCTATATTCGCCTAACATTTTCGGTGGCTAAGATAAATTTAATAGCCGTCGTCCTTATTACAGTCGAACATGGTACATAATTGCCAGTTCAGAATAGCAGTCCACTATGTCACACCAGGTCGGACCTGCTCAGTTCAAAATGAAACCAATTAAGCCTATGGTACAAACTAAAAGATTCAGCGAAAAAATCCCGAATTAAAGAATTAGGTCAATATGAAGTAGTTATATAATAGTTTAATCACCACCATTTAGGTGGTTGGCAGTCTTCAACTGTACGTTTCTCAAGAAACTTCCCACCTCGTACGACAAAACTATGGAATGAATTAACGCCTGCGGTATTTCCGGACCGATATGATCTGCAAACCTTCAAGAGAAGAGCGTATTCCTTTTTAAGAAGCCGGCGGCACACTTGTGACTTCTTCGCTTACCATAGGTTTAAAGATCTTTATATAACACTTAAGACAAGTAGTACTATCAGGTGATCTGTCTACTCACTATCAAATAAAAAATTTAGAATTTCTTTTTAGTGAAAATAGCAAAGACTGTTCCTAGAAATTAAGGCAAGAGTGTACAGGCATATTTTAGGCAAAGGCGTATCATCCTAGACCTCATCGTCGCTTTTCATCAGGTGCCATTGTGGTCAAGCGTTAACCTATTGACAAAAAAAATCCTGTTTCCAGGGATTTTGTAAATACAATGGAAAATCTAAAAAGAATAGTGAAAATAGCAATGACTGTTCCTAGAAATTCCTGTTTCCAGGGATTTTGTAAATACAATGTTTTTGTAAATAGTATATACATTTTGTAAATACAATCTTTGTGAAAATATTTTATGGATTTCATTTCTAGGTAATGGAGTAAAATTATTTTAATTAATTAATAAAATTAATTCATGTCGAATCAAGCACTTACGAATTTCGTCGGCTTAGTAACACGTTCAGTGGTCTAATTGGTAGAACATTCACCCGGATTGTGGAAGGTGTGGGTTCGAACACGAGATGAAATTTTTAAGTGTGTTATTTACTTAAGAATAAATTGCAAAAGATTGCTTTAAAAAATATCAACTATTAAAATTATTTTTTTACTGTTTCCAACAGATGAATGAAGATTGGCAATGCGGTATTATTTACTTCATGAGGGCGCGGGAGAAAATATAAGGCTGAACTTATAAAAAGACTAGAGACCCACCCTCACTTCGTTTCGGTATTTAATTTTGCTACTAAGTCCAAACTACCTACTGATAGATGGCGTTAGGTGTTTAGTGTCTAGTCAAAATACTTTCGGTTCACCTACAAGCCTTGTCCTTGCATACAGCTCTTTTTAAGTAGGTACTTCTTGCTCAACGTCCTTTTTAAAGTACGACCTGGTGACCTTCAAGAAAAGGGCTGATTCCTTTCTTAAGAGCCGGCAACGTATAAGTGATAACTCAGGTGTTGCAGATGTCCAAGGGTATCAGCAATCACTTACCATCCTATGATCCGTCTGCTCGTCTGCCACCCATTACATAAAAAATAACTCCAGAACGTAAATTTCGTGAAAATGGCTACCAAATAGACGAAAAAGAACAAGTTATTTTTTGGAAATGTCATGCATGAGCGTGCAGCGTCAAAGGGAGTGATGTCACATCAACCCAGTGACCATTTCCGCCTGTATATTGAAATGACAATTTTTAATTTGCGTTTTAACATTTATTTGTGGATATTTTAATTTTTTGTTTTTTCATCTTTTTTATTTATTTTTACGTGATAGGTGGCAGACGAGCAGACGGATCACCTGATGGTAAGCAATTGCCGCCGACCATGGACACCCTTTATGTGTGGCATGTTTAGGTTATCCTTAAATGTTTAAGATATATTAAAGTAAAAAGCCGTAAAATTAAAGTAGCCATAGCCTCGGCAGAGTAGAATAGGCCACCCTCACTCTTACCGAGGTGTCGTAAAAGGTGACTAAGGTAAAGCTGCTGGCATGATCATCAGCACCCAGAGAAGGAAAACTCTGCATTTATATCAAAACCCTCGCCAACCCGTCTGCCAAGCGTGGTGAGTATGGCAATTATCCCTCATGTGATTGAGGGAGGCCCGTGCCCCAGCAGTGGGGACTTAAATGGGCTGACGATGACGATGATGGGCAAAGGGGGAACTCGGGGTAGGCCTTTGCCCAGCAGTAGGAGAAAATACACAAATGTAAGTATTATATACTCACATTACACACATACTTAAATGGGCTGATGATAATGAAAGTAAAAAATGTTGCAAGTCCAAGTGACGTGATTTTTTAAGTGGGGCAGTTTTAAAAGATGAAAAGTGACATCACCTATATTGTAAGCTATGTGGCAAACTGAATGGACAACATTTCAAATTTTTAACATGTCCATATTGTTTTTTTATATGAAAGTAGACATAAAATGAACAGACCCATATTTTTTCTTTTTTCAAAATTTGTCCATTTTCATGCATAAAATAATTATTGAAATTCTTTTTATTCTAAATAGACGTAAGCGCCAAATGACGTCATCGGACGGCTGAATACAGCGATATTCCTTTGCTTATCATTGTTTTAATAAAAAAAAGGTACTACTGTCAAAGGTAAATAATACTAGTGTCAACATTGTCAACGTCATTCATACATTCAACGTTGACAAGTTGTCTTTTTTTTTGACAGTTACATGTCATGAGTTTGGCATTACGTAAATTTAAAACTATAATGTGCTAAGCAAAGAAATATTTTACATTCTGCCGTCCGATGACGTCATCTTACGTTTTTTAGTTTTTAATTTTTTTCTCAGTAAATAAGCAATATAAAAAACGAATAAATATATATTCGAGCAGCGGAAAAGTAAACAAAGAATTGGTATTTTTTGTTTCAGAGCTTAGCGATTTTGAAATGTTGTCCATTCTACGCGCCCGCTAGTAATATAATATCGATACTAGCTAATATGTGCATCACTACTGTCAGAGCAGTTCGTTGAAAGGACCTTTCGGTAATTGAAACGACTTAGTTACCGTACTGCGACCGCGGCGTCTTATAACTTATTCAGCTGGATACCGGCTCGCACACGGCTATCACAGTGTACGGCGTCCCAGTAACTGAACAGGACATTTTGACAAATCACAAACCTAGACACAGAATATCTCGTCTCTACATCCCGCGACACCGCACCTTGTTCGTCAACAACTCCTTCACCGTGCAGGCTATACGACTTTGAAATTCGCTGCCTATTACCATCAAAACTGCTCTTAAGGTGACGGGTAGGGCACATCGACGCCAATCGATTTTAATTTTATACTACTAAACTGGATCTATTTTAAACGATTTCAGGGTTACAACACTTAGTGTTTGCCGAGAGGTTGTAACCCCGAAATTGTTTTGTATTGCATGGCAAACACTAAGTGTTTGTCGAGAGGTTGTAACCCCGAAATTGTTTTGTATTGCATGGCAAACACTAAGTGTTTGCCGAGAGGTTGTAACCCCGAAATTGTTCTGTATTGCATGGCAAACACTGTTTGTCGAGAGGTTGTAACCCCGAAATTGTTTTGTATTGCATTGCAAACACTAAGTGTTTGCCGAGAGGTTGTAACCCCGAAATTGTTTTAAATATATCCGGTTTAGTAGCTAAAAATTAAAATTTGATTGAGATTGGCGTCGTTAGTGTGCTCTACCCGTCACCTTAACAAAGATGCCTTCAAAAACAGGGTTCGTGAGCATTTTTTCACATATTTACTTTTAAGATAAGCCTTAGTTGCTTCTAGTGTAAGTAATTACACCACAAGCAATGACGTAGGTAACTACATAAGTTCCACTTTCGCCACACCATTGTCCGTTCTAGTTGAGAGGTTATCTTCTCAATAGCAATCGACATTCCGAACCAGCGGTAGATGATAAATGTGTACCTATTTTGACATTCATAGGTGTTCTGTATGGACCTAAAATGAATAGTTTTTTTTATCTTTATCTATCTTTATCTGCATGACCCAAAGATTGGTAGAGAATGCCTCTTCACATAAAGTTCGCCTATTGTATCGTTTTGTGCAATAAAGTTTTGAATAAATAAATATCGGCTGTAGCTGACATTGATAGCGAAGGGTTCGTTGACGTACGCATTAGTAGTTTGTCGTATCGTGTCTCTCCCGCACGTTTGTCTCTGTCATTCACTTTGACACACACCAAGATCACGGGCTTGTATGTGTGCTTAGCTTTAATTAGATCTTAACAGTCTTAGTTTATACGGACGGCCAAAGAATGGAACTCCTTGCCGAGGTCTATTATTTTTTCCTAACCACTATAAGCTGGACATCTTTAAGGCAAGAGTAAACAGGCATTTTTTTGGCCAACGAGTATCATCCTAGACCTCATCGTCGCTTTCCATCAGGTGTGACAGTGGTCAAGCGTTAGCCAATTGACAAAAAAAAAGATCCCTAAAATCGGCCGCCGCCCATGGACACCCGTGACACCTGTGAAGTCACAAGTGTACTGCTAACCTCTAAACCCCCTTCTCCTGTATTGGGGCTCCAGTACCCTCACTCACGCAGCGAAACATAGCACAGTGCTGCTTCACGCCGGTTTTTGTGAGGACGTGGTATTACTCCGGTCGAGCCGGCAAATTTATGCCAAAGCTTGGCTCTCCCATGGTAAGTTGAAGTCGACTTTCTATGTCTATTTATTTTTTGCTCAACAAAGCCAAACGCATCAGTGGGATTAACGTCCCGTCTCGGTCTTTTTCAACTCTGACCATACGAAAATTGAGCTACTGATATTCATTATCCTGGGAATTGCCATTGACTCATACTCTCAACACCGTTGTAATGGGAAAACATTAAGAAACAAATGGAAGTATTTAGAGACGTGTAATTGAAAAGGGTTTCTGCGCCGTTGAACAATATACGAAGGACGTTCGATACAAGTAAATGCGACTGCATCTACTAATAAACATAGTTGTATTTCTACTATTTTTGTATTTCAAAAGCTTTTGAAATTTCATATAGGATAAAGAAAATTAATTGAAAATTGAAAAAACCCCCGACACAACTAAAGCTCTTTCATTTGATACCTATATTGAGGCAGTTGGAACTACAAATAGGTTATTCGTCATTTTCTGATGGCGGCCATCTTTGATTTGAAATTTTTCACAATTAATATATTCTGCTACTCAAGCCCTTTTATATGATACCCATATTGTGGGAGTTGTGTTAAAACATAAAATCTAACTAGAGTAGTGTAATGTTTTTAGATTTTTCCTATAAATTATATGTGATTTATAACGAAGTTGATTGAAAACTTCCATACTTCTGGGTCAAAGGGTTTTTTAATTTGATTTCTTCATGAGTATAACATTTTAATCCTGAGTATACGGTTAAATTTCAACTCGATACCTCCACGCGTTCCCGAAATAAAGGGTCGTGACACACAGACAGACAGAAGAACGACACAGTCATCTTATAAGGGTTCCGTCTTTAGGGTTCCGCAGCCAAATGGCAAAAATCGGAACCCTTATAGATTCATCATGTCTGTCCGTCCGTCCGTATGTCACAACCATTTTTTTCCGAAAGTATAAGAACTGTAAAACTTGTTAAATGTGTAGATGAATTTGTTAATCGCATTACGATATTTACAGAAAAATAAAACTATATTGGGGGGTCCTCATTCTTAAAACTGAAACTCTATGTTTTTCATCAAACCCATATGTGTGGGGTATGTATGGATAGGTCTTTAAAAATGATGTTGTGGTTTCTATTTTTTTTTCTAAACTTAATACTTTGCGCAATAGACAAAGTGGTAAAATATGTGTTCTACAACTTTTATAATAAAATAATTATAAAACGAAAAAGAAATATATAATATTTGCCCCTTTCATGCCGAAGCGTGGATTTTCCACGAGTAAAAGATCCTTATTTCTTGTGGACTATGTTGACCAGGATCTCACCTGACGGAAAGCAACGATGAACTCTAATTTTCATTTGCCTAGAAGGTGCATGTTTACTCTTGCCTTAAAGATAAATAATAACAAATATTTCGCTCACTTTAATCTTAAAGTATGTGATTGATGTCTGACTCCGAGATAGGTAATTCAAGCACCTGTGTTACGGATATCAGAACCAACGGCGGAATTACAAATATATACATATAATACTTTTCTTTTATTACAAGCTTTTATTTAGTTTCACCTGTCCCGTTGTCTGTCGTTCTGTAATCAAATCTTGCAACTTAAACTTGATCCACTTCCCGGTTTCCGATTGAGCTGAAATTTAGAATGCATGTATAAATCGGATGACAATGCAATGTTATTGTGACATAGAGCCGATCTGATGATGGACCTGGAAGGTGGCCATAGGAACTCCGTAATTAAATGATGCAACCCTATCGAGTTTGAGCTCATTAGATTCGCCTTGACAAGTACTTTGATAATATATGGTAACCAGGGTCTGATGATGGAGCCGGAAGGTGGCCATAGGAACTCCGTAATTAAACGATGCAACCCTATCGAGTTTGAGGTCATTGGATTAGTCTTGACAAGTACTTTGATAATATATGGTAACCAGGGTCTGATGATGGAGCCGGAAGGTGGCCATAGGAACTCCGTAATTAAATGATGCAACCCTATCGAGTTTGAGCTCATTAGATTCGCCTTGACAAGTACTTTGATAATATATGGTAACCAGGGTCTGATGATGGAGCCGGAAGGTGGCCATAGGAACTCCGTAATTAAACGATGCAACCCTATCGAGTTTGAGCTCATTGGATTAGTCTTGACGAGTACTTTGATACTATATGGTAACCAGGGTCTGATGTTGGAGTTGGAAGGTGGCCATAGGAACTCCGTAATTAAACGACGCAATCCCATCGAGTTTGGGCTCATTGGATTAGTCTTGACGAGTACTTTGATACTATATGGTAACCAGGGTCTGATGTTGGAGTTGGAAGGTGGCCATAGGAACTCCGTAATTAAACGACGCAACCCCATCGAGTTTGGGCTCATTGGATTAGTCTTGACGAGTACTTTGATACTATATGGTAACCAGGGTCTGATGATGGAGCCGGAAGGTGGCAATAGGAACTCCGTAATTAAACGATGCAACCCTATCGAGTTTGAGCTCATTGGATTAGTCTTGACGAGTACTTTGATACTATATGGTAACCAGGGTCTGATGTTGGAGTTGGAAGGTGGCCATAGGAACTCCGTAATTAAACGACGCAACCCCATCGAGTTTGGGCTCATTGGATTAGTCTTGACGAGTACTTTGATACTATATGGTAACCAGGGTCTGATGATGGAGCCGGAAGGTGGCCATAGGAACTCCGTAATTAAACGATGCAACCCTATCGAGTTTGAGCTCATTGGGTTAGTCTTGACAAGTACTTTGATACTATATGGTAACCAGGGTCTGATGTTGGAGTTGGAAGGTGGCCATAGGAACTCCGTAATTAAACGACGCAACCCCATCGAGTTTGGGCTCATTGGATTAGTCTTGACCCATATTAATTATATATGATTGATTGGATGGATGACCCAATGCCAAGGTGAGCACGTGCCGAGGGCTGAATGGTATGAGGGTGTATAAACATGTCTTGCCGCTAACGTTGCGCTTCAGGGTACCAGGGCGAACCCTGTTGTATTGTAGCCCTTATCCCTCTACAACGGACCTCTTGGGGAATGGACCGTTATTTGTCCTATACTCGTGGGAATAACATGAAGAAAACAGAAACAACTTCACAAAGAAAACGACGTTTAGAGAAGGCGAAATTGAAGAGACAGGAGAAGATTGGCTTTTAATCACGGCACAGCTGAAAGAAGAATGCTCCCGATTGTCTTGTCTTGGGCTTCAACTGTGCATAAAATGCAGGGAACTACTGTAGATCATGCTGTTATTTATCTAGGCTCCGAATTGTTCGCTGCTGGTCAAGCTTATGTAGCTTTAAGCCGAGTTAGGTCTTTAGCAGGTCTTCAAATCGAAGAACTTGACTGCTCCAAGTTGACGTCGAAGAAACCTTGTAATGTTGATGCATTAAAAGAAATGGATAGAATGAGAAACGTTACAAATAACTAATAAGTGATTACATAATTTCAACATTATTGATATTTAAATCAGTACATATTACATATCATGTGAACGAACTTCGGACTTCATAACGGAATAACGCTGCTACGCGCTGCGAACTACGTCGTAGTAAATCTCGAATTAAAAATAGAGGTACTAAAAAGTTTAAAATAAAATTAAAGAAAAAAAAACCTTTTTAAAACAAGCTTTTATTATTTGTTTATAAAATAAACTAAAAAGTTAAAAATATATTAACTCTAAAAAGAAACATAACACTTTGTAACTTGATTGTAACCTTTAACGACAAATAAGCGTCTTCGTCTAGGACAAAATAATTCCATATTGTACAAATTTATTTAATTTTAACACTAAAACTTTTCACCATACATAATTATTCAATCTCGTCCCCCCTCTTTATCATAGTCCCCATTTATAAATGGAAGCGTGTTACATTGTGATAGCTTGAGGAAAATGTTGTGTTGTATTAAATGTAACACGCTTTTATTTATAAATGGGGACTATTATAAAGAGGGGGGACGAGATTGAATAATTATGTATGGTGAAAAGTTTTAGTGTTAAAATTAAATAAATTTGTACAATATGGAATTATTTTGTCCTAGACGAAGACGCTTATTTGTCGTTAAAGGTTACAATCAAGTTACAAAGTGTTACGTTTCTTTTTAGAGTTAATATATTTTTAACTTTTTAGTTTATTTTATAAACAAATAATAAAAGCTTGTTTTTAAAAAGGTTTTTTTTTCTTTAATTTTATAAATAAATACTTACACGTTCATGCACACAAATGTTTGTACTATGTGGGGATCGATTCCGCAACCCTTGCACCAGAAACAGCATTCACTACCACTGATCCAAACGGGATCCTCAAAGATATCCAGATTATAATGGCCAAGGAACAGACATCAGCAGTTCCATTCCATAGAATATGAATAAGAATAAAATCATTTATTCAATGCCAAACATACAAAAAATGCCGCAGACTGCGACACATTCGCAGTGTATAAGGGAAACCCTGACGCTGGTCTTCCGTGGTCTTAGCCGTCCGAATTATACATTATTTCCTTTGAGTATTCGCCGGTTGGCTTTTACCTACAGAGTTTGTTAGTTACACCTCATATTGCTTTCTTTTTAACATGCCATTTCATAATGTTTACGCCAATGGCTGTAAGTAGTCCATACGACATTTTCATGTGTTAGGTATATGACTACTGCTTTACAACCCACTCTAAGTGATTAGAGTAGAACATTTCATTGGTTTATTCTGGGAGGTCGTATGTTTGAATATACGCACGTACCGATGTTATAAATCATAATATATACATATGTCAGTATTTTTGTGCCAATGAAATATTTGTAATCTTTTGTGCAATAGTATGTGCGTATATCAACTCGACTCCAGATTTTACTTTCAAGGATATAAAACACCGAAAACTCACACTGTTGATAAGACTTACTTAATCACTACCACTTTAAATAAGTTTTGTTTATTTTAAATTTTATAATTACGTAATACAAAAATCTGTAAACAATAGTAGGATATCAATCTAGCTCTAAAATTAACTAATGGTATACACATTCATCATTTACTGATTGTAAAACAAAACAGATTGTTTTCCGAATAATAAATAAATAAACTATTTAGCTCAGTGGTGAAACTAAAACTTTGAAAAGAAACGAAACCCCGGGTTCTAGTTAAAATGTCGGCTTTGGAGTAATCAAACTTGATGAATTCCGTATTTAATTTATTCACTCATTAAGTTACAATAATAATATCCACCATCCGATTTCGGATAAGGCGGCCAATCTCATATATAGATATGAGATTGGCCGCTTTAGTCAAAATTGGTGGTTGATAGCAGCCAAGTGCACTCTCTATTCCCTTGCCCTCATATTCCTATGGGACACAGGTGTGACCAAACCGGAGAGGGATACCAGACCGCCAACTTCTAGACTCCGGGCTGATACTGAGAATTTTTTAACAGAAAAACTCAGGTACTTATTTTGGCCCACCCCGGGTATTGAACCCGGGATCCCAAGCGCTTTAAAGTGCGACTCACTTTCCACTGCGCTTTAAAGTGCGACTTACTATCCACTGCGCTTTAAAGTGCGACTCACTATCCACTGCGCTTCAAAGTGCGACTCACTATCCACTGCGCTTTAAAGTGCGACTCACTATCCACTGCGCTTTAAAGTGCGACTCACTATCCACTGCGCTTTAAAGTGCGACTCACTATCCACTGCGCTTTAAAGTGCGACTCACTATCCACTGCGCTTTAAAGTGCGACTCACTATCCATGGCAGTCGAAACTAAGTACTCATTACATAAGGCGATAAAATAAAATCCTTCTTCGGCTAGACAGACCATCTAGCCATTGGTTTGATGAAGTTGCAGTGCCAGAGGACCTTTCCACCTCAACGGCTGTCTGTTTTCCTCGCAATATGCCCTGCCTATTGCTACTTAGTAAAATATCAGCTTTAACTGTCCCACTGCAGGGCAAAGGCCTCCATTATAAAAATCAAGTCATCGCTACTATGATGGGATTGGTGATCACAAACCCGAGCTATGTTCGAAAAATTCGATACACACTTTTTGTTTTGCTCGACCCAGGATTCGAACCTAGGACCTCGAGATTCTCCTCTAGTGGTTTAAGTACCAGGCCGTGGCCGTGGCGTCCCATTGCTACTTGATGCATGCATTTTTTTGGGCTCTTTTTGTGACCTTAGTTCTCCTGTGGATCTCATAATTTCTAATATAATCCACGCAATGACGCTCAAAGTCACCCAGAGGGCTATGCTCGGAATCTCCTTGCTTGATCGTATTTTTTATATTTATTATTATATTTATTATATTTATTTATTTATTTATATTTATAGAAATGATGATCAATACCCAAATCTGCAAACCCTGAGTATTCCATACAACGCAATTTGTTTGTAAGTCTGAGGACGTGTAATTACTTTGTGTATCAAAACATACGCGGTCTCGGACATCATATGCCCCAGGGAAATCGCATTTGCTCCGGCTCCTGTTTTAAGCTTCTTGCACACAGCTGCGGTCGCAAGCGATAAATATTTTGTTCAGATAGAAAATGGAGTGGGTGATTTTTGGATACGAGACGTGTATTGGGATTTGTATGATATTTGAAATTCGGGGAACAGTATCTGTTTTCACACTAATTTAGCGAATTGTATTATAATCTCGATCTTGGGAGAATGAGTTTAGTTCTGATATAAAGGAATGTTGATCTGATTGTTTGATTTGTTTTTTAACATCGTCGTCATCGTCAGCCCAATTAAGTTCCCACTGCTGGGGCACGGGCCTCCCTCAATCACATGAGGGGTAATTGCCATACTCGCCACGCTTGGCAGACGGGTTGGCGAGGGTTTTGATATAAATGCAGAGTTTTCCTTCTCTGGGTGCTGATGATCATGCCAGCAGCTTTACCTTAGTCGCCTTTTACGACACCTCGGTAAGAGTGAGGGTGGCCTATTCTACTCTGCCGGGGACCACACGGCGTATCCTCACTCACTCAGCGAAACACTGTACAGTGCTGCTTCACGCCGGTTTTCTGTGAGGCAGTGGTATCACTCAGTCGAACCAACCCATTCATGCCGAAGCGTGGCTCTCCCACTGTATATGTGAGGCCGTGGTATCACTCCGGTCAAGCCATCAAGTTAAACATTGATTTAGTTTGATTGCTTTGGGCAGCTTGATTTCTTGGCACATGTCATGCACAGTTATATTAGACCGCCTTTCATCTTAGATGATGAGGATATAATGACAATCGCTAGACTATGGTTCGATGTAAGAATTTATCCGAAGTAGATAAAGAAGTTAACAATTCATTATTCAATACGAATAATTATTCCAAAATTTAACTCTTGTTTGTATTGGTCTGGGTGTTTGCTATATATTATAAGTATGTATTTACAAAAGAAAAGTATTATATGTATATATTTGTAATCCCACGTGTTGATTCTGATATCCGTAACACAGGTGCTTGAGCTACCTAACTCGGAGTCAGATCAATGTATGTGATGTTGTGTTGTGAAACTCTACGAAACCGTTTTTAAATGTTTCTTTGCCCCAAAGTTGAAATTGTCTGTAAGTGATAAAATCTTCTACTTTTTAATTCGTATATGACTATAGTAGCACTCTTTTGAACAATAAAACGTACCTACATTTCCTACGATGGATGGATACTATGGAACGAGCAATGCTCGGCGTCTCTCTCCGAGATCGAATCAGAAATGAGGTGATCCGGCAGAGAACCAAAGTTATCGACATTGCTCACCGGATTAGCAAGCTTAAGTGGCAGTGGGCTGGCCATATTAGCCGCAGAACCGACAACCGATGGGGTAAACGGGTTCTGGAGTGGAGACCGCGTCTTGGCAAACGTAATGTAGGGCGCCCTCTGGCTAGGTGGGGAGACGATCTGCGCAGGATGGCTGGCAAGAGCTGGATGCGAGAAGCCATGGATAGATCACAGTGGCGAACAATTGGAGAGGCCTACGTCCAGCAGTGGACTGCGATAGGCTGATGATGATGATGATGATGACATTTCCTACTGTTTTATATTTTATCAGTACAAAGTAATAAAAACAATCACAAACAGCATGATAAACTCATCACAACCGCAACTGTGTGAATAACGCTTAACATTATTCAGTCAACAAAAAGGTTTTAAATGGGGACGACACAATGCACTCATTATGTCTAGTTTCAGAAGTGTATTACTGTTGAATAGAATAATATACAGTGTATACTCGTATATACTGCTCTGTCTATTGCACGAGCGCTAGGTCTGTCATAATAATCCGACTATTGTATAGGAATGATGCGTTCACGCTGATTTTTGGGGGAGTGTTTTGAAATACAAAAGGGGCATTATGGTTTTAATTACTTTTGGTAATTAATTCAATAATCGACTGATGTTAACGTGCATTTTATGTTGGGTTATTAAGTAAATTATTAATTTTATTCCAGAGTTTATTTCATGTCAAAATGTTTGGTTGCAATAAACTGGGTTATTCTCAAGAATGTTATGCTGTAATTGGTCAAATGGATTTCGTTCAAATTCGGTCGTATGTACTCTTACCTTATTTAGTTTTTTTAAATACTCCAACTGAGGAAACTATTGGTCCCGTGGATTAGTTTAGATCTTTTACGCGGCAGTTAGCGGTCTAATCATAACGCGGCGGGACGCAGTCGCGTATAATTACCGCTCGATGTTCGGTCACACTTGAACAAAAATTACTGTGAAAATTTCCCATCTAATTTAACATCCTACGACGTCACTATTATTTTCATATCACAACGACCGTGTGGAACAGTGGTAGTGAACGCTGCCTCTATACAAGGGTTGCGGGTTTCGATCCCCGCACAGTACAAACATTTCTGTACATGAACATATCTGTTTGTATTGGTCTGGATGTTATCTATGTATAAGTATGTATTTACAAAAGAAAAGTATTATATGTATATACTTGTAATCCCACTGTTGATTCTGATATCCGTAACACAGGTGCTTGAGAACAACCGAACGTGTTAGACAATAAAGTGAGAATCAACTGAAAAAATGTGACAGTTTTGTTAACTTTGATGTGTGGCTGTATGTACAAAACTTTGAAACAAAAAATTGACTTATGAATTACAAAAATAAAGCAAAAGCGAGCTCCTTTACAAAATAACATTTATCTACCTTACTTTATGGGAGAAAACAGTTCAAACAAGATCAGTATAGCAGCTGGGTGCCTTTGAGACAGATTAGTATCACGATAAACAATTTGCCGCTTAGAGCCACTGTTTATCTAACCTTGTTTGACTAGGAGATAAATAAACGGAATCGTCTGAAAGAGTTCCTTTTTGAGTACCGTTTTTACAAAAATACGTTAAGTATTAAAATATGTATGAAAATATATCGAGAAAGATCAGGTCGCAGACGTATTTTAAGTGCTTTATTTGCTTAGGAATAAATTTAAAAAAAATTGCTACTTTTTACCCGACTGCTGCGAAGCAAAAAGGAGGGTTATGATTTTGTATGTATGTATGGTTTTTCATCTGTTCCCTCATAACTTCTAAACTAGTCATCATATTTGAACAAATATGGTGTCGTTAGAATCGCCTTAATTGCTTTCTGGTTATAGGCAACATGACGTCACGTTAAATTGACTACAGCGCCCTCGAGGGGACATAGAGTATGGATCTAAAAAAAATTGCTTTACGGTACCGTGTGGGGTATCAAATCAATGAATTCTTTACCCGAAGGTTGTCTGGTAGAAATCGCTTTCAGCGATAAGACCGCCGAAATTGTACACAAAATTTCTGTAATTCCTAGTACTTAAGTTTGTGTATTTTGTATCTATCTATGAAAGACCTTTTTTAACACATTTCAAATATGTAATTTTATTTACATAACTAAAAATATGTTAAATAAAAATAAAGTTAATTGATTACCTGATGGAAAGTAATCAACGCCACCCGGAACGTGAAAGATGTAGGTTCGAATCCCGCCTGAGCACCGGATGATTTTAAGGTGCGTCATTAACTTATTATTGATGTGACTATCGCCAGCTCATGATGAATCAAGCACTTAAAATGATTCGACGGCTTTTATCGTGTCCGATAGATCAGTTGGGTAAAAAACCCTTTTTTAACAACAGCGCTTTTTTATGTGATAGGTGGCAGACAACCAGACGGATTACCTGAGGGTAATCGACTGCCTCAAAACCCGCAACACCAGCGGAGTTGCAAGTGCGCTGCCAACCTTTAAGTTCCCCTCTCCCCCGGATTGTGTTTAAAGACACCGAAAGGAAACTTGAATTGCAATGCCCCTATATCAATATACAAGTAAATGTAAATAGTAGTAAATGTTTTCCTGCTATTCATGGTATGTGTAAATATTTTTTCCAATATGGCGCGTGAATAAAAAGTAATTACTACAGTAGCTTTGACGCAGTATTTTCCACAAATAGTTGATTTGTATTGGTAGGTTTTTGAGTATTTATTTATTTTTTATTTCTGGCTTGCCAATAATAACTGTACGTTTTTCAGGATCTGTAATTAATTTGAATATCTTTGCAAGTAATAGACACCGTCAAATCGTTTTGTGGAATGGTTTGGCTGAAGCTGTATTTGCCCAACAGATTTGCCTGCCTTGTTGGAGCAGTGGGTAGTGCGTCGCACCCTAAAGCGACGGCTACGCTTGGTAACCCGGGTTCGAACCCCGGGACAGGCCGAAATTTGTACCTGAGTTTTTCTGTTAAGAAATTCTCAGTGTAAGCCCGGAGTCTGGAGGTTGGCGGTCTTGTACCCCCGTGCCTTGAAAAGCACGTCAAGCCGTGGGTCCTGCGCACGATCCCTCTATTGATCAACTCTGATCTATTAATAGTATCAAACTTGATCAATGACCTCCTTCATAGAAATCAAGTCATTGCTCCTATGATTTAGGCTTAATTAGATTAGGCTTAACCACGCTTGCCTAATTCGAATTGGTGATCACTAACCCGAGATATGGTCGGAAAATTCGAAACGTAAGTAGGTTGCTCTACTCGGGAATCGAGCCCAGAACCCTGAAATCACAGACTGGCATATAAAACCCACTAGACTCACAGGGCATTAAGGTGACGGGTAGGGCACACTACGACGCAAATCGATTTTAATTTTTAGCTACTAAACCGGATCTATTCCGTTATTGTACGCGAAAAACTGATTGACGGACTGACGGACCCAACATTTTGTGCATCGTTATTTAATAAATAGTATAAGTGTTTGCCGAGAGGTTGTAACCCCGAAATTGTTTAAAATAGATTCCGGTTTAGAAGCTAAAAATTAAAATCAATTGGCAGTCGCTAGTGTGCCCTACCCGTCACCTTAATCGAATTGCATCATTGAGAAAACCTCTCGCCACGGCGTGCGTTCAATTTCTCTCAACAAAATTCATAATAACACCTAAGCTTGCAATTGTCCCTCCGTGCCCATTCCCAGCAAAACAACTATTAAATAAATTCGCATCAATTCGCACCGGATCGCTGGGCAAACAGCAGGCCTGGGTATAAGCCCACGGGCGTGGTTCGTGTCCGCCGCCCGGGGCCGAGGATTAGGCCCAGCGCCTACAATGAGTTGCGAAGGAGCCCTGAACGTAGGGCACAAATAAACTGAGCGTAGTATACTGTTTGTGATGAATGTTGACGGAAAGTTTTCAAATGGAAAATGCATCGGGAGGCTTAGTGGTACAAGGTTACAAGTATAAGTATGTTACACAGAATAAAAAGGTCCGTCACCTTAAGGTACATTTTCAGCTTGCACGACAAGAATCAGTTATACCAACATACCGTTTTAAAAAGATCTATCAACCATCTTTAATTTTTTTTTACATCAGAAAGCAATCAATGTTGCTAACAAGCAAATCTGAACTTTCTGATGATAATAGTTAAGCATAATTTCTGTGCAACAGGTATTACTCTGACAAATTTACGAAAGGTAATAAGTGCTCATAGTATATCAAACGAATCAATTTGAAAACTGACGAACCTTTTCGTTCTTTGACTGTACGTACATATACTAGACAGGGTATATCAGTGAACAGTTTCATCCCTTTAAACAATATATATTCTACTCGGCGTCTAGAACAATGTTTGTGAGATAAATTTATTCTTAGTATTTACACACTTTTTTTGATTTCTGCATTTAAAACAATGGAACAAATCGGATTCATCGGGTCAATTTTTTTTACGAATTTTAAAAGAAATATCTTACCAAAGTTGTTTTAGAACACGTGCTTAGAAGGATGTACCATAACGTTTCGCTAATACTTTGTATTTATACTAATAAGAATTAGGAAAAAATGTGCCAAACAATATTAACGTATAATTTAAGGGCCTATTTCCCACGCGCTGTTTCAAATGTGATAGCTAATTCTTACTCAATACAAGATAGTTTAGCTACAGACCCTCAGGTCTAATAAAAGGAATTCTCAAACATATATTCCATAAAGATGTTTCTGTAAAAATTATTTCAAGATAAGTTATTTTATTTATAATACTTAATTTATTAGAATCCATTGAGTTGTTTCCATCTTCAATTGGATTATTGAAATGAAGAATTACCTGAAACAAAGACAAATTATTTATTAATATTTTTAAAGACTAATAATTAGCACTATGATTCTTTTCCAACCATTACCAACAACTTTATGTATATCGTCTCTACTAACGCGCCTAAGCATACGGCATACGAGCACATGGATCACCTGATGTTAAGCAATTGCCGCCCCCAATAAACACTCGTAAATTAGAGTCACAAGCGCACTGCCATGTTTTTGTCTTAGAAACATTGGTATTTAGGACCTTTACTGCCTCGGTGTCTTAGAAACATTGGTATTTAGGATCTTGACTGCCTCGGTGGCGCAGTGGTTAGTGGGTCGCACTTTAAAGCGACGGCTGCGCAAGAGGTCCCGGGTTCGATCCCTGGGTCGGGCCAAAAATTTGTACCTAAGTTTTCGGTAAGAAGTTCTTAGTGGCAGCCCGGAGTCTGGAAGTTGGCGGTCTTGTACCCCCGTGCCTCGGAAATCACGTTAAGCCGTTGGTCCTGCGCCCAATCCCTCTCTGGTGGTGTCACAGTAGTGTCCCATCGGAATATGAGGGTAAGGGAATAGAGAGTGCACTTGTGTTTGCGCACACACCTGAGCACTATAATATATCCTGCGTACGTGGCTGATCGTTGAGATTGGCCGCCGTAGCCGTAATCAGTTGGAGGATATTATTTAGGATCTTATTCACAAATGTTTGTTAAGCCTTTGTTAGCTAAAATGTTGAACAGTATTTATTCTTTTTTTAAAAAAAAAAAAGGATTTTTGTTATTTCTAACGTCAAAACTGCTCGATAACACCGTTTTAGCTAACAAACGTTTATTGAACATTAATAAATAAAACCTTTAGTCTCTATTAGGTAGGCATACTTTTTTCCTGGCGGTTGATTTATTAAGTAGGTATTTCCAGCTTACCAAATTCTTTCAATGATAGATAATTTTAAACCAGAGTTTTACATAGAAGAGTGCTTCCAAAAAGTGTAGATAATTGAAAAATTCAACTAAACTTCTCTACTTTTAGCGTTCGAGTCAATAAATTCATCTTGTTTAATCAACCGTGAGCACTTTCAATGTAACAGGCGGAAATTTTACAAGTATCCCAATAAAACTTGCTACAAGTTACTCCAAGTTCGGGGGCCGAAGCCAAAATATTCAGGCCCACTGTGTATACAATGAGCCCTTCGGACTTCGAATGGAATTACAAAATTGCTTTAAAATACAGAATAGAGGCTAAATTTTGTACTAGCCCGTTTCAAGTTGTAAAAGGGGTTTAAGATGGGAATCGAGATTCTCTTTACCTGCCAGGATTAATTGATTTAGATGTATATAGTTCATTTCTAATTAAAGTATTGTAGAGGGTGGCACTTAAAAACCCATTTATTTTTCCAGTAAGATGCCTTGGTATTCAATTTAACTATTCATTATATTCCCTAATGTAGGTACAGGTTTTATAGGTGGCTGACGAGCAGACGGATCACCTGATGGTAAGCGATTGCCGCTGCCAAAAGACACTAGCAACACCCGCTAAAAGCGCGCAGTCAATTTTTTGACCTTTTAGGGGCCACTCAGCCGGCATAAAGGGCCAGCCGGCCCTTTATGCCCAAGTGAGAGTTTCTTGCTATTAACTACACAATAACTTAATATTTACCCCTTATCCGCACGCAGCGATTTGCTTCCACGTTCATAATGCGGACAGCTAAGGAATGGAACTCCTTGCCAAGGTCTGTTTTTCCGGACCACTACAATATGGACATCTTTTTTCAACAGTGAACAGGCATCTTCTAGGCAAACGCGTTACATCCTAGACCTCTTCGTCACTTTTCATCGGTGAGATTGTGGTCAAGCGTTAGCCTACAGTTCAATAGAAAAAAAAATCTGGCTTTTGTTACTCTACCTCACGCATCCTGAGTTTTTTTTATGTGATAGGGGGCAGACAAGCTGACGGATCGCCTGATGGTAAGCGATTGCCGCCGCCCTTAGACACCCGCGATACCATTGGAGCCACAAGTGCGCTGCCAATCTTATAGGTTATATGTTGGATTCCCATTCTGATCAAACATCCCTGTGATGAGCACTTGTGTTCGTTATATTTTCTAGATGGTCTTACAATTTTATTGTGTTTTCTTTTGAATTCTGATACTCATACTTACAAGCGACTGCAGAGCATGCAAAGAGGAGACGGAAACCATAGAACATCTTTTATGTGAATGCGACTCACTAGCCAGAGGCAGAATGTGTCTTCTAAGAAACGCTTATCCAAAACCAGGAGACTACAGGCACTTCAATCCGAAAGACATCGTGATGCTGATGAAACGAATCTTTCGTGAGTAAGAGCGCAAAAGAAAGGGAGGTACAAAAGATCCCTTAGGGTCGACGCCCCCATGAAAATGGCCCCTAACAGATAAGATAAGATAAGATACAAGCTACATTACAACTACACAGATCTGTTTTTCCTGACCACTGTCTGGATATCTTTAAGGCGATACCGCGATCACTCTAGCACTGCCTATTGATTTGTATTAATTGTCACGAATATAGGATATTGTTGTAAAAAATGGGCAATAAGATTAAAAAAAAAGTATTTGTGATTTGTCAAGATATATCTGGCACAAATTATCCCTCTACAAGTAACTTAATTGATTTCCACCTAAAGTGGCCACTTTTAGCAATTCTCATAAATTTGGTTACTTCTAAAGAGATATTTTGTGCCAGATATATCTTGAAAAATTACAAATAATAGATCGCAGTATCGCCTTAAGGCAAGAGTGAAAAGGCATCTTTTGAGGAAAACGCGTTACATCCTCGACCTCATCGTCGATCCGCCGGGGTGATGACGCGGTTAGGGACAAGCTTGCAAACAAAACATAAAATATCTACATACCTCAAAACCCCCTCTGATGCCCATAGACTACATAAAAAATAACCCCCTACCTTCAATTACACTAAATTCAAATTCAACCTAATAACAGTAATCATGCATGACTGCCTAAACTTAAGTTATTGTAATTTTATTTAATTTAAATTTTATCGTGGAGGAAATTAAAAAAAAATTGTAACCCTTTTAAATTAAAATAAGCACAAAAAAGACAGGGAACCAGTGTCCGAGGAATTTTCAGTTTATTAAAAAAAAAAGACCTCACCGTCGCTTTCCATCAGATAGATAGATAGATAGATACACTTTATTGCACAAAATTTACAGATCTTAGCCTAAGTTATTATACTAAAACAATGTAGTCGGTCTTATCGCTAATAGCGATCTCTTCCAGACAACCTCAACCATCAGGTGCGATTGTAATCAACATTTAGCCTATAGACCAAAAAAACATACAACTAGAACTAAAGCTATCTGCATATTAACTATGGTCTCCATTTTACAAGTTACTTAGTTCACTTATTTATTCATCACTCCCAAAGAAGCTTAATAATATTGTCTAAATCAAAATAAAACGTAACTTCCGCACAAACACGTTGTTATAAAATTTCCCTTGAAAAAGTTTGCAATACAAAAAATGAGACGAAAAAATATTTTGCATGTCGAACGACTGGAATGAAACTCCAAGTTTCATTTGACGAAACGTGTGTGTTATCCAGTAGAATAAAGCTAGGGTTGACACGAATGTTTAAAAGTTATAATAAATATAATATTGAGAAGATTTAATTGATTATACTATATACATATCAGTAGTAGTATCAGCCTGTATATATAAATATGTACAAAAAATATACATCCCCCAAATCGCTGCCCACAGGCATCGTGCCAAAGAGGCAATACGCTATTGCCTTTCTGAATGGCCAAACTTATACGCTGGCCCAGGAATACGCTAGCTCTCCCGTCGCTCGTAGCGTCAACTAGCCTCTGGGCTAGTTCGCGGTACAGGTGGTGGGCTCCCAGTCCCAGAAGATTTAATAATTTAAGTTAAATCCCGGAGTGAACCGGTTGGGCCGTTAAAAATTTCGCAGGCATGATGAAATTGCCAGACCTAAAAGAGTTAATGGTATACAACTAGCCGAAGTTGGGTACAAAAAAGTAGCATATTACACTTTGTCGGGCAAGATCATATCTAGGTCCATGAGCTAGCGAAATAAGTAATTTTTCAAGTATTTTTTAGTTACGTGACTAAACCAAATAAATAGATAAAGGTTGGCATCCCTAATCCATCAGCACACTCGTCCCCGCGCTGTTTGCCGAGCGCTCGGCGTGCGCGCGACAACCCTCGATTCATGTCTCACACACAATAAACCGGTTCCGATGTGAGCACAGCTTCGGCTGTAGATGTACCTACTATTTGGAAAATTCTATATGTTACAGCCACAGACTCGCTACTTTTAATATCGATAATCAGTAAAGGGTTGTATTTAAGGTTGCCTCAAAATTAATAAATTTTTAACCTAACCACAATGCCGTGTGGTCCCCAGCAGAGTAGAATAGGCCACCCTCACTCTTACCGAGGTGTCGTAAAAGGCGACTAAGGTAAAGTATGCAGGCATGATAATCAGCACCCAGAGAAGGAAAACTCTGCATTTATATCAAAACGCTCGCCAACCCGTCTGCCAAGCGTGATGAGTATGGCAACTATCCCTCATGTTATTGAGGGAGGCCCGTGCCCCAGCAGTGGCGACTTAAATGGGCTGACGATGACAATGAACCTAACCTAACCTTTATACCAGTGCAAACAATACTAAGTGCACATCAATATCATGCTTTGATGTGCACTTAATACTGTTGGTTTAATAAATTCAGTCGGTAAATTAGTCACTTTTTGAAAGCTGCGATCGCTTTTTGTCAAATACTTAATGCAGCGACCACACACAAAAAAAACACATACATATCTTTTCCTCATCTTAGCCTATAGTTCCCAGTTGCATCCATAGCTGTCGCTTCGTAGCCCGGGGTATGCTTAGACCATGATCCAGTATTCGGGAAGTCTAGTAACTACAATGAAACCACTGCCGTCTGACCTTCGCAACTTTTAGACAGGGGAACCAAACCAACTAGATCACGGTTACAGGTTCAGAATCATTATCTCAAATACTGTAGGTATCTACATTTTGAGAAACTATTTAAGTCGTGCAGGTTTTCTTACGATATTTGCCCTCACCGCCGAGCTAATGGTAGAAAGATGCACTAAGGCCCGCGCTTGCACATGCCACTGCAAACGCAATTAACTACAAAAGCAAAAAATGTGGGAGAGCCACGCTTAGGCTTGAAGGGGCCTGCTCGACCGGAGTGATACCACTGCCTCACAGAAGACTGGCGTGAAGCAGCGCCTGCACTGTGTTTCGTCGTGTGAGTGAGGTTTCCGGAGGCCCAATGGGGGGGAAGGAGAAAAGGTTGGAAACGCACTTGTAACTCCACTGGTGTTGCGGGTGTCCATGGGCGGCGGAATTGCTTACCATCAGGTGATCCGTCTGCTCGTCTGCCACCTCTCATATATTAAAAAAAAACTGACCTACCGTTTTGGTCTCTCAGTTGCAGTTGCTAAAACGCGCGATTTCGAAAACCATGTCCAAACGGGTGAAGTTGCATATTCACGATGTTACATCGATACACTAACAAAATCGCCGATTAGGGATCCGAACAAATAAATTCTCATAATCGCAATGCTACTATGACATAAATCGCCGATTGGGAAATGAAAAAGTATCAAGTCTGTAGTCAGCCTTTTACATGAAAACAGGCCGGAAAATCTTTAACATTACCTTTGGGTGGCAAAGGTTTGTCAATAAGTGCAGTAATGGATAGGAAGTTGGAACAGACACCGTGACATAAACTGTTGAGTAGAACGAAACGTAAATGTTTCGCTTATCTGATAAATATGCTACAATAATGTAAATGTTTATCATATGTAAACATATGATAAACATTTTCGCGGTAGGCACAGATTTTTCACTGCTTTAATTCGTGGCACACACATTTTTTCTGCCGTGTGGTCCCGGCAGAGTAGAATAGGCCACCCTCACTCTTACCTAGGTTTCGTAAAAGGCTACTAAGGTAAAGCTGCTGGCATGATCATCAGCACCCAGAGAAGGAAAACTCTGCTTTTATATTAAAACCCTCGCCAACCCGTCTGCCAAGCGTGGTGAGTATGGCAATTACCCCTCATGTGATTGAGGGAGGCCCGTGCCCCTGCAGTGGGGACTTAAATAGGATGATGATGACACACATTTTGGCCTTTACATGTTTAATAAGACAAACAAGTCACTTTACCCAAAATGGTAAACAGTCAAATAACCTAATTATTTATGATGGGACTAATTTGCATCGATCTACCTCATCCTTTGCTTTAAGGTAGTTACTTATTTAAAAAAAAGTAATTAAACGAGTATGTAAGAGTTCTTTCCGTCAATGGGATTTGTACGCTATGTGGTGGGTCATTACATTCCCACTAATATGGTTGAGTGGAAAGATGGCTGACACATACGTCATACTTGTGAACAGGTGCCGCCTTCGGGGACTGGTCTTCTTCGTTTACCTCATAATATTAATTTTATTATTTAATTCATTTTTATTTATGTTACAAATTAAACTATATGACTTGGTATGAGGGTAAATCAATATTGTATGAAAGTTTGGCGATTAAAAATAGTAACTAGAGAGGTCTTCTCGACCAGAAACAACTTTTCGTACCGGTGGTAGAACCGGTGGAAATGTATATTTTTTTGTATATTTTATGTATCAACATATCTATATACATATATAGGTATGTTTTAACATGTAAATTATAAATAGTTTTAAATTACTTAAAGGTATGACGATTTTTAAGTGCTGTGGACAAGCCTATGCAAATAAAGTTTTTTCTGATTGATGGATTTTTGTGTCCATGGGCAACAGCAATCACTTACGATCAGGTGATCTGTATAATCATTTAATTCTTGACACATAAAAGAAAACAATTCTACTAATTATAAATGTAAAAGCAAAAGGGTCAAAGTTTTATTTTCACCAGCAAAGTAAGTTGCATAACTCGGCTTCCCCAATAATTAAAAACTTAGATGCAAGTTACTTGTACAAGAACCGAAAAGATCTCAAAATTTTAAAATAAACAATTTGCCCTTCATCAAAGAAAAAACAGTTATTCAAAGTTGAAAGGCGCCTGTTATTTTGAAGTCAGATGATTAAGACTTTTTTTACACTGGCAAACTGTTGGTGTATTTTGGGGAGTGTGTTCCAGAGAACTTCCGTGCCCAGATTGGACACCTGAAAGTTAAGCTCCCAATTTTTAATTAAGCCTTTATATCTAGGAGGTTGAAGTTCTTTGTCCGAATACCTTATTAAATTTGTATAGTGTGAGTATCACTTTTATAAGAACTTCGTTATTGAACATGTTGGCTGCACTATTCAATAGCTCATTAAATTCTCAAATTGATAATGCCACTTATTTGTATTTAATTCGTTAATTAACGGTTTACGGATTTATATTAACCTACACTATTGGAAAATTGCCTGCCCGTGTTGGACGTCCTGCAATCACTCTTAAGTTATTAGGATATTTTATTTCTTTATTTATTTGGACAACCAACAAGGCATACACTACAACATTCTTAAGATTAACGCAGTAGGTAATTAAATTCTTAGTGGTGACTTAATTATAGGTTGCCACGACATGCGAAGCGATACTATATTATATACTAACATGAAATCTCATTGAAATATGTTAAAGAACATTATTTAGAAGAAATAAGTGTAAATATGAGTTTATTATGATTATACGTTTATTTATGTTACAATTTTAAGAGGAACAAATCTGCAAATCTGCAGGAATCACGACATACGGGCTGACTTTTCCAAATACATATCATTTATTTCTTACACAAAAAAAGTGGAAAAATCAAACCAAATTTATACATAATCTATTATTACATAATAAGTCATTATTTCTTCCCTCGCGAGAAAAAGAAACGTATGTGGAAAATTTGTCTACTCATTCACTCACCCGAAATAGGAATTAATACTTAAAATTTAAAGGAAAAAGAAAATACATTAGGCATAGTATGTTGACTCATCTTACCTAAATGGCAAGAAAAACTAGCGCCCAAGGTGTCATTAGGTCACACAACGGACGCGATACTTCATCAAAATCAAACATTCAAAATGTTCTATTAATATTCATAAAAACTCCAGCTTAACACAATCATTAGGTCATTTTTTTCAGTGTGGAATCATCGTCCCACAGCGGTAATTACGAACCAGTATGTTATTGATTTTCTAAGAGACAAGACATACACTTCTGAAAAACCGATGACACATCTAAATTTCTTGTATTCAAGTGGATACTTGCTTTTTTGTCTCCCTTTTCCACTACTATTATTATTTACATTTGAACAGAGGAATAAACTACAGAATCATAATTTTAATTTCCTAAATAAGCAAAGAATAATTTGAGAAATATTTAATTTAATTCGTTAGGTTACACTTTAGGTGCCATTTGAGGTCTGATCAAGTGGAATGCGTCTACATTCGTCAGAATGGTCTAAGTGGGTCTGATTCAGCTGTCTGATTGCTAAAATAATTAGCATCTCACTTGTAACAATTACTACCCGGTTTTCTTTTTGTTCATAAACTTTTTGATGAGTTGCTCTGATGAGGTAAATTTAAAATTCAGACGCTCAGAGATAACTTATTTTTTAATGAAAAGGTTAAGCAATGCGGATGAAAAGAAAGAACAATTGTTTTGGACTTCTAGTGTCTGAAAACTCGAAACGTGTTTTTTATGTAAAGGCAAACGAGCATAACGCCTGATGATTGGCTCATCATCATCATCATCATCATCAGCAACCCACACTCGTCCACTGCTGGACATAGGTCTCCCCTAATGCACGCCACTGCTCCCGATTTTCGGCCACCCTCATCCAGCCCACACCAGCCAGCCTTCGAATGTCATCATCCCATCTTGTCGCAGGGCGTCCTACACTACGCTTACCGAGTCGCGGTCTCCACTCAAGGACTTTACGGCTCCAATGGCTGTCAGTTCTGCGGCTAATATGACCAGCCCACTGCCACTTCAGTTTGCTAATTCGGTGGGCTATGTCGGTGACTCTGGTTCTCTGTCGGATTACATCATTTCTGATGCGATCCTTCAGAGATACTCCGAGCATAGCCCTTTCCATAGCTCTTTGAGCCACTTTGAACCGGTGGACTAGTCCCGCCGTGAGTGTCCACGTCTCGGCACCGTAAGTCATGACCGGATTGGCTCATGGTAACCTAAAATTCTAGCCGAGTCACAAGTGGACTGATGACATTTTAATCGACTCTCAGCGAAACACAGAGCAAGCACTGCTTCACGCTGGTTGCTGCTGGTCAAAAATGAGACCCTAAAAACATGAAAAAAAAGGTCTGCAAAAAAAAACTGCCTTCAAAAACCACAAACTAAAAAGTGTAAAATAATATTTTTAACACTTCATAGACTTCAGTTAACATTTTAAAGTACTACACTCAAAAAAATAATCCCGTAGTCCACCTTTTTTTTCCCAGGGGAGACCATCATCGCCGTCACCTTGCTACATGTAGGGAACAAGGTGGTGTGTGGGACTCAAACCCTAACTAAAACCCTTGGGGTGTCCATCTCCACGCAATCGCGGTCGGAAACCCCACAGCCGGGGCTAGACCGTACCGCTAATCGCGCTTCGCGATTCAACGCTGTACGACCTACCAGGACACCCAGTAATGTCGTCGTCCCCCGCGGAGTCGTATGCTGAGCAAGCCACTCCCCAGTAGTGGATACGCTCACGTACTTCGAAAGCCCGTTTCGTCGCCTCTTACGACAGGCCGGGAAAACCTTGGCAGTATTCTTAAACGCCCCTAGCCACAGGGCGTTCCCGTAGTCCACCTAGGTGAACCACGGGAAAAAATATTTCCCGTAGTCCACCTAGGTGGACTAAGCAGGTGGACCACGGGCAATAGAGGAAGTTGTTATTGTCTCTGCTGTTTGGACAAGACGAAGATTATTTCAGTAAAACCAAATTTCTCCATATCTAATATTTTTTCCACATCTTTCATCGCCATCCGTTCAATTCAATTTCAGGAACGTACCCGAATACAAAATATACATATATTCTACAGATTCATACTCGTGGCAGGTTAATTTATTTATCTTGATAGTTTCTCAAAAGCTGACTTAGCTTTTAAGAAACTATCAAACATTCGCCTATACGTAACTATGTTAATATTGAAGTAAGCTAATGATGTTTATCCTATGGAGTGAACCGTGAAAACCACTCTATCTAATAAGCTTATGCCTAAATACCTACACTTTAATACAGATATTTCATAATTTCTCATACAAGATCACTTTTCAATGTGGGAGAGCCACGCTTAGGCATGAATGGGCCGGCTCGACCGGAGTGATACCACTGCCTCACAGAAGACCGGCGTGAAGCAGCGCCTGTGCTGTGTTTCGCCGTGAGTGAGGTTACCGGAGGCCCAATGGGGGGAAGGGGAAAAGGTTAGCAGCGCACTTGTGACTCTACTGGTGTTGCGGGTGTACATGGGCGGCGAAATTGCTTACCATCAGGTGATCCGTCTGCTCGTCTGCCACGTCTCATATTAAAAAAAAAACACGCTGTTATGATAACATACTTATTCCACTCGCGACTCAAATAGAGTCGCTGAGCCAGCCAGGGACCTATTCACGTACACTCGACATTAAAGTTGAATTAAAGACTTGTATGGACAAATGTATGGCATCTCTTTGTTCGACCTCAATGTTGAATGCACGAGAAATGGCCCTGTGGTCTCCAAGTAAGAGATCCTTATTTCGGTTCATACTACTTCTTGTCAATTATTGACCTGAAGCTCGTGCAAATCAGTCTCGATGACACCTTAACAAAAACACCTATGAAAAGAGGCTCGACGTCATCACTCGATGACATATAAGAGATAAACCGAATTTTGTTGTATTACTACATCACCCAGCGCCACACACTTTACCTAGGTCAGCCCGCGGTTTGGCCTTGGTATGCTTTCTTGGCGAGATGGTCTTCGATTAGCCTCTTGAGATGGTCAAGTCAGCGTAGACGATGATAACCTAACAACAATTTTGATTACCATCATCATAATTCAAATCCCTTATTATGGTCTAAGTGTGCCCAACGTGAAGCGTTGGGTACACTAGGACCATGATCCAGGATTTCGGAAGTCTGTTAATTAAGAAGCAACTTCCGTCTGACTATCACAACCTTTAGATATCGCAATCTGACCAACTGGATCATGGTTACAGGTTCATAATCATTATTTCAACTATACTATTGACTGACCGGATGGCGCAATTGGTAGTGACCCTGCCTCTTACGCCAAAGGTCGTGGGTTCGATCCCCACCCTGGACAAACATTCGTGCGATGAACACTTGTGTTTGTTCGGTGTCTGGGTGTAATATATGTATATAAGTATATATTTGTGTTCCTCTGTTGTCTTATATCTGTAACACAAGTGCTTAAGCTACTTAGTACGGAATTAGGTCAATGTATGAGATGTTGTGAGAATTATTATACTTCAGTTTTGAGAACCCATCCTAAATATGTTGACTACCTAACTATGTATGTGTGTATGTGTTGATAGAAACAACGCCGAGCTAATAGTTCAAAAACGCACATAGGTTTGAAGATAAACAGGATGCGTCATGGTCAGGGAGTAATTGTCATCAGTTACTCCGAGACCATGGCGCTTGCATAAGCGCCAAAATATCGGAGACTCAAAAATAAATCTCTTAAATAACTATTCAAATGTTAGTGATCATGTAAGTTAAAAATAATATATCAGGAGGTTTGTGCTAGGACCCTGAACTGCCATAGCTCTGGTACCCTTCGACCTCAACCGTAGTGATACCACGGCCTCGGTTATGTGACTGAAAAATCCAGCGAGAATCATTGAAGGTACGGTAGGCCCAATCTGGGAGGAAGGGAAGTTAAAAGGTTGACAAGGCACTTTTGACTCGATTGTTGTAGCTGCCCATGGACACTCATGAGCGGCAGCAGTCGCTTACCATCGGTTTGTCCGTTCACTCATTTGATACCCAACCAAAAAAAAAATGTTAAAAAACTGTAACCCGACTACGCAAGATTGATTGTCCACTGAAACAATGGAAACAAGTTTACAATACTAATAAATAAATAAAATCTTACACTAAATTAAAATTATTACAAAATATTAGTTACATACAAAAATACATACATACATAAAACTTTTTACACTAGCTATGTATTTATATAACTAAGAGTGGGTTGGATCAGTGGATAAGAACGTACGCCATCACCTCTCGTCATCTTAGCATGTAATTCCCGATTGCATCCAAAGCTATCGCTCTAGAACTCAGGGTACGCTGGGACCATGATTCAGGATTTAGGGAGTCTGGTAATAACAATGAAGCGACTGCCCTCTGAGAACCAAAGTCATCAACATTGCTCACCGGATTAGCAAACTTAAGTGGCAGTGGGCTGGCCATATTAGCCGCAGAACCGACCACCGATGAGGTAAACGTAATGAAGGGTGCTTTCTAGGTAGGTGGAGGGACGATCTGCGCAGGATGGCTGGCAAGAGCTGGATGCGAGAAGCCATGAATAGATCACGGTGGCTAACAATTGGAGAGGTCTACGTCTACGTATAGGCTGATGATGATGATGATGACATAAACTTTGCCGTAGTCGGATAAAAAAGTACTTAATACTTTTTACTCAGCTACCATTTCTCTTGATATAAATAAATTAAAACAGTATTCATTTGTATTTGTTCATTAAAACATACTTATTCTCACGACATTTCTCGCTGGAAACTATTTAACCGCTCTCAAACGGACGAAATAGTTTAGCGAAATCATATTTAGTTTTCACGTCGTTCGCATAATGAGGCAGGAACTAAACTGGTCCCGGGTAACAGTTCACATAACTTTATTTTATTCGTCTGTGATGAGGCCAGTGTCATATGATTTTAAAGGCGTACTTTGAAAATAATTTTATTGTATTGTAGCAGTATGTTTTGGAAAGTTTTTGGACGTTTTAATGAGAAATTCCGTTTGTTAAATGTTAGCTACTGGTTGTATGACGCTGGGGTTGGGTTGAAAGTGTTTTGGATTTTTTTTTATTAAAAGTGACATACTACTGAATTTAAATTTACGATTGTAATGGCCGTTAACTACATTTTAATAGATTATAAATTAAACATTATGATATATTAAATCGTATTGAAAATAAACAAAGAAAATGTCTGCAGTACCTAGTTTTCCGTCTAAGACAACACTACAATTCCAGTAATTACTATGGCCTGTGTAGGAAACAATACTGCCGCTGCCTTTGGCTAAGCATCATGAGATATCTGACGTACTTTACTTGATGACAATCGCATCTGGTGCAGTAGATTAAAATTATCTACGTACCTACTAGAACTTTCAAATCCTCCCCCTTCTCCATATTCCATCATAATATACTAACTATCGTAGGGATTCGTATATGTTGTGAGCGAGCTTAAATCATTTGGACATCGATATATTTACTACGAGGGCGACACTGAAAGTTTTTAGAACTGGCCACTTATAAGACGATGATTAAAAAAATAAGTTTAAATTTTGAAAATGGAACTCTTTGCCAATATTATTGTCTATGCATTTAATTCGATTCTTTTTTCCGATTTGGCGGCAAATTGAAAATAATCTTTAACAAGTGAGCATGAATTTAACGCGAGAAGTTTTCCGTGCAATGCATTTTCTATGACTTTCGATGTCAAATAAGTCAACAAGAAGGACGCTCTGCGACTCATTTTTCGACTAATTGTAACATGGACACCCAAATACATGTTCTCCCTTCTTCAATACATGTTCTCTCTAATATTGATTACGTTTAGTTTACATCAGTTGAGGAAATTATTTTATTTATTTATTAGGCTACACAATAGACAATAATCAAAGTCAGATTACAAACAAATGAGCAACTATGGTTAGGACCAGATTAATGTGCACAAAATATGAGCACAATTGAGGTAATCTTTTATGCGTAAACAAAAATACCTTATTATAAATTAGAGTACACAAAATTAACAGATATAATTAATTGACAAATTAAAAATACAATTACATAAAATAAGTCCAGATAAATTAAATTATTACAATAAAATTCATAAATTAGGCAAAGTACATACATATTTCTTCTGTTCTTTGGCTACGGAAGCCGCCAATAACGGCAACAATATGTAACAATGTTATCAACTTTATTGTTACTTAGTCTTTCACTGCCAACTTGCTCCGTTGCTTTCCGTGATTTTCGCATGTTAAAACTGTAACCTACTTTATTTCTATCAGAGAAGACCTGGTTTTAGCTTTAAGACATTAAATTGTAATTTATTGTAATTTGATTGCTATCGTATTAAGACAGCTATTGGTCTTCCGAATAAAACGATATTCCGAATCAGCGGTAGATGATAATGTTTGTACCTATTTTGACATTCATTAGTATTCTCTATGGATCTAACTTGAATAAAGATTTTTTTTAACTTTTATCTCTTTTTAAACAAAATAAATAAAATGGCTATTGAAATTGCAAGTAATCTAGTTATCATCGTCATGGTCAGCCCATTTAAGTCCTCACTGCTGGGGCACGGGCCTCCCTCAATCACATGAGGGGTAATTGCCATACTCACCACCTAGGTGTCGTAAAAGGCGACTAAGGTAAAGCAGCTGGCATGATCATCAGGACCCAGAGAAGGAAAGCTATGCATTTATATCTAGTTATATTAAACAAAATTTATCGAGAGGATAATATAGCGCAATACATAATAATCCAATTACTTAAGTACCTATACATAATTAATTTTAAGTGGACGACACCAAACAGTAGAAATCATTAATTACGTAAAGGCGATGCGTGGCCGACGGCGCGGCTTGTTTGATACCGATATAAAATCAATTAGGTATAGGTACTTCATCATCATCGTCATCGTCAGCCCATTTAAGTCCCCGCTGCTGGGGCACGAGCCTCCCTCAATCACATAAGGGGTAATTGCCATACTCACCACGCTTGGCAGACGGGTTGGCGAGGGTTTTGATATAAATGCAGAGTTTTCCTTCTCTGGGTGCTGATGATCATGCCAGCAGCTTTACCTTAGTCGCCTTTTACGACACCTCGGTAAGAGTGAGGGTGGCCTATTCTACTCTGCCGGGGCCCACACGGCGTATAGGTACTTAAAAAAGTTTAAGAATCTTAGTATTTAAGGTTACCTAAATACTTTACAGAACCTACTATCAAGTTGCCTAACCTATATCCATAAGTAACAAACAGCAAACCAACCAAGTAAGTAATCGGCCAACACACCCTATGACATGCACTAGGTCGAACCACGCACCTACATACCGTTAACTGGAGATCTACGTCGGTCGTTCGCTTGTAGCAGGCGCGGCGACCAATCAATTAGCCGCCTCACCCAGTCACACAATACGTTTGCTTTGGTCTCCCTCATTACTTACCGGACGTTCTTGCTTATTTATGCTGTTACCATTGGCACGGGTGTTAAAAATAGGTTTCTGGGACGTGTGTAGTTGCTGTTGTTAAACTACACTAAACCAAAATGAGGGTGGGAGTTTTGACCGTGCGAGAGCCACGCCTCATGAATGGGTCGGCTCGACCGGAGTGGTACCTTGGCCTCACAGAAAACCAGAAAAACACAGCACTGTGCTGTGTTTCGCTGCGTGAGTGAGGGTACCGGAGGCTCAATCTTGTGGCTCCACTGGTATCGTGGGTGTCTATGGGCGGCGGCAATCGCTTACCATCAGGCGATCTGTCTGCTCGTCTGGCCCCTAATACATAAAAAACAGGGTGTTAGGTGCTAATTGATTGGTCGCCCACAATGACATGACATTCGAGCGGGGCGGCGGTGATGAGTCGAGGTACGTTTTAGGATTGTCTCTACTTAGAGTTGAGACACGGGCGTTTACGCTTCATTCTCATTTTGATTCATCCATACGAAACGAAATGACAAAATGGCGTGGGCATACTTGAACGCCGTCACTGCGCCTGTGCCTTGACTCCGCGCCGCCGCTGCCTCGACGCAACCCCGCCTTAACCTCGCTCGTGCCATGATTCTAGTGTGTGAGTGCTCGCTATTTATTACTGAAGAAACTTACTTTCTGGTACAGTGTGCCGCTTATGCGCCCCTGCTTCGATCAATGAACAACAAATTGCGTTTTTTTTGGCTCCTTTTGTGTTTCCTACCGCGAAGACATAATAACTCTACCAATGCCGAAAAATTATAAAGACACGTTAATTTTATGGTTATTGAACGGTATGGCGAGCTTAAATCATTTTGATGTTTATTTTAATTGAGTTGTGTACCAAGCACCATCTAAAACCAAGACAGAACAAAACATACACAAAGACGTTACAATATTAAAAGGAGATTCTTATTAAATTGCGTACAAAAAGTGCGAATAAAACGCACCATCTTGAAAAACTCTGATGTTTTCAAACGTAGACGCATCACACATGATATGTCATGATTTAGTAGCATAAAAAATTAAATCTTTTCTTTATTCACAGAGTTTTAATCCGCCCTAGAGAAAAAGGACAAAATAGTCACCTTCATAAAGCCTACAAACAACACGAATATAAGAAACAAGTCTATCCAATATTATTTGGGGTACGTAATCTTCGGGCGAGTTTAATCGGGCCTTCTTTATTTGCCGTCGGTTCGAGGTCCTTGTGGCTTATTTATACCAGTTTTATTGACGCGGGTGTTAAGTATAGGTTCCCGGGCGGTTTCGCAAAATGTGGGCCCGAAGTTTGCGTCTGTTTTTTGTTTCGTCCCCAATAAGTGTTGAAGTCAGGGCCTTTAAATTTCGGCGGAGAGGATTTACACGTTAAACACTTGTGGGTTGCCGCGTAGGTATCTATAGTTAAGACATAATTTCTGTCCGAATACTTATAGCCCTGGCACAGAAAGTTTGCTTTCAATAAAAAATCAATTTAATGATTCTAAAAAGTGATCGCTTGTATTTTTCGGAAAGCGGAACCAAATAAAAGTTACTTTCTTACACGTTAAATTACTTGTGGGTTGCCGCGTAGGTATCTATAGTTTAAAACATAATTTCTGTCCGAATACTTATAGCCCTGGCACAGAAAGTTTGCTTTCAATAAAAATTCAATTTTATGATTTTAAAAAGTGATCGCTTGTATTTTTCGGAAAGCGGAACCAAATAAAAGTTACTTGCCTTCAATTTGAATAATTGTGACTAATTTAAAGCAATATTACTGACGTGAATTAACTTGGAAATAGATTTCCTGGCAGATTTGCTAAATATGGGCCCGAAGTTTCTGTCTGTTTTTTGTTCTGTCCTGGATAAGTGTTGAAGTTAGGGCCTTTAAATTTTAGCGAGGAGAATTTACTCGTTAAACACTTGCGGGTTGCCGCTTAGCTATTTATAGTTAAGACATAATTTCTGTCGGAATACTTTATAGCCCTGGCACAGAAAGTTTTCTTTGAATGAAAATGAAAATTAATGATTCTAAAAAAGTTTTTGCTTGTAGTTTTCGGAAAGTGGAACCGAATGAAAGTTATTTGCAATGGATTTGAAGATTTGTGGCTAGTTTAAAGCAATATTAGAAAACGCACGCAGACTAACTTGAGAATAGATTTGAAAAATATGGGCCCGAAGTTTCTGTCTGTTTTTTTTCCGTCCTGGATGAACTTCTCCACGCACTTCTTCTTCTTCTATCCTGTAAGTGTTGAAGTTAGGGCCTTTAAATTTTAGCAGGGAAAATTTACACGCTAAACACTTGCGGGTTGCCGCATAGGTATCTATAGTTAAGACATAATTTCTCTTCGTGTATTTATAGACCTGGCCCGGAAAGTTTTGTTATGATAAAAATAGGAACTAATGTTTGCACGAGTATAATAATAATAACCAGTCATCGGATTTAGGTGTGCAATTTTTAACGAAATCCAATATGGACATGCCAACGTCGTTTCCAAATGGATGAAAATTTCGATAAGAGTTGCTTATATTAAATGGAACGGTTAACTTACATAATTGTTCTACTTTTTAATTTATGATAAGAGAAAATGTATTTTAACATTTCCGAAATCTCGCAATCCCGAGGAAGTATCTATACTAATGTAATGTTTGAGGTCGTTGACCATGAATTGCACTACCTATATTTATAACCGCTCATTTTCTTGAGCTGAATCAAAGTTTTTGGATACAATTTAAGGTAATGCTGCTTTATTTACATTGATTGATATTTGCATACATACGTATAAATATGGCAAATGTAGGTTAAAAAAGAGACGTAAAAATATTGTATTAGTGGAAAGTTTTTAATATTTACTTGGACAGTAGTAATAGGTATAGATAACGGCCAACCTTTAGGAACTGACAAAGTACCCAAAGAAGAAGAAATAGTGATTTATCTAAGGAAGAATAAAAATTGTCGTTACCTACGAAGTATCTACCATTTGAATCTAATTTTAGTAGAAGTATTTATAAAAATTGTACGGAATGATCCGTATATTAATGAAATACATTTTTCATTAATTGATAGGACTCATAAATCTATGTCACCATAAAATATTTAGTCATAAGTTCCAAAACAGTTATAAATCCCAATTGCAAGTCCAAAATTATTTGAAACAACTGCGCTATTTCACCTCAGCACGGTTGCACATGCATTTATTACGGAACATTGCACTTTTAATTTGGGTGCAGGCTACGCTGCAATGAATAAATTTCCAAGATTAAGACATTAATATTACCGCTTCGAGCTGTGAGGGAAGGCCTGCATAAAAGTATAAATTGTATACTTGTGTCTGCTTTTGTAGTTACAAAGAATTGGGGTTCCGCGTTTGGAAAATCTGTAAGATAGCTTTATTTGGACGAAGCCTCACCATATCTTAATCTGACGCGCTCGAGAAAGTCTGATGACCAAGGTGTTGTCCCAGATTGTATGGCCCCTGGGCGAGGACTTTGTACAGTTGGTAAAAAAAGACAAATATACCTTAAATACTTTGTAACCGTCCAATCCCTTTAAAATGACTTCGTTTTCTGGTACAAGTAAAAAGATCACAAAATATAGCAATACTTAACAGACCATCGTGGCGGGAATGACATTTGTTTATGACGTCTGTCACTTTTGACAATTTCAAAATCGCGTCGCGCATTAATTGTGTCGTCGATTGCTTTTTACTATCAAATACGAAGCTAGATTGTTTTAACACATCGAGACACATTAACAAGACGAATGCCTTGAAAAGAACGGTGATATGAGTTGTCAAAGTGACAGTGACAAGTCAAATCTGACAGCGGTTATCATTTATAGTTTATGGTATCTTTTTTTTTTTGGACGCTTTAATATGATTTATTTTTGCTTCACATAGAGAATTAAAAAATAGTTTTAATTTTTGTACCACCATACAACGCGTTGAATGTTTTTTTAGCATTTTTATAACAATCAGTAGAATTTTCTTGATTTTTTGAAATACTGTACAATGTCCTCGCCCACTCCGGGACATCGCCTTTGTTTACAAATCTGATCCTTTATTCTGAACGAGCAGCCATATTTAGAAGGCTCATATTTGGTGGAGGTAGTAAACCGGGTACAACGTATCTCCAGTATCCTAATCTAACGCGCTGGAGTAAATCCCGAAATCCCATGTTGAGCTTCTCTACTATTCTACTAGTCCAGTCTATGATTCGGGATTTGTGATTAGCGTGCAGTAGTATTAAATTTTCGGTGCTCAGATTTCGGAATTTTAAGTTTTCATTCAGTAACAAGTCGATCGAAAGGAAGAGATGAACAGATAACAGAGTTGAGTAACACGCCGAAGGAGAGTGTATGTCCAATAGTGGCCTATATAGGCTGATGCCATTGATGACAACATGAGGTTTTCGTTTATAAGGACACTGAATAGTGCTTTACCTTTTGCCTTTTGCCTTTATCTAAAAAAACTTCTCTAACTAAACACACATTTAAAAAAAGGGTCTTGGATTATTTTTCCTCTTTTCAGTATCCATTTAATTATTGACTAAGTTGCTTATCGTTATAAATATGTATTCTCTCTATTTATTTCATATTTATAACATATAAGTATTGCTATGTATATGTTTATATGTATAGTTTTTTTGTTTTGTTCTCCACGTTCACGGAATCTTCTTTCGCCGCCTCATTATCCTTTCTGTATGACCCAAAGGTTAATTGGTAGAGAATGCTTCTTGGCATTAAGTTCGCCTATTGTATAAACTTTTTGTGCAATAAAGTTTTAAATAAAATAAATAAATGCACACGCCTTGTCTTGCTACCCAGGTATACTACGATGGATGCAATTAAATAGAAACATAACCCCCATTTTTCGAAATCTTTTTTCAACCAACCACAACCGAGGTGCCAACTAAAAAAGTTTATCCAAACCCTGTTAGTTTGGGGAATATAATTGTTTACTGGAACCTAGTGACGTCAATGTGACAATTGTCTCGTGTACTAACGACGCCATGGCCTGTCATGGTCGCTAACAATGCGTCTGCAAATAACAAACTGGGGCGCATGTTTTAGACTTCACAAAAATAGGTATATGGAGAATATTTGAAAAAATCCTAGGTAGTTTAGTTTTTGGGTTGTTAGAAGTCTAATGGATAGCGAAATAAACAAGTTGATTAGTTAATCCAATCTTGCTAAATTGAAAATCTACTGTGAATCTTAGATTTAGTACGTAAATATATACCATCTAAAAGTAGTAGGGTAATTTCCCTACTGGATACACTTCGTTTCTTCTAAGATTTTGGTCGCACTGCCCCAGCACTAACGGCTTTGCGCGGTTTTTCAAGTACCAAGGCTGAACATGGGAGAGCCACGCTTCGGCACGAATGGTTAGGCTCAATCGGAGTGATAACACGGCCTCACACAAAATCGGCGTGAAGCAGCTCTGTGTTGTGTTTCACTGCGTGATTGAGGGTACCGGTGGCCCAATCCAGGGGAAAGGGGGGTTTAAAAGGTTGGCAGCGCACTTGTGACTCACTGGTATCGCGGGTGTCCATGGGCGGTGGCCTAGTTTACCATCAGGTGATCCGTCTGCTCGTCTGCCACCTATCACATAAAAAAACCAAATGACAATGACTAGTTTTATTTTATTAGTTCTCAATCTCATTGATTGCATTTCACATTATAACTTCTTTCTCATCGTCATCGTCAGCCCATTTAAGTCCCCACTGCTGGGGCACGGGCCTCCCTCAATCTCATGAGGGGTAATTGCCTTACTCACCACGCTTGGCAGACGGGTTGGCGAGGGTTTTGATATAAATGCAGAGTTTTCCTTCTCTGGGTGCTGATGATCATGCCAGCAGCTTTACCTTAGTCGCCTTTTACGACACCTCGGTAAGAGTGAGGGTGGCCTATTCTACTCTGCCGGGACCACACGAACTTCTTTCTACCTACAATTAATACCTCTCATATAAAAAGCGGAACAAAAGTAACTTAGTGTATTGTGTGGGCTCTCATAATGAAATGGGTTGACAAGGGCCAAGTTTATGCCGCCCCACATTTACTATTTTGTTACATACAAATATTGGGAAAAGGTGAATTGTGAGAGGACACGGAAACTAATATTACAAGAGGTTTTGTGTATTAGTAGAAAAAAATCAAATTAAAAAAAAGGTATAATTTACTAGTATCATTTCGTTTCGGGACTTAAGAATCCGTCAGTGTGATCAGTAGGTTTGAGGGTGTCACGTACCTCAGTTGGTGGTACCTTGAGGGTTTGGCTGCAGGAGTAATTTCAGACGGCTACGATTAAGGGACCTTCAAGAGAAGAGCGTACTCCTTTTTAAAAGACCAGCCACCACAAGAACCACTCGCACCACTCGCAAGTGATTGTCATTCCATCCTCATCATTTCGATGGATGGCGGTCTATACTGTGCGTTTTTCCCGGAACTTTCTTCAACGTAGCTCAGTTCTGTGGAACGGTTAGGCTGCAGAAGTGTGTCCGGATGGCTACGACTTAGGGACCTTCAAGAGAAGAGCGTACTCTTTTTAAAAAGGCCGGCAACACATTAGCGATCTCTCCAATTTCGCGGATGTTTATGGAAGGCGATGATTACTTTCCATCAGGTGACTCGCTTGCTCGTTTGTCCGCCTCTAGCATAAAAGAAAGCAACGAATAAGCGATATCTTTTATTTCGCAGTTCATGGGCGGCGCTGATACCATCTGGCAAGTTGCTTCCTGGCTTTTCGCCTTTAGATTAAAAAAGGGAAATAACTATATTAAAAAGTGAAGTAACCGAAAACCAAATACTCGTGGCAGTCGGTATCTATTTTTGATTCATATTTTTTTTATGTGATAGGTGCAGACGAGCAGACGGATCATGATCGTAAGCGATTGCCGCCGCCCATAGACATCCGCAACGCCAATGTAGTCACTACTGCGCTGCCAACCTTTAAAAACTCCTTTTCCCGAATTGAGCCTCCAGCAGGGTCACTCACTCATAAATAATGAATAAAATACTCTACCATCATTGCATCTATTACAGTAATAACCATCATAATACTTTTTTTATGTCATATGTGGCAGACGAGCAGAGGAATCACCAGATGGTAAGCGATTGCCGCCACCCATGGACACCCGCGGGACCAGTGGAGTCACAAGTGCGCTGCCAACCTATAAAAACCCCTTTCCCCTGAATTGGGCCTCCGGTATCATGACTCACGCAGCGAAACACAGCACAGTACTACTCCACGCCGGTTGTCTGTGTGGCCGTGGTATCAATCCGGTCGAGCCAGCCCATTCATGCTGAAGCATGGCTCTCCCACGGTCACTTACTACTTGGAAACCTAGACTATCTAAAGCCTATTCAGAAATACGCTTCATGTTTACCAACACAATCACCAAGCTAACAGCTCCGTCAACTTTTTAATACGCTATATCAGACAGCCTGGCTTACACCCAGTCGGCAAAGCTTAACGCACATCTGTGAAAGAAACGCGCGGATGTGCGCAAGGCTTAGTTCGGAGTTCGCGGAATCCGCGCTACGTGACGTCATTAATGCACTTAAGGCGGTGGCTTAGAGACAGCGTTTGTCAGCCGATCAATCGTGGGTAAACAATAACTTTACTGGAATAAACAGGGAGTTTAATTTGAGACTTTAGCGATTTAGTTGATACAAGCGTTTGCTTGTCTATTTAGACTTAGAAGTTAGGCAATGATTGGCCGGACGGCGCGTTTGGTAAAGACCCTTGCTCTTACGCTAAGGGTCGTTGGTTCGATCCTCACCCTGAGAAAACATTCGTGTTGACGGCCTCCTTGGTGCAGTGGGTAGTGCGTCGCACTTTAGAGCGACGGCTGTGCTTGGGGTCTCGGGTTCAATCCCCGGGTTGGGCCAAAATTTGTATCAGAGTTTTTCTGTTAAGAAATTCTTAATGTCAGTCCGGAGTCTGGAAGTTGGCGGTCTTGTACCCCCGTGCCACGGAAAGCACGATACGCCGTTGGTACTGCGTTCAATCCCTCTCCGGTCTTGTCACACTGGTGTCCTATCGGAAGATGAGTGCAGGGGAATAGACAGTGCACTTGTGTTTGAGCACACACTTGAGCACTATAATATATTCTGCGTAAGTGGATGATCGTTGACATTTTGCGTCTTAGCCGAAAGTGGTTTCAAGATATTATTACGAAATCAGGGCAATGTATTAGATGTTCTGGCAATTTATTAATTTATTATTATTATCAGCTCTAGCAATCTTGGCAGAAGGGTTGGCGAGGGTTTTGATATAAATGCAGAGTTTTCCTTCTCTGGGTGCCGATGATCATGCCAGCAGCTTTACCTTAGTCGCCTTTTACGACACCTCGGTAAGAGTGAGGGTGGCCTATTCTACTCTGCCGGGGACCACACGGCGAAAGAAATAGCCGAAAGTGGTTTCAGGATATTATTACGAAACCAGGGCCATTGCCCTTATTAGATGTTCTAACAATTTATTAATTTATTATTATTATCAGCTCTGGCTGACATTGATAACGAAGAGCTCGTTGACCTACGCGCTATACAGTATATCGTATCGTGTCATACAAATCAATCAATCAATCAATCTTTATACCATTCGTGGATGCAGACTGCAAAAGACCAGGAGCCCAATTCTCGGGCTCGTGACATTTATCATTATACGACATACTTATATCCCTAAAACATAGTTTTTTGTATGGATTTTATGTGATATCAGCCATGTTTTCAAACTGTCACGAGTACGAGAATAGGTCTCCAGGATTGTTTGTCTTTAGGGGAGGTCTACGTACGAGGTACTTACTATTAATATTCTTTTTAGGAATAAATTACCTTTGTTACTGACTATGTAATTCAAGATAAATAATGAAGAGTCCAAAAGACTGGTTTGTCTTTGGCGGAGGCCGGCGTACAAGGAACTTCACTATTAAGTAATTCACTCATAAGTAATAAATAATCTGACAAGCTAATAATATTATAGAATTGTTTTTCACATCATTTTTATTTGACATTTATTTTAATTGAAATGTGGGAGAGCCACTGCCTCACAGAAGACCGGCGTGAAGCAACGCCTGCGCTGTGTTTCGCCGTGTGAGTGAGGTTACCGAAGGCCTAATGGGGGGGAAGGGGAAAAGGTTGGCAGCGCACTTGTGACTCCACTGGTGTTGCGGGTGTCCATGGGCGGCGGAATTGCTTACCACCAGGTGATCCGTCTGCTCGTCTGCCACCTCTCGTATAAAAAAAATGTATATAATTACTTATTTTGACATTTGCACTGTGTAATATCAGACCCGATTGGAATAATGTAATATAAATAATATTAAGTAATTAATGACATTCCTACGCCTATTATGGCAAAATATGCTGAACATTGTATTATGTACCTTAAGACCATTTCTGTAACACCATATTTTAAAGGAATAAACGATTATATTATATTCCATTCTAAAAGTAAATGCTTTTTAGGAATAAATTACCTAGCTACTGACTATGTAATGAAAGAGATATAATGAAGACTGCGAAATACCGGTTTGTCTTTGGGTGAGGCCTACGTACGAGGTACTTCTCTTTCTTAAAGTACCTCTCCGACTAGCGAAGGTTGGCCGTCAATCTACTCGTAGCATATCTTTCTCGGTCTCTAGCGAGGTGAAATAGCATTGCGGTGCTAGCAATCCCCGTCCACTCCCAGATGTTACGCAGCCATGATTTTTTCCTCCGACCCACACGCCTCTTACTTGTTACTTTTCCCATCATAATCATCATCATCATCAGCCTATCGCAGTCCATTGCTGGACGTAGGCCTCTCCAATTGTTCGCCACTGTGATCTATCCATGGCTTCTCGCATCCAGCTCTTGCCAGCCATCCTGCGCAGATCGTCCCCACACCTAGCCAGAGGGCGCCCTACATTACGTTTGCCAAGACGTGGTTTCCACTCTAGAACTCGTTTACCCCATCGGTGTCGATCCCATCATAATAAGTTGCAACAACTCGTATCTATCGTGTCTTAACACATGTCCTAAGTAGGCAACTTTCCTCTGCTTTACGAGGTACTTACTATTAAGCTAATGTTTTTCAGGAATAAATGACCTTTTTTATGCTAGAGGAGGACAAACTAGCAAGCGAGTCAACTGATGGAAAGTAATCAACACCACCCATGAACATCCGCGAAATCAGAGAAAACGCTAATGTGTTGGCGGACTTTTTAAAAAAGAGTACGCTCTTCTCTTGAAGGTCCCTAAGTCGTAGCCGTCGGGAAATACTCCTGCAGCCAAACCGTTCCACAGAACTTAGGAACTGAGGTAGAAAGTTCCACGAGAAACGCACAGTAATGGACCGAGGGATGGAATGACAATCGCTTGCGAGTGGTTCGGTTTAAGAATTCAACTGCAGGGAGTTACTGACTAAACCTAGTTACTGACAAAGCAATAAAAGAGATAAAATAAAACATTTAAAAGCTATTACATAACCCAAGGTCAGGCTCCTCTGGACAGCAAAAACAAGTAATTAGTTAATTGTCGACCTCTTTTAAAAGGCTCAAATCACGTCCCTGAAGGCTTCCGTGGACAGGACGAGTTCATTAGACGTAGGCACGGGACTGGGGTCACCAAATAAATGTAAGGTCATGGACACAAACGTAGCAGCCTAACAACAAACTGCTGTACTCAGAGATGAGAACTAAATGTCTGTTAATTTAATTATAGATAGTCCTTGTGCGTATTTAAATAAGTTTCAATATTTTTTCTAAAGTAACCATTAAAGTTAATTTGGCGTCTCGGAGTACGTGCACTTGTCTTCAAGACCAGTTACAAGCAGGGTGTATCAATTAACAGTTACATCTATATAAACAAATATTCTTACCGTGATTTGGAGCAGCTTTTTTTCTAGAAAAATAATAATTAGAAATTTGTAAAAAAAATATCAATGTTTTTCATAAAAACCTGGCCGGTTTTTTCTGATTTTTTATACTAAAATATTTTTTTATGCTTGAGGTGACAAAACGAACAACATGATTACCTGGTGGTAAACAATCAACGCCGCCCTTAAACATCTGCGAAATCAGAGAGATCGGTAATGCGTCGCCAGCTTTTTAAATAATATTGAGAGATTTTTGTGCCAGATAAATGTGATACAAATTTAGATTACCTTTTAATAAAACAATTATACGAGTAATACTTAAATTCGGTTGTTAGTTATAAAATGATTAAATAGAAACTTCATCTTAATACGCTCTTAATAAACTGTTTTGTGTCCACTCTCCGGACTATCCTGTTAAAACCTGAAAACTTTTGCCACCCTACGATCTATCCCTCGGGAAGCGATCACTTCAGCAGTTAACCTCAGTTAAGTTTTAATTGACGATTATCCGAGATGGACATAGCCAATTACGAATGTTTGGTGATTAAATTGTGTTCGAGAGATTGGGGTATATGGGTTCATGTCCCAGTGTCCCTGAACAGGAAATATGAATTGCTTTGAACTCCAAAACCAAATTAAAAAAAATATGAGTACAGTGAAACCTGGATTAAGTCGGAAGCCTCTATTATTGGAAACTGCAATGAGGTCCCGGCACTTTCATCGAATTATCTCTTTTGATGTGGCTTTTCGAACCTGGTTAAAGAAGGTTTCATCATCATCATCATCATCAGCCCATTTAAGTCCCCACTGCTGGGGCACGGGCCTCCCTCAATCACATGAGGAGTAATTGCCATACTCACCACACTTGGCAGACGGGTTGGCGAGGGTTTAGAAGTAATGCAGAGTTTTCCTTCTCTGGGTGCTGATGATCATGCCAGCAGCTTTACCTTAGTGGCCTTTTACGACACCTCGGTAAGAGTGAGGGTGGCCTATTCTACTCTGCCGGGACCACACGGCGTTTGATTCTAGGAAAGAGGTTTGATTTCTAGGATTTCTTCGATGTTTAATAAATGTTAAGGAAAGTTACCCACTTAGGACATGTGTTAAGATACGATTTATACGAGTAGTTGCTGTTGTTGACGGCCAACCTTAATTAGTCCGAGAGGCACTTTAAGAAGAAAAATAAATGTTGATGATTTATACCTCTATATTTGAGACTCTTTAGCTCAATTCCCTGTACAAGTGAGACACAGTATGTACATGTACGATTTTTACTATAAAGATTTCCATCTTTATTTACGATATTACGAGACATTTTGACCTCTATTAATCCACCGTGGCACCGGCAGGAGCCGTGTGGCCCCCGGCAGAGTAGAATAGGCCACCCTCACTCTTACCGAGGTGTCGTAAAAGGCGACTAAGGTAAAGCTGCTGGCATGATCATCAGCACCCAGAGAAGGAAAACTCTGCATTTATATCAAAACCCTCACCAACCCGTCTGCCAAGCGTGGTGAGTATGGCAATTACCCCTCATGTGATTGAGGGAGGCCCGTGCCCCAGCAGTGGGGACTTATATGGGCTGATGATGAATCCACCGTGAATGAGGCCCTGCCTAGTTGGAAAAGTGGATATACAAAAAACCTCCATAAATGATACAATTTCTTTGGTTCCTTGAGATCTTAATAAACCAGGTTTCACAGTAGTTTAAAATTGACGTAGAACCATACGCAACGGGAAAATGAGGGTACAAGATCGCCATTAACCAGATTCCAGACTGACGCTGAGAATATTTTAACAGAAATTCTCAGTTACTATTTTGGCCCGACCCGGCAATCAAATCCATTCAAGCTATGTAGCTTCGTGGCGATGTCGCCACGAAGTCTTAGGTACCTATCAGTAATTTCTTAGGCCAGTACAAAAATATTGCTACACATTTTTGTAGTCTTTCAAGCGTAAAACTTTTAAAAATCCACATTCATCATAATTTAGTTTTTATACGAAGTGGAATACGTCACCTTTTGTTTTACCAAAGCACACTTCCAACAGGTTGCCCACGGTCGACCAATCAGAAAAGTCCAGCTTAACACTAGGCTTCTATTCAAGAGCGAGTGAGAAAATAGGCCAAGAAGCCTACGGCCGCAGGCCGCCCCTGGCAGAATGCCAACTAGGTATGTGCAATGCCGCAATCTTATTGGATGCATTTTGTCACTATATATTTTATGAACCAATCGCGTTGGAGATACGATGTTATAAGAAATTATATCGGTAAAGCCTATTTGGCAAGCAGCGGGCGTTGGAAAGACTCGATAATTATATTCGATTATCAATACAGAAATGAATATCTTTAGCTGAGCGATAGTAGCTCAGTGGATACGAACGCGCCTTCCATGCGGGGGGTTGTGGTTTGAATTCCGAGCATGCACCTCTGTTTTTTTTTTCATATCTATGTGCGTATTTCTACCACTAGCTTGGCGGTGAGGGAAAATATCATAAGGATACTGGAACGTTTCGGATAGAGTCTGAAACGTGTTACCATGAATTCAGTTGGTCTGGTTCCCCTGTTAAAGGGTTGCGAAGGTCATACGGCAGTCGCTTCATTGTATTTTTTTATGTGATAGTTGGCAGACGAGCAGATAGATGACCTAATGGTAAGCAATGACCGCCGTATATCCACTCGCAAGTGGAGTCACAAGTGCGCTGCCAATATTTAAATACCTTTCCCCTGATTGCGTGAAGCAGCACTATTATACTATAGGCACCGGAGGTCCTAATTCGGGAGGAAAAGGGGGTTAGTTAGAGTCAGCGCCACGAAAGAAGTCCTTTGGCTAAACGTGGAACTAACATTTCAGATTCCTTGTGTTTATAGACTTAAGCTACTGTTACACAATACATGTACATTTTTAGCATGTCAAATAATGAGCATCATTAATGAATTGTCTACATTTGCTATCTATAAGCTTGCTCAAAGCCATCTAATAAGCATGTTTAAAAATAAGCAAATCTGTTTACACGTGTCCCCTACACTCACTTTTCCACCCGCACTGAAGGTAGCATGCTTAAAATTCGACCGATGTGCGATTTTGGAGCATGCTCAAAATTAGCATGATTATTTGTAGCACGTCCGTCCACACATCCTAAGTAGCACGCTTTAAGCATAAAAATTACCATGTGTAACAGAGTAGCTTTAAAGGCAAAGAATAAAAATGTTGCTGGCAACTGAAGCTTTTCAAGGGACTCCTTTGATGGCGCGGACTTTATAACTCCGGTCAAGCCCGCCCACTCAAGCCAAAGCGTGGTTCTCCCACAGTTTAGAGGGCGCACCTTCTTATACACTGAGCTACTATCGCTCACATAACGATTACACTATCAAAACACAATCACACGACAAAAGCACAGAACAATCGGTAATCGAATTCTGGCAGTCAACTTGTTTCCGAACAAAAGAAAATAGATTTTCGTATCGGTATAACTCAATAAAAGTTCCACGTACCAAAAACAAGACGACAATTTAATCCGGAGTAATGTGAAAATGGTTTAGTTCTCGCAAAAGTGTTACATAGTGAATGGTTATAATTGAAAAACGTCAGTCGCAGCGTGACGCCCCGCAGAGCTGGCTGGATTAGGGTCCGCTGTCAAAACACCAGAACAGGCTTGGAGGGTGGCCTGTGGCATGAAATGAAGCGGGAAGAGATGGAATGAGCAGTTAAACTACTGCTAAATATGCTCATTTGTAGCATGCTTAAAAATATGCCAAAGTTGAGCATGCTTAATAAACTGTCTTTATTTTTTATCAATAAGCAAGATGTAAGCCATCTATTAGCATGCTTAAAATAAGCAAACCCGTTTACACGTGCTAAAACACTCCACCGCTCTCTCCCTTCCACCTGCACTGCAGGTAGCATAAGTACTCGAAAATCGACCGGCGTGCGATTTTTAAGTGCTCAAAACTAGCATGTCTGTCTACACGTGCTGTTAAGTAGCACTTGCTAATAAGTAGCATGTTTTATTTTCATGCTAAAAATCGCACGCCTGTCGATTTCTCAGCATACTACCTGTAGTGCGGGAGGAAAGGGGAATGTAGGAAAGTGTTTTAGCACGTGTAAACTGGATCGCTTATTTTTAAGCACTCTACATTTTTTTTTATAATAATAATTCTCACAACATCTCATAGGTTGACCTGATTCCGTACTAAGTAGCTTAAGCACTTGAGTTACAGATATCAGACAACAGAGGAACACAAATATATACTTAAATACATATATTACACTTAGACACTGAACAAACACAAGTGTTCATCGCACGAATGTTTGTCCAGGGTGGGGATCGAGCCCACGACCTTTGGCGTAAGAGGCAGGGTTACTACCAATTGCGCCATCCGGTCAGTCGAAATATGAGCATGTGTAACAGTGGCTTTAGAGTAAAGCAAGCTGAAGTTCGTATGTATATATCGTACGTACATATAAATCTTTTCTTTTGTAATTACATACTTATAATACATAGATAACGCCCAGACCAATACAAACAGATATGTTCATGCACACAAACGTTTGTACTGTGCGGGGATCGAACCCGCAACCCTTGCACCAGAGGCAGCGTTCACTACTACTGTTCCAAACGGGTCGTCAATTATTATTACATAAATCAGAGTTAACACTAAACCGCTCCCGCAGGTCACTCAGACCAGCTCACGAGAAGGAAATTATTAGGACGCGTTCGCCCTTTGCAACGTTTAGCGGCACAAAACTAGCAGATCACGTACTTATTTTTAATCATAAACGTCTTTTGCATAAAGCTCCTCGGCGTCGGACCGTAATGGCGTTGTCAGAAGCAGAACTGTGTCGTTTTATAAAGCATTTCGTTGATTCCGTCCATTGGAACAGATTGCTGACATATTAAAATATTAAAGGCCTTTGAAGGCGAAATAGAAAATGAAAGTAGAATGTGAGGTTAGAGGAATAAATGACTTTCCGAATATGTTCAGCTATAATATTTTTTAAGCATAGGCTACTTCTGGGTAAGATAGCTTCATCGAAGGTTTTCTCTCAGCTCTAGGATTCAGTAAGAAGCCAAGAGCAAACTGATGAGTTTCATCATCATCATCATTATCGTCAGCCCATTTAAATCCCCACTGCTGGGGCACGGGCCTCCCTCAATTACATGAGGGGTAATTGCCATACTCACCTCGCTTGGCAGACGGGTTGGCGAGGGTTTAGATATAAATGCAGAGTTTTCCTTCTCTGGGTGCTGATGATCATGATGACAGATGAGTTTGCTCTTGATCAATTAAAAAAAAAACCTGCTACATAATACATTTTATTTGGAAAACCAGAAGTGGTCTTTGTACGATAGTAATTACAATGAACATCTAGGTCTTCAGTGATAGAAAGTGGCGAAATTATATTTTTTTTATTATTTATTCCCATAGTTTTTTTTACCTTGGAAGAGCCACGCTTCGGCATGAATTACCTTGAAAGAGGCACGCTTCCGCGTGAATGGACCGGCTCGACCGGAGTGTTACCACGGCCTCACAGAAAACCGGCATGAAGCAGCACTGTGTTGTGTTTTGCTGCGTGGGTACCGAAGGAGGAGGGTTTAAATGTTGCGGGTGTCCATGAGTGTCCATGGCTGGCAATCGCTTACCATCAGGTAAGTGGTTAATACGATGTTCTTAAAATCGCATTGAAAAAATATATTTAATAATATGTAAGCGGCAATGTTCGAAAAATTACTTATTATATTAGGGTCTTCCAGACCAGTAGACATGTAAAGGGTTAGGTGTCAAAATCTCGCCTCAAAGTCACCAACAGATGACTTGCGACCCACAAAGGTTACCATACAAATAGAATTAACAGTGCAATGTAACGCCCAACTTCATGGCCGGCGACCACAATTTATTTAGGACTGAACAAATCGAGGTTGGGCCAAACTGAGGGAGTAATTACTAAGGTCATGCTTAATTAAAATTTGCCAGGGCCTCGTTAATGTGGGGAACAGATTTTTTTGTTCTAGATGAACACATTTAGAAGAGTCTTTTTTATTGATGAAGGGCTTGCTCACTAAACCTTGTTTTGTTGAGGACCCGTTTGGACCGGTGGTAGTGAACGCTGCCTTTGGTCCAAGGGTTGCGGGTTCGATCCCCGCACAGTACAAATATTTGTGTGCATGAACATACTGTTTGTATTGGTCTTAGTGTTTTCTATGTATTATAAGTATGTATTTACAAAAGAAAAGTATTATATGAATATATTTGTAATCCCACTGTCGATTCTGATACCCGTAACACAGGTGCTTGAGCTACCTATCTCCGAATCAGATCAATGTATGTGATGTTGTGAAATATATATAAATTAATTTAAAGCCTATAGTAGAGAAGAAACCTACGATGGAATGTAGCGATCTTACTTAGAAGTAGCCTATTCACTCTTGCTTTAACAATATTGGGGCTATATTCACTGGGGGAAAACAGACGCATGTTTCACTCCTTGCCCAACATAATAGGAACATGGGAGAGTCATGCTCCGGCATGAATGGGCTGAAACTATTGAAGTACCAATTACCAGCCTCCCAAAAAATCGATGTGAAGCAGCGTCTGCGCTGTGTTTCACCAAATCGCTCACTCATTCATAGCCAAGGAGGGTACTCTGGAGGCCCAATCCGGGGTTCAAAGATGGCAACGAATGTGTTACTCCACTGATATTACGGGTATAAATAAGCGGCGGAAATTGTTTAACATCCTAATGATATGACCACTCGTCTGCCAACTATCACTCAAAAAAAACGCTGTGCCATTTTAATAGTTCCCAACTTTTTTTCAGCATGTAGTTCCCGGTTGCATCAAATGCTGATGCTTTGAAGCCTAGGGTATACTTAGACCATAATTCAGTACTTGAGGAGTCTGGTTATTTCAATGAAGCGTCTGGCGTTTCACCATCGCGTCCCTTTAAAGAGAACCAGACCAACTGTTCCTATTTCTGTCGCACCATCAAGAAATGGAACTCGTTGTCGGGGCATGTATTTCCCCCTTCCTATAATATGGATTCTTTCAAACGAAGCGTAAAGAAGCATCTCGCAGGCCAGTACGGCGGTGCCAACGGAGGTGATGCCTTGACATCGCTTCCGTTGTAATTGCATCTTGGGCTCTTCTCTTGCTTACCATTAGGCCGAGGAGAGCCAAAATACTGAGCCACTTTAAAATAAAAAAATAAGTCATGGAAACTATCCAAACAGTGTAGGTTTCTTCACCATGTTATCCTTTAAAAAAAAAGTAAAGTATCAGCCTATAAACTGTCCCACTGCAGGGCAAAGGCCTTCATCATAGAAATCAAGTCATCGCTACCATGATGGGATTAGGCTTAATCACCACGCTTGCCAAATGCGGATTGGTGATCACAAACCCGAGCTATGTTCGAAAAATTCGTAACATACTTTTCGCTCGACCCGGGAATCGAACCCAGGACCCCGAGATCACGGCCCGGTACTTAAAACACTAGACCAACAGGACGTTTTCCTTTACCGCCTAGCTAATGTTAGAAATACGCATAATATGACATTTAAGTAGTCATAACACAGTTTTTAATTAATACAGCTAGGGCTGAGTTTCGAAATTCGAGAGATGTATCTACCAACATAACAACGGGCAGTATAAACGAAAAATCTTGTCTTACCATTGGAGCAATAAACAGTGGTGGCGGAAGCTCCGGCCTGAAGCTAGAACGCTTTATTATTTCCTGAGAACACTTTAACGAGCAATTATTATTGTCTCGCCATTCCTTAATCGATAGCCGATGAGCGATCGCGGAAGCAACAACTTGTCTTGTAAATAGTAATTTAGCATTACGAGATGTTAAGCCTAATTTGACATGTTGACTTACCCCGTATCCGCATGAAACCACTCACTTCCAAAATTCAAACATTAAGGAATGGAGCTCTCTATCGAGATTTGTTTTTCCAAACCACTACGATCTGAATATTGAAGGCAAAAGTAAACAGGCATCTTTACTTTTGTCTTTAAGATTCGGATTTGTTACTAAAATGGCTGGAGCAGTTTGGATATAATAACTTGGAGGAAATCATCCAAAACATGAGGTAATGACCTCATCTATTTAAGTAGATAATTTTAAAACAATATAAAATATTCATACATTATAGACACTGAATAAACAGCTCTACGAGATATACAAACATACACACACACACACACACCACTTACACAAAAACCCACCGCACACATACATACGTATACATAACCATACGCATACACACCCATGCGCACACATACAGAAGACCGGCGTGAAGCAAAAAAAAAAAAAAAACACGCGCGCGTGCGAAAGCAACCAATTGTCTAATTGAATTTAATTTAGTTTTTGGTAAGGATTAATAAACACGTGTATTGTGTGCGTACCATTTTCCTTAAAAAGCCTAAATCTCACAATACAGGGCGACCTTATGTGAGAACAGCCCTATATTTTTTTATGTAATAGTGTTTTTCCTGATTATTTTTTTTTATCTTCTAGCCAAACGCGTAACCAATGCCAATAGCGTACATAAAAACACGTGTAGGATTAAAGGAAGTGGTACAGCGTCAATCAAATTTGTTACATCTAAAAACCAATCGGCATCGAGATACTTTTCAAGGCAAAGTTGACAGCAATAGGGCGTCACAGGTCATAATGAAATGGACCAATCAAGTCAAAGCAACAAGGAGTCCACACTATGAATACACAAGATAAGCGTCATCATAGGAGGAAAGGCAAAGGATTGATAAGTAGATCATAAACGCTCATGTAAAAACAACACGGTCAACCACACACCAAGAGTGTGACCACATGAAAAAGAAGAAAAGCTAAAACTTTTAACCCCAGGTATCACTGAATAGACTAGGAGCCCAATTCTCGTGTTCGTGATATTTTGAAAACATTTTTTATGAACTATAGAATAACGCTTGACCATAATCTCACCTGATGGAAAGTGAAGATAAGGTCTAGGATGTAACGCGTTCGCCTATAAGATGACTGTTCTCTCTTGCCTTAAAGATACATGATATCACCTGAAAACCATACATAAAACTTTTTTTGAGTGTTATATGTCGCATGATAATAAATGTCACCAGCACGAGAATTGGGCTTCAGGTTCAGAAGGATATTGGTCACCTACAAAAGACGGATTGATGACAAGTGGTTGAGATTAGAATGGAAAAACCGATTCTCATGTTGGAGGCCAAGATCTACTTCAATTCACTGAGCCAACGTAGTAAGTTAGCAAACTTTTTACCCTTATAAACTTACACAATTGAGTCACCGAAACGTTTCCAACAAACGTCACAATGATTACAATTACGGCAAGTTTAAAACTTTATAATTGGTGGCAATTTTATAAGGGCCAAGTTATCCGCCTTTGTTCCCTTGCAGGAGGCAAAGAAAGCGCCAGCATTAATACAGAATGGAACTCCATTGCCTTAAGTGGGTGAGAACAGGCTGCATATTGTCATAGTTAAATAGAAAGCAGTGGGGCATCTCTGCGTGTAAATAACTTTTTTTTAATTTATCCTATAATAAAGAAAGAAAGAAAGAAAATGTTTATTATTATCGACTTCACAATACAGGACATAAAGCAGTTGTAAACAGAACACAATTTGGCACAAACAGAAAACAATTAAAAATACATTTTAATAAAAACAAAAGGGAAAACAAAAATATATTCAATCATGTACAGAGAGTGCCTAATGAATATTATAGTGTGTTATGACCTCTAGTATGAATGACCCTCACTCAGTTTATGTCACCGCATAGACAAAGCCCATAACGCTGGTTATCAGTGAGACCAGCTGAGTGAGTGCAACGGACGCTTGTCTACTGTATTGTGTGTACCTAACTTGTATGTTTGTAATGTGAGTATATAATACTTACATTTGTGTATATTTTCCTACTGCTGGGCAAAGGCCTGCCCCGAGTTCCCCCTTTGCCCAACTTAATATTATTATAAAATGTTTTCCAATTAAACAAATATATACGCAGTTATGTCCATAGTATTGATTATTTATGAATGTCAAAACCGCTGTTTCAGAATTTCGACGGTTACCTTGCCGGTTACAATTTATATATGTTCTCTTGATTAATATTAAACGACATGTAATAAATATTAAGTTAAGACTTTAAAATTCTGTCGAGGAAATGTGAACGTACCGTAAAAATCCCCAAAACTGTCGCTTTGGAGCCCATGTTACGCTTAGACCATGATTCAGGATTTGAGGGATCTGGTAATTACAACGAAGCGACTTCCGTCTGACCTTCGCAACCCTTTAACAGGGAAAGTAGGCCAACTGGATCATAGTTACACTTTTCAGCAACTATCCGAAACGTGTAGGTTTCCTCACGATGTTTTCCCCCACTGCAGAGCTTATGGAAGAAAATATGAAAAAAATACGCATTTAGATTTTGTAAATCCTGCGGTGCATGCTCGGATTCAAACCACGATACCCCGTATGAATGCGCATTCTCAAACCTTGATATCGTCGGACAATCTGGCACCCTTCATTCCATCCTCCCCTAATACACCTAAGGTATTGAATCCAACATATTGTAACGTGACCTCACCGTCTGATATTCACTGTAGCATTGTGCCTATGGCTGCTAAGCGAGTTGCTCGCTTAAAGAGATTTATTATTCAATGCGTTAGCCCACTTTGTGCTCTTAGCTGCATAAATAGCCGGCACGTGCTTTGATCTTTGACAGATGAAAGATTTTTTTTCGCATAAAACACTGCTACCTAACAAATATGAAGAATAGAAAAAAAAATTGACTTTTTATTGCACTACATACGTATTATACAAATATTCCGACTCTAATCCAAAAACGGCCATTACGCTGGGTGCGATTTACCAGACAACCTTACAACTTAAAATAATGTACTATTCGATTATTATGTAAAACTCAGCTTCTTATACATACTATATGTTTCTTAAATACTCTATTTTGGTTATATATGCTCATTTTAAGAGATCTGAAATCGTCAGTAGACCGTGCATCAGGCATATTAAACTACCTTTCCCGACATGGATACTATAATTATAAATAAACAAGCTTTTGTAATTGTAGTACAACATCATTCGTTCAAAGTACCTTAAAAAGGCTTGAATTTTAGACTAATTGGACATATAAAGTGATTCACGCTGCAAATTCATATGCACTGCTTGTACTTAATAATTGCTTAGTCCCATAGCCACAACTGAGTTTATTTTAAGAATGGCTCACTATACTTATTAACAGTGGGAGAGCCACGCTTCGGCATGAATGGGCCGGCTTAGCCAGAGTAATAACACGTCCTCACAGAAAACCGGCGTGAAGCAGTGCATGCACTGTGTTTCGCTGCAGTGAGTGTACCGGAGGCCTAATCCAGGGGAAGGGGGGTTAAAAGGTAAGCAGCGCACTTGTGACACCACTATCATAATATCACCACTATCGTAATCATTTATTATGTACTCGTATATACAGAAATAATGTAGGTATATACCTACTAAATTTATAACTCATACAAGTGTTACATTTGGTTTGTACCTTCCTACATGAATGTTTTTTTAGAGGCCATTGATTAGGATAGACGAAAAAAAACGTTTATTATTTATTCAGAATTCGTATCCATCTAAATATTTCTCCAATATTTAATGACGAAAGCTCACTTACAAAGTGTAGCGTCTCCTAACTATAAATAAACGTTAAGTATCATTAAACAAGTTATTTACCCACTTAAAAATAAACATAGCCGGCGTGTAGTGAACTCTGCCAAGCCGTTCCCAACTCCGGTACACTTCGGATCAATTTCTGAAGTTTCCCTTCGATCTTCGTGCTTAAGCCGCGTGCTCACGGGCGGCCTCGAGGCGGCTGCCTTTGTACGGCGATTTTAGCAGAATGTTAACTACACAAAGGTCATCATTATCTTAGCGTTGTGTCCCGGTTGCGTCCCAAGCTGTCGCTTCGAAACCAGGGGATCACTTTCCTGCTTCAACTCCTCCACTTCTTGGGCATAGTAATTACATAAAGGTGGTATTTTTAACTAAAGCAATAAATGATATTTGATTTTAAGAAACGTGAAACCGTAGGCATTTATGTTCTAGGTAAGGATATTTTAAAGTAAAAAATTACATTAACACTTCTAAAGAAACCGATAATCTCTCCTAACACACAGAAAATCGGCCTGAAGCAGCGACTATGCTATGTTTCGCTACGTTAGTTATGGTGCCGGAGGCCTCGTGACTCCATTGGTGTTTGAGTGTCAATGGGCAGTAGCAATCGCTTACCATCAGGTGATCCGTCTGCTTATAAAATACTAGCCTCAAATAGGGTATTATGAATACTAGATAATGAATACTTAGACCTGGACAATGAGTCAAGTTCGTATCCAAACTACCCTTATTAGAATTCTAAGATTGTATAGATTAGTTTATAAAAGAGTTTAAAAGGGTAGAGGAACAGAGGACGGCTGAAAAAGAGATGGATGGATTGTGTGAAGAATGACATGATGGAAAGAGGTGTGGATGATTCGATGACGAATGTCAGGTACGTATGGAAAAGGAAAACATATTGCGCCGACCCCAGGTAACCTGGGAAAAGGGCAGGAGGATGATGAATCCTAAGATTGCATGCTGATGATGATAGTAAAAAAAACTGTTGACTGTCAACGTTACCATGAAATATCTTTAAAACCATATGTTCGAACCCAATTAACACACTTAATACCACATCTCATTGACCTGATTCCGTACTAAACATTATATTACGGATATTATACAACAGGGGAATAACAAATAGACTGCCCTTCACTTGTTCCTTCACTACATGTACTTCTTGCCTCACTCCACTAAGGGCAGCCTCACCTTGTACCCGCTAGTGTACCCTCAGGCTTACTAGCGGCTTGCACGGATCTGAACCATCCACTTTATTAGCAAACTTCGAGATGAGAGCAGTCTTTCAGTAATTAGGGCAAATTATATTTGGACGACTGCGTCCAACCTTGTCTGGACACGGTTACCAACTGATGTTAAATGTTTATGGATTTTTTCTTGGTGATAGATACGGCCAAAAAGTAATGTAATAATAGTATAGAATGCTCGCTGCCTACATCGTGAAATAAAGCCACTCACACTTTCATACCTATATGTGCGCGTATAGTGATCTCGGCGTGGTTAGACGTGAGAGATAAGCTACTGTTAGAAAGAAAGAAAGAACGAAAAAAAATTAGTGACACAAATAAAATTACTAAACATTATTACATCTAAAAAAATATTAAGGTTAGGTACAGAAAAAGAGATAAAGGCAATAAAAAAAAAATGTGTCACCAAAAAGGTTTGCACTCATTACATGCCGAAAGGGCGCTTTGACGCTGGTCTTCCGTGCAAGCCTCGTGGTGTTACATATGCTCATCTGAAGTATGCTTAAAAAGCATTCCAAATATGAGCACTTGTGACTCCAGTGGTGTCGCGGGTGTCCATGGGCGGCGGCGATCGCTTACCATCAGGTGATCCGCCAGCTCGTCTGCCACCTATCACGGAAAAAAAATATGACCATGCCTAATGAACTGTTCACATTTTATATCAATAAACATGCTATAATCATCTATTAGCATGCTTAAAAATAAGCAAACCTGTTTTCACGTGCTGAATCACTCCGCCACACTCCCTCTTCCCTCCACACTACAGGCAACATAGGTACCTAAAATCAACCGGCGTACGATTTTGGAGCATGCTCAATATTAGCATGCTTATTAGTAGCACGTCTGTCCACACCTGCCACTAAATATCACTTGCTAAAAAGTAGCATGCTTTAAGCATGAAAATAAGCACTTGTATTAGTACCTATAGACTAAACTGATATTGTGAGAGAGAAATGCGATACGATACATTGCCTAGTGCGTAGGTCAACAACCGCGTTAGCCGCGTGGTCCCCGGCAGAGTAGAATAGGCCACCCTCACTCTTACCGAGGTGTCGTAAAAGGCGACTAAGGTAATGCTGCTGGCATGATCATCAGCACCGAGAGAAGGAAAACTCTGCATTTATATCAAAACCCTCTCCAACCCGTCTGCCAAGCGTGGTGATTATGGCAATTACCCCTCATGTGATTGAGGGAGGCCCGTGCCACAGCAGTGGGGACTTAAATGGGCTGATGATGATGATGAGGTCAACAACGACCTACGCTGCTACGATATTGTTAATGTCAGCTTAAGCCGAATTACTATGTTTATATATATGTTGTGGCAGTGTATAAGAAGCCCTAAAAGATTAATCAACGATTTTAAAAATATTAAAATAAAGTAATTTAAAGCAGGTTGGGAGAGGACTCTGATAGTTGGTCTGTAATATCCTTATTTTTTAAAATTTGTTAGTATTACCTATGAAAACCTTGTTATTTTTGTCTTGTTATGACATAAAGCTACCTAAACTATTACATACCACACTGAATTAGAACTTAAATCAACATATGAGGGCACCAATTCGATTAAACTATCGATTCGAAACTATCGATAGAACTGACAGCACTACTGACAGGATGCTGTAAAAACCCTCATCCATCCGGGGCCAGCGTAAAAGGCGAAAGATTTGAGCCTATGAAATTGTCAAGTAATCAAGTTAGTTCCAGTTCGGATACGCTAATGTCGAATTGTGACTTTGAGCGCGGTCAAAGGGCGCGGGAAAATCCAATTTGCCTGTTTCGACTTTCATAGGGTTAAATGCTTGTGACAATTAAACGATGCGTAAGTGGTTCCCGTAGTGAAGGGACGGAAGCGAACGGTTGTGTTGTGTGATTTGTGGGTTCCGTATTTATTTTTGAATGACTGGTGCACTAGTTAGTTAGTGTGTCGCACTTTCAAGCAACGGCTGCGCAAAAGCTCCGGGTTGGACCAACAATTTGTATCTTTTCGTTAAGAATTTTTACTGTCAGCCCGGAGTCTGGAACATGACGGTCTTGTACCCTCGTGCTTCGGAAAACACGTTTAGCCGTCAGGTAGCCTGCTGTTTTACGCCGGTTTTCTGTGAGGCCGTTGTATCACTCTGGTTGAATCGGCTCATTCATGACGAAGCGTGGCTCCCCCGCAGACATTCTCACGAATTAGGCAGTCAGGACCCTCACATACTCGCAAAACACAGCGCAGGCGGCGATTCACGCTATTTTTTATGTGAAGAGGTATCTCCTCCGGTATCGTGGTATCACTAGTTAATTGCAATATCAAGATGTCTTGCTATTGCCCACTATACTGTGAATCTACGACCCTTTTTCGATCTCCAATATCGCCGGGGCGGTTAAAGGACAACTATTTGAGCGAATGGCTCCCGGATTTCCGCCATCTTAATTATGTGGAGTTGTTGGCGTGAATATTGGCGCCAATGTTCGATAGATTAGGTCGTTGCGTAATTTGATGGTTTCGATATTGCGAATTACGTCTACTGACTAAGTCATAGCTATGTGTTTGAAGTATAAACTTATGTGTGACGTAACTAACTAAAATATAAATATAAGGCACTGTAATGTAAGGTGGACTCCTTTTTCCGCACCTAGACTCTCTTTCGGACCTTTGTCTGTGATTGATATAAGGCTTTTGGAGAAGTTTCACATTTTCGGTTCTGATTTTAACGAAATTCTGTAGATGAACTCATTACTTATACTTTTAACTTTAGCGTGTCATAATGATAGTGCCTGCCACCCATGGATGAGATGAGATACCATGGCGTTCGTTCTTGGCGTCCGTTGTAATTGCAACGTAGGCTCTGATTTTGCTCACCACAAACAAAATCCAAAAATCGTCGTATATCAGAGGAGAACCACGATGCGGCATGAATGGGCTCGGACCAATCACAAAAACCGTGAGGATACCAGAAGACCAATTTGCAGCGAAGGAAAAAGGTTAACAGTACACTTGTGACTCCACTGAAGGCTCCATAAGCGACGGCAATCATTTACCATCAAATGATCTGTCTGCTCATCTTGCTGTCACCTATCACATAAAAACCATGAAGCTAAGGTGATCTATTATACTCATCATCATCTTCATCATTTTAGCCAATAGACGCCCACTGCTGGACATAGGCCTCCCCCAATGTTCTCCACACAGATTGGACCTGTGCCGCCCACAGCCAATGGATTCCCGCGATCTTCACTAGATCGTCGGTCCACCTTGTCGTCTTTTTATGTTAATTTTCAGACACACTTGTTAAGATACTCTACTGAGGTCATCGAGCACTGTGCCCAAGTCTCCCAAGGTCTCTTATACTATGTGACTTTAAATAAGTAAGCCGGTTCTAAATTTTTATTTCATAGACAAAATATTATCGAAACCTACCTCCCTATAATATAAGTACTGGTAGATACAGAACCGCGCTTAGCATACTGATGTTATGAGCACAAAATATACAGCGTACCGGGTACATCGAAAAACAAAACAATACCTAATCAGCCAAAAGCTTTGCACTCTCTTATTACATGCAAGGAGAGTGTGCCAATATCTATTCAGTATGGTCAGCAAAAAAGTGTCAATATAAATATATAGATTCTTATAACATACATTGACTTGACTGCGTACCAAGTAGGTAACACCTGTGTTACCGCTATGACAACAAAGGAATTACAAAATATAGCACTGGTTCATTATTTGACGACCAGACATATCACAAACGGTCTACAGTACAAATATCGACCAGACCACAAAATAAGTATTGTGTTAAGGGCTAAAGCATTTGTGTTATGTATAGGTATCGATATCAACTAAGGGAACAAATATACTACTACTATAGATATATGTCTTGTATACACTGTAATTTTTTAATCGTTTACATATCGAAAACCTCACAATAGGTATCATGAACAAAATCCATTTATTCAACAAAACACGCGAAGTATAAAAATTTTAATATAAAATTATTGCCGGATGGATATTATTTATTGTATGGATTAGCTATTGTTTTTTTACTTATTTTGTTGATCTATGATGTTAAATGGATTTTATTCACGATACATATTATGAGGCTTTCGAGATGTAAACGATAAAAAATGAGAGTGTATTATAACATCCAAAAATTAAGAAAAAACAAGTACTCAGCACACGAAGTATTACCATCGTCAATACGCCATCAATTCCGTAAAGAAGGGTTTTTAATAATTTGAAACTATCGATCTTGTTGGGATCGGGGTTAAAGATTCATATGAGTTGACGTGGACAAACTCGCTCAAAAAGCTGCAGCATTCTCAATCTATAACGTACCAAGGCACCCAATGTTGCTGTCTTTGGAGTCAAATGCCGATCGAACCGCTCCGCAGAAACTACTTGAGATTTTGTGGCTTTTTACGACATCAACTTTCTGTGGTAGCTATGAATTTTCAAATAACAAAAATATCAATATAAAAAAAAATACAAGAAAACTAGACTTTTGCGCTAACCGTACCTTGTTCACCACATAACACCAATTTAGACGATGCACCTCCAACATTTCAGCACTGAAACAAACCACTTTACAAACATGTTTCGCGAAAACTCTGCAAGAATATTAGTCGAGTGTACCTCCCGAGATAAATGAATACACCAGGCTCTTTTCTTGGAAAATATACAGACCGAGGGTCCTGGGAAAATTTGAGGTCTATTTATTTTACGAGTGCACGTTTTGATCATCAAAATCAGTCTGGTTTTTGTTATTTTTAGGGTTCTGGATCTCAAAATGAACCCTGAAATTCGATACCAATGTTTGTCTGTACAAACATCGGAAGTTTTTTTTGTAGATGTCAGAAATTAAGATGTAACACTTGAAGGTAAGCAAATGCCGCCACCCGTGCACGGCATGTATAACTGCCAGTTTTCTGTGAAGCCGGCTTGACCAGAGTGATTGGTATCATTTGGTCAAGCCGGCCCATTGATTCTGTAGCGTGGCTTTCTGACGGTCAAAAACTTGTAAAAATGTTGTCTGTCTGTCAGCCCAACTGTAAGATGGATTCGGCGGGTAGGGCTAAAACAAGCCGCATGGGCTGATGCAATTCAAAGGTTTTAAATTAGTGTCTAGTGGTTTTTAGTGTTCAAATTTGGTGTTTATTTATGCAGTAAAGTGCCGCAAAGTAATCCCAATAATAAGAATTGTTGGATTGTATCGTTTTTAACATTGCAATTGTGTGTCAAGTGAGTTGTCTCGTGACAACTTGCTTGGACCAAATAGAGTATTAAACCTGCGATTGCTTTTAGAGTGATATCCGCTGTATCCGAAGGTCGATAAAACGTAAAACACCGGCGTTTTATTGAGTGACTGTGACTTTGACTGTCTTCGACTGGTGACTACCTACTTATTCTCAGTAAGTTACTTGACATTGGCGAATTATCTTCGGGTAGAGCCATAATAAAAAATAAAAACTGTAAATTGCTGCTACCGAAAAATGAGACACTATATAGCAGGAAAAAACCGCATTCAAAACCCACGAACTAAAAAGTATCCAATTTCTTTTCTTTAAACTAGAGGCGGACAATCAAGTGAGTCAGCGGATAAAAAGCGGTGTTACTGAAGTTGGCGCCTAATCCCTGTTGAATAATTTGAATGTATTACAAGATTAGTATCTAGATAGCGTTGGGGGCTGACATCGGTAACATCTTTACTCGAGTGTTACAAAATGTATCTAAAGTGCATGAAGAGTTAAAAATATTATTGTACACATTTTAGTTCGTGGTTTTTGAAGGCGTTTTTAGGGTTCCGTACCTCAAAAGGAAAAAACGGAACCCTTATAGGATCACTTTGTTGTCCTTCCGTCCGTCCGTCTGTCAAGACCCTTTTTCTCAAGAACGCGTGGAAGTATGAAGTTGAAATTTATATCAATTACTCAGGTCTGCTGTCCCTTGAAGCTGTGAAAAAATCAAACTTCTAAGCCAACGCAATCAAAAGATACAGCTGTTTATGCCGCAAATTTTCGACACTTGCAAGGGAATCAAAACCTACAGGGTGCTTCCCGTGAACTCAGAATCTTGAAATTTGGTACGAAGCAAGGTCTTATAGCATAGATAAAGGAAAAATTACGAAAACCATAAATTTTTAGTTACATCACATAATATATATTTTTTTAATAATTTTAAACTTACTACCCATTTCCTCATAAACGCGTAGAGGTATTAAATTGAAATTCATACCAAATACTCAGGTCTATAGTACCTTTAAGCTGTAACAAAATCAAACTTCTATGTCAACGCAATCAAAAGAAACAGCAATTTAAGCTGCATATTTTGAAACTCGCAAGTAATCGCAAGGGAATCAAAACCTAAAGGGTACTTCCAATCGACCTAGAATCTTGAAATTTGGCATGAAGCAACGTTTTATAGTACACATAAAGGAAAAATTCCGAAAACCTTAAATTTTTAGTTACATTACAAAATATATATTTTTTAATAAATATAAACTTATTACTTTTTTCCTCATGAATGCGTAGAGCTACCAAGTTGAAATTCATATCAAATACTTAGATCTAATTGCCTTTAACCCGTGAAAAAAAAATTCTAAGTCAACGCAAAATCGCAAAACGCTAAAGTACAACCATTGATACCGCATATTTTGAAACTCGCAACTACACGCAAGGGAATTAAAACCTAAAGACCACTTCCCGTTGACATAGAATCTCGAAACTTGGTAAGAAGCAATAGCTTACAGCACAGGTAACAGAAAAATTCCGAAAAGCTTAAAATTTTAAGTAGTTACCACCAAAAAAATTGTGATTGTAAACATAATTGTAGTTACAGCAATGACCGCGAGTTATTATACTATGTATGGGGAGGGCAACATTTTTCAAACGGCAAAGACGACCTCACTCATCGTCATTCAATCCCGATGTTTTGGTGAATGTAGCTGTATAATCTAAATGCGTCCTAACTGAAACAGTAGCACTACACGAAGTTGTACAACTATTGATAACGTTTTTTCGAACTTCAATGTTCAATGTGGTACTATTCATATCTTTTTCAGTCACCATTTACAGGTCTGGTTCAAATTTAATACTTAATTAATATTTTTGAACCAGATTTCTAAATAGTGACTAAAAAACTTAGTAAATAAATAACTTTAATAAAAGAACTTTCGCAAGTCTGCTGCAAGGCTATTATAAGTGTTTCAGTTATATTATAGATAAATGATATGTGTTAATATAAAATAAAGGATTACTTAAACGATAAAGAGATCTTTGTCTTAAATTTATGCTCCTCCATCTTTCCCCATTGTAAAGTTATGAATTTCATTTTGCAATAAAAATACCATAGTTATGACTCGATTGTCGTAATGAACGAACTTTGTTAACCTTGCAGGTTTGTACGGACTACGGAACCCTCGGTGCAGCGAGTCCGACTCGCACTTGGCCGGTTTTTTTTTATGCACAACACCAGTAGGCCGCCAAACTTTTAACCCAATTTCTTTCCGACTAGGTTTGCTTTTTCAATATTCCCATCAAAACAATAAAAAATGTCTATCCTTTTCAATGAGTCACACCGGTTCTTCCTCAGAAGTATTAATAGAAATGTAAAAGGTTATTCTCAAAGTGTCCGAGGCACCTTCGCAAAATTCATTAGGCGACGTTCGTTGCCCGCACTCGCATAGCCCTGCATAATATATATCGGAGAAGAAAGGCTGCCTTTTTATCTATTAAACGCATTTGCCGTTACAAATCTTTGCTCAGTTTGTGGTGGGAACGTGCTGCTGATGCATTAGAGATGTAAATCATAATATATTCTATGGTGGACAAACTCATCGAGCCACGTTAACAGGATTTATTATGATGCTCAAGTGCGTGCGCAAACACTCTTACCGTGTATGGGCCGGCTCGACCAGAGTGATACCACGGTCTCACAGAACACCGGCGTGAAGCAGCACTGTGCTGTGTTTCGCTGCGTGACTGAGGGTACCGCAGGCCCAAACCGGGAAAAGGGTGTTTAAGGTTGGTAGCGCATTTGTGACTCTTCTGGTGACGCGGGTGTCTATGGGCGGCGGCAATTGATTACTATCAAGTGATCCGTCTGCTCGTCTGCCAACTATTACATAAAAAACTCCTCTATTACCTTACACCGTGTGGTCCCCGGCAGAGTAGAATAGGCCACCCTCACTCTTACCGAGGTGTCGTAAATGGCGACTAAGGTAAAGCTGCTGACATGATCATCAGCACCCAGGGAAGGAAAACTCTGTATTTATATCAAAACCCTCGCCAACCCGTCTGCCAAGCGTGGTGAGTATGGCAATTACCCCTCATGTGTTTGAGGGAGGCTCGTGCCCCAGCAGTGGGGAACTTAAATGGGCCGATGATGGTGATGATGATGACCTTACCCTCACATTCCGATGGGAGACCATATTTTATAACGCCCCGTTTCTTAAACCACTAGACCAACGGGCGTGATTAAGATTAGTTCAAATATCATCCCTACTTAACAAAAGAGTCTTTGAAACATTAAAACTTCACTCAGAAGTGATTCCAAAATGGTCCGAAACCATTTCTCATCGAAATCACTTGTGGATCCAGATACCTCCTTTCCCATTTTTTATTGGCTTATAACAAACCAATAGTTCTACAATGGGATATACTCGTATTTCACTGAATAACGTTCACACTATTCTTCGGACATAGAGACCAGGGAATAAGGACGCATCAGTTTTTATTCCCTTAGTTTTCCACAGTCTGAGATTTTAATTTGAAAGAAAGAAAATTTATTGACCATCGCAACACAGAAAAAGTAAATACAGTAGGTATAATAAGACACGACACAGACACAAAGAGAAGAGGCGATACAAGAAGAGATGGTGTGGTTGTGTATGGTTGAACGGATCTCCTCCTATGCCTGGTGGGATCGGCACGACTCTCTCGGCTGTCCCAATCCCTCTCCCCGACGCCGGGGGGAGAAGCGCCGTGCCCACCATGTAGGCGGGCTTCCCTGTCCGGGGAGTGTCGTGGTGCCAGACTCCTAGCTGTGATCCCATAACACTCAACCACTCATGGACAGATGAGGGCAAGTCCCAGGAGTTTTAGTCGCTATGCCTCTGGCCGGCTTCTCGTTAGGAGAAGGACTCTACGCGCCGCACGTCGAAATATTATCAAAAAGGAATGAATTTTATTATGTATCATCGTCGTCATCGTCAGCCCATTTAAGTTCCCACTGCTGGGGCACGGGCCTCCCTCAATCACATGAGGGGTAATTGCCATACTCACCACGCTTGGCAGACGGGTTGGCGAGGGTTTGATATAAATGCAGAGTTTTCCTTCTCTGGGTGCTGATGATCATGCCAGCAGCTTTACCTTAGTCGCCTTTTACGACACCTCGGTAAGAGTGAGGGTGGCCTATTCTACTCTGCCGGGGACCACACGGCGAATTATTTATTTATTATGTATGTATGTATGTATGTTAGACTGCGATTGACGATATTATGATTTATTATATGGGCCATAAAATATTTTTAATGTACTTGTTGCTTGTTGTCTGAAATAAGTAAATTATTATCATTGTAATCCTCCAACCGATTATGGCTACAGCGGCCAATCTCAACGATCAGCCACGTACGCAGGATATATTATAGTGCTCAAGTGTGTGCACAAACACAAGTGCACACTCTATTCCCTTACCCTCATATTCCGATGGGACACTACTGTGACACGACCAGAGAGGGATTTGGCGCAGGACCAACGGCTTAACGTGCTTTCCGAGGCACGGGGGTACAAGACCGCCAACTTCCAGACTCCGGGCTGCCACTAAGAATTTATTACCGAAAACTTAGGTACAAATTTTTGGCCCGACCCGGGGATCGAACCCGGGACCTCTTGCACAGCCGTCGCTATAAAGTGCGACCCACTAAACACTGCGCCACCGAGGCACTCATCATTAATATATAAACAACGAGCTATATTACGATGTTGCTACCGACGGAAATCATAACCAAATTACATTGTCATTGTAATAGGATTCCGATCAATCATAATTATGAGGTCATTCATATGCATTGCCAATCTTCGCATTTCATGATTGATACCGTGTACAAGACATTTCTTTGGAAGATATAATCGAGAACGGAACATATAACCATACAAACTGTGGGAGAGCTACGCTTCAGCATGAATGAGCCGGTTTGGTCGGAGTGAAACTATGGCCTTACAGAAAACCAGCATCTGTGATGTTTCGCTGCGTGAGGGTATCGTAGGTCCAATCAGGGGAAAGGGGGATTTAAAAGTTGGCAGTGCATTTGTTACTCCACTGGAGTTGCGGGTTTCCATGGACGGCGGCAATCGTTTAGCATCAGGTGATCTGTCTGCTCGTCTGCCACAACGTATACCTACAATCACATAAAAACACTTATATTAACGACCCATTTGGAACAATGGTACTGAACGCTGCCTTTGGTCCAAGGGTTGCGAGTTCGATCCCCGCACAGTACAAACATTTGTGTGCATAAACATGTCTGTTTTGTATTGGTCTGGCTGTTTTCAATGTATTATAGGTTTTTATTTACAAAAAAAATAATGTTGTTTCACTGTTGATTCTGATATACGTAACACAGGTGCTTGAGCTACTTATCTCGGCGTCAGATCAATGTATGTGATGTTGTGAACTATTTATTATTTATTTTTATTTTTTATTATTATACGTGTTACTACTGGTCATGTTAAGGAATACTTGAAAGTTTAACCCACATTCTAAGATAGAAGTATGTAAAACTAGGGCAACAAAAATGCATAAAATATCTCCAACCCTTTGTGCGCTTGCACGATAGATCTTTGTTACCAATACGGCATCTTTTCCTAGCCTATTTCAGATCTATAGTGCTCGCAAAAGGAGCAAGGCTAAAATAGTGATGTCGATCGATAGTTTCACTATACGACTATGTTATTCATATAAGGGGGCTAAATGTAGTACAATGCAACGTGAAAGTTTAAAATCACCGGTATAATTTTGATAGATTTCATCCAGAAACGACAAACCTATTAATAGGACTATCTATAGAATTATATACTGTTTTTTTATGTGATAGGTGGCAAACGAGCAGACTGTTTATAAATTATGGTACGGTCAGCATCAAAAGTACCTTTACACTTTAGTACCATTCGAAGTAACTTATTTTACGTACCCCTTAGAAACTGACTATAATAGGCAGAACAGTTACTTTGACATGGTACTATAGTGTTAAGCTACTTTTGATGCTGACCGTACAATGATATTAAATTATTAGCAGTATCGATACTTCCGTTGCTCGTATCTCCTAAATTACTGACGTCGATTTAGAATAAATATTTCCTTACTTTATAAAATCACTCGTCTAATTTGTAAACAGTATAACTATAATTACTAATCTATTGATAGTTTGAAAGGATCGATACTTGTTATCTGAGGAAGATTCCTGCCCTGTTCTCAGGTTATCAAGGGTCAGCCCAGCATGTCTTCTTTTTCCATACGTCACTGCAATTCGTCATCGAATAATCTACCCTTGTTTTCATCATATCATTCTTCACACAATCCATTCATCTTCATCATCGACGACCCGTTTGGAACAGTGATAGTGAACGCTGCCTTTGGTCCAAGGGTTGCGGGTTCGATCCCCGCACAGTACATACATTCGTGTGCATGAACATGTCTGTTTGTTTTGGTCTGGGTGTTTCTATGTATTATAAGTATGTATTTACAAAAAAAAAATATTATACGTATATATTTGTAATCCCACTGTTGATTCTGATATCCGTAACACAGGTGCTTGAGCTACCTATCTCGGAGGCAGATCAGTGTATGTGATGTTGTGAAATATTTATTTATTTATCTCTTTTTCATCCGTCCTTTCTTCCTCCACCCATGTACATTTATACTTTACACTCTTTTGGTTACATGTTCATCTCCTCTTCTCATTACATGGCAATACCCAGGAAAATTACCAATACTGTCGATAGCTTTTTGTTTTCTAGCAACGGTTCTATTGGTAGTATTGCCTGGTTCTAAGCTATCGATACTGATAATATGTCGCCAACTATCGATATACTATCGAATGGCAGCACTAGGCCAAAGCCGGGTCGTATGGCAGCGAGAATTCTCTGTGACATTTGCTGCTCCGTTTTCTTATTACTGGCTCTGTAGGCGTTCGCTTAAGTATGTAGCCTTTCTAGACAGCAACTAGCTTTGGTATTCGATTCGATACACGAGATTGTATGGACATTTAAAATTAATCTAAAAGAAGGTAGCTTTTTCTAAAGTCCTATAGTTAAAAATGTGAAGTTTTTTCCTTAATGGATGATCGTTCTTTTCAATACTTCCAATTTAAGATTCCAGGTTTTTCAAATCTATGTGCGTATTTGTACTAGTAAGTAAGTAAGTAAACATTTATTGACCACATAAAAGATTTACATACACAGGACACAAAACATAAGCATATGGAGATTGCACAGTAATACATATATTAAACAAAGACAAAAAAAAAAGAATAATAATAAGTTAATATATAAACCAGTGACCAAGGAAGAAGAAAAGGAACGAAGTGAAGTGGTCAACAAGGTCCAAGCTCAGCATGTCATCATCATCAGCCCATTTAAGTCCCCACTGCTGGGGCACGGGCCTCCCTCAATCACATGAGGGGTAATTGCCATACTCACCACGCTTGGCAGACGGGTTGGCGAGGGTTTTGATATAAATGCAGAGTTTTCCTTCTCTGGGTGCTGATGATCATGCCAGCAGCTTTACCTTAGTCGCCTTTTACGACACCTCGGTAAGAGTGAGGGCGGCCTATTCTACTCTGCCGGGGACCACACGGCCAGCTCAGCATGTGCTGCAGCGGTTTGCCGCCGCTGCCGCGCTGGTTTTCAGTTTGGACCTTGAGTGACTGGGGAAATCTAACAAGGAATGCGAGAATTAATAAAGATAACAAAAAGAAAAGACGAAAAGAACGAGGATACAAGAAAGCGGTAGTAATTTTCTATACATATTATAATACAGTGATACAGTGATTGGCAGACCGCGCGCCGAGTGTGCAGCGCGAACGGGATGTGACCGATCGTGTGGAGGTGCCGTCAGCTGTTTACGGACGTCACCTTCTAAGCAAAAGGAAAAACAGAGAAAAAAAGAAAAAAAAATGTCTATGAACGCCGTATTTTTCAGTCACAAATGTCACAATCCTACAAGATACTACAAGATTGTCTTGGGAAGACATCGCGAACAAAACTGCAATTAGGTTCAATATGGTTTCATTTATCCTTAAAATACTTTTGGTTGCTACAGTGCAAAATGTCTCTGCTAATACGGTAACAGAAATTAATCGGTCGGTCGGTTTAGTACTCATAAGGTTCAATTATTATGGCTATGACTAGCCCGATGGCGTATTTGGTAGTGATCCTACCTCATACCGTCGTGGGTTTGATTCCCACTCTAGACAAATAATTTGTCTGAGAAACACTTGTATTCGTATTAATTCAGTATTTAGGTGACATAAATGTGCAGTGGGCTGGTCATATTTGCCGCAGAACTGACAGCCGTTGGAGCCGTAAAATCCTTGAGTGGAGACCGCGACTCGGTAAGCGTAGTGTGGGACGCCCTGCGACAAGATGGGATGATGAAATTCGAAGGCTGGCTGGCGTGGGCTGGATGAGAGTGGCCGAAAATCGGGAGCAGTGGCGTGCATTAGGGGAGACCAATGTCCAGCAGTGGACTAGTGTGGGTTGCTGATGATGATGGTGAAATGTGTATTATAAAAGTATTTCCTCTAGATGGATTATTAGATGCCAATTGACATAGACGGTCACAAGGATTTTTTTTTTACGTGATAGGTGGCAGACGCTGCTGGCCCTATACTCCCGTAACTGGCAAACGCTGGCAATGAATAGGGAACAGTGGAGGCTATTAGGGGAGGCCTTTGCCCAGCAGTGGGACTAGTTGAGCTAGAAAAAAAAAGGTGGCAGACGAGCAGACGGATCGCCTGATGGAAAGTGGTTGCCGCGGCCGGATTACCGGAAAATGAAGAAATACTACTCCTCAAAACCTAAAAACAGGGCAGGACGCTGATGATTTGTAATTCCTCTACTCTCTGATATCAGTATTGCTACTAAGTACAGATTAACGTTAATGTATGAGATGTTGTTTTTTATACTTATACAAGAAAAGCTTAATTAAATACACATAACTCTATAATCTATAACAAAATCCACGCCTTTAAAAAACAAAACAGTCTCAGTCTCACGGTCTTAGCTCACAACACAATCTTCACCTTTGGCAGCGAGGTTTGCATCATTCCTAACTGGAGAACGCCCTTGTTAGGAGGCAAAAGACTCATTCTTTTGAAAAACGTAGCAACGAGCGCCTCCAAAGATACAATTTGCGCTCAAGGTGGCAGCTTTGTAGGGTTCTGCGGGGAAATCGGAAAACCATGGACATATATTTATGACACAGCCCAACCACCCAATAAAACTCATTCCACGTATAGTGCTACGAATTGTACATTGCTACGAGCTACGGAGCTACGACGTTATATGACTGCTACTGTATGCTGCTACGAGTCTACGTTTGTGTAATATATTATATTAGTGCTTTGGCCTCTGATACTTACTCTTACTTTTGCGGTTGCTTTTTCAATCGTTTGCGTAGAAACTTTTCCAGTTCATTTTACTGTTGTAAACAATATTTTTTTTGCGAAGAACATACACTTATATTGTCTGTATCTGTGAACCTTTAGAAATACACCATCATTGTTTTACTGATTTTTTTTTATGTGATAGGTTGACAGACGAGCACACGGATCACCTGATGGTAAGCGATTGCCGCCGCCCATGGACACCCGCGACACCAATGGAGTCACAAGTACGCTGCCAACCCCTCACCCCATATTGACACCCCTAACCATCGCTCATTTTATATACTTATATACAGTACAATCGCCACAATATATTTATTGAATTATAAAGCTTTCTTTTTTAAATTGAAATCCCGATCTATCTTTCTCTGTAGTGCACAGAAGCAACCTACGGAACTCATTTTCTTAGATTTCTTCACACTTATTTTTTTACCTCGCCTCTCCGTAAGGCACCGCGCATTTCTAATGCAAATGTACTCGCGGGTCATTATGCCCTGATTTCAGAGCGTTTAGAGTCGCGAGTTCAAAGCGTCCCCTTTTGTTGTTAAAACGCTGTGTTTTTGACTTCGTTGTTTGCGAGTGAATTATGTGGGGCTTAGAGGATAGTGTGTCGTAAATTTGTGAGGGTTCCAGAGATTGTGTAGATTTTAAAGTGGTAGATCAACTTTCAGCAGATCAAGCGCCGCAAGTGGAACTGGATTGGCCACACTCTCCGGAGGGACTCTGATCATATCCCTAAACAGGCTCTAGATTGGAATTCCCAAGGGAACCCAAACGTGGCCATCGCTAACAAGCTTAGCGATGTACTTTAGCAGACGAGGTGAAAAACATCAGCAGGACTTAGAGTGAGGTCAAACGCACAGCTCAAGACTGGACGCGATGGAAGACCATCAGAGCGTCCACCCTTCTGCCCCAGCTCGGGGATATATAAGGACATAGGATAATAAGGCAAGATCATCTTTTATAAATTGGGGACAAAGGATAATAATTCAAGATCATCTTTTGTAAATTTTGGCTTTTATTTCCTTGATGACCCATTTAGCGTAGTGCTTTGAGCAATGGTTGAGATCGTGAGTTATGAGTTGTGAGTTGGAATCCCGCAGCAACACAATGTTTGTTGTTGAAACTTAGATATTTAACTGTGCGTCCTGTGAAAAATGGTACAAGTCGACTTGTATCGAATTTGATTTTCTTCTTGCTACTTCATCACAAAAAAATCCTCTATTATTCTGTCTGATCAGACGGAAAAAACCGAGGATTTTTTTTGCATGAAGAAAATCAAATTCGATATGAGTTGACTTGTACCACTTTTCACAGGACGCACAGTTTTGTTTTGGGTAAGGAGATTTGTGCAACAACGAAGGCACCTTCTTCGTTGGTTCTGGTTTCTGTAGTAGGTACAATTGAAAATCTTAGTTTGGGACCAGGATAATGTGTGATGTTGTTTCAATTTATTTATTTCATCATCATTGTTGACAGCACACTAGTGTTTCCATGAGTGGGTCACTTGATAGTGATCCGTCAGCTCGTCTGCCACCAACCACATTTAAAGAATCATGTAGATATTATGTTCTAGATTCGATTAAAAAAAGCGTGTCAAAAGTAACTTAACACTTTAGTACCACGTCAAAGTAACCGTTCTGCCTATAAGAAAATGTAAGTTTCTAAGGGGTACATACAAAATGTTACTTCGACATGGTACTAATGTATCTATGTAATTTTGATACTGACCGTACGAGGAATGACGACGCCATACAGCGCCTTGGAGATGAGATGAAGAAATATCACAGAATTTAGTCATTTATACGATAAATAATCTCCATTTATCCTAAATACCCTAAATTAGCCGTGTGGTCCCCGGCAGAGTAGAATAGGCCACCCTCACTCTTACCGAGGTGTCGTAAAAGGCGACTAAGGTAAAGCTGCTGGCATGATCATCAGCACCCAGAGAAGGAAAACTCTGCATTTATATCAAAACCCTCGCCAATCCGTCTGCCAAGCGTGGTGAGTATGGCAATTACCCCTCATGTGATTGAGGGAGGCCCGTGCCCCAGCAGTGGGGACTTAAATGGGCTGATGATGATGATAATGATGATCCTAAATACTAATCATCATATTTGTAGGTACTTATGACTTATTGAACGAACACTCATTATTTTTACACCTTGCTTTGTGATGAAAAAAGTAAACAATGTATTAAATTTACCGGTAACCAGCCACAACTCGACACCTACCTTGCCATCGAAAACCACACTCCCCGTAACGTAAATCAAAAGAGGCAATCGTGAGAGCTGAATTAAACTCACTATAGTCAGCGGTTTGCATTTTAATTAATTAAGAGGGGGGGGGGGGGGAGCAGGGGGATGAGAAGCGCAACAGTCGGTGTTTACGCACGGAGACACCTCCTGACTTCGCTGGCGTTTGGTGCGGTCCCGTATGATACTCTTTCGTTGACGCATACAGTGGTAAAAATAAATAATATGAGCCTTTTTACTATCCGCCGGCAGGGCACAGAGCTTCATCATAGAAATAAAATCGTCGGTACTATGATAAGTTAAACTTAATAACACTGACAGTTCATTTAGTGGCGAATTAATATAGGAAAATGTGAAGGTGTCCGAAGATTTACAGCCCGGTCCTAGCAGACGACGCCGTGCTCCGCCAGTCCGCACGTGACCACGGCTGCTGTAATGTAGCCGAAACATCGAGTAAAATATGTGAGTACACAATGTTGTATCACATGAATCGTGTTAAATCCCGTCTTGATTAATTACAGTTAAAATACAACCACTTATTAAAGCCACTGTTTCAATTGTGTAGTTATTGTTTTTTTTTTATGCTAGAGGCGACAAACGAGCAAGCGAGTCATCTGATCAAAAGTAATCAACGCCACCCATGAACATCCGCGAAATCAGAAAGAACACTAGTGTTGCCATCCTTCTCAAAAAAAATAATACCTACGCTCTTTTCTTGAAGGTCCGTAAGTCGTAGCCGTCGGGAGATACTCCTGCAGCCAAACCGTTATACAGAACTGAGGAACTGGTAGAAAGTTCCGCGAGAAACGCACATTATTAGACCGCCATACATCGAGATGATGTTGATGATGATTTGAAAGTGTCATTACGAGTATCACAAATACAAGCACTGTTGTGTTGAAACTAACATAGGTCTATACCATAAAGAACACGGACAATGTAGGTTACAACATTTTTTAGTCGTAATAGCCCACCGAATTAGCAAACTGAAGTGGCAGTGGGCTGGTCATATTAGCCGCAGAACTGACAGCCGTTGGAGCCGTAAAGTCCTTGAGTGGAGACCGCGACTCGGTTAGCGTAGTGTAGGACGCCCTGCGACAAGATGGGAGGATGACATTCAAAGGCTGGCTGGTGTGGGCTGGATGAGAGTGGCCGAAAATCGGGAGCAGTGGCGTGCATTAGGGAGACATATGTCCAGCAGTGGACTAATGTGGGTTGCTGATGATGATGATGATGATGATAGTCGTAATGGTGGCAATATATTGTTTTAAATTTTCATGGTCACTAACATTAACAAGAATGGTTATTTACGGGATTTCTAGCATGTACCTTATTTTTGAGTAAGTGAACAGTGGTACCGCAGGTGCGCGTAATAAAAGACTGAAAAGGACGGTAGACCGATTTGTCTGTCAGTAACATCTTACCGGCAAAAGCTTCAGTTACTCCGTCACCATTGCGCTTTCAACAGTGCCAAAATATTGGAAACTCAAAAATGAGCTACATGGTAGAAATCCCGTAAATAATTATTATAATGGTGGTGGGGTTCGATCCCCGCACAGTACAAACATTTGTGTGCATGAATATGTTTGTTTGTATTGGTCTGGGTGTTTCCTTTGTATTATATGTATGTATTTACAAAAAGAAAAGTATTACATGTATATATTTGTAATCCCACAGTTGATTCTGATATCCGTAACACAGGTGCTTAAGCTACCTATCTCGCAGTTGTATCAATGTATCACATACAGTAATACAACTGCGAGATAGGCAGGTAGATAGGTTGTGAAATATTAATTTATTATTTATTTATTTATTATTATTTAATGGTTGCAGATGACCAACTAACTGACATTCTAAACCAGCGGTGAATTATTTTCTATTATAATGTAGCTAATTAGCATTCAAATTAATTCTGTATGAATCTATATTAAATAAATTATTGAGTTTTTTTTATTTTCGTTAGAAAATTGGAAAATATTTTTTTTTATACATTTTAATCTCATTCTCTCGACTAATATCGGCTTCGCTCCAAACGGTAGCAGCCCGGACACTCGCCCTCCGTCGCACGGCTTAGGGTGGCCTTACTCCATTAGGAAAATTAATGTTTTGAATTACTCGCGGCGACTCCGGTGCAAAAATAGAATAGTGACAACACAATAAAAGTGAGGTTATTGCTTTGACAGTCTTGAGTGATAGTGTTTAAAGGTGAGAGCAGAAATCTGCTTAGAAGCATTAGTACCTACTTAATCACATTAAAAAAATGCTAGTTTCCGTCGACAAAGTTTGCTGACATGTGAGCTGTAAACAGGCGTATATTTAACATTACGATGATACTGGGAAACTATGGGGCCAGTAAAAATATGCCGTCGTCACTTCCAGGTACGCTTGACCATCATCAAATCTGTTTTTGTGACAGGTGGCAGACGAGCAGGCGGATCACCTGATGGTGGGCAATTGCCACCGCCCAAGGACACCCGCGACACCAGTGGAGTCACAAGTGCGCTGCTAATCTTTAAATCCTCCCTTCCCCTGGATTGGGCCTCGGACACAGCAAAACATAGCACAGTACTGCTTCACGCCGGTTTTTGCTATTACTCCGGTCGAGCCGGCCCATTCATGTCAATGCGTGGCTCTCCCACAGTTGATAAAACGATTGCCATTTAATTGGTAATTGCAATAAAATGATCCGTTTGATTTTCGCAACTCCCCTGACTAACAGGGAAGTTGCGAAACTAAATGTTTAGAATAAATAAATAAATATGTAACAGAAAACAGCTCATAAATTGATTTCACTTTTAACGAAGTATTTTAATATGTTCCATCAGATCAGTAGGTAATTATTTTCTTTTGGCGTTGAGGAAGATAATGTATTTATGTTTTTCATAAATAAGAGACGGCAAAAAAGTCTTCCGCCCCGGACGGCAATATACTATTTTGCCCCGGACGACCAAATAGTCTTCCGCCCCGGACGGGAAAATACTATTTTGCCCCGGACGACAAATTAGTTTTCCGCCCCGAACGGCATCTTGCCCCGGACGGCCAAATAGTCTTTTGACCCAGACGGCCAAATAGTCTTCCGCCTCGGGCGGAAAAATACTATTATGGCACGGACGGCAAAAAAGCTTTTGGCTACGGGGGGCAAACAGTATTTTTCCCCGGTCTGTAAAATAGCATTCGCCCCGGGTGGCAAACATCTACGATAGACCACTATTGTACTAAACTGAACTTATTGCATCAAGCACTATAACAGCTGTCATGTCATCTAACCGAGGATAAAAGACTATTATGCCATCCGGGGTTGGCATAATAGTCCCACGCCCCGGATGGCAAAATATTCTTCCGCCCCGGACGGCAAAAAGTATTCCGCCCCGGACGGCAAAATGTTCTCCGCCCCGGACGGCATAATAGTATCTTGCCCTGGACGACAAAATAGTCTTCCGCCCCGGACGACAAATTAGTCTTCCACCTCGGGCGGCCAAATACTATTTTGCCCCAGAAGGGCGGAGAAATACTATTATGCCATGGATGGCAAAATAGCTTTCGGTCACGGGCGGCAAAATAGCTTTCGGTCACGGGCGGCGAACAGTATTTTGCCCCGGTCGGCAAGATAGCGTTCGCCCCGGGTGGCAAACATCTACGATAGACCACTATTGTACTAAACTGAACTTATTACATCAAGCACTATAACAGCTGTCACGTCATCTAACCGAGGACGGACAGAGCTGATTGTGTTTTAATTGCATTAAGTGCAGCCGCGGACTGCAGCGGAGTAATTCGATTATGTAATTGTTCTTGTGGTTAAGGCGGATACTTTAGCTGGTTTAATGCTGTTGTTCTGAGCCGTTAAGTTGTGGTGACAGGGTTTTACGGCTTTATTCTACGACAGTTTCTAAAATGTCTTAACACATTAAATTTGATTAGTTTATTTAAGTGTTTTAGGAGAACGAGTATATGGCACGTGCAGTAATTATTAGGAACCACTTTGTATTGACTCAAGGTCAATTTTATCTTACTAAGTTCAAATTAATGGCACCAGTTGGCACTCTCGTCGTTGGGCATGTTTCTTATGGTATCCTAATGTATTTTAGTTAATGACAAAAATCATAACATTTTTACAAGACGTGATTATTATTTTTTTTTTTTATTAAGAAAGTAAATATTTATTGACCAGAGACACGAATACAACTACTACAAGATAGGAGATAGGATACAGACATGATGTATTTCGTTTGTTTTTCTTTGTATGCTTTTTGTTCTGTTTTTTTTTTCATGTCCAATTTTAAGTGTGCCGTCGCCTAAGGCTCAGTTTGAAAATCAGCGCTGCAGTGGTTGCTGGCTGCTGCAGTAAATGTTGAGGCTGCGACAAACCAAAGTCATGTCCTATTATATTTTGTTGTTTTTTGCTCTTCCATATACTTGTCTACTGCTGTATGTACCATGTTTTTATGGCCAATAAACGTATCTTATCTCATCTTAAGAGACATAATATAATAATAAATTCTTTTATAATAATATAATAAATTCAACATGCAACATTCAACATGCAACAAAAACATTATGTGTAAGATGCAAATTCAGTAACTCAATAAACGTTTTTATCTTTGAAAGAGTAATACGTCTTACAGTTGGAAACTGAAAGCTTCCAACCAATTTGTCTTTGAAAAATGAAATTTCTTTATATATTTTTTAATCTATTCGATCGATGTAAAAATTTGTGTTAAGCACCGAAAATATATACCTATATGATACATTCACCCCAATGTATTTAACCTGATTACACCAACCCCCCAGATTGATTGTCAAAAGTTGTCCGTAGCACTGAGTTTTATAGAAGTCGAGTGGTAAAACGAAATCATGCGAGCGGGCCCTCGGGACCGCTTACAGCGGGCAGGCTGATGCATAAGTAATGCTCGCGTGCCGCCTTTTAAGGGATATTTCCCTTTTGTAACACTAGATGTCAATGAAATTTCTTTAGCAACTTTTGTATTAGAATTTTCCGTCTCAAATAAAAAGAACTAAAAATTATTTTTGTAAGTACCTATGTTAAAAATATATTCACAAAAGTAAAACGAATAAAATAAAACAGTTTGAGGCTATAATAATAGAACTTTTATTTATTTTTATTGGCTCAAGTTTCGACAAAGCTACACTTGCGGGAGTGCAAATGTGGGAGAGCCACGCTTAGGCATGAATGGGCCGACCGGAGTGATACCACTGCCTCACAGAAGACCGGCGTGAAGCAGCGCCTGCGCTGTGTTTCGCCGTGTGAGTGAGGTTACCGGATGCCCAATGAGGGGGAAGGTGAAAAGGTTGGCAGCGCACTTGTGACTCCACTGGTGTTGCGGGTTTCCATGGGCGACGGAATTGCTTACCATCTGGTGATCCGTCTGCTCGTCTGCCACCTCTCATATAAAAAAAAATATTGTCATTTTTATAACTCTATGACCATATTGATTCATTCAGTTACTAATTAAGTTATACCGCGTCATTTGGAAAACATTACAACGACCTAAATAGTAATTGTAATATTTTCATATACTTTTAATATTTTTTTTGTAGAAGCAATATGAAATTCCAAGAAAAATCATACCCATACTAAATAACAACATGCAGTTTGTATGGAAATGCGGAATTTTACTACACAAAAAATGGTTACATTCAAAATAGGGAAAAAAATTAAAATGAAAAATGTTTATTATTAGACAAAAAATATTAAACTATATCAGAGTTTAGATTCTCCTATTCAGCGTATAATTACACTTGTGTCAGGACAATCCCCTCTCCTATAACAAAAATGTAGTTATGGATGTTGATTTCTTTTTGGACTATTTTGAGACTTTCTTTTCAAAATTAACACTCGTATGTAAATTGTAAAAAAAAAAATCTTTAGCCTTTTTTTATTGCATTAAATAGGCAGACGAGCTTGCGGCCCATCTGATGGTAAACGGTAACCGCCGCTCATAGACATCAACAATGCCGGAGCACAGCCATACCGCTGCCTACCGTGAAAGAACGCCATTTATAAACCTTGTTAAAAAAGGACATGATTGTTATCAGATTGAGTGGCAAGTTGAAATCTTGCTAAGGCCTCGGGGACCGCTTACGGCGCGGGCAGACTATTGCATAAATAATGCACAGTGTCACCTTAAGTGATGCCCCGTGATGGGTACACTTTAGGCCGAATGTGGTCGTTTCAGTGATGGTGTTTGTTACTATTACACTTGTCAATAAAAATATATATTTATAAATTTTCTTCATTAAACTTAAGTTCAGGAGGAATATTATCAGATACTGCGATAGTGGTTTGTCAATGGGTGGATCGGATTACTACAAGTATCTAGTAGAAAACATAAAAAAACGCTTCGGCATGAATGGGCCGTCTCGACCAGAGTGATGCCATGGCCCCACAGAAAACCGGCGTCAAGCAGCACTGTTGTGTTTCACTGAGTGAGTGAGGGTACCGGAGGCTGAATCCGAGGGAATTTAGGGTTTAAAGGTTGGCAGCGCACTTGTGACTTCACTGGTGTCGCGGGTGTTCATGGGCGGCGGCAATCGCTAATACTATCAGGTGATCCGTCTGTTTTTCTGCCACCTATCACATAGAAAAAAAAACAGCTTTTATGAAAATACAAAAATCTGACCGGCGTAGGCTCTCTTAGGCTATTAACGTTTCGTTTTCCTAAAAATATTTCTCTTCAAAAGCTTTACAGTACTAATTACAACAAACTAATTTCAGTGGCAGCATTTCGGTTAAATAAGTTCAAACCTAAGGTCACTTTACCCGTCCTTTAGAATACCCTCACGGATTTTGCATCAATCTAGCACACACGCCGTTGAAATGTGACACACCATTATAAATCTCATTGAAGATACACCGTCATCCATCACTCGGAGGAAATGAAGTCTGGAGAGTGGCTGGCGTGTTCCGAACGCAGCGGTTGTGGGTACAAGGAAACGCAGTGAACGTTAAAAGTTGAGATATTTTCGAGTTTAATCCCTGTTTTGTGTCGTCCTATATTTTAGAACGAGAATACCATAGAGTAACATATATATTTATTTAGACCTACCAACATCTGTTTACAATAATACTAATATAATAATACATACAATTTATATTTTCAAACTAATTGCAACAGATACTTAAATCCTAGTTCCGCATGCAATTTGAAAAGTTTAGCACATAACATATTATTTAACAGTCGTGTGGTCCCCGGCAGAGTAGAATAGGCCACCCTCACTTTTACCGAGGTGTCGTAAAAGGCGACTAAGGTAAAGCTGCTGGCATGATCATCAGCACCCAGAGAAGGAAAACTCTGCATTTATATCAAAACCCTCGCCAACCCGTCTGCCAAGCGTGGTGAGTATGGCAATTACACCTCATGTGATTGAGGGAGGCCCGTGCCCCAGCAGTGGGGACTTAAATGGGCTGATGATGATGATATTATTTAAAACTAAAATTAACTACTTTTATACATAACATTATTTTGCCTTCATATCCTATTCTATTTTGACCGGGCGATGCAGACATATCGGTATCAGTCTTCTAAAACATCCCCTTTGAGTCAAAGTTTAAGTCTATGGAATGACTCGACCGCTTTACCACTTTACAAAGTCTCGATACTGGAGAGTTGACCCCTAGGACTGTTCTACGCAGGGGTGGACAAAAAGGTGGAATACTGTTGCGCGGTATAATGAGATCATGGAACTAGAAAACTCGCGCTTTAAACGGAATGTGCCATTATCGGAAAAAAAAGTCACAAAGTGCGAAAGAGATCCAACCGGCCCTGATATAGATTCTAAACGGGTGCGGTAGAGAAAGAACGTCGCTCAGCACGTCACTCCAGTACTAACAGTTTCGCGCGGCTTTAAGTATTTTTAGCCTCGTGCAGTTCCCGTGACTCCATTCCATACCCACGGGTGGTTGAGCCCCGGGAGTTTTAGTGGGTATGCCCTCAGGTCGCTTCTTGTTAGAAGAAGCGAGTCCCACAGTACCCTGTCGCCCCCCGGCGGCAGGGTCTGCGTAATGCATTTCTCCCGGAAAACCAAAAAAAAAAAAAAGGTAAACATATTCTTGTACAACCTCGAGAGAAACACCATTTAGGGCCACAGGTCTTTCAGATATATGGTAGTTGTGCATGACCTTGGTTTTTCGAGGTTCATGGTCATACCCACCAGCCTAGAAGAATCCCTTAGGTCGTTCAGCATCACTTCCATCTCCTCCAGAGATTCGGCCAGGATGAAAAAAACGTATACGCGATAAAAACGTATTGAAAACAAGTTCTTAAAAAGACACAATATGTTTGTACATGAGGATTACCCTCTCCCCAGAGCTCCATAAGCCCTTCACTCGAGGGCCGAGGGCGGAACCCTCGCACCGGGTAGGTATTAAAGCAATTACCCGATGAATTAGTTAGCGTTCCTGATAGTATGTGATGACGTCACTATGCATTTTGGTCAGCTAATTTGACAAGGGACTATATCTGCTAATGTGAACCGTGTAATGAGCAATGAGCATGACTGATTGGTAGACAGGACATGTTGTTTGACATTAGTCGATTTCAAATGTCTCCCTTTTTTTAATCTGGTAGGTCGTATTTTCAAGGCCTATTATACAGTTATTAGCTCAGTTTTAACCAAACCCTTCCAGAAAAAACAAACAAAAGCTTGATAAAATAAATAAGTATCTATTCGTGGGATTTATATCTACTACCTTACCTATAATAAGTATCTACTACCTTTCTTAAGAAAGGTTATTAATCATCATCATCATCGTCATTTTAGCCGGTAGACGCCCACTGCTGGCATGAGCCTCCCCGAAATTTCTTCACACGCTGTCCTGCGCCGCGCGCTTCCAAGGGATTTCCGCGACCTTCACCAAGATCGTCGGTCCACCTTGTGGGGGGCCTGCCACGGCTGCGACTTCCTGTCCACCTTTCCACTCCAATGGCAGTTGACGGGTAGGGCACACTAGCAACGCCAATCAATTTTAATTTTTAGTTACTAAGCCGGATCTAATTTAAACAATTTCTGGCTTACAAAATTTATATGTTTTTTTATGTGATAGGTGGCGAGCAGACGGAGCACCTGATTGGAAACGAATGCCGCCGCCCATGGACACCCGCGACACCAGTGGAGTCACAAGTGCGCTGGCAACCTTTAAACCCCACGTTCCCCCACATTGGGCCTCCATTGCCCTCACTCACGCAGTTATATTATAATGAATCAATTTTCATTACTATGATTATCTAGTGCATTTATCCGTTTGCTAGTGGCTCGTCCTCACCTTTATTACGGGACTTGTTTTTTTATGTGATAGGTGGCAGAGGAGCCGACGGATCACCTGATGGTAAGCCATTACCGCCGCCCATGGACACCTGCAACACCATTAGTGTCACAAGTGTGTCACAAGTGTAGTGTCACAAGTTGCTTACCTTTTAACCCCTTTTCCCATGGTTTGGGCCTCCAGTACTCATGCAGCGAAACACAGCGCACGCACTGCTTCACGCCGGTGATTGTGCGAAATCTGGTGCCCTTTCTAGACGTATTAGTTCCAATATGCACCAACAGATGGCGCTAGGTGTCGAATACATCGCGCACTTGTATCGTGTTTTCGGCATACCTAAACCATGTTTCGTATAAAATTAATATATATGTATATTGATACGTATTAATATGGATTTCATTTATTTGGCGACAAAGCCCTTAGCAATCTTACTATATAACGAGCGATAGATTTCCTAAAAAAGGATATTAATACAATAGACCAATAAATATCTACATAAACAAGTTTTATAAAATTCCATTTACTCCCCGCGCACATTAACTACCAATGATGATATTTAAGGGTCCAGTGGTGAAATGAAATAATTCTACCGGGCCTTTGGGGCCGCTTAGAGCGAGGCAACTTGGTGCATAAGTAATGTGCGAGCCGTCGGGTGCCCGAATAAACATTTCCTTTACTTTGTACCGACATTTTTTATGTGATATGTGGCAGACACGCAGACCGATCATCTGATCGAGTAAGCGATCGCTGCCATTTTCTGACCGTGATACCGCGGAGAGATACGTTTCGACATGAATGGGCCGGCTCGACCGGAGTGATACCACGGCCTTACAGAAAATCGGCAAAATCCTTAAGGGTTAATGTCTAATGAATAAATCCTTTTCTTCTAGGTCGTATCTGATCGGGAATACCACGGATGACAGCTGGTTCCACAGTTTTACTGTGCATGATGAGAAATGACGTGAGAAACGCACTGTATTCGATATAAATCCAAAATAATATCGTCTTAATGTATTTTTTGAGGCACGTGGTTACAAGACCACCAACTTCCAAACTACGGACTAAGAATTTCTTCCCGCAAACTTAGTACAATTTTTTGGATGAACCCTAGGTTCGTAATAAGAACTTCTTGCGCAGCCGTCGCTTTAAAATGCGACCCACCAGCCCCTGCACCACACAACAAATAATTGTATCAAAACCCACTAATCCGACAAACGCGAAATCAATCCGTTTGAAGTCTGGACCATCCGTGATATTGTGAAACGACAATTTAGTCTTCGATATTGCAACACGATACCGGAGGGTGTTCCAAACTCCCTTTGTGGTGATTAGCGACGGTAGACGCTCATTACGAGCCTGTCATTCGTACAAATTGATTTGGTGTACGCGTCCAATTGTCAAATGCAGAGGTTGGATGTATTTAACCCTGTAGCTGAATAGCAATAGCTTCTAATTTTGGACGGGTATTAGTTTGTTGCGGCCATACATTTTCTAAATTGGTTTAAGCCTGGGTACCTATAGTAGACACAGAAAACGGCACTAGCAGGCCTTGATATCGAAGAGGTTGTTCAAAAATCAAAATCAAACAATCTTTAAATACATAGCTACAAATCGTCATACATTGAAGTAATTTAAAACTATTTATAAGTTCTTATGTATAATTTTAATGATAATAGGTACATATTATATTTCTTTCGTTTTTGCCTGAGATATCATGTTTCTTAGATAAACTTAAAATTACTTCCCTTACTATATATAAGTATTTATGTTGTTCTCGTCTTTTTAAATTAAATGTTTGTTATTTTATTTATTATTTACAAGGAGCAAATTTATACCTATTTAATATTATATTGTTCGTGGTTTTTTCAATATATTTTTTATTTAAAAATAATAATATACATAAAATATACTAAAACAAGTTGTTTTTGGTCGAGAAGATCCGGCAAGAAACTCGCAAGTTACTCTTTTATTTAATCGCTGTAGTTGCAGCAAAATATCGTATCATGACTCCCTCGCAGGTTTGTCTGTCTCATTCACTCTAGACACGTTAAGAAACTGAATCAAATATGTTAAAGAAACACGAAATCCTACGATCTTTTTCTTTGTCTTTCAAAGGGCAAAAATTTGATTCATATTCGAAACAAGGACTTAGTAGTTCAATATGAACAAAATTCTACGTACCGCACGGCACTTCTAAAGACTGTTTCCTACAAATCCGAGGAATCTGCGAGCGAGTTCCTATTCGAGATTGGATAGATTTGTATTTGAAGGTACATGGACTAAAGCGGGGCGCAATATTTATTCGGGAATGATACTGGCTGTAATTTTAAATAACATCGCTGTGTGTTATGGAATTTGTACGGTGTATATGTTGACCTGTTTTCATCGCTATTTTAATTTATTTTTTATGCTAGAGGCGGAAAAATTTACTTGTTAATTTTTTTAGAGTTTTAGTTTTATTAAATTCATTTTCTTTCCTCTTTGCGAAACTATGACTAACCATATTTAATCTACAGTTTGAATTTTTATAACGGGCTCAATTGGAACTCAGCAAATTTTAGCGGTTTTGAGTTCTGAGTGGTGAAAAATCAGTAACATATTATTTTGCTGACTATTGTTATTTATGTAGGTTATAATGGTCATAATTCTACTTACAATTTGGTACTTGCAGGTGTCCATGGGCGACACTTGTGGCTCCAATGGTATCGCGGGTGTCTATGGGTGGCGGTAATCGCTTACCATCAGGTGATCCGTCGGCTTATCTGCAACTTAAAAATCTGCAAAAAATCTGTTCAATTTAAAAATAAGAGCAAATTTAAAAAACATCTTAGAAAAATAGGAGAAGCTGTTTTTTTGTATAAATTTAACTATAATTGGTCCCATAGAAAAAATCATCCCACAGGAAGTTTCCGTATTATCATCATCAGCATGTTGCAGTTCATTGCTGGACAGAGGCATATAGAAACATTCATAATATTTATCATATTAAAGTATTGCATTAAAATGGCCTTCAATGGAGAAGTTCGGTTTTCAAAAATTTCCCAGGATTTTTTAAAGGCATCTGGCAAGATGGATCACCCGGATGCTGTCATGGACACCTGCAACACCAGTGGAGTCTGCTGACCTAGAAACCCCTCTTTCCCCCGTATCCAGCCTCCAGTACCCTTACACAGGCAGTGAAACACAGCTTCACGCCGGTTTTATGTAAGGTCGTGGTATCACTCCGGTGGAGCCGGCTCCAAAGATTTTATATGTGGTTTTGGAATGTAATGTTGTATTAGTTCGTGGTGACTGAGAGTAATTCAATATTTCCGATATGTCATCGTCATCAGCAACCCACCCTCGTCCACTGCTGGACATAGGTCTCCCCTAATGCACGCCACTGTTCCCGATTTTCGGCCACTCTCATCCAGCCTACACCAGCCAGCCTTCGAATGTCATCATCCCATCTTGTCGCAGGGCGTCCTACACTACGCTTACCGAGTCGCGGTCTCCACTCAAGGACTTTACGGCTCCAACGGCTGTCAGTTCCGATATGTGACCTAGTGTATTCTTATATGTGCAAGAGCTAAAATTATTCCTAGCGCACCCTACTTCAACAACAAAATCCACCCAAATTAAGATCCCAATCCCATCGAAGCTAAAACAAGTCTTACTCAAAAGTTTTTATTAAAAACTAACAAACTAGAAAATGGAGACGCGACTTCACAAGTTGTGTCATTGTTTGTTGCAACATTAAGCAACAAACTTAATTAGGAGTAAAGTTTTCAACTTGTTTTAATTTTTTCCCCGATCGGTGATTGTCCTGGGGTAACTTAATAATTACAGCTCTTGGGCTATAACTTTGAGTTTGCGTAATTAAAATTTAACGATAGAGGTTTTGTTTTGAGACTTTGGAAAATAAACTAATTCGGTATTGTCCTTATATCGATTTCACGAGGTTAAGTTTTGTTTTGCCTTAAGTTACAAAATAAAAAAAATAGTTTTTTTATTAGTTTTACGGACAGACGAATATGCAGCTTTTCGGAAAGTATTTTATTTCTGCCGCTCATGACGATGTTATGCCGCTGCTTATCGCGAAAAAAGAACTCTATTTAATTTAAACCTAATTTTAAAAAGTATATTTCCTAAAGGTATACAAACCGTTACATAACGCTAGTTCTCATAATCATGGGATGTCTACAGTCCTGTTCTAATATGGTATTTGTAACGATTGAGGATAAGTTCCAATGATGAGATTACTTACAGAGTTTGATAGACATTCAATAAAATATCTTAGAGCAGGCGATCCGTTCCAAGAAAATCTTATTTTAGAATCTAATAAAATAACATACATGTAGTTTTTATTGTTACGTAACTATTATAGCAATATACTATTAACAGTACTAAAGTATTCTGTGAAATTTTAATATCATCCAAAATATGAGAAGCAAAGTAGTTTAAAAACTTCTGAAGCACAAACATAACCTCAAGAAAATAACAAAACTAGTATCAAATAATAAGGTAAGGTTATGCAAATTCTAATATCAGTATAAACATTAGAATTGTTAACGAAATTTTTACCTTGTACCTTATTTTTGAGTTTCTCATATTATGGCGCTGTTGCAAGCGCCATGGTCACGGGTAACTGAAGTTTCTGCGGGTTAGTCCAGTGATTCGGAAATATAAAAACCTCTAAGCTAAACAAATAATTATCATCGCCACCAGACACTGTGAGTGTTGTGTGTCGAGAACAGGTGCGAGAAAATAGTGAGTTAGTGAACAGTAGTACCGCAGGTGCGCGTAGTAAAAGTCTGCGAAGGAGGATAAAATATACCGATATGTCTGCCAGTAACCACTTACCCACAAAAACTTCAGTTACTCCGTGACCATGGCGCTTGCAACAGTGCCGAAATATCGAAAACTCAAAAATAAGGTACATGGTAGAAATCTCGTGAACAACTATTCTAATGTTACTGACCATGGAAGTTTAAAACAACATATTGAACCAAATCTCCACCCAACGGATGCCTACCTTTTTTTTTTTCTTCTTCTTGGGAAAATGTCTTACGCATACCCATTACGTCGGACTCACCTATGTCGGGGGCTTCTCCTAACGAGAAGCCGGCCAAAGGCATACCGACTAAAAACCCAGGGGTGCTCCCGTCTTCGCCAGAGTGGGGAAGGGACATGAGAATCTGACTAAGAAGTCTCCCTTCATGTTCCTGTCCCCAGGCGTGAGCCCGCTGACGTCGCGGGCCCGACACTACTCCCCCGGGTGGATTGGGGGGAGTGATAGGGACAGCCGGGAGCACCGAACCGTCCCTACCAGGCTGCAGAGGAGACCTGTGCAATGTTGACGCCGGTGCCCCCGCACTGGTCGCCGACTGGCCTCCTCTGCGGAGAAGAGGGAGACGCGCACCTGTTCGGCGTCTCCTCCCCCTCCTTGCCCTTCGCTGCGCATCTGCGGGCGGGTCCTCCTCACGGAGGCGCTCTGCAGCCTCCTTCTGCGACATCACGTCCTCGCAGAAGGAGGCAAAGGCCGTAAAGGCCTGCTCCGTTGCCAGCAGTGCGCGAATCACGGCCGGGAGCGCAAGATCGCTCCCAACCACACGCACCAGAGCGTCCCTTTTTGGGACCCAGCTTGGACATTCGGCGAGCGTGTGCTGCACCGTGTCCTCCGGGGCCCCACAGTGGTGGCACACCGGGGTTGCCTCTCGCTGGATTAGGTGCAGGTACGAGCCGAAGCAGCAGTGGCCCGTGAGTACCTGCACCATCCTATATGAGAGGAACCCATGCTCCCTCTTGAGGCAGTCGTTAAGGACTGAGGCGATGGCCTTTATTATTCGACGACCAGCCTCTACCGTCTCTAGGGACTCAGTCCACTGTACAAACAAGTCCGTCTGGGCCTCTCTCCTTATGGCCTCACGTTCGGTGAGGCAGAAGGGTTCACCGCGCGCTCTTTTGTCTGCCGTCCATTTATAGACGGCAACCAAAACCTCGGCCTCCTCCTCCCATGGGGGAGTACTCGCTCGCGCATGCTGAAGTCGCATACCTCGGTCAGAGACTCCCGCATTTGGGATGCGGCCAAACGGATGCTTACCTACGCCGACTCGTTCCCTCTAAACAACCAGTATACAGAATGTAGCTAGCTCAGCACCGAAACACAAAATAGTTTCGAATTAAACTAGTAAGATGTGCTAAATCTATCCGTATAGACAACTTAAACCAAACCCTCTACTATCGAACGCTAATCCCCAAATACGACTCGTCTGTGCTGAACAATAAAGTACGGAACGCACCTCGGCGCGGAACAAAAGTGCTATCGTTTTGTTGTGAGCTCCCCAGCGCGACATTACTCCAATTATATTGGTACACGGGAGAACGTCACACCGTGATGTTAATGTGTATTTTCTTTGCCTTACTTTAGTGAAGAAAATTCTTGCTTTATTTTCTTAGTTTAAGTTGGTTTTATTTTTGTGTGATGTTTTTGATATGTTCTTTTTTATTACGTATGTAATTATCATACTTACTTATTACCTAACGTAATTAATGGGCAGTGTACATTACAAGAAGGATAAACGGCCATTGGGGCGGAAGTATCTTCGAGTGGAGGCCACCCATACGTTAGAAGGTGGACCGATGATCTGGGGAAGGTCGTGAGAATCCCTTGCATGCGAGTATCTGTGTGATGAACATTATTAGCAAATGTTCCTTACACAGACGAACTGAAAAGATTAAACTAAATGTAAAGCCAGCCACATATAATATACCTACATATGATATACCGCCTAAATTGTACATTGTATCTCTGTATACCTAGCTTTTAAGTTTTGTATGTTGTGCAATAAAGAGTATCTATCTATCTATCTATCTATCTATACCACAATCAATGACATCATTTCCTTATTTGGTGAGAGCCAATAAAAATGACAGATATTATTTATAGAGGCTCAATATATTGGCTCTGCTCAGCCTGATGGTAAGCAATAGAATAGCCTAAGTTGCAATTACAACGGAAGCGATGTCAAGGCATCACCTCCGTTTGCACCGCCATGCTGGCCCGCGAGATGCTTCTTTACGCTTCGTTTGGACATGTTTGCGTTAAAAAAAACAGACCAAGAAGATTGGTTCTTATTCAAAATACAGACACAAGTTGACATCTATTCACGGAAATATAGTGCAGCGCTACATACACAGTAAACAGCACCTGGTATACAAAAGTATTCCAAAAACTAGCAATCTTATTTTTCGCACCTAAATTCCACAGCAGTCTATCTGAAATCGGAAATTGTACCCGACAGCGCAATACAGGCAATCCGTAGGTGGTACGCGTTAAATCGCGCCGTACGCGCCGACGCGATCGCGCCGCCATTCGCGACTGCATCGGAAAGATTTAATTGTTTCTGACGTGACGCCGATGCAGTTACCAAACAGTGAAATGTGGAGCCGGGAGATTTTATTTTTATATGCATGTTTTTGCATTTTTTATTCGATCGGTGTTTTTCTGTTGTATTATCCTCTGGGTGGAGCCTATGGGAAATATCTGAGTTCATTTCATTGAAATGTACTCGGTGAATGTATTTTCATTTGTACAAAAATGATTTATCTTTGCTTCAATACATAAGATTTTTATATGAAATAATTTGTTTTATTTTATAAAGAAGCACAAGAGTGATTTGTTTTCATTTTAAATAAAATCTTATATATGTATGTGTGTACATACCAGTAAAGATTTTATTTTATTTAAAGTACTGTGTAGTACTTATGAAACATTATTACCAAAAAATGCCAAGCGTATGATCATAAAATAAATAAACACAAAATTAAATAGGTTGGCTGAAGAACTCTTCGACATTAACTTCTTTTAAGAATTCGTTGACCTACGCACTAGGTAGTACATTTTATCGTGTCTCTCTCAGACTTATTACATAAAATCTCGACCGTAATGATACTATCTGCGGCCTCACAGTAAACCGGCGTGAAGCAGCACTATGTTGTGTTTAGATACGTGAGTGAGGGTACCGGAAACTCAATCCGGGGGGAAAAGGGGTTTAAAGGTTGGCAGCGCACTTATGACTCCACTGGTGTCGCGGGTGTCTATGGGCGGCGGCAATCGCTCACCATCAGGCCATCCGTATGCTCATCTGCCACCTATCACATAAAAAAACAATGCACCTGTCTCACGCCGAATCACGCCTATACGCAGGATTTGGTAAGTCTGATAATTTCAATGAATCAATTGTCATGTGACCTTTCCAATTAATTCCTTACCTGAAGAAAAAACACCCTTTTGCGAAAACTAAAATATCAGACAAATTCATATTTTTATTCAAAACTCTCTTATGGTTTTTTGCGTCCCGGTATACCTGCATTGTAAAATCAAAGTTGGACACTTTCTGTTTGAGTTCTGGACTGAAATTGTGTTTGTCCCGGGATAAAAGCTTTCTCGTCAGCTACTACTTTTACGGGAATATTTTTTCAGGAATTTAAATAATAATGTAGTTTGGTGAACTGTAAAATCAAATTTGCTGAGTATTAAAAGTACATCCTGTCTAAGGCTGACTCGGGAATTTAATTTATCTTTAAAGGCCTGTTTTCTTACTTTGTTCGTAATGTTCATTTTCTGAGAACTGTTTGTGTATTTGAACTGGAATTATTCATATTATTATTTAGGCAGTATTTTCGCGATCTCTTAGTTTCTGATTATACCAATGGTTTAATATATAGGGTCCTTTTAAACCAGAATACTATTATATATGATAAAAAGCATTTCTCTAAGAATCGTAGTCTCTCAATTTTAGACACCACAGTCTGTGATGCGATCCACGTGGCCCTGGATAGAGTGAGCTGGCGGGAAATAATCCAGAAAAGGATGATTCAACGACACCACGAACCTCAGCAGCAAGGAACATAAAGTCATCATCATCGTCAGCCCATTTAAGTCTTCACTGCTGGGGCACGGGCCTCCCTCAATCACATGAGGGGTAATTGCCATACTCACCACGCTTGGCAGACGGGTTGGCGAGGGTTTTGATATAAATGCAGAGTTTTCCTTCTCTGGGTGCTGATGATCATGCCAGCAGCTTTACCTTAGTCGCCTTTTACGACACCTCGGTAATAGTGAGGGTGGCCTATTCTACTCTGCCGGGGACCACACGGCCATAAACATAGGAACATAAAGTACTATGGTGATATATGAACCGTGGAGTCCCGTGGAGTCACAAGTGCGCTTCCAACATATGAACCCCTCCTTTAATGTCCCGGATTAGGCCTCTGGTGTCCTCACTCACGCAGCGAACAGTACCGCGCTGCTTCACGCCGGTTTTCTGTTAGCCCGTGGTGTCTGTCACTCCAGTAGAGCCGATCGATTCATTCGTTGCTCTCTTGCGTTTTTTTATTATTTTATTTTAAATTAAGTATTTTTGTCTTACATGCTAGTCATATTAAACCTTATTCTAAATAATACAATTAGTTATAATTGAAGAAATAAAAGTTAGCGACTGTTCACCATCTCACACACCCTGCCGGCCGTGTCAGAGGCAGGTTCTCTTTCACGTTAAAATTTTCTTTGGGTAACGGCCACTATTACGGTTGTTATGAACAGCTTGATGAGGAAATATGTAGTTTTAATGCAAGCTATAAGATGAACAAACCTGTAGTAAGAGTCTTTCTTCTTTTTTTTATAATAGTAATAGAAACCTTTAGTAAAAGTCTTTCTTCTTTTTTTTTATAATTTACACATATTTTTGTATGGTTTTTTTTTGGGTTTTGTTTAATCTGCCTGCCCCCATATTGGGCATCTGTTCAATTATTTATTTCTTTTTCTCAATCTCAATTTTATGCAAGCGACTATCGCATAGGTATGGAACAGATGCGCAATAATGTTATACTAGTCGCTGAAAACCAGCGTCGGGGTTGGTCTCTTGGACCTTAGCGACCTTAGCATCTTAGCACCGACTATTGCTGAGCGGCCGCCTGTTTGGTGCATACAGGTATAAAGTTGTCCTACTTTTCGTTTTTTATTTATGTTATGTTATGTTTTTAATTAAGTTTCCTTGTTTTGTATTGTGCCAAATAAATTTAATTTTTATTTATTAAGGAATAACAACAGCCGTTAACATTACGTATGCTTAACATATTAAAGGGTAACACTTAAATATTTTAGGCCATAGCAGTTATTCACAATATTACATAACTATATTTGTATAAACATAGTCTTTGACAATTGTTACTTAAAATTATAGCCAACTGATATAAATCTAACAAGATCATTAAGAGTATACCAATTTGTTTCTTTACCATTTTTTTCTATATAATTAATTAATGTGATAACATGTGCACATTATAACTAATGGTATACGGTGCACTCAGTGCACAAGTAAGTATTGCATTGCACCTGTATGATTTAATACATTTTATAAAGTTTTATTCATTAATTCATTTATTCATTCATTCATTCAATCATGAAGAAGCAAAGGAAACACGGAGTGGATAAATTAGATTAAATTCGGTGTAACACACATCCCCACCATCACTAACTACAAGAGAACTTTTGAAGGGACCGCAAATATTAATGGCACCTACCAGGGAACGGTTACTGTTTAAAACTTATTAATTAACTTACGACACTCGCCGAGGAAAATTATATTTATGCTGAGCACATAACAGTCTCGGATATATGAGAGTTTTCCTCATCGCTTAATGAACTTTTTTCTGTATCTTTGTGAGGCATTCGTAAGAATTATCGTCATTTGTTGTAAGTAGAAAAACGTGTGATCCGGCTCATAGTAGCTCTCATCTAATGAGAGCTAAATATGGTTAGTATAATGCCAGTTCTAATGGACGCAGGGACATACAAAGGAAAAGAAATGTTAATAGATTTTTGGGTAACGCTCCGATGGCAGTTGGTTAATTGGGTTTTGGGAGAAAATAATAATAATAAATAAATAAATATTTCACAACATCACATACATTGATCTAACTCCGAGATAGGTAGCTCAAGCACCTGTGTTACGGTTATCAGAATCAACAGTGGGATTACAAATATATACCGTATAATATTTCTTTCGTAAATACATACTTATAATACATAGGAAACACCCAGACCAATACAAACATGTTCATGCACACAAATGTTTGTACTGTGCGGGGATCGAACCCGCAACCCTTGGACCAAAGGTAGCGTTCACTACCACTGTTCCAAACGGGTCGTCGTTATGTTAAAATGCTAATGTTAATATAATCTAAAACCAAATTGTTAACGGATAATATCAGAAGCTAACCATTTTTATTCACAATCTATCTCAGGATACAGTCAGTTTAAAAACAACCTCACCCTTTTTATAATTAATTTATAATTGATGATGACTGACCGGATGGCGCAATTGGTAGTGACTCTGCCTCTTACGCCAAAGGTCGTGGGTTTGATCCCCACCCTGGACAAACATTCGTGCGATTAACACTTGTGTTTGTTCAGTGTCTGGGTGTAATATATGTATTTAAGTATATATTTGTGTTCCTCTGTTGTCTGATATCTGTAACACAAGTGCTCAATCTACTTAGTACGGAATTAGGTCAACCTATGAGATGTTGTGAGAATTATTATTATTATTATTATAATTAAACATTGCATTTTTTTCAAGGAAAATTAGTAAAGACATGAATAAGAACAAACCCAATATACTCCTCCAAATCTCTTCTTTGCTTTTTTCAAAAAAGGAGGAGGTTCTCAATAAAAAGTTCTCAAGAAAAAACACCATACAAAAATATTTTAGGGGCTGTTCAAAAACCGTGGCAATAACCATTTCTAAGGTAAGAGAAATATCCTGAAGTAATTGGGTTCTTTATTTTTCATACCAGGAATAAAAGTGTATCACACAATGACATTTACTATAGTCATGCTAGCATTATAATGTTGTGAAAAAGCCTTACATTACGCTATTGCATACAAAATTACAATTTCAGCCATATAAGAAATGATTTCTCAAACGCAACCTTACAGCAGACAAGAAAAATGATACCAAGATACGATACGAAAGTAGGACTTGACGTTTTTTACGCCGACAATATTTCAGAACACGGAAAAACAATAACCTTATAGAGACAGGGGCGATGAGCCGTTTAGGGTTACGCAGTAAGAAACCTTTTTTTTCCGCGTCAGGGGAATGCGGCCGGCCCGTGGTGCAGTGGGGCGACGTGGCCTTATGCATACCCGTCCACGGGTCGGGACGGGTCATGTCGGGCTCTCCTCCGGTAATGCCGGATGCTGACTAAACCCCCGACGGCGCTCCCTTCTTCGCCAGAGTGGGAAGGAGACATGTGTACTAGTAAATTAACTTTAACTACACGTTCCTTCCCAGTGGTCTATTCTTATCTGCCGATATTCTGTGATATCACAACCTCACAGAGAAACGGCGTTAAGTAGCTCCTGCGCTGTCACCGAGTGAGTGGGGGAACTGGTGACAGTACATATATAGAGATATATGTACAGTCAACTCCAAAAATATGTATACACTTTAGGACCTTGTCACAATACTTACCTATAAGAAAGTAGAGGTCTACTTTCTTATATTATATATTGTGACAACGTCCTAAAGTGTATACTATTTTTGGAGTTGACTGTACATCCTCCAAACGATTACGGCTACGACAGCCAATCTTAACGATCAGCCAAACGTACAAACACAAGTGCACTCTCTATTCCCTTACCACTACTGTGACACAACTGGAAGGATCGGGCGCAGGACCAACGGCTTTCTGAGGCGCGGGGTACAAGAACGCCAACTTCCAGACTCCCGGCTGCCACTAAGAATTTCTTACCGGATACTTAGGTACACATTTTTTGCCCGACCCGGCCATCGAACCCGGGACCTCTTGCGCAGCCGTCGCTGTAAAGTGCGACCCAGTCTCAACTGGTGTTGCAGATTCCTGTAGGCGGCGACAGTTGGTTGCCATCATGCGATCTGTCTATCCATTCACATTTTTTTAATTAATAAAAAATAAATAAAAAGCCATCGTCCTTTAACTACAGAACCTTTCATCCTTATCCTCACCTACAAACCAGCTTCATAATACACCCTAACATTAGCCTCGTAATAAACCAGCGTTTCTCTGACACGGCGCAGTTGGATACCAGTCACCTTTATTAGTCGCAATCCGAGCTTTATGCCAACGACTTTTTTACTCCGTTTACACGGCTTCAAGTGATGTAACTTGAGTCTAAATACCCATGTAACTTGAGTCGTCCTTATCTCAGCGTGTCAGATACAAGTTTTTTGTAAAATGTGAATTGCGGGAATGATACCCAACATTGCAGCAAACCATAAAATCTTGATGTGTTGGACTATACGCAGCGTTTCTTTGTAGTAGTGACGCTGGGTTCAGTCGAAGCTCGAGACTCAGCTTGAGCTCCATTATACGTCGTTTCGATCAGTCTGTCTCGTAGTTTGATTAGTCTCGTTATATTATGGTCCATGCGCACATACCCCAGCCTTCAGAGCTTTGGACACAACCGGGAATCACATGCTAGAATGAAGATGAGCAATATGTTTGAAGCGACGGTCTGAAACGAGAGCTTAACATTATGAGAGGTGAGTAAATCAGAATGTATTCGATTAAAAAAAAGGTCTCAATTGATATTTGATTCCGGCAATAACTCGTACAATTGGCTTCCTCAAGGCACTGTGGCAAGGCGTGTACGATTGGGCACAATTGGGACAAGACCGAACAAAATGGCCAACTTTGACGTTAGAGGGTAAGAACCTTTCAATCTATCATTTATGATCGCTGAATCAGCATAGTGAGTAACATTTTTTTTTAATGATAGGTGGGAGACGAGCAGGCGAATCACCCTATGGAAAGCGATTGCCGCCGCCAATGGACACCCGTGGCATTTGAGAATTCCATTGAAACCCTTGATTACTCGAGTTACCCTCATAATCTCTCCGAGGCTACTACGCACATTTGTAAAATGAGTCGTTGTATTTCCTCACCTCACTACCAGCTTGAGTCACTTGCTATTATTTTTAAAAACACACCTCACCGTAAAATAATTTCGGGTGTAAACATTTTAGGGTTAATAAAGCATTGCAGTCGCTGGGTAATGTAATTAGGGGAGCATTGCAAAAAGATAAGCAAGCACTAAGTAATGTACTTGCTTTGTTGCTGGTACATTTTACGTGTACACTTTGGAGGGATGAAAATGGGGACACGGAAATTAAAATTGGGATGAATTAATTTACCTGCTTTTTTATTAATATTTTTTCATCTTCGTAATTTTTTGGCCCCTAAGTCAAATTTAAAACCAGCCAAGTCGGAATTGCGCACGGACGGTACCATTGACTAGGTAAATAACAGGACCCCCAATTCTCGTGCTCGTAATATTTTGAAAACATGGCGGATATCACCGGAAAATCATACAAAAAAACTATGTTTTAGTGATATATTATTATGTCCTATGAAAATAAATGTCACGAGCACGAAAATTGGGGTCCTGTAGGTAAACTTTCACTACTACCTCTTACCAAGGCAAAAATGACGCTTTTTGAATGGGAGACTCTCTTTCATAAGTCATTTTAATTCTTACCGCGATAAAAAAAAGAGTAACTGATAATTCTTAAGCCCTGAACCACCGATCCCCAGCATTTCGGGGATCGGTGGTTAAGGCCCCGGTACTTAGATCATTTTGGTTGGCAATTAATAAAAAACATCGATGGTTTTCGAATGCGATTCGAACTTATGGCCTTTAGCGACTGAGGATATTGCTCTAACCAACTAAGCTGTCGAGGAACTTAGTAAGCTTTTAAGTGCATTTATAATTAGTGTGTTAATTAAGAATCAATTTAAAATAACTGCTAATACTAAAAATTAAAATGGTTTTTTTTTATGATCTCTTCTAGGCCAACTCTTGATCACAATCTCACGTGATGGAAAGTGACAATGAGGTCTAGGATGTAACGCGTTCGCCTAGTAGATTCACTCTTGCCTTAAAGATGTCCAGATTGAAGTGGTCCGGAAAAATAGACTTTGGCAAGGAGTTACAATCCTTAGCTGTCCGCAATATAAATGTGGAAGCAAATCGCTTCGTACGGATAAGGGGTAAGCCAACAACGTATGGATGAAACCCCTCGCCACGCCTTGTTGTCCGGGATATTCATGTTTTTTTTTTAAATCACGTGTACGTAGATTTGACTACTCAACTGGCCAATTTACCTTTTATTCACAACCATATATGTCATCACAATGTAAACAGCCTTATCTTAAGAGTTCTTCCTCTTATTAAACACCAGAACTTTGCCAAAATAACTCCGCGATATTCTCTTAAACACGCCACTTAACCTCAAGCACTTCTTAACCGCACAGTCAAGGAGAAAGTCCCCCTTAAATTAAAATCACCTGCCCATAACTGCAGAAATGAGGAATGGCCGTAACTCCATTAAATCTCGCGGCCGTTTCATTGCCACTGTAAAAGGTTTTGCTTAAAACGTGTTCCTCAGAGATGGAGCGAGGGAGCCGAATCTAAGCTGACTACGGTTTAGTCAGCAGTTTTGGAATTTTGTCTGTTGCGTTGTTTCTAAGACTTAGGATTTTTATTTTCGTACGGAAGTACTACTCACTTACGAACGTCACTAGCAGGAATCACTAGATTGTCTTAACCTATGAGCAAATTAAGACTGTCATATGGCTTTAGGAGAGATATGCACCTATGGGATATACACCGTTATTTTTTTTATCGCTTACATCCCGAAAGCCCTATAATAGGTATCGTGAATGAAGTCCATTTAGCACGTTAGATCAATAAAAAAAATTGCCGTTCCAAAAAAAATTGAATATCCAACCGGTAATAATATATAAATGACGCCCTGTTGATGTAGTGGTTTAAGTACCGGGGCGTGATCTCGGGGTGTTCGATACCTGGGTCGAGCAAAAATGCGGTTTGTGATCACCAATCCGCATTTGGCAAGTTGATTAAGCCTAATCCCATCATAGTCGCGGTGACTTGATTTCTATGATGGAGGCTTTTGCCCTGCAGTGGGACAGTTATAGGCTGATACTAAAGAAAATAGGTAAATAATGTATGGAACCATTCGGGCGTCCCAGGTACGCTCTTTTTACTGCACGATCCTCTCCCATTCTCTCGAGGTGGCGAACCAGAGAAGTCGATGTGCTTTAGTTTCGCCGATGATACTAAAATCATCGGCGAGCCTAAGCTCGCCCACCTAGTCTTGTAGCTCCCTGTTCTTCCTCCTTCTCCAGGTTCCATCCAGTGTTTGTGTAGATCCCAGAATCTTCCTCCAGATCTTTCGTTCAGCCACAAGGAGCTTGGTCTCTTCCTTAAGCCTTAGTGTCCAGGCTTCACAGCCGTACATTAAGATTGGGCGTAGTACTGTTTTGTAAATACGAAGTTTTGTCCGTTTGCTGAGGGAGCCTGGACACCAGGACCTTGTGTAATGTTGCACTACAATGGAGAGGCCAGTTGGCCGTCCAAGGTACCGATAGAGAGACGAGGTCGAAAAGGATTTGCGTATACTTCTGGCGGATGACTAGCAGGAGGTGGCGCTGGGTGGGCTGGCTAATCTAGATGGAGACTCTTATTATCGGAGGCCAAGGCTCACTTTTGGTCGCTACGCCAACCTAGTTAGTTCATGTATGGAACAGATGATTTTTTTTTTCGCTTGTTTTGTTGATCTAACGTGCTAAATGGCCTTCATTCACGATACCCATTGTGGTTCTGTGTGTGTGTGGTTATAATGTAGTTTTCGGGATGTAAACGTTAAAAACGTACATCTGACCATCCGTACTAATATAATAAATGTGTAAGTGTGTGCGTGTGTCAGTCTGTTCGTCTTTCACGGCATAACAGATCGGCGGATTGATGTGATTGTTAGTATAAAGAGATGGACAGTAACGGAAGCTACATTTTTTCTTTTTCGAATACGACCGAAGCCTCGGGCTAAACTTGTCATTATCTAAAAGTGCAACTATAAATTAATGATTGTGTTTTTAATGTATGTGATGTTGTATAAAAAAATTACGATGTAAATAAACTAGGCTAGACTTTTATCTCAGAAACCTCAGAAGTTGTAACAAATGAATGGAATGAAATGAATACTTAAACTATAATAAATTAGGCTAAGCAGCATTTATTACTGTATAAAAATTGATTTATATTGATTATTCAATAATTGACAAGATGCCACCTACTACTATTGTACACCTCGTCCTGCAGTTTGTTAGTGTTGTATTAAGTAACTACTACTCTTTGTGACCTATGAGGGGAACCTAAGTAGTCATGCTCACTCAAATGTGTCTGAGGTGGTGGCGCTATGTGGCGGGTCATTACATTCCCTCTAATATGGTTGAGTGAAATGATGGCTGACACATACGTCATACTTGTGAACAGGTGCCACCTTTGGGGACTGGTCTGCTTCGGTTTACCTCATAATATTTATTTTATTAATATTTCCATTATTTTATTTTGTGTAACAATTGAACTGTATGGCTTAGTATGATGATGACACAACATTGTATGAAAGTTTGGCGATTAAAAAGAGTAACTGGCGAGTTTCTTGCCGGATCTTCTCGACCAGAAACAACTTTCCGAGCCGGTGGTAGAATCGCATTATGTTTATTTATTTCTTTAGTATATTTTATGTATCAACATAATATATATGTTATTAACATGTAAATTATACATAAGTACTTATAAATAGTTTTAAGTCATTCAAAAGTATGACGATTTGTAAGTGATGTGTACAAGCCTATGCAAATAAAGAATTATTTGACTTTGACTTTGACTTGATGGCTAGGCTAAATCTAACCAGTCCAGAAGAGCAGAAGTTTCCCGGGGAAGCTGTTACAAAATTAACCAGATACAGATCTGAGAGTTAAAGCAGAATCCAATAAATAAACTAAGTCCTCCTGACCAATTCAATGATGCGAAAAACCTCTTATTGCATTCGGAAACATTTACTATCCGGCAACGGAATGAAAAAGGGCAGACAGAATTAAAAAAATATATTTAACCTCCCTCAGGCTGGATCCGCCCACCTTCCGTAGGCGCCTCGCAGAATCAATCCGCAACGAGTTATTGCCCGTAATTGTGAGTATTCAAAGAGGGCGTAAAGTTTGTCGAACGGTACCGAGATTGCTTCATAAAAGGCAGCCGAGGGCCCAAATGAACAGTTTCTTTGGATGGTGTTTTAGAGGTAACCTTTGAGCTTGATGAGGCAAGTTTCGAGGTAAGTTGGTAGGCGTTTCGAGGACGGTTATTAGTTTACCGGTTTTAAATATGGTTATTAGAATATTTTAATTTATATTAAGTAATTGTCCTCAGTGGTCCACTCCACGAATGCAGTAGGATAGCAATACTGCGGGAGGATTGGTGGTGACAACCACGACTATCCTGCTAAGAGTGTAACGACAAAAGGAGAAGAATGTTAGAATATTAATTAAGAGTGTTTATGTTTATAAATACAGTGCAGTTTTCGCTGACACTCTATATATCAGATTATATCATTTCAAATTTTTTGCACCTCCTAATAAAGATTCTACTCTCCAAACATATTAAATTATTTAGAATATTTGGAGAGTAGACTCTTTTTAACCTTATTTTTAACAATTGTGGATTTTAAAAAGTCGTTCAGTATATAACTAGATTATGTGTTGATATGTTGTTTGTGTCAATATAAATTAATAATAAATAATACAATACATTTTATTGGTTACTAAAAAATGCTTTCCTAAATCATTGCCATTCTACACAAAACTACAGGCTTTATTTGTCGTTGGTTGTGGTAGTTTAAATATATATATATAAATTAAATCGTAGGTATTCACTATTCAACATACTTAAATGTTAAGGGAAATTTTTTGGTAATATTTTTTTTTCTTTTTGACTCTTGAAAACGAAATGTGTTTCAAGAACCGAAATTGTATTTAAGTATCTAATATTATTTAACAACGTGTACGTGATATGTGGAATGCCACCAAACTACTGACAACTACCATTTATTTTGTATGTAATAAGTAGACAGACGAGCAGATTCACTCACGCCGCGAAACACAGCAGTGCTGTTTCACGCCGGTTTTCTGCGGGGTCGTGGTATCACTCCGGTCAAGCGGGCTTATTAAATAAATAAATAAATATTTCACAACATCACATAGATTGATCTAACTCCGAGATAGGTAGCTCAAGCACCTGTGTTACGGATATCAGAATCAACAGTGGGATTACAAATATATACATATATATACATACTTTTCTTTTGTAAATACATACTTATAATACATAGCAAACACCCAGACCAATACAAACAAACATGTTCATGCACACAAATGTTTGTACTGTGCGAGAATCGAACCCGCAACCCTTGTATCAGAGGTGGCGTTCACTACCACTGTTCCAATCGGGTCGTCAAATGTATATGTAGTATTCATGTCAAATCGTGGCTCTCCCACGGTTACCACGGGTATCATCTTAGATCATCATCATCATCATCAGCACATTTAAGTCCCCACTGCTGGGGCACGGGCCTCCCTCAATCACATGAGGGGCAATTGCCATACTCACCACGCTTGGCAGACGGGTTGGCGAGGGTTTTGACATACATGCAGAGTTTTCCTTCTCTGGGTGCTAATGATCATGCCAGCAGCTTTACCTTAGTCGCCTTTTACGACACCTCGGTAAGAGTGAGGGTGGCCTATTCTACTCTGCCGGGGACCACACGGCCATGGTTAAAACCTTTATACCCAACCCAAAATAGCATTCTACTCGTGCACCGACCTCAAAAAGGTCACGATCCTCACATAAATTAGCAGCCTCTCTAAACTTGCACCATCGAAGCCCGAATAAGGTCGCAGTTGAATCCACTCTACCAGGATTACCATAATTGATATTAATGTACTGGGAAAGGTTTAATTAAACCGGACAAAGAAGGCGCTCTGACTCGTAAATTGTACTGAACACTATTTCGAGGGCTTTTATTTCGTGGACGTTGGTGGTTCTAATTACCGTATATTGAGACCGTGGGATTAAGCCTTAGAATAGTTGTCCATGATACTCCAAAGGAAGGGTTTTCTTAGGTCATTTTGCGACAGCGTAAATGTGGGAGAGCGCTTAGGCATAAATGGGCCGGCTCGACCGGAGTGATACCACTGCCTGACAGAAGACCGGCGTGAAGCGGCTGTGTTTCGCCGTGTTAGTGAGGTTACCGGGGGGGGCCCGCTTCGAGCAAGGAGAGGACGAGTTCGGCGGAGAACCCTTCGTCCTCTCCGTGGAGGTGGCCAGCCGGCCACAGGGACGGGGGTCCCTGTGCCGGCACTGCCATTGGCACCTCCACCGCTCGTTGGGGACGGCTCAGCTCATCCGGCTGTCCCCAACCCCCCTCCTCCTAGCCTGAGGAGGGGCGTGGCCGCACACCCCGTGTAGGGGCCTGTGGGGGAGTGGGGTTGCGGGGAATAGCCTCGTGCAGTTCCCGTGACCCCATTCTATACCCCCGGGTGGTTGAGCCCCGGGAGTTTTAGTGGGTATGCCCTCAGGTCGCTTCTTGTTAGAAGAAGCGGCCCGGAGGGTGAGTCCCACAGTACCCTGTCGCCCCCCGACGGCAGGGTCTGCGTAATGCATTTCTCCCGGGAAAACAAAAAAAAAAAAAGGCCCAATGTGGGGAAGGTGAAAAGTTTGGCAGCGCACTTGTGACTCCACTGGTGTTGCGGGTGTCCATGGGCGGCGGAATTGCTTACCATCAGGTGATCCGTCAGGTGATGCTCGTCTGCCACCTCTCATATATAAAAAAAATATATATTGAAGTCAAAATGGATAAAGGCAATTACTATTCATATTTTGTTCGATTTAAAGTATGACTTTTAGTTTAAATACTTCAGACTACAACCGTCATCACAAATAAATAAACTTAGATAAGTATGTATATATAATGCTGTCAAGTAAATATCTCTTTCTTCTATGAGTGTCATCTTCTAACGCAGGTTTTTGATCGTGGGAGAGCCACGCTTCGGCATGAATGGGCCGGTTCGACAGGAGTGATACCATGGCCTCACAAAAAACCGGCGTGAAGCAGCACTATGCTGTGTTTCGCTGCGTGAGTGAGGGCACCGGAGGCCCAATCCGAGGAAAGGGGGGTTTAGAGGTCGGCAGCGCACTTGTGACGCCACTTGTATCACGGGTGTCCGGGCGGCGGCAATTGCTTACCATCAGGTGACATAAAAAAAAAAGGTTAGCGATCACGATGACGATTGGAACCCTTTTTTTATGGGAAACCATCATGGTCGTCACTTTGGCACATGAAGGGAACAAGATAGTGTGTGGGACTCTATCCCTTAACAGAACCCCTGGGGTATCCATCTCAGTGCATTTAACCCTGGCTATGGCCAGGACTGGACCGTACCTCTAATCGTGCTTGACGCACTAACTTTTCTCTAGTGTAGTAGTAGTGGGTATGCTCACGTACTCCAAAGGCCCGATTAGTCACCTTTTCCCACAGGCCTGGAATACCTTGGCAGTGTTGTGAACGCCCTAACCACAGGGCACGCGACTTGAATCCTTGATATATACCCTGCTAGTAATAGAATACGGGTGAATTTATCGTAGCCAAGATTTTCTTCTTCTTCCTGTGCCTCTCTTCCCTTTGTATCTCTTTTGTTTTCTTGTATTCCCCTGTGGAACAGCCCAAGGTTACTCATAGGTACTTTTTTCAAGGCTGTCCCTTAGATGAGGTAAGCCTTTCAGATACCAAAATCTGCAGGTTCTGTCGCGAGGACAAGGAAACGATTATCCACGTGCTCGGCGAGTGTATAGCGCTGCACCGCTGCAGAAGCTGGCACCTAGGAGCACACATGATCTCAGCAGACGAGATCAAAAGCTCCCCCATCAGCTCCATTCTCGGGTTTATCCTGGAACTGGAGCTACATGAGGTGCTGTAATAGGTCACGGGGCTGCCACAACAGATCATCTACTGGTCGCAGTGGCTATGAGACGCAGGGCTCACCCCATTTCCATCAAATAATAATAATATATGAGGTAAAGTGGAGACTAGAAAATAATTTAACATGAAAACTTATTTAAATTAAGAGCATTTTTAATTAAAGCCTTTGATTTTCAACGAGTGGACTAAAGGGTTACTAGTTTATATTATACAATGTATGTATGTGAGGTGTATGTGAGGTTTAACCCCTCATCGGCGCCGCTCTCATACATACATCAACGCCAATTACCGCCCTCACACTGTAGCCAACGCCTCCAAAATTTCAGCGCAAAATCAAACACTTTGTACTGGCTTGCAAATAAACAAGCTCACTATTTTTTTTATAATTATTTGGAGTAGACAAGCAAACGGATCATCTTTTGACATAAAATAAAAAGAAACAGCAGAGTTCAGTTGACATTAATATCAAAGAAGAGAGAAGAGTTCGTTGATGTCAACGAAGCCACAGATATTATAATACTCGGTAGCTGATATAATAAATTAATAAAGATAGATAAATATAGACACATATCTATGTGTTTTTGTGCAATAAATTATATCTACTTTATTGCACTTATTTACATTATTTAAATAAGGCATTACAGAAACTTAAATGCACAATTTCGGAAAAGATGAACATGATTTAAGTTTCTTGCTGATCTTTTAAAAGTATAACGCTTCAATATTATTACTAGACTTATTAAATCCTGGATCATGTTTCAAGTTTACTTCGTGTTCGGGATTTTAGTAGGCGGAATATTATTAAAGGAAAATTGTTTACTGTAAATGCTAAGTTGTAAATCTATATTCAATCAGAGATTAACTATTAAATTTAGCTTGTTGCAAAATAGATTTTAACAAGGTTTGACAAAAATAAATGTATTTAAAAATGCAAATACGATGATACTCAGTTCTGTGGAACGGTTTGCTTGCGGGAGTATTTCCCGACGGCTACGACTTAGGGACCTTCAGGAGAAGAGCGTACTCTTTTTTAAAAAGGCCGGCAACACATTAGCGATCTCTCTGATTCCGCAGATGTTCATGGGCGGCGTTGATTTATTTCCATCAGGTTGCTTGCACGTTTGTCCGCCTCTAGCAGAAAAAATCCCAAAAAATTACAGTTATTTGAAACCTAAAGCCATATTTCTTTTCTGAACTTAACTATTCAATTTTAAGGCAAGAGTGAACAGTCATCTTCTTGATAAACGCTTAACATCATTGACCACATCGACATTTTCCAGCAGTTGCAAAAAATATCCAGTTGCCAAGTCGATGAACTAAGAAAAAAAGTGATACCTCTATTTGTAAAAGAAAGTCGTGTTAGTTTTACTATTTATAATTCAAGAATCAGGTGACAGACGTCTTTTTTATGTGATAGGTTGCAGACGACTTAAATTAAATACTTTTATTCCCAAAAATGTTAGGCTCCTATGCCATAAACATAAATGAAATGAATACTACATTATTTAAAGTTTCATTGCATGTGCACTGGTCAGTGGCCAGCAGTGGAAATTTACAGTGGAGTGCACAATAAACTCCGCAGCTCGCATCACCCACGGTCGAAGATGCAATTGTTCCGGTCGACGCGCGCTAACTAGTTTGGCCTTCATCTGGCCCTGCACTCAGTGCTACGTGTTCTGATACTATGATCTCTGGTTTATTTCAAGAAGCTACGCATACATACATAATTACCTGTAGACCCAAGCTCCGAGCAAAATTCGGAGCTCATTAAAAAAAAAAAAACAAACAAAATAAATTTTAAATTAAAAAAGGCACGGAACAAAGAGTCTGTGGCAGTAGTGTTCATAAAAAAAAACCTGTAGAGAGTACGTACATTTTTTATGTGTGTAGTTATTCTTTATATAGATGGAAAGTATCAGCCTATATACTGTCCCTTGGTAGGGCAATGACTTCTAGCAGAGAAATCATCTGATTCGCAGACATCGCTACTATGATGGCTTAATGACTACACTTGCCTAATGCGGATTAGTGACGACAACCCTGAGCTATGTTTAAAAAATTCAAAACATACTTTTTGCTCGACCCGGAAATCGAATCCAGGATCCCGAAAGTTAAACTACTTATTTGACCATCAGTTTTTTAATCTCTGATTTATTTTAAGATGGTGTACATATAGGATTACCAATAGACAGTGAAATGAAATTTTTATGTGTGTAGGCAATCCATTCTAGTATTTACAAAGATGAAAGTTAAATTTATAAAGGTAAAAGATATAACAGGGCTTTTAGCTAAACCGAAACCACAAAACACTTGCACAACATAAAAGACATCATGCGCCATCTTTTGTTCCAAAATGGAACTAATGTCCCGAAACGTAGTGAAGGTCACTAGTCAAACACAAATACCCCTTTTCTTTGTTTCACCATGATTCATACATGAATCTCTAAATATGTAGGTAGTTATTTCGAAAGTATCCACAGTGCAGTGGTCGTTGTGTTCACTTTGTTCGGTAGCTAATGATATGATGACCGATTATCAGTCTTGCGAAAAATAGGTTGATCGATACTATTTCTGACAGATTTTTCGTAGGCCATGTGCGTTGCGCTATTGAATTCAGCACGTTATATTTTTTTTTCTCCTACAAAAAATCGGTCATGTGTGGTCACCCTAAATTCAGGCTTAGGACCTTCGAAATCAACAACGATATGTATGAAATTTGACAACGTAGTGAAAATTGTGTGAATTAATTAAAAACGCAACTTGAAGTTGAACGGATGGCGCAATTGGTAGTGACCCTGCCTCTTACGCCAAAGGTCGTGGGTTCGATCCCCACCCTGGACAAACATTCGTGCGATGAACACTTGTGTTTGTTCGGTGTCTGGGTGTAATATATGTATTTAAGTATATATTTGTGTTCCTCTGTTGTCTGATATCTGTAACACAAGTGGTTAAGCTACTTAGTACGGAATCAGGTCAACGTATGAGATGATGTGAGAATTATTATAAAAAAAAATTGCATGCTAATGACGGCTTCAAGATATTTGAAGTTTATATTATAACGACACCGATGGCATAGAAAAAACATACGCACGGTCTCCGAGGTAATGTGTATTTAAGTTCAGAGTTTAGATTTGTAATAATGTCCTCCTTGGGTCCTACCGATATTTCTATAGCAGCTAATCTAAAAATGAAGCAAATACTTTCATAAAAGTTAATTAGTCTGTGCACTGTGCACGGGCACAAGTGTTTACTCTCTTTGTCCTAATAAACTTAATAAATTTCAATGGTAGTGTCCCACGTATGATGCTATCGGGCATAGGACCAACGGCTTTATATTTTTTAAGGCACAGGGTATAATTTATTTTAAAAAAAGACATCCCCAACCGATGACGGCTACAACGCCAGCCAATCTCAACGGTCAGCCACGTACGCAGGATATTTTATAGTGCTCAAGTGTGTGCGCAAACACAAGTGCACTTTCTGTTCCCTTACCCTCATATTTCAATGGGACACTACTGAGACACGACCGGAGATAGATCGGGTGCAGGACCAACAGCTTAACGTGCTTTTCGAGGCACGGGGTTCCAAGACCGCCGATTTCCAGACTCCGGGCGGCCACTAAGAATTTCTTACTGAAAACTTAGGTACAAATTTTCACTCGATCCGGGGATCGAACCCGGGACTTTTTGCGCAGTCGTTTTAAAGTGCAATCCACTAACCACTGCGCCACTGAATTAGTCATCAAATGAGTATAGACCGCTAACTTTTAGACTCCGTGCTGACACTAAGAAGTAACAAGGACTGCCTCAAATACCGCCTCATTAAGCAACCCAGTCCCATAAAGATACAAGTTGGCATATAAATGCTTTCGCACGAAAAGAAAACACTCGATCCGCATCTCTATCGAGTTTAAAGAAACATTACGATTCATTGTCCGTTCAAAGTTCCTATTGTACTCGAAATCACCATATTACGTTTCACATTAGGCTTTAGTGTCGGAACTTGGCGCTCTAAAATTGCACTACTGCAAGTCCTCAAACTTTACAAATCGAATGGCGCGAGAGTGTATTTTCTTGTCAGTTACATAAGTTATTATGAATCTTATGTTCTGAGGAATAGGGGTTTGAATGATGAGGTCTTAAAGTGTGTTTAGAGTAACTTTTGACATTAGAATGTACAAGATGGAACATCGGGCGCTGATGGGGAGTAATGGATGCGAGGGCAATTCCACTTTATCTGTAGGTAGTTAGGGATTTGCTGTGAAGGTAACTTTGTTTTGAAATTGTCGAATTTCGACATTTGTGCGAGTTGGTGCTTGTATTCTAATTTTATTACGGTTGCCTTATTGATTTATTTCGGTAAATATTATTGCTTAAATTCCTTTAATGGTGAAACGAGGTTTTATTTTCAGTGGCAAAATGACCGTGAAAAATATGTTTTAGACCAATTAGTATTTATTTTCTAAACAAGTTAAGATGAGCTTTTTTTCTATAATGGAATAGTAATTCTCATAATAGTTTTTTATATTTTCGTGTTGCATTATAACTATAATGTATCAATACGGGGATTAACACGATATTTATTATGTGAAACAACATTGTGTACTCAACGTCGAGCCAAATATGTGAGTACACAATGTTGTTTCACATAATAAATATCGTGTTAATCCCCGTATACATTATAATTCTCATAATGTCATTTTATGTAATGCCTATTAAGTTAGTGTTTCTAATTTTTCATGATAAAATTAAGCATAACTTGCCTTACCATAAGTAAATATTTCTAATCTAACTTCAATGTTCCTAAAATATTTGGTGCGATCATCTTCAGTTCAAACCTAAAAAAAACAATTAACCATCTCATCGTTTCCATCCCTAACTATATCCTCACAAATTCCTTTACAAACAGCTGTTTATAAAGGAATTCGTTGTGATGCATGTCGATGCATCTACACATTTACAATACATCGCCTAATAGGGTTGTTTACCCAAGTATTCAATACATGCTTCCGAAACAATCTCGCAACCCGTAACTGTCTAAATTATTTCGGTGCATGCTCTGGCCGAAGCTGGTACATGTAGAGGTCGGGAGCCTGTAACTAATTTTGCACCTCACGTAGACACAACATTTGGCGACCGCGGAACACGATTAAGGCTACAGCCGTTGGAGTAAACACTGGTATGCTTCATTTGGTTTTTATTCTTCGGGCTTTATCCATAAACGTTCAATAAACCATTGCGTTATAGAACCAAAAAGGTTCGTACAACAATTTCGAAAAAAGAATGAAATTTCGAAAAAAAATTTCGAAAACAGATCTATTAGGCAATTCTCTACTTGTGATGCGATTTGAACGATGGTAGCTCAGAAGATAAGAATGCGCTTCCATGCATCCACAGGGGGTCGTGGATTTACTCTGGGTTTTTCAAATCTATGTGCGCATTTCTACCATTAGCTCACGTTTCGGATAGTTTCTGAAACGTGTTGCAAAGAGTGTGAAGGTCGGACGGCAGTCGCTTCAGTGACATGAGGATCACACTCCCCAAATTCTGAATTGTGGTCTAAACTAGGCACCAAAATGACAGCTTTGGACGCAACCGGACTATATGCTAATGATGAAGAGGACACAATTTCATACTTGCATACTCGACTGGACAGGAGAACTAAGGTCACAGACATAGCCTAAATGATTGCATGTAGGGTCGAACCCGGGACCTCTTGGGCAGCGTTGCTTTATAGTGCGTCACATTAACCACTACGCCACCGAGGCAGTCCGTATCTAATAGTTTTATTTATGTGATAAGTGGCAGATCACCTGATGGTAACCAATTGCCGCCGCCCATGGACACCCGCGACACCAGTGGAGTCACAAGTGCGCTGCAAACCTTTGAAACCCCCCTTCCCCCAGGTAGGGCCTCCGGTGCCCTCACTCACGCAGCGAAACACAGCACAATGCTGCTTCACACCGGTTTTCTGTGAGGCTGCGGTATCACTCCGGTCGAGCCCGGCCCATTCATGCCGAAGTGTGGCTCTCCCACGGTCACGGTCTAATAGTAACTAGTGCAAACTACAAAATGTATTACGACCAACGTGTTCGTTCTTAGCATTCCGGTCTAAACCGGTTAAAAGCTCCGTTCGGAAACGCTCTTCGCTCCTCTAATGTGATCGGACGCCGCAACTCAATCGATGTCGGCAATGAAGTTTGGGTTTTTCAACGAATAATTTGGTTACTACCGGAATTCCCGTTGCTGAAATTATTTTTTGCAGTGCGCAATTTATTATTTTAGCTCGACCAATCTTTATACGTTGATTAATCTATGGTGTAACGTCTGATTTGTATAGAATGACCGCGCTTGATGATTGAATGAATTTGTTAGTTTCCCTCAATTTTTTCAGGATCCCATCATCAAATTCCTAATATCCTTATAATGGTACTATTCCGGGACTATCTTTTTTTCAACAAAAAAAGAAACAACAGTGTAACGTCAGATTTGTATAGAATGACCGCGCTTGATGGTTGAATGAATTTGATAGTTTCCCTCAATTTTTCCAGGATCTCAACATCAGATTCTGATATCCTTATCATGGTACTATTCCGGGACTATATTTATTGAACAAAAAAAGAAATAACAGTGTCACGTCAGATTTGTATAGAATGACTTGATGGTTGAATGAATTTGATAGTTTCCCTCAATTTTTCCAGGATGCGATCATCAGATCTTGATATCCTTATCATGGTACTATTCCGGGACTATATCTTTTTTCCAACTAAATAAGAAACATCTAAATCGGTTCATAAATGGTCAAGTAATCGGTGAACAAACATACAAAAAGTATATACATGTCGAATTGAGAACCTCCTCGTTTTATGAAGTCGGTTAAAAACGTTATATAATTTAATACTGTGACATTAAAATAATAATTTAATTAAATTAATTCCAATGTAATGTAATCAATTAAATTTAATTTGCTAATCCTATCAATAATGACATCGACAATTTTGCATGACGTAATTGGCCAAATATGGCGAACCATTATACAAAATTTTAACAGCTTTTTATACGTGCCCAAATTTTGTGAATAAAAAAAATTGTACATAATATTTGACATTTTTGAAGTGCGTTATTGCTGTGAACTTCATCGTCAGCCCATTTAAGTCCCCACTGCTGGGGCACGGGCCTCCCTCAATCACATGAGGGGTAATTGCCATACTCACCACGCTTGGCAGACGGGTTGGCGAGGGTTTTGATATAAATGCAGAGTTTTCCTTCTCTGGGTGCTGATGATCATGCCAGCAGCTTTACCTTAGTCGCCTTTTACGACACCTCGGTAAGAGTGAGGGTGGCCTATTCTACTCTGCCGGGGACCACACGGCCACGGCTGTGAACTCAATTGTCACGAACGCTTAAAATACACCACTCCTCACATTTACGCACTCGTTTGTACATGAAAATTATGAGAGGATCATGTAAATCATAAATACTGCCTCCATAATTTCAATGGCCTTTAACGATTTTCGCAACATAAAAGGAATTATATCGAGGTTTAACCGTTTAAACTCCACCCTCTTAAATTCGTGTACAGATTTTAAATTTGGGATATTTCCAATAATTTTTCCGTTGAAGCAAGCTCGTGAAATATTTAATTTATTTACCGAATACACATTAACCACCGTTTCAAAATGTTCAAAGGCTTCAATGGGTATGGAATATTTGATGGAATGCTTAATCAAATAGGTGTATTTTCATACAAAGATGATTATGTAGGTGCGAGCATGTTTTAATTCAAAGTTATTTTGACATAGAGTGGGTATTTTGAGGCTCTTTTCAAATACGAGTAATGTAGTCATGTGGCTGTACCTACATTCGATTTGACAGATTGTTGTTACATGATGTGTGACTGTCTGTTCATACATGGGTAACATAAGTCACATGACAAAGGCAATAAATATAATTTAAGACACAGGGTTTCCTAGTGTGGGACCTACAGTTTGGTCTTCTGTATTGTTACTTAATGGATGTTTATGGAATATACTTAACTGGGTGGCGATATAAAAAAATGTACGTATATTTTTAAGCGATGTAGTTGTCATCCGTTTACTCTTCCTGGTGTACCAATAAGCATGTATGTGACAAATTATGTAAAATAAACTATTTGTAATGTATAAAGTAAGTATTACATTTATCAACATGTAACAAAATCAAATGTCAGCGCTACTGAATAGAGTAACCCCTCTATAAGTAAAAACGAACAATATCTTTTTTTTATGAGAAAGGGAGGCAAACAAGCAAACGAGTCACCTGATAGTATAGATAGATGCGTTTTAGGAAGGTATAGGCTCGTTTCTTGAAACTCGCAATGTCGTACCAGTTCGGAAATACCGCTGCGGGAAGTTAAATCTTTGAACATAACACTGTTTTAATAACACTATTTTTATCTGTCCGTGCATCTGTTTGTCTGTCTGTAGGCGGAGACAGAGATAGTTCAATAAAATAATTAAAATAGGTAAAGATCGAGAAAGACTACAAGTTTACTGATGAAATTAAAACTTGCTTCGGAGTCAGATTACTGACTGATTTTGATGTGTCACTGATTTACCCAGGCACACATACGGCAAAATGACCGATTTAGGGGGACAAAATTAAATTTTCCTACTTAAAAATCAGGTCTAAAATTGCTTGTATTCTTCGAGTCAAGTAGTTGCTCCGTCGCGCTGATCATAAATATCCTTCGTTTTGTTTATAACAAAATTACCCGAGGTCCCGTGCACGGATAGTTGCTTCGAATTTAAAATAGGCACAAAAGAACTAACAAAGTTATATATTTAGTATGGGAAGGCGATGTTTTTTTTTTTAATTAACTTCTATTTTGGTTGAGGATCGACAGCTGGACCAGCCTCTTTTATATTGTTTATGTTTTTATACTTTTTTGCTGTTTTTGATAGATTATTATTTTGTTATTGTAATGTCTTTGCCTTGGTGTCTGCAAGTAAATATTGCACATAAAAATTTTTCGACAGTCTTCGTGTGTACAAAATCCTGTCGACATACTAAGGTCTCCGACACCTTAGTCGGTAAAGCAGTTGCCCGGTTAGCAAAAGATCGTGGGTTCGACCCGAGGTCTGTCGAAAAATTTTTAAGTGCATTATTTACTTAATAATAAATTGAAAAAAAAAATCTATGACCAAAAAATTTTTGATATCTGTGTCTGATGAACTTGTTACCAGAACCAATGCTTTGCTAATATCAAGGACCTTTTATTAGCATCCCATTCACTGGCGTTCCATTATAAGTTTATATGTAGTTCATTCGCCACAATGTTCTTTGGGGAAAAAAGTGTTTTTTTCATTAGTATAATGCACTCGAGAAGTTTATCGGGCATTCAAAATTCAGTCACGGTATATTTTTTTCAAACTTTACTACGACAGCAAGTCCACAAACATCATCGTCAATTCCCTTGATCTCAGTCGGTTAAAGTAAGTCTTGAGTTTTTTCCTCTGCGTCCATCAAAATAACGCCTTCTCATTAGTCACGTCAAAACTTTCCTTCTATTTGATTTCCCTGATCCTTTTCTAACAGTCCAAGAAAACGATGTTGTTTTTCTGTGTACGTACGTTTTCTGATGAAGATTGAATTTTATGCGTTATATACTTAAGTTCAATGTTATTTGTCGTTACTCTCGCCTCTTTAACTTCGCACGGTCATTATAAGTATTGCATATAGTAATCAATACAAGCGATAAGACACCGTCGTTGTTGTTAATACTTACTTCGTTGGTTAGAGCCAAATAGAGTCTTGGCCTCCGAAACAAAAGATTGCCACTTCGGTTGATCCTGCGCCATTTCTTATCAGTTCATTGACCAGGAGCTCGTGCAGATCAGTCTCGACGACGTCCTTCCAGCGATACCTAGGTCCGCCAAGTGGGCGTCGGCCCACGGTCGGCCCTGGTATGGTTTTTTCACTAGACGATCTTCGTTAAGCCAGTGAAGACGGTGCGCCTTGGTCTCGCAGATGATGTTGGGTGTGTTCACAATCTCATCTATTTCGGCATTTGTGCGGATTCTCCTGCCATCGTTGTCTGCTTTCACTGGGCCCAGAATCCTACGTAGAATTTTCCTTTCCGCCACGTTTCGTGGCGGTGGTCGTTGATGTTGTAACATATATTATTATTTCTGTGCAATAAAGAATATCTATCCATCTAAGTATCCATAGGTCATATAAACTCGATTATGGAAAGAAGAAATATAAATGAAACCAGCCTAGCAATCACACAAATTAGGTATCACTTGACTTTCAGCCCGCCAAACTAATCTGAATTTGACCATCATATTTTAACCGTGGGAGAGCCACGCTTCGGCATGAATGGGCTGGCTCAACCGCAGTGATACCAAGGCCTCACAGAACACCGGCGTGTAGCAGCATTGTGCTGTGTTTCGCTGCGTTAGTAAGGGTACCGGAGGCTCAATCAACAAAGGTTGGCAGCGCACTTGTGGGTGTCTATGGGTGGTGGCATTCGCTTACCATCAGGCGATCCATCTGCTCGTCTGCCGCCTATCACATGAAAAAAAAATCATATAGGGCGCGTGTTATTATTGGTTTTAAAATAACTAGCAAACCATCCATACACCGTCACTCAACTGTTGAATTACTCTCGAACTTGTTCTATAAATCTCTTGTAGAAATGCCTTTATGCGTACGTAGAAGCTCATTTCTACCAGTAACAGATAACTAAGAGCCAATCATCATCATCATCATCAGCCCATTTAAGTCCCCACTGCTGGGGCACGGGCATCCCTCAATCACATGAGGGGTAATTGCCATACTCACCACGCTTGGCAGACGGGTTGGCGAGGGTTTTGATATAAATGCAGAGTTTTCCTTCTCTGGGTGCTGATGATCATGCCAGCAGCTTTACCTTAGTCGCCTTTTACGACACCTCGGTAAGAGTGAGGCTAAGAGCCAAAGTTCATCATAATTTCAGAGTCAATTCCCGGTTGCATTCCAAGCTGGCGTATCGAAGCAAACCAAAGACTACTATTGAAGCAAACATAATTTCATCCAGCCTAACATCGCGCAAAGTATCGCCTGACTTTCCGCCCGCCAATATAACCGCATGACGCGGCCAAATCGCAGCGCACGTGTTCCGGGCCGGCTTGTTTTCTATGTGGGAGTATAATAAATAATAGAATGACTAGCAGTATTCGCGAGATGTGTACCAGACGCAAAGTACTACGAGTAGGGACGTGATTGACAGTCGATAAGTTTTATAGCCTATATATAGTTTTATAGCCTTTAGACGTGTCTAACTCTTTACTGAAACGACTCAGTGATCCGACTCAGCCAAATGATACACTTCCGAATCCAAATTGTAGTTGCGCTTTTACTTCCTAATTTATTACACGTGTGTAACTTTTTACTGAAACGACTCAGTGATCCGACTCAGCCAAATGATACACTGTTCCGAATTCTAATTGTAGTTAAAAGCTTTTTCTTCCTAATTTTATGTTACTTATATTTACATGCTAAATTTGATTTAAATACTGTTTGCATCATCATTATCATCATTTCAGCCAATACTGAAACGACTCAGTGATCCGACTCAGCCAAACATTACACTGTTCCGAATGTCTAATGTTCGCTCCCAATGTATCATTCGACTCAAATGGAATCTCGAGAGTGAACCGAATGATCCCAATGAGCTGAATGATCCGATGAGCCGAATCATCCGAATGATCCGGGTGAGTCGAATGATCTAAATGAGCGGAATGATTCGATGAGCCGAATGATCCGAATGAGCTGAATGACCCGAGTGATTCGAATGATCGGAATGGATCACGGATCTATCTGAGAATCGATGTTTCAAATGTAGCGTTTCACTATTCCGCATCTCTGCAGATCCAGATGCAAATGTTCCAATCTATTGAAAGATACGTTTTCGCCAGGTCTAATATCCTTCGGTCATCATATACTATTTATAAAGAGGTAAACTCACAAACTAAAGTAGAAGATACTACGTAGTAAGCCCTATATCAGCGGCAACGCTTATACGTAATCTGAAAATACGAAACGCTTAAGCGATGTAACCGTCACCTAGCGTTATCTATTGGCTTAAAGTTGAACTAATGTCCCGAAACGAAGTAGAGGGCGGGCCACTAGTATTAAAATAATCGCATATAAATAAACACGAAACGCTTATATAACGCTCCTTTAATTTAACGTGCCTTTAATTTTATTTAGTTTGTATTTAGTTTAAATAAGGCTTTCTTTTGAAAGAAAGAAAAAAAGAAACATTTTATTGACCATCACAATAAATAATTTAACAATGAATACTCATTAGAAAACATAGGTAACATTGACACATTAAAACTACAGACAAAGGTGAGTACGAGAACAGACGATTGGTAGGTAAATACACAGTTATATAATGAAAATATTCACAATAAATAGGCGTGTGTGAAGTGTGAGGTCAATCAGGTCCTGGCCTCAGCATGCTTTTCAGTTTTTTCGACGGATTGATTTTGTAGTTAAAGTTTTTTGTCCTAATTTTATGTTTACATGCAAAATTTTATTTAGATACTGTTTGCATCATCATTTCAGCCAATAGACGTCCACTGCTGGACAAAGTCCTCCACTAATGTTCTCCACAAGGTTTGACCTATGTCGCCCGCATCCAATGGATTCCCTCGACCTTCACCAGATCGTCAGTCCACCTTGTGAGGGACCTGCCATAGCTGCGACTTCCTGTACGTGGCGGGTTGGCGAGGGTTTTGATATAAATGCAGAGTTTTCCTTCTCTGGGTGCTGATGATCAAGCCAGCAGCTTTACCTTAGTCGCCTTTAACGACACCTCGGTAAGAGTGAGGGTGGCCTATTCTACTCTGCCGGGGACTACACAGCGTCCTATTTACATACACATTGAAAATAGCGTTTTAATAAACATATTATCTCTTTTCTACCATTTTCTGTTTTCACAAAATTCCAACAGCGTTATATGAAACTCGAGTCTACAATTACAAACAGAACTGGAACTAATTATAATACTTCTTGTGCAGACAAACACGACATTCTTCGCAAATTTGCCGGGTATATTTATCTTAAACTTCAGTGCGAACAACGGAAGTCAAACCTTTCGACAGTGCCGTCCAAACAGCTAATTCTGAGTGAAATTTAATTTCAACCTTGCCCCGAAATTGTCATAGATCAACAATTAAAAAGCGAAAACGAAAAGCGAATTCGAACTAACAAATTCTGCCCACAAATCATCCAATCAAACTTAACGATTCAATTAAAATGGAAAGGTAGAGGGTGGCCAATAAAATCCTTATATCGTGTCCTAACACGGGGCATAAATAACGATTCGAGGACGAATATTTGAAATATCGACTGAGGTTGGAGGTTTAATCGATATCGAAGTGCGGCCACAAATTACCGCACTCAAAGATTGGTAGGAGCCCTCGCAGGAGTGATACATTACGAGGATAAAAATATTTCTTGGCGGGAACCTGTTGCTATTGATATGAACGAGTGTGGCTTATAGAGAGAGAGCTGGCAACATCATTTTCACGTATTTTTGTATGAAAGGTTGCTTACGTGTAGATTTGGTAATTTTGGAGATTTAGAAATCTGTAAAATCCAGCTTTTATTTTTAAAACAGTTACATTCTTAGGGATGTTACTAATGTGGTGTTAAGATTTAAATATATATGGAAAACAAAAACTATCACGCTATATAAGTTTTACAAGGTTACTAGTATGTAATAGTAATTAACGTATAAAGGAGAGCTTTGATCTCGGCGCTCAGAAGGGCTAGTACGAATTTTTCGAAGAATGATAGCGTATGAGTATCGTAAGCAACTAGTGTGAAAACTCAAGAGCTCTCCCTATCGTACGAAAGAAAATCTATTTCTTTTACTAGGAATTAAAAGGTGACAAAATATTGCGTGGACGCGCTACGAAATCCTTAAATGTTCGTTCGCCCCTCTGTGCGGTCTGACAGTTGTCAGGGGGTGCAACACAATAGTGCTCTTTATCCATTTCGACATCACTGTATTCCATAAAAGGTAACATCTATCATGAACAATTGCGGAATCCTACATTGCGCGTGGTCCGAAACGCACTTGGCCGGTTATTTTATATCACATTTCTTCCATTAAATGAAATATTGTTGGATTTAACTAGAAATTTTGTTACAATATATTAACTGCAACCCTTTTTATAGGCGTCAATAGAAGGAGCAGACGATGTCAGGTTTAGTTACCTCCGCAGTGCAAAAATATCTCTTGTACCTCAGACTTAATGACGGTCCAAAGTCGAATAAGGATAACTCCACATAACGCCGTGTACTGTTTTGATTAAAAAAAAACTTTTTTATGACGTGAACTTAATGTTGTCAGCTCTAAGTTTAAACCTGAGCCCAAACAGGCATAACAACTCTCTCTGTCACCCTGTTGCATTCTTTTTCAAGTGCGAGTGAAGTGGACGTAAATTGAATTCAGCTTCGAGAGGAGTGGTGTTAAATTTTTAATTTATTTGATCGAATTTTCCGCTTGTTTGATTTTTGTCCCCGTTTTTACGCACCAAGTGGGTAGAATGTAATTATTCCAAATAGCATTTCGTGTGACGGATTTTGTGCTGGCTTTGCATGCTTACCTGAAACAAATAAAAATACACGTTAATAATGTCATTTGAAATTTTATTCAATATTTTTTTTTAATCAGCCTATAAACTGTCCTACTGCAGGGCAAAGGCCTCCATCATAGAAATCAAGTTATCGCTACTATGATAGGATAAGGCTTAGTCACCACGCTTGCCAAATGCGGGTTGGTGATCACAAACCCGAGCTATGTCGGAAAAATTCGAAACATACTGTTCGCTCGCCCCGGGAATCGAACCCAGGACCCTGAGATCACGGCCCGGTACTAAAACTACTAGACCAACAGGGCTTTCATTTTATTCAATATGGTTTAAGTTTATTCATTGTAATTGTATAATGGACCTCTGGATTTTTCAATTGCTTGGCGTATTTTTACAATTAGCTCCGCGGTGAGATCGTGAAAAAATCGTGAAAAAACCTGCACATTTCAGATAGTTTCAGAAACGTGTAACCACCATTATTCAGTCGGTTGACTATTGCACTTGCTATAGCGCCGAAATATTGGAAACTCAAAAATAAGGTACATGGTAGAAATCTCGTAAATCATCATCATCAGCAACCCACACTCGTCAACTGCTGGACATAGGTCTCCCCTAATGCACGCCACTGCTCCCGATTTTCGGCCACTCTCATCCAGCCCACACCAGCCACCTTTTTTTTTCTAGCTCAAATGGTCCCACTGCTGGGCAAAGGCCTCCCCTAATAGCCTCCACTGCTCCCTATTCATTGCCAGCGTTTGCCAGTTACGGGAGTATTGGTCCAGGAGCGTCTGCCACCTATCACATAAAAAATATCCTTGTGACCGTTTATGTCAATTGGCATCTAATAATCCATCTAGAGGAAATACAATTATACTACATATTTCATCATCATCATCAGCAACCTACACTCATCCACTGCTGGACATAGGTCTCTCCTAATGCACGCCACTGCTCCCGATTTTCGGCCACTCTCATCCAGCGCACACCAGCTAGCCTTCGAATGTCACCATCTCATCTTGTCGCAGGGCGTTCAATACTACGCTTACCGAGTCGCGGTTTCCACTCAAGGACTTTACGGCTCCAACGGCTGTCAGTTCTGCGGCTAATGTGACCAGCCCACTGCCTGACTCTGGTTCTCTTTCGGATTACGTCATTTCTGATGCGGTCCTTCAGAGATACTCCGAGCATAGCCCTTTCCATAGCTCTTTGAGCGACTTTGAATCTCGTAAATAACTATTTTAATTAAAAAGACTTGTGTACAAATTAAGCCCAAACCGAGAACCCACAATGGTCGCTTTTCAAGTCCAACCCTTTGGCTACTGCGATACTGATTTAGTACGATATTTTCTCACAGCTAAAACTTAAATTGCTTTATCCGAAGGTCTTACAGGTATATTGTTGGAACCAAGCTGGTCATCAATCAGGGTAGGTAGCTAAAAATCCTTCCGCTCCAGCAGACAAAGACCATTCATCTTTTTGTGTCATGTGTAAAAATTTAACAAAGCACAGAAACTAAAAATTATAACTGATGTTTAGTTGAGAAAGTTAAAGGTTATGCCTGAAAACAAAAAGTTTGTTTTGTGATAGGTGGCAGACGAGCAGACGGATCGCCTGATGGAAAGCGATTGCCACCGCCCATAGACACCCGCGACACCAGTGGAGTAACAAGTCAGCTGCCAACCTTTAAACCCCCCTTTCCCCCAGAGAGCCACGCTTCGGCATGAATGGGCCGGCTCGACCGGAGTGATACCACGGCCTCATAGAAAACGTGCGTGATGCAGCATTGCTGTGTTTCACTGCGTGAATGAGGGTACCGAAGGCCTAATCCCGGGGAAAGGAGGATTGAAGGTTCTCAACGCACTTGCGACTCCACTAGGTAGCGGCACTCGACTGACCGGATGGCGCAATTGGTAGTGACCCTGCCTCTTACGCCAAAGGTCGTGGGTTCGATTCCCACCCTGGACAAACATTCGTGCGATAAACACTTGGGTTTGTTCAGTGTCTGGGTGTAATATATGTATTTAAGTATATATTTGTGTTCCTCTGTTGTCTGATATCTGTAACACAAGTGCTTAAGCTACTTAGTACGGAATAAGGTCAACGTATGAGATGTTGTGAGAATTATTATTAAGATAAAAAATCGCTACGTCATAGATGATACGTCTACTTGTCTGGCACCTATCACATAAAAAAGTAAATACATTGACTATATAATACTAAATCAGAAACTAAAAGATGGCGACATTAAAATTCTGACTTTCTTATACGAGTTGGACAAGTAATGGAGTGGAAAGAAGTGTGGTAAATAGGAAAAGCTTCGAAGTGTGTTCGCAAATATTATGATTGATGATGAGCACCAACCGAATGGCTTGTGGCTAAATAATTTTGAGGAAATTTCGGCAAGTTCCTCCACTGGGAATTTGAAAAATGCACATGTTTGTTGAAAAGTTCCAGTCAGATTTGCAAGACGATTCTAGCGACCCCTGTCTTTTACGCCAATGTTCGTGAGATCGATTCTCGCTTAGGACGAAAATTCATGTGATGAACAAAATGCTCATTCATCACAGATCAAACACATCTGTGCCTGGATGTAATATTATATATTTAATGGCCGAATTCATCAACTTTTCAAACATTGGTAATCACGTTTTAATCATGGCAAGCACCAATAGCAAGCACGGTTAAAGTGTGAATACCGTTGTTTCAAAGTTGGTGGACTCGGTCACAGACTCGGCCCTAAGTATTTTGTTTGTAAAATCTCTTTTGTCATATATCTGTAACACAAGTGCTTAAGCCACCTGAAAACTACAATAGCTACAAAGTAGCGTAATGAGATGACACGAGATTAATTTTGAAAATACTCTGTTGTTTAAAATCCCTAATATAACTGCTTAAGCTATAAACATTAATACTTTTTCACCCTTACCGTTATAGCATAATGGACTTCATACAATTGCAAAACTTCTATATCTCTGTCAGTCAGTCATATCACGTCTCCAGGTGCCGCGTAAAATGGCCGTCGAACTTTTGACATTAAATATGTAGTGGCAAAATTTGTTTGCAACGATTTCGCCCCCAACACGTAACGTGATTAGATGGGAGTAATTTTATCGTAAATTCGTGCGCAGCGCGGAGCGTCGTAGGGGGGCGCCATGAATTTTACATGAATCTATCTGTGTGACATGCTCCGCTCCGTCACTCATTTTCGAGCGAACACGCAGTAAAACTTGTTTGCGGGACGATTGTCAACCCAAGACAAACATATTTGCGCCACGCTCAAAACGACGCTCCCAAGACCCGATGCATCAACCAAGACCAACACGTGATACATACTCATATCTGTTTGAACAGGACGAGCGCGGACGGATCAGAAACAATAAACTGAACATTGCTACTTGATTAATACTGAAACAAAAAAATTACAAGCTTCCAAACAACCCACCAAATATTAAAATTCAACGAAAAACTCCAAAGGCACTCAACTCATTTATTTTTTATTTGCCAAAAAAGGCGAAATCAAAAAGCGCGGAAATTCTTTAATTTTCTTAAGGAATTCCTTTTAGAGGAAGTTCAAATTATTCGTTAATAAAGTCGCCTCCAGTACGCTGGGGTGAAATTCCTTTGATGGCAATGAAATATTGCCAACTACCGAGGCCAATCCTCACTCGGCTGACGGGCAAATCCGTGCCTACAAATAAAATGAATTTGCCCCGGAGCAACAGTAGAAAATTGGAAATGTCATTTTTGCCCTTTTTTAATGTTTGGTGCGGCGTGGCGTCGGTCGTGGTGAGATAGGATTACCGCCCGGCACGCCTCGCCGGCAGCGACTGGCGTCCCGATTTTTACCTGCCACATTCACCTGACAAGAATCGATTGTCGGAAATAACCAGCCAATTGGTAATTTTAAATTCCTCATTTCGGTGTTTGCGTATTCGTTTTGTTACTTTTTCTCGTAAGCACTGATTTCTGTTCTCTTTTATTCAGACTGCAAAATGGTTCGTATTCAGCTAAGAGATATTTATTAGCGTTAGTAAAGTTTATGTCGATATTCAGTTATCATCCATTCTATTTCACGGGGTTTTTAATTATTGTGACCTATCGTCACTTATCGTAACTTAGCCCTTCGTCTAATTTCTTTCCAAAATATGTAGAGGTCCTATAAGCTAAAATGACGCGCCCTACCTTCCTAAAGCATATATAATTATTCGTTCGTTAGTTGCTGGATACACATAGTATCTTCTTAGTTTGTGGTTGCCGGTTAGACTCAAAAGTAACGTATCGTTCGAATTTAAAAATACCGTCAATATTTCTACAAAAACCATCTTCGGAGCCAGGTAATTAAGAAGTGGGGTGCGTCGTTTCAGCTATGACCATTTTTACACCATTTTTCCCAAATAAAATGTTTATATGAACGAACGTTTTCTACTCAATCAATAATGTCACATGTGTATGTGTTACTTTATGCTCCCTCCTAGATTGTTTGTCAAAGAACTGATCTTAACTAATACAGCTGAAATGTTTGCAGCAGAATATATCAGACACAGGTCCAAGCAACAACAAGTACTATGATACCATAACATAGGTATGTAATTTATAGGTAGTATATGTAGGTATTAGGTAGAAGGCCTCCAGTCAACTGCACAAATTGCCGTCGCCTAGACTCCGTTTCTGAACATCCGCTCATTCACAACTCGAGCGAATCTATGTGCGGAAGTCGTAATATACATGTTGTGTCTCTAAAGGAATGTCAATACAACAGTCTATTGTAGTAACTTTTTGAAGTTCAAACACATTAATTACTTTTAGATTTTGCTGAGAAATTTGAAACTTTGTCTTTTCACGCTTTTCATATACATATATATCTATTTTTTTTTTATTGATGATTGGCGTGAAGCTGATTCACGCCTGCGCTTTATTTCACCGAGTGAGTGAGGGTACCGGAAGCCCAAACCGGGGTATGGGACGTTCAAAGGTTAGAAGCAGACTTGTCACTCTACTGGTGTCCATAGATGGAGGCAATTTCTTACCACCAGGTGATCCGTTTGCTTTTATAACACCAATCACATAAAGAAAAAAAATGTCAGTAATATTAAAAATTGTATAAAGTTTTGGTGGGTATATCTTTTATATTTCTAAAATTAACAGTCATTAGTTATCAACTAATCCCAATTATGCCATCGCATTCCTGCACATTTGTTCATTTACAACGCGAGCGAATCTGCACACGGATGTCACAACATACATGCGCGGAGGTCGCAACAGAAATGTGCGGATGTCGCAATAGAAATGTTGCTTCAATTCTGTCACGAAGCAGGTAAGTTCTCGTTGGATCCCGGTGAAATTAGTTTGTGGTTGCGGAACGTTGTCTGGGTTTGTGTATTAATTTGTATTAGCTTAAATTAAACTACCTTCGTAGAGGTGGTTTGAGGACTCTGTCTCCAAATGCAGAGGTTACTGGTTCAAATTTTTTGCTGCGGAAACTTTGTTGTTATATGAGTTGGAAATGTGTGTTTTTTTATGTATATGATCTGAACTTATTCAAGAAAAGAGTGAATAGGCTGTTACAAGCCAAGCATGATCCATCCTCGGGTACATCATCACTTACCATAATGTGAGATTGTGGTCAAATATCTGGCTATTCTAATAAAAAAATAATAATATTAAATGGGTTTGCACTTGACCTCATCTCACCTGATGGAAAGTGACAATAAAGTCTAAGATGTCACGTGCTTACCCAGAAGAAACCTATTCACTCTCGACTTAACGACACCCAAATTGGAGCTCTCTGGGAACACAAAAGCCGGCAAGTGTGTTAAATAATTTTTCAGATCTGTATGTATGATTGACTTGAAAAATAAATAAATAAAAATAAAATTCCAACAGTATTACATACATACTCGTAGAATTGACTGTATAGTCTCATTCGTTAAAAGGATAATATTATAAGTAATGATTTTGAAAAAGTATGTGTACTTCGGGCATATAAGTTCTAGAGTGGAGGCCACGTCTCTGCAAATCTAGAGAAGGGCGCTCTCAGGCCAGATGGAGTGACAATTTACGCAGGATGGCTGGCTGAAAGCTGTTTGGAGCCAAAGATCGATCGGAGTGGCAACTATTAGGAGAGGTTTATGTCCAGGTGTGTACTGCAACAGGCTGAAGATGATAAGATGATGATGATTATCTTGAATATGCTCTAGTATATATCCACCCTAAGACAAATGTGATGACTCTCTTATGAACAGATAAAAAAGATTTTTCTAAAATTCATAAACATTTCTCTGAGTCATAAATACCTTCAACATAGAAGGATCCCTTTGAATTCAAAGACAAACCTCTGTATACGGACACACGATATCACAAAGAGGATGGCTCATAACAGCACCAACGTTTCCGTGAAATCCCATTTGCGTCAATTCTATTCCAGCTCACATCGTGCATAAACTTTCAAACAAGAGATTTTAAATTCGGCCCACCGCACCGAACTAGATATCGTATAATATCACTTGGAAAATACTTTGTTTATTGAAAAACAGGCTTCGAACTTTTACGGAGAAGGTTCGGGGAAATTTTAAGAGGAAACCTGGGCGGTGGAACGGAACAATGCTATAGTTATGTATAAAAGTAAAGAACTGACGGTTTGGATTTTAAAAGTTTATGATCAGAAAGCCACATGGCCAGCTGCCGATTTAAACTTATGATAAGTGTTCCTTTAATCACTTAACATTGGCAAAATTAACGCGACGCTTTACATGACATTTCACTACAAAAAAAAAAGAAAAATTCGTGTTTTAGAGTACATTGGTATAAAAAGTTGGCGATTAAAAAGAGTAACTGGCGTGTTTCTTGCCGGATCTTCTCGACCAGAAACAACTTTTCGAGCCGGTGGTAGAATTGAGTTATGATTATTACCTTTTTTTAGTATATTTTATGGATCAACATATATATTTATTAACATGTAAATTATCTCGTCAGAATCAACTTTCCGATTCCGGTGGTAGATATATTTATATAACATATATATTTATTAACAGTAAATTATTACATAAGTACTTATAAATAATCTTAAATCATTCAGATGTATGACGATTTGTAAGTGCTGTGTACAAGCCTAGGGAAATAAAGAATTATTTGATTTTATAAGTAAATTGGTACTAATACCCCTGCACCAGAAGTAGCTTATTTAAAAAAAATGTTTTAAGATGATACAGGTTATTTTTGAAAAAATCGATGAACACCAATGTACTCTAAGTACCTATTAGTGACTGAGTAGTAAAGCCCTAACTCATATAATTAGTTGTCATGTTCACTTTTCAGACTTCAGATATCAAAACTTACAACAAATAGAAGTTTGGTAGATTTCCGACTATGCCAGTATTCTGAATCATCATCATCAGCCCATTTAAGTCCCCACTGCTGGGGCACGGGCTTCCTTCAATTACATGAGGGGTAATTGCCATATTCACCACGCTTGGCGAGACGCGTTGGCTAGGGTTTTGATATAAATGCAGAGTTTTCCTTCCCAGGGTGCTGATGATCATGCCAGCAGCTTTACCTTAGTCGCCTTTTACGACACCTCGGTAAGAGTGAGGGTGGCCTATTCTACTCTGCCGGGGACCACACGGCTAGTATTCTGAATATCCCATGCGTTTTGTAGATATTCAAACTCCAAAAAGTAGCAGCACTGCAAGTTGAAAGATGACTTACATTTTATTGACATTTTGTCATCGGCTAAGCAATGAAGTTGAACGTCCAAAATGTTCATCAAATTCTTGCACTGGAAGTGCAGTGGCGAGTGAAGACGGCGTCTAATTGCATCGAGGCGGATGCAAATCGCATTCCGGCAGCGAGGTGCGCGGTCAATTTGCACCCAGTGCCGCGCGACCTCACTCATCCGGCGCATATGTCGTGTATACGTGGGTATACTCACTTTGATAAAAACACTTCTCTAGAACACATTTTGAAATGTCTTGGACATACAATGCGTTACTCTAAATATGACCGATTGTAACTTATAATAAAGATAAAAAAATTGTAAGTGTTTTTTGGGTTTTCGTACGAAAAATATGTAATATTATACAGCTTGGATTCCTTAACAGATTGACGTTAGGTACACGATTGTCGTAAGTCTGGAATTAAAGATATGTCACTATAATTAATCAAGACGGTAATTAACACGATATTTTTATGTGATACAACATTGTGTACTCTACATATTTTGCTCGACGTTTCGACTACGTTACTGCAGCCGTGACCACGGCTTGATTAATTAAATAATTAATATTTTCGCGTTGCATTATAACTATAATCTTGATTAAATATAGTTATAATGCAACGTTAAAATATAAAAAAGCTAAAGATATATCAGTTAGAAGTTTTTCAGATATAATCATATCTGAAGAAAACAACACGTAATTAAAGAAACCACTAAATACTAACACTATTTTTATTACCAATAATCTACAAATAGTTTAGAAAGGGGCTACTTTTGACCAGGTCATATCACTTGTGGAACCCCAAAAGCCCGCATCACACTTAGTCACATATTGTAGTATGGAGAGGATTCATAAGTTTAAGCGTTAGACATATGCTCCAATATTTTTCTGGACTAAGACAGAACTAGGTTAAAGATTTTCATGCACTTAAAAAAAATCGACAGTCTTTGGGGGGGAACCCACGATCTTTTGCCAACCGGGCAACTGCTTTACTTACTACTGCTTTTTTGCTTTTTTATTTTTAAGTGCATTATTTTCTTAAGAATAAATTGCTAAAAATTGCTATATCCAAAAACTAAAATATCTTATAAATTTACTTCGTAATAACGACATTTTAAGACGCTGAATAAATAACTTAACAAACATTTCGCCATTTTACTTTGCGCCAATGGTATTCAGGCTGCGCTAGTCGCTTTCCATCAGGCGCTTGTTTACCACCGTCACAAAAAAACCCTTTGCCATGATAAAAAAAACACCTTTTTAATTGTTTTTGAATTATGAGGTTCTTTTTTTTCCAATGAAAAAAAAGGAAACCTGTCATGCCTGCTATCTGGTCACATGTATGGAACAAGATAGTGTGAAAAACCCTGGATTGTCTATTTCAGCGCAATCATGGACAGAAACCCCACTGCAGGGACTGGACCGTACCGCTAATCGCGTTCGCCACACTAGCTCTTCTCTGGTCTATGACCTGCTTGGACCAAAAATGTCGTACCCTGCAGAGTCAAATGAAGTACTTTAATTGAACATTTCAATTTTAATCTCATAACGACGAGTTTGACTCTCTATGATCTTCTATTCTATTTTTACGTTGCCCTTGCCAAAATGTATTTGTTCTTATTCAAAATAACATTGAGTTTTATCTCAGCCCGCTGACTCCCACCCGTGGTACCGTAATTGAGAATTCGGTTCATTTGTTTGGCGTATAAAAAGACCGTGGGAACTCACAGGTGGTGTCCTTTTTTATCTTGTTATAACTTATTCAATGAAAGAACACGAGAAGCTACACGATAAGTATTGTTAAGTACCATACAATGGAATGTTGGACTGCTTGTCTGTTCTAAAGCCTCCGGTTTTTATACTTTTATTGTGTTGTTAGATTGTTTGATGCTGTCAATGAGAACAGCTTAGTATTTATAGGGAATGTTTGATATAAAAAGTTTGAATATTTTTTTTAATAAACTGTTAGACGGAGGAAAGGTATTTTATGATGCACTACTAAAGTTCTACGATATATGAATTTCCAAAGCTCCTGCAAATAAAGACATAAAAAGCATTATTTTAAAAGATATTATATTCTAATTCCAATCAAATTTCTGATCCGGAGGAAAGGGGTGTTAGCAGCGCAATTGTGACTTTACAGGTGTTGCGGGTTGCAATGTTGTCGTTCATGAGATTTCGACAAGGCTTTAAGGTATGCAATATACCTAACGTACGATTTTCGATCGTCTCGAGCATAATAGTGCATACACTTTTGACGGTTGTCATCCAGAATAAAGAAAATACCAACTTATTATTTTGGACTATAGGTATACTTAGAGATACTGCGACACAATTTTGAGAAGACTCAAACCTGAACCACCAAATGCATCTAGGTACTAACTACTGGTCTACGGTATAGTCAACTGCACTCACTCACACCATTGCACCTACAGTTTAATTAGCTCATTTGTAACATCCAACCAAAATGGTGCATCCAAGCAAAATCACAGGTAGAGACATTCTACATAATAGGCCACAAACTGTCTTCGTTTTGCATTGTTCGTGTAAGCTTGCAATCCTCTGCTATACTAATGCTCTCAATATAAGGTTCAAGATTGCTCTTCATGTAGCGTGTGTCTGGGTGTACCTGAGCGTCTTCAACAATGTCTCCATGTAATTATTGGTCCTTAATTGATTTGCTTTGTATGTGGATTAGCAATTAATTAGGGAATAATGCCGGACATGCGGATGGTAAATGAGGAGAGTGTGTGTGAGTGCGTGTGTATCTGTAATCTATTATTGTAGCTTTGGGAGAGCCCAACGAAAGAGGATGATGCTTTTGACATAATTTTTTCTGAGTTATAGAAGTTTCATTCGTAGATGTAAAAATTCTACCACGGAACTTTACTGTGGAATGATTTGGCTTCAGCAGAATTTCCCGACGGCTACGACTTAGGGACATTCTTAAAGGCCAGTAGCACATCAGTGACCTCCTCGGAGATGTCGCAAATGACGCGAACGTAAAAACGCGCCGTGAAAATAATTGCAAAATCAAATCAACATATCTATATTCAATCTAAGTCCATACAGAACATTTATTAATGTCAATTTCTACCGAGAAGAATTAGCAAGAAACTCAGTAGTTACTCTTTTCAATATTTTTATTTTTAATATAATGCAATATTCTTTCTTATCAAAATTATGATTACGATTACAATCAGCATATTTATATATTTTTATATATGTGTATTATATAATATATAAGGGTGTATCTGTGAACATTTACATCCCTTTAACCACGTGTTCTACCTACCATTCTGAACAACATTTGTTCAACGACTTTTCGAAATTCATCGAAAATTTTTTCGACTCCCCATACAAAATGACCAAGTCACGTGACCGACTTTGTATGAAAAGTTGTCATTTTTTCATGCGAATTTCCAAAAGTGATAGAACAAACGTTGTTCATAATGGTTAGTAGAACACGTGGTTAAAGGGATGTACATGTTCACAAATACATCCTGTATATTTGTTGGTTTTGCGCCCGATCCCTCTCCGATCGTGTCACACAGGTGTCTCATAGGAATAGAGAGTGCGCTTGTGTTTGCGCACACATTTGAGCACTATAATGTATCCTGCGTAAGTTGCTGATAATTGAGATCGGCCGCTTTAGCCAAAATCTAATGTAGGATATTAAATCCTCACAAAACGTTACCGAGAGTTGAGGACTGTTGCGGGAGCGTAAAAACCCTGAAATCATAGCTTTCTTCCCACTCACGACTTCCACCCGAATTTTTACTAATGTTACGTAAAATATTCAAATTGAAGCGTCACGAGTGATGTCCATTTGGGCTTTTGGAGGACTGTCTCGATCCTCCACGACTTCCGCGCCGATGCTCTGCTGAGCAATTTCCGAGCTTCTTTGATCTTGAAACCGGTATAATGTCGGATGGTACATCTACAGATCAGTACAGTCGTCATTCTAATTTGTTTGATCACAGATTGTTCAATCTAATCAGATTCGGTGAGTGAACTGATCCGGGTTATGAGATTGTTTAATTGAGTATTTTGAGTGTTAATTTTCGAAGGCAGTGATTTGGAAGAAATGGATACGCAAGAATTAACGGGAGGTCGTGGTTACAAAACTAAGCATGGATTTTTAAAGTGATAGGCGCCTGCTGACGCCCTGTGGGTCTCGTAGTTTAAGTACCGGGCCGTGATCTCGGGGTCATGGGTTCGACTCCCGGTTCGAGCGAAAAGTATGTTTTGAATTTTTCAGACATAGCTCGGGTTTGTGATCACCAATCCGCATCTGGCAAGCGTGGTGATTAAGCCCAATGCCATCATAGTAGCGATGACTTGATTTCTATGATGGAGGCCTTTGGCCTGCAGTGGGACAGTTTATAGGCTAATACTTTTTTTTTAGGTGCCTGATGGTAAGCGATACCAGTGAAGTCACAAGTGCACTGCCAACCTTTAAGCCCACCTTTCCCAGGATAGGGCATCCGGTACCCTCTCTCACGCAGCGAAACACAGCACAGTGCTACTTCACGCCGGTTTTCTATGAGGCTGTGGTTTCACTTCGGCCGAGCCGGCCGGTTCATGCCAAAGCGTGGCTCTCCTACTGTCGATTGCCGCTTCTTATAGACGCCCGCAATAGCACACCCTGATCGGGAATTGTGGTGTTGCACCAGTGGAGTCACAATAGCGCAATCCACTTCTCTCCGGTTTGGGCCTCTGCGCTCACACACTCGGTGAAACATAGCGCAGGCGCTGTGTCATGCTGTTTTTCTTGAAAGACTTCTCGGAACTTTCTAGATTTTTTTGGGCTTCTAAATTTTTCAGTCGAGTGAAGTCCACGTATAGAAAGTCGCAGCCATGGCAGTCCCCACAAGGTGGACCGACGATATGGTGAAGGTCGCGGGAATCCATTGGATGCGGGCAGGCGCAGGACCCGCCAGCTGTGGCAGAACACGCCATTTGCAAATTGTAGGACTCTAAATCACCACCATACCATGAGGACCATACCTTAATGCCATTTTTATTTAAACTATCGATACACACTCCTATTTATTAATTATAATAATTTTATGTTATCTATCTCATTATTATTGCTATTTTCTTCTTAGTAGATATATTTAGACACAAATATGAAGTATTATATACCCTTATTATACACATACCCGTTAGGACCACAAAATACACTAGACAAGCGTCCGTGGCACTCACTCAGCTGGTCTCACTGAAAACCAGCGTCATGGCTTTTTTCTGGGCCATGACTTATGCTGAGTGAGGGCCATTTATACTGGACGTCATAACACATTATTCATTTGGCACTACCTGGACCTGATTGAATATATTTTTCGTTTTTTTCTTTTGTTTTTGTTTATATGTATTTTAATTTAGAACTGTTGTATTCCCTGTGTTGTGATGTCTATAATAATGAACGTATTTTTTTTCTTTCTTTCTTTCTAATACTCTCCGTCTTACCATACGATAAATGCATATTCGTATTTTTTCACCCTAACAATGAAACACAACAATCGAAAACAACCTCCAGTCCATCTCATCTCGTCCAAGACCGAATTCGAATGCATGTAGACAGACTGACAAACACACACTGGGAGGTGTCTCGTGTTCATGAATAAATTCATACCCATACGTCATGGTGGAGTCCGGTCGATTCTTCGGGCGAGTGACACTCGAAATAAGCCGGCTCTATGAATTTGTATGAGAAGGATATACAAGGCGTAACCATGATGTATCTAATATTACTTTGCCGCTACAAAGTCGACCTTTCCATGATCCGCGGGGTGGGTAGAGTGAGCTTGACCAATCAAAAAAGTTCTCGTCGCGCATTCGCATGGTTATAGCTTTCGATTGGTCAAGTGCACTTCACCTTTCGTCTTTTTAAAATCTATGTGCATATTTCTACCATTAACTTGGCGGTGAGGTGTCTCAAGACAAAAGTCTTTAATGCGTGTGTGTTGCCAGTGATGACATATGGAACCATAACGTAGCCGCTTACTATGTGCTGATTAAGGAGCCTCAAAGTCACCCAAAGAGCAATGGATAGGGCTATGCTCGGAGTCTCTTTGCGTGATCGTATCAGAAATTATGAATTATCCGCAGGAGAACTAAGGTCACAGACATAGCCTTAAGTATTGCATCTCTCAAGTGGCAATTGGCAGGGCGCAAGGAGAACAGACGGTCGTTGGGACGGAAAGGTGCTCGAGTGGAGGCCACGTACAGGAAGTCGCAGCCATGGCAGGCCCCCCGCAAGGTGGATCGACAATGTGGTGAAGGTTGCAGGAATTCATTGAATGCGGGCGACACAGGACCGATCTGTGTGGAGAACATTGAGGGAGGCCTATGTCCAGCTGTGGTCGTCTATTGACTGAAATTATGATGATGATGATGATTAGGTAAAACATCGCGAGGAAACCTACACGTTTCGGATAGTTTGACAGAAACTATCCGACGTGTAACCATGATTCAGTTGGACTAGTACCCCTGGTAAGGTGACGGGTAGGGCATACTAGCGACGCCAATTGATTTTAATTTTTAGCTACTAAACCTAATATTTTAAACAAGTTTTAAATAACCATGCACAAATGTTAGGTCCAACGCGTACGCGAAAAATTGATAACCGCCAAAAACGGCCACTTTTGGCGTGACTCAATTTTTCGCGTACAAAAACGGACCCAACATTTATGCATGGTTATTTAATAAATAGTATAAGTGTTTGCCGAGAGGTTGTAACCCCGAACATGTTTACAATAGATCCAGTTTAGTAGCTGTTGGCGTAGTCCTCTGCAGTGTGCTTCGGAGCCTACGTTTTCTTGAGGTGATGAAGTAAAAGACGTGTACTGTAAAACTAGGTATATTAAGACCAAAAATAGTGAACTTATAAGCAACAAGTAAGACGTGCGCGCGGTTCCGTGATCGGTGAGGTCTGTCCGGGGGGCGGGAGCGCGCGCGCGCGTGTATATGCTTCGTCTTCGTCCCGCGCGCCCCGCGCTGTGGTCCCCGTGCGTAGTGATATCATCACTAGTAGCTAACAATTGAAAACAAATGGTGTCGCTAGTTAAGACTACCCGTCGCCTTAAAGGGTTACAAAGGTCGGACGACGGCGCCTGATTTTAATTACCAGACTCTCCAAATCCTAAATCGGGGTCTAAGTAGGCCAAGGTAGGCCTTGGGCTACAAAGAGACAGCTTTGAACGCAACCGGGAATAAATGCAAGGTATGACCATGGTCCATCTGGATTCATTGTTTTATTTGCAATTGTAAATCTGCAGTATTTTCATTGTAATTACCAGACTTCCTAAGTCCTGGATTATATTCCAAGCGTGACAAGATGATAGAACTGACATGTACTAGAGTAGAGTGGCCTCCACTTAAGAAAATGTAATGTGGTACGCCTTGCGACAGGATTCACTCGCGATTTGAGAAAGAGGGCTGGTGTGAGTTGGATGTAAATTGCTCAGGACCCAGTTGATCAGCGGTCTTTGGTAGAGGCTTACGATCAGCAGTGGACGGCGATGCTAATTTATTTATTGAATCCAAGCATACCCCAGGTTCTGAAACAACAACTAGAAATTATTCGCTGAGATGAGTACCACGAGTTACAGCACTAGCGTATACCTGCATCTCATGTCATATTTAATCCTCTCCTCCAAATTTCATTTAAAAAATTCGAGACGCAAAATTAAGGAAAGGCTTCACTAGCGAAACTGAGTTTCGTCAAATACGTTTACACGTATGAAGACTCGCCCTAATTGCATCGAGGCGAGATGCAAATCGTGTTTGTGACGGTAAGTTGCGGCGGTCCATTTGCTCGAAAAAATATATTTTTGTGAATAAGTAGTTTAAGTTAAACAGACCGATTAGGTTACTACAATCTGTGAAATTTCCACATTGATATTGAACCAACCGTATTTGACATTAAGGTGAAAATCGATTGAATAAATTTGACAGATTTGAATACATTGATGTTTGTACATATTATTATGTTGACTTTGACTTTTCACAACAACTTAAGGAACTGAAAGCAAATGTTATTAAAGATGCTGGCAGAGATGAAAGATGTATGGAGACTGCTCCATCGACGCTCTTAAAAATAAATATTAGAGACGTAGTTTTTTTTCAAAAGACACAAGGAGGAAATCAATTAAGTCCTAATAGTCAGATATTCATGCGAAAGTAATGTAAAGTTTGCTTCTTTTTTTTTAGTTTTCAAATATCCCAGACAAACAAGCAGACAGCTCTACTGCTGAGTGAAACACACAATACATGATGCATTCTAAACATCTGTGACTTAACTAAACTTTAACTTTAAATGCTAAACAATACTATTAATTCACGTTGAGTTAAAAACGTACAAACGCGTTATATTCATTCGACTGCTCTTCAAACAGAATAAGCTCAAATTACAAGCTAAAATCTCGGCCTACAACTAAAATGCTACCCGAGTACAGACAAATGATTCCGCAAATGTTTCTAACAATGAGCAATTTACCCTATTAACATTTCTGTTTTACACAAATCGCCAACCCTATTTCGGGTCTCTTTTGTCCCCTATTGCACAAAATAATTAGACACAGAAAGTTAGATCTACCTGACCTTGAAATCGAAGAGTTCGTTATAGTTATAATAATAATATCGTTTAACCGATTACGGCTACGGCGGCCGCTCGTAACGATCAGCCACGCAGGATATATTATAATGCTTAAGTGTGTGCGCAAACACAAGTGTACTCTCATATTCCGACGGGACACCAGCGTGACACAACCGGAGAGGGATTGGGTGCAGTACCAACGGCTTAACATGCTTTCCGAGTCACGGGGGTACCAGACCGCCAATTTACAGACTCCGGGCTAACATTAAGAATTTTTTACCGAAAACTATGGTACACATTATAATAGTTATAGCAGGATATCGTATCGTGTCTCTACCGCACGTTTGTCTCTGTCATTCACGCCGAAACATCCCGAGATCACTGTACACGCGCATATATGTTTCCGTACCCTATTTAGCTTGCGATATAGGCAGCTGGCGGTCTGGGTTTATTTTGTGTCTAAACCATACTACGTTACTAAATAAAGATTTTTGTTTAGATTCTTTGATAATTTCTATATTGAGGGAAACGAGCAAGCAGATCGCCCGATGGTTTGTGACACCTAACGTAAATGATCATCCACTACATCAGAATGAATGCAAATGCGTTGCTGGCCTTTTAGGGAGATTTTTATAGGGGATTGTAGATGTAAGTAAAAATGCTCTAAATGTAAAATGTAATAAAAATGTCTTTTTTGGATGCCTCTAAAATATTTAATGTTGGTCGCCATGTCATATGGTCAAATGTTGTGGTGTACTCCCACATTTATCTATCACTGGAGAAGTTTAAGTCTCATATTAAAACCTGCTTGATGAAAATAAGGTTTGGAAAATAAAGAAAGGTTACTATAGTGTACAATACAATTTAAACGATAAGCACCATTTACAAACCATTGTAAAAAAGTTGGTGATTAAAAAGAGTAACTGGCGAGTTTCTTGCCGGATCTTCTCGACCAGAAACAACTTTCCAAGCCGGTGATAGAATCGCATTATGTTTATTTACTTTTTTTAGTATATTTTATGTATCAACATATATATGTATTAACTCTTAAATCATTCAAATGTATGAAGATTTGTAAGTGCTGTGTACAAGCCTATGCAAATAAAGAATTATTTGATTTTGATTTTGAGCATTCTTGGTCATGTTAATCGATTAGTCTTGTAAGTTGTTATTCATAGTAGTCTGTTAACTTTGATAATTGTATTTTTTTTCTTAATTGAAACTGTACATAACATCTTCAATATTTGAAAAGAGTAACTACTAAGTTTCTTGCTGGTGTCTTTTCAGTAGAAATCGACATTCCAAACCAGCGGTAGATGAGAATATGTGTACCTATATTGACATTCATAAGTGTTCTGTATTGACCTAAATTCGTTTTTTTTTCTTTAAGTATCTTTTAGTTTTTTGGACCTATCTCCATCTTTTCGAAGGTGAAAGACCTTTTCCACATAAGCAATCCCGGTCCATTTCGGTATGTTTTCCCCTTCCTCAACGCAGGAAAGCGTTTCCAGGACGCCACTCCCCATCATAAAAACACTTAGCCCGAAATAAAATGAAGTCTGTAAAGATAAACATTTAACGTAATAATGCCCAAATTAATGAACCCGCACAACTTGGCCTCTTTTTACTCACGTTTCGGCTGCGCAGTTCACATAAAGGTCAGGCCTAATTGGCAATTAATTACAAGTCAGTTTGCCTTATACATACGCGGCCAGTAGTTTGTAATAATGAAGTAGCACATGGTAATTGCCGTGTTGACTGTTGCAACTGGCAATTACAGCCTGCTGAATTATGGGAGACATATTTCTGTGCGTGGCGTCTTTTGCTTCGGATTATTGATTTCAATGTCTAGTTCTTGGGCTTTGGAAAGTAATTATTGAAACTACTAAAATAAATCCCTAGCTTAAACCATTAAGGCTGAAATGAAATAGAAGCGACGGTTTAGGACGGCAACGGAGAGAGACGCTGACAATTTCAACAAAAGGAACAAAACATTTGGATAAAACTAGATTGCGTCATGGACATTGCACGCAGGATCAGCACGCTGAAGTGGAGATGGGCTGGTCATGTTTCTAGACGCACTGATAAAAGATGGAGTCGACACGTACTGGAGTGGCGCGGTCGACACGAGGGGAAACGCGGTGTTGGACGCCCTGCGGCGCGATGGACTGACGATTTGAGAAAGATGGCTGGTGTGAGCTGGATGCGGACCGCTCAGGACCGGGCTGGTTGGCGCTCTTTGGGGGAGGCCTACGTTCAGCTGTGGACGGCGATAGGCTGATTGATTGATTAATTGAGATTGCGCCCGACTAGTTCTTTTTTATGAGATAGAGGGCAGACGAATACAAATAAATACAAAATACAAATATGAAATTATTTATTTGTATTTTGACGAATCAGTTAATGGTAAGCAATTACCCGCCGATATACATCAGCAACACAGAGGGTCACTGATGTGCCGCCAGCCATTTTAAAAGGATCATGTCCCCTTTTTTTTAAGTTTTTGAAGGTAAAGTTTTGTTTTTTTTTGTATTTTGTAATCCTACCGTATCTATACATAAGATTAGTTAAACACGGTTGAAACTATAAAGTAAAGATCAATGTTGGGCTGTACTAGGAGAATACCTTTTTTTTTCAAAACTAACTTGAAACTCGCGAGATAAAAACTTTCCGCGTCAGACCAACTTAGACAAAGCCGCGTACAGACGCTAGTCTTACATTTCTCATGACTTAACTGGTGTATAATAAATATCCGCTCTCAAGACGCGATCCTAGAGACAAACAAGCTGGAAGTCTGCTCACAAAGTCCGCTTAAATGTATGTAAAATCTTCTATCGTGACCCCTCGAATAAAGCTCTGACCCGTTCCAGAGTATAAGAGCACAGTATAAATAATATAGAGTAGTTTAACTTAAGATGGACGGTGAGTTTTTGACATGACAATGCAATGATAGCCGTGTGGTCCCCAGCAGATTAGAATAGGCCACCCTCACTCTTACCGAGGTGTCGTAAAAGGCGACTAAGGTAAAGTTGCTGACACGATCATCAGCACCCAGAGAAGGAAAACTCTGCATTTATATCAAAACCATCGCTAACCCGTCTGCCAAGCGTGGTGAGTATGGCAATTACCTCTCATGTGATTGAGGGAGGCCCGTGCCCCAGCAGTGGGGACTTAAATGGGCTGACGATGATGACGATGAAGGTTGCCGAAAACACCCAGACCAATACAAACAGACATGTTTATGCACACAAATGTTTGTACTGTGCGGGGATCGAACCTGCAACCCTTGGACCAAAGGCAGCGTTCACTAGTACTGTACCAAACGGGTCGTCATAATAAACTAGATCTAATCCATAGGCCTTTGGAACAAGCTATCTCTCTCAATCCGGCAACCCTCATCGTCATCATCGTCAGCCCATTTAAGTCCCTACTGCTGGGGCACGGGCCTCCCTCAATCACATGAGGGGTAATTGCCATACTCACCACGCTTGGCAGACGGGTTGGCGAGGGTTTTGATATAAATGCAGAGTTTTCCTTCTCCGGGTGCTGATGATCATGCCTAGCAGCTTTACCTTAGTAGCCTTTTACGACACCTCGGTAAGAGTGAGGGTGGCCTATTCTACTCTGCCGTGGACCACACGGCTCACTGTCTCTCGACCCGGCCTTTGGTAACGCGTCTGTCCATACTATACTTTTAAACAAATACAACAATTGGCTTTCCTCCTCCAGGTCCGAACTTTACTTCAACGCTGACCTGTCAGAGAACACAAGTCTAACCTCTGGATGTTTCTACACTGTCGGTTGCAGCCAAAAACCACGAACTAAAAAGTGTAAAATAATATTTTTATCTCAAACCCGAGCTATGTTCGAAAAATTCGAAACATACTTTTCATTCGAAATCACGGCCCGGTACTAGACCAACAGGGCGTAAAATGTATTAGCGAAGCACAAAACCTTCATTCAATGGTACAGATCATGATGATACGAATTCTAACTTCTCTAATGTATAGTAAATAAAGAATGAAGTCATACGATAAAAAAGGAAGCAACAAGGAAAAAACCGACGCCAGAACAAGGCGGGAACAAAAACAAGCTAATGTAAGGAGTATTATCATGAATAATAAAAAAGTACAGTTCAGTATCATAAAGTGATGTTATAGAAGTAATGGGGGGAAAAACGTCCCTCGAGGCAGGAAGGCTGCCACAGTTAACGGGATTGTTAAATATTTAGCTGGAAGTGATGTATCCTCTTTTAGACTTCGATCGGTGACTTTTTATCCAGTTTTGAATTTTTTTAATGTGATAGGTGGCAGACAGCAGACGGATTACCCAATGGTAAGCAATTGCCGCCGCCCATAGACACCCGCGACACCAGTCACAAGTGCGCTGCCAACCTTAAAATCCTCTTTCCCCCGGATCGGGCCTCCGGTACCCTCACTCACGCAGCGAAACGAAGCACAGTGCAGCTTCACCCCGGTTTTCTGTAAGGCCCTGGTATCACTCTGCTCGAACCGGCCCATTCATGCCGAAGCGTGGCTCTCCCACGTTTGGTATATGGAAGGTTTTTAGTCTGACTTTCAACTAGTGTTTGTTCTGGGTCTGGATGTAATGTAAAAGTAGCCCATGGTAAAAGTAAATCAAAAGCTAAGGCCTCCATTATAGAAAACAAGGCATCACTATAATGATGAGAATAGGCTTAATCACCACTTGCGATTGCCTAATGCAGATTGGTGATCACAAACCCAAGCTATTCGAAAAATTCGAATCATACCTTTGCTCGACCCGGGCATCGACCCAGGACCCCAAGGTCATGGCCCAGTACTTAATTACTAGACTAACAGGGCGTATGTTCCCTTTAGTCAGGTCGTTAGAATCCCGGGTCTAGAAAAAATATGTTTTGAATTTTACGAATAAAGCTCGGGTTGTACACCATTCCGAGTTAGGCAAGCGTGGTAATAAGCCTATTCCCATCATACTGCAGATGACTACATTTTTATGACGGTGGACTAAGCCCTACCCGTGGCCGTGTGGTCCCCGGCAGAGTAGAATAGGCCACCCTCACTCTTACCAAGGTGTCGTAAAAGGCGACTAAGGTAAAGCTGCTGGCACGATCATCAGCACCCAGAGAAGGAAAACTCTGCATTTATATCAAAACCCTCGCCAACCCGTCTGCCAAGCGTGGTGAGTATGGCAAATACCCCTCAAGTGACTGAGGGAGGTCCGTGCCCCAGCAGTGGGGATTTAAATGGGCTGATGATGATGATGAAGCCCTACCAAAGGGACCATATATAGGCTGATATTTTTCTACTTTATAAGACTGAAGAATTATTATTATTACCTCTATGCTCATATTTACAAAATGCTCTATGCTAACAATGAACCCCATCCCTTCTAGCGGCACTTATTCCGTAATCTATAGCATATCCATCTCTCAGGGGCCATGAGAAAATTGAATCTGTAGGCCCCGCTCCCAAATCACCTGAACACTCTGTGGCGGTATTAGGTTCCCGGGTAAATCAAATTTGGATACATTTTCTTTCGTTTCAAAAGTTACATCTTAGAATGTGCTTTTAATATGGAGCTCAGACAGACATATGATCGATGTGATTCGGTGCAAAATATGAGTAAGGTGGGATGAATGATGTTGTATTGGTGTTCGTAGGAAATATTTTTTTTAAAAGTGGAAAAATCAACCCAAATTGATACATAATCTATTATTACATAATAAGTCATTATTTCTTCCCTCGCGAGAAAAAAATAAACTTATGTGGAAAATTCTCTGGGAAGTTGTTCCAATCCTTAGCAGTTGATATCAAGGAAGAAGAAGCGAAACGCTTAGTACGAGCTGATGGAACTTCCACAGTGTAAGGGTGGATTCCTGTCGTCTTCCGCAATGTTTACTTTATTTTTCTTTTTTTTTATAGTGGCTCATTATATTGGTTCTCCTCAGCCTGATGGAAAGCTCTGTGTGTTACTATGCTTCTATAGCAAATAACATTTTCGGTGTTCTGTCTTGACAGTAAGATGATGATGACGCATGAATGTTATTTTTAAGTATCGATCTACTGGCCATTTCCATTTTTTTTTGCTTCAACCCACATATTCTGTGTAAATCTATTTCTGAATCCAAGTTCAATTTTAAAAGTACATTATCGAGCGGTCGACACTCTCATCGGAACCCATTGTAAATGAGACCTATAGATTTATTTCCTTCGGACAAAATTGGCTGAAATACTACTCCTCCTCATATTGCGACTATATATCTTGCTTTGCCATTCGCGTGGAGAGACGGAACGGTCCTGGCATACTGATGTGTTACTTTTAAAATTTATTACAACCGTCCGTAGTGTGGCCTGGGGAGACGGAATTGTCGATTCATTTAGCAGGCGATTTTTTGAATTTGCAGAAGTTTTTGTGTATTGTGACTGTAAGGATGGACGGCTGGAACAGCCTCTTTTATATTGCTTATGTTTTATACTTTTTTTGATATTTATTGTTTTGTATTATCGATTGTCTAATCTTAAAATGGAAGATAACAAAGTACCTACTTGCCATTACCAGAAATTTATTGGCATCCCTTCACCAGTGTCCAGGTCCAATCGCCACAGTGACGACATTTAACTTATTTTCAACAGCTAATCCCATTAAATAAATAAATAAATAAATATTTCACAACATCACATACATTGATCTGACTCCGAGTTAGGTAGCTCAAGCACCTGTGTTACGGATATCAGAATCAACAGTGGGATTACAAATATATACATATAATACTTTTCTTTTGTAAATACATACTTATAATACATACCAAACACCCAGACCAATACAAACAAACATGTTCATGCACACAAATGTTTGTACTGTGCGGGGATCGAACCCGCAACCCTTGTATCAGAGGCAGCGTGCACTACCACTGTTCCAATCGGGTCGTCGAATTGCTCTCCCATTGGAGAATACAATGGGAGAGCCACGCTTCGGCAAAAATGGGCCGGCTCGACCAGAGTGATACCACTACCTCACAAAAACCGGCGTGAAGCAGCACTGTGCTGTGTTTCGCTGCTTGAGTGAGGGTAACGGAGGCCCAATCCGGGGGAAAGGGGGGCAGCGCACTAGTGATACAACTGGTGTCGCGAGTGCTGCAGCAATCGCTTACCATCAGGTAATCCGTCTGCTCGTCTGCCACCTATCAAGAAATATCTTAAGAATACCAAAAGAACCTATATGGAATGAATCCCTAGAAGCGATAAGACCGCCTTTTTGTACTGTCTGTTGTTGTTGTATCATACTTGTATTTTGTTTTTGTGCAATAAGGAATATCTATCTATCTATCTATCACATAAAAAACAAAGGTTTTGGTTGAAGTAGGTATGTAATATTAATAAAGAATATTAACAGCAATAAATTAAAACCACTATAATAATAATTCCGTAATTCTAGGTACTATATAAATAAATATCCATTTACTGAATTATAGAACTAAAAGATTAAAGAAAGTCATAAAAATGTGAAATCAGAGTCAAGTTCAATGTTACGAATATGATAACATAATTATGCTTCGTTTATTTGACTTGACAAAAGCATTATCGTACGCAGTGAGCAATATATTAACATTAAATAAATGCACCATTTTCTCACTAATTTCTCACAAAAGTTACTCGACATTAAAGAACACATCGATACTAGATACTTCACTTTCGACTCTAAAAGCACTACCAGCAACTGAATAAGAAGTAATGAGTTTTCTTTTGCATCGCACCACCTGACTTCTGGCGACGCCGTGGCTTTGCTAAACAAGATTAAAATCTCTTCTAGGTTCGGCGGATGGGACGAGAGACGGGTTTTAACTAAAAAAGAATACAGACAATCGTTTGTTTTTTTTTGCAGTGTTTATTTATTTATTTATTCTTTATTGCACGAAGTAAAAAAAAAAGTACAATTGGCGGAATTAATGCCTTACAGCATTCTCTACCAGTCAACCATTGGGCGAAGCAGAAAATTTGTGGTGGCATAATATGATACTACTATAAATAAAATATTAATGACTACTTATACATATTTAAAATATGGAATGTTGCGTAATATTTTTAGAATTAAAAAAAAAACAAAGTAAGTCAAAATTATACGACCGTGGGAGAGCCACGCTTCGGCATAAATGGGCCGGCTCGACTGGAATGACCACGGCCTCACAGAGAACCAGCGTGAAGCAGCACTGTGCTGTTTCGCTGACTGCACAGTGCCCAGTCTGGGGGTAAAGGGGGGTTTAAAGGTTGACAGCGCATTTATGACTCCATTGGTGTCACGAGTGTCCATGGGAGGTGGCAATCGTTTAACATGAAGTGATCCGTCTGCTCGCATGCATTTGTATGCAGATGTTGTCATCTCATACATTACCCTGATTTCATACAAATTTGCAGATCAGACAACAGAGGAATTACTAATATATGTAGGTATACTTAAATACATATCTACACTGACACTGAACAAACACAGGTATTTATTACAGGAATATTTGTAAAAGGTCTACTGCCTCAGTGGTGCAGTGGTTAGTGGGTCGCTTGAGGTTTGAGTTTGAGTTTGATCCCCGAGTCAGGCCAAAACTTTGTACCTCAGTTTTCGGGAAGAAATTCTTAGTGTCAGCCCGGAGTTCCGCAGAGTTTGGAAGTTGGCGGTCTTGTACCCCCGTGCTTCAGAAAGCACGTTAAGCCCTTGGTCCTGCGCCCAATCTCTCTTCGGTCGTTTCACGCTGGTGTCCCTTCGGATTATGAGGGCAAGGGAATAGAGAGTGCACTTGTGTTTGCGTACACACTTGAGCCCTATAATACGTATATCCTGCGTAAGTGGCTGATCGTTGAGATAGGCCGCTTTAGCCGAAATCAGTTGGAGGATATTATTATTATTATTTGCAAAAGGTGGGAAACGAACCCATAACCTTTCTCATATGAGGCAGGATCACTACCAAATGCGTCATCTGCTGTAACTTTTTTTTATCAGACTTTTTCAAAAGAGATATTGAATTCTCGAATTGTTTGTTATGACATTCGCCTGCTTAACCGATTAGAAAATTCTTTTTGATGTTGAAAAACATTTTCCTTACTTTATGCCTTCAAATATGAATACCAAAAACATCAGCTTTATTTGATCGGGTTTGACATAAAAGATTATAAGACGAATATTTTGCTAAGCGTTTACTAAATTACTTACTTTTGCTGGTTGCTATCTTCAATCATTGTGATCAACTTGTTGGTACCTTCATCACTGCCATCCATAGACATCAGCTACACTAGAAGAATGCAGATGCCTTTGAAAATGTAGGCTCGTTTCTTAATTATTTACCTAAGAGCCAATTCGACCAATCTTATACTGATTTTTTTTATGTGATAGATGGCAGTCAGAGTAGACAGATTACCTGATGGTAAGCGATTTCCGCCGCCCATGGACACCCGCAACACCAAGGGAGTCACAAGTGCGCTGCCAACCTTTAAACCCCCCTTACCCCAGGATTGGGCCTCTGGTGCCCTCACTCACGCAGCGAAATACAGCACAATGCTGCTTCACGCCGGTTTTCTGTGAGGCCGATATCACTCTAATCTAACTATAAGTCTACTAAATCTATGGTATAGCGATGTCATTCTATACAAATCCGACTATACCATAGATATACCCACGTATAAAAATTAATGGAATTAAGTTCGGATATAATCGCAAAGGGTAGTTTATTCCTTAGTTAAGGATTCTGTCGATTTACTCACTGTTGAAGATCGTGCCTCCTATAGGCCGCATACACTTTTTCTGATTTCGCAGATGTTCATGCGCCGATTTGATTACTTACCACCAGGTAACACGCTTACTCGTTGGTCGCTTCTGGTATAAAAACCATAGACATAGAACCTTGGCTGCCAACATCGCGAGATTAACAGGCTATGTACGTTGATTACTTACCACCAGGTGACCAGCTTGCTCGTTTGTCGCCTCTAGTATATATAACCATAGACACAGAACCTTGGCTGCCAACATTGTGAGGTTAACAGGCTATGTACGTTGATTACTTACCACCAGGTGACCAGCTTGCTCGTTTGTCGCCTCTAGTATATAAAACCATAGACACAGAACCTTGGCTGCCAACATCGCGAGGTTAACAGGCTATGTACGTTGATACTTACCACCAGGTGACCAGCTTGCTCGTTTGTCGCCTCTAGTATATATAACCATAGACACAGAACCTTGGCTGCCAACATTGCGAGGTTAACAGGCTATGTACGTTGATTACTTACCACCAGGTGACCAGCTTGCTCGTTTGTCGCCTCTAGTATATATAACCATAGACACAGAACCTTGGCTGCCAACATTGCGAGGTTAACAGGCTATGTACGTTGAATACTTACCAGCAGGTGACCAGCTTGCTCGTTTGTCGCCTCTAGTATATATAACCATAGACACAGAACCTTGGCTGCCTACATTGCGAGGTTATCAGGCTATGTACGTTGAATACTTACCAGCAGGTGACCAGCTTGCTCGTTGGTCGCCTCTAGTATATATAACCATAGACACAGAACCCTAGCTGCCTACATCGCGAGTTAAACATGCTATGCTCACTTACATGCGCACTCAGCGATCTAGGCATGGTTCAGTGAAAGATAGAGACAGAGTATTCGGAACGTGTACGGGTGCGACGCGTAATCATAAGCTTCCTAGCGCGTAGGTCAGCGTAGCGTACGTTTTGATTAAATGTCCGCTAGAGATGACCTTTTTTATGTTTTTTTTTGGGTATAGCAATCTTTTGCAATTTATTCTTAAGTTAATAATGTACTTAAAAAAATTTCGACAGTCTTCGGGTGGGACTCGAACCCCCAATCTTTTGCTAACCGGGCAACTGCTTTACCAACTAAGCTGCCGGAAGTTTGTAAGTACATACAAATATTGATGAAACGATCGTCGGCTCACGGTGAAGCAAGAAGCACTTACAAAATTAGTCGACATACCAAGGTCTCCGGTAGCTTAGTCAGTAAAGCAGTTGCCCGGTTAGCAAAAGATCGTGGGTTACCACCCGAAGACTGTCGAAAAATTTTTAAGTTCATTATTAACTGACCTTTTTTGGTTAATTATTTTGTTTTTTAACGTTAAGGTTAAAATTAAACACGCTGTCTACTCGTAAAAAAGACGTCTGCTAGTCTGCCACCTATCACATAAAAAAGACAACATTAGGGTGTTATTAGATGGTGATTTTTATCCGAGACTTAGCTTCACCTGGACCATCCTTGACGAGATAGCCTCGGGCTACTTTCGATATCAATTCTCCTTTTAATATACTGAAGTATGGAAGTGCAAAGAACCAACATGAAAAATAACTACGATTGAATACACCACCGTTTCCAGCAAACATTCCTTTGCGTCTAGGGCGTATCGGCGCCCACCACTCGCCACAACGCAATCATCGAATATTTGCATCCCACTGAAAAAGTAATACGATTATTAATTTACTCGCGATTCATCGGGTCCCCGGTTCGATGCCATCCAATAAATGGGCCTGCTCGGGTGATTTTCGATATTCTCTTTATGCAAAACGCGAGAATTTAGTTTGTGCCCCCAACTGGAAAATACTGAAATATTTTTAACGTTTTAGGGACGTAAAGACCCGGCAAAAAAATAATGGAACTTTTTGAAATTGCGGACAAAAAGATTCCTTTTGATATTTAAAATGTAGCAGCTGGGAAAATATCTTATCTTTCGAGATGGTTTAGTTGTTGACAAACTCGTCCCGTTTTGGTGGGACAGTTTAATTTGGGAGTGTGTTATACATTTGAATTTGCTTGTATATTTCTATGGTACAGTCAGGGCAGATGAACTTTTGTTAAAAAGACATTCAACTCAGAATTTAGACGGATGTGAGTATCCTCACAGTGAAAATAATATTGATGAAAAAGAACGTCAGATAATAACGAGAAATTATATTTACAGATGGGTCTATTGGTAATGTGTGTCAGCAGTGGGCGCTAGTAAACCTTGAAAACGTGAGCACGCAGTGTATAATGGAAAGTGCGCTATTGTGCTTTTGATTGTTTAATAATAAGCCTTATTTCAATCGACATAATAAAGTAAATACCTAACTTAGAGAAATGGTAGTGAAGTGAATGAGCCACCCTACGTGTCAAATCCGAACATGCACCTCTAGATTTTTCAAATCTAGATGCATATTTCTACCATGAGCTAGTGAGAAAACCTAAACGTCTCGGATAGTTTCTCAAAATATTAGATATTTAAGATAATAAATAGCATATATAAACCTACATTACAATAAAACAGTTCTACACAGTCCCTTTTATTTGATATAGATTTTCCGAACGTAGATAAAATTAGGTTTAAACTGTATTTTGGGGTTGCAGGAGAACTAAGGTCACAGACATAGCCCAAAAGATTGCATGCCTCAAGTGGCAATGGGCAGGGCACATAGCGAGGAGAACAGACGGCCGTTGGGGCGGAAAGGTCCTCGAGTGGAGCCCACGTACAAGGTGGACCGACGATCTGGTGAAGATCGCGGGAATCCATTGGATGCGGGCGGCACAGGACAGATCTGTGTGGAGAACATTGGGGGAGGCCTATGTCCAGCAGTGGACGTCTATTAGCTGAAATGATGATGATGATTGGGGTAGTGAGCACGCTGAGCTGCAGCCTATTTGAGCTGCTGCAGCGTACACACGGGGCTTACCAGATGAACAGGGTTTTGTGTTTTCTATTTTTGTTAATTTGATGCCTACCATGTAATGTAATGTTCCAGCATTCTTAGATGTGTGAATTGTTTTACTTTAATTTGTGTATATGCAGCAGTACAAATAAGAAAGAAAGAAAGAAACATTTTATTGACCATCACAATAAATAATTTAACAATGAACACTCATTAGAAAACATAGGTAACATTGACACATTAAAACTACAGACAAAGGTGAGTACGAGAACAGACGATAAGTAGATAAATACACAGTTATATAATGAAAATATTCTAAATAAATAGGCGTGTGTGAAGTGTGAGGTCAATCAGGTCCTGGCCTCAGCATGGTCCTGCCACGACACCGACAGAAATGCCGCGGCAGCGCTGGTATTCTGGCAGGACCTGATAAATGTATTATCTATCTATCTAATAATTCTAAACGTGTAATCGTGATCAAGTTAGTCTGGTTCCCCTGTTTAAGGATTGCGAAGATCAGGCAGCAGTTGTTTCATTGTAATTACTACATTTCCCGATTCCCGGATTATGGTCTAAACGTATGCCGCGCTCCGAAGCCACATCTATAGATGCAATCTTGGAACTATACGCTACGATCAGGAATAAAGTAAATAACAAAATTCAGTCAGTCAGGCTATCATCGACAATATCAAAATTCTCCACGCACAAGTATCGGCCGTCGGCCGTTAATTTTGTTACCACCGGCAATCGGGTCTAATAATTGAATTCTCCTCGGAAGCAGGACTTGTGGCACATAATAGTCTGCCGACCGCGAGCGCTCGAGTGCTTCTGCACAAATGTTTGCCGTTCACTATGCGCACCTAACTTCTTTGTAAATTTCGGACAGTTTCTTGAAATACTTCAAATGAGGTTCAACCAGGCAATGGATCATACGAGACCACCAGATTTTGAACTTTGTGCAGTTGAGATAAGATTGCAAATTCCAAATTTCACCCACATCACTTGGATGGATTTTCCTCCACCACAGATGGCCCGTGTGTCGCAGATGTCCATGGGCGGCTGTAATTCACTTACCATCAGGTGAGCCGTCTGCTTTAACGTAAAAAAAACCAAAGAAATAAATTATGTCTAGTTGCCTGGTAAAGGGTTGAGGTCGTAAAGCCCAAAGCCAAAGTAAAAAACATTTCACTTTCTATTGTTTCTGCTGTCTGGGTCTTAGGAGGTAAAACATACCAATGTGACCGACATGGCATAGGCTAACAAATCAGCATGCTGAAGTCCTATTTTACCCGAATACGGCGAAGCAAAAAGAAGGGTTATGATTTTGACCTGTATGTATGTATGTATGTATGGTTGTTCGTCTGTTCCCTCATAAAGTCTAAACTAGTTTTCATATTTGAACAAATGAGGTGTTGTTAGAAGCGTGTTGATTGTCTTCTGGTTATAGGCTACATAACGTCACGTTAAGTTTACTACAGCGCCCTCTAGGGGACATTGAGTATGGAACTAAAAACAAAATTTGCTTGACGATACCGTGTGGGGCATCAAAGGAAAGGGTTTTGGGAGTCTGGTAATTACAATGAAACGACTGCCGTATGACCTTCCCAAAGCAACAGGGGAACTAGACCAACTCAATCATGTTAGAAACTATCCGAAACGTGAAGGATTCCTCAGGATATTTTATATCATCGCCGAGCTAATTGTAGAATAAGAGCTAATGTAGTATAATAGTATCATCATCATCATCATCAGCCCATTTAAGTCCCCACTGCTGGGGCACGGGCCTCCCTCAATCACATGAGGGGTAATTGCCATACTTACCATGCTTGGCAGACGGGTTGGCGAGGGTTTTGATATAAATGCAGAGTTTTCCATCTCTGGGTGCTGATGATCATGCCAGCAGCTTTACCTTAGTCGCCTTTTACGACACCTCGGTAAGAGTGAGGGTGGCCTATTCTACTCTGCCGGGACCACACGGCTGTGTATAATAGTATGTCTCGTCCTTATCCACTGAGCTACCATCACTCCCATTACACTTCAGGGTGGCCGTTGATATTACCACGTAAACCATTTGCATACCCTACGGTGTTACAATGTCTACTTTTAACCCTAAAACTTTATGAAGATGTTGCACCATAAATATTATGCAGCTCACAATAGCTCCCTTGCTCTCATATAACTCCACTTGATTGGTACTGTCTACATCTGGCGACTGAGCAAGGAAGTGCTGTGGCACTAACTTACACAAATGTTTGCATTTTACTAGGTGTACCTAGCTTCTCAGCCAAGGTAGGATAGTCTTAATATCCTACAACCGATTACGGCTACGGTGGCCAATCTCAACGATCAGCCACCGTCGCACAAAATATGCTCAAGTGTGTGCGCAAACACAAGTGCACTCTCTACATTTTCTTACCCTCATATTCCTATGGGACACTACTGTGACACGACCTGAGAGGGATCGGGCACAGGAAAGGAAAGTTGAATCATGTCATAGATATTTCACCTACTTGGCAAAGTAAGTAAGCACTACATACATAGAATGCAAGTGGTTTTGACTGATCGGATAGCGCAATTGGTAGTGACCCTGCCTCTTACACCAAAGGTCGTGGGTTCGATCCCCACCCTGGACAAACATTCGTGCGATGAACACTTGGGTTTGTTCAGTGTCTGGGTGTAATATATGTATTTAACACACTGACACACGCACACACAAGCGTCCGTGGCACTCATTCAGCTGGTCTCACTGAAAACCAGCGTCATGGCCTTTGTCTGGGCTGTGACATAAGCTGAGTGAGGGCCATTTATACAAGACGTCATAACACATCATAATATTCATTTGGCACTGTCTGGTCATGATTGAATATAATTTTGTTTTTTTTTTCCTTTTGTTTTATTTTTATGTATTTTTAATTGTTTTATGTTTTGTTTTCTGTTTGTGCCAAATTGTGTTCTGTTTATAATTTCTATATGTTCTGTGTTGTGATGTCTATAATAATAAATATTTTCTTTCTTTCTTTTCTTTCTTTCATCGTTGCCTCTCTAAACAAAATATTTGTTTAGAGAAAATGTTTATACTAAAAAATATCATTCAGGACTACTTCCTAACATCCCAATAGCCTAGCCACCCTACGGCAAATGCTTAGAAAGTTCATCTAAGCGTCTCGTGGTCTTACGGTAATCAAACTAAGAGACCGAGGGTCTATGTCGTGTTTGCTATGTTTATTATATCGACGTGCTCGATATTTGTACATGGCATCCCTTTCAGTATTGATTACTCGACATACCTGAGGACAAACAGACTTGTGGTCGCATAGCGTCGTTGAAGTTCTAACGCCACGTAACTCATTTTAAGCAACTTATTAGGACAGCTAAATTTTTTGTTTTTACTTAAGATAAAAAGGCAGAGGAACTTGCAATTCGTGAGTCCAGTATGTACACCAAAATGTTTTTAACAACCATTTTGAGACAAAAAATGTTTATAAAAAAAAAATATATATATATTTTTCACAACATCTCATACATTGACCTGATTCCGTACTAAGAAGCTTAAGCACTTGTGTTACAGATATCAGACAACAGAGGAACACAAATATATACTTAAATACATATATTGCACCCAGACACTGAACAAACACAAGTATTCATCGCACAAATGTTTGTCCAGGTTGGGGATCGAACCCACGACCTTTGGCGTAAGAGGCAGGGTCACTACCAATGGACAACATTTCAAAATTGCTAAGCTCTGAAACAAAAAATACCAATTCTTTGTTTACTTTTCCGCTGCTCGAATATATATTTATTCATTTTTTATATTGCTTATTTACTGAGAAAAAAATTAAAAACTAAAAAACGTAAGATGACGTCATCGGACGGCAGAATGTAAAATATTTCTTTGCTTATCACATTATAGTTTTAAATTTACGTAATGCCAAACTCATGACATGTAACTGTCAAAAAAAAAACAACTTGTCAACGTTGAATGTATGAATGACGTTGACAATGTTGACACTAGTATTATTTACCTTTGACAGTAGTACCTTTTAATTATTAAAACAATGATAAGCAAAGGAATATCGCTGTATTCAGCCGTCCGATGACGTCATTTGGCGCTTGCGTCTATTTAGAATAAAAAGAATTTCAATAATTATTTTATGCATGAAAATGGACAAATTTTGAAAAAAGAAAAAATATGGGTCCGTTCATTTTATGTCTACTTTCATATAAAAAAACAATATGGACATGTTAAAAATATGAAATGTTGTCCATTGCGCCATCCGGTCAGTCGCCACCAATAAATGAATAAAAACTTAAATTATTACTTACGTTGTCATCTTAAAGCGTAGGTCATTTTATAACTTCTGTCCTGTTACTTTTTTGTAACTTTAAAGACTAAAACGAGGCTTGTAAATGTGTTTTTTTATGTGATTGGTGGCAGACGAGCAGACGGATCGGCTGATGGAAAGCGATTGCCACCGCCCATAGACACTTGCGACAACAGTGGGCTGCCAACCTTTAAACCCCCCTTTCCCCCGGATTGGGCCTCCGGTACCCTCACTTACGCAGCGAAACAGCAGCACATTGCTACCGCATGCCTCACACCTGTGAGGCCGTGGTATCACTCCGGTCGAGGCAGCCTATTCATAACAAATCGTGGCTCTTCCACGGTCTCATAGTTGGTTTTTAGATTGCGAAGGTCAGGCGGCAGTTGTTTCATTGTGATTACTAGACTCCTCATCTTGAGAACGACAGGACCTAAAGCGACAGACTAAGATGAGCCAAATAAAATAAATCTATCTAGAAAATTCTACTTTTTAAAGGGACGTCTTTTAGCGTTTAACGCGCACACGCGTATTGGATTAAAACGGACTTAATTAAGTCAACCCCAGTTCGAAGCATGATCAACATGTTTTCGACTTCAGACCCAAGTCTGTTCCGGTTTTCAATGACGTTTTCCGGAGACATATTTGCACGTCCGGTATACTGTGCATCTCCAGTACTATCATCTGCATAGCAATTAATATTGTTCTGAGACAACCTATCATTGATGTGCAGGAGAAACAGTGTCGGAGACAGCACACAGCCCTGGGGGACACCAGCGTCCACAGGCTTCAGATCCGAGCAAGAACCATCAATGCTGCCCATTTAGAAAACTAGCGACCCAATTGCATAATTTCTCCGTAAGACCGTATTTTATCTGAATAAACGATAGCAACAATGCAATCGTAACTCCCACTGAACTTTTTCCCACGATTCTGCGGATTTATATTACACTTATTCTCTCTCACATAGGAACAAAAACTACGAGCAATTAACCATGAGGCTGATTCGGACAACAATCCCTCTGGTGTTGATTTCCGAGCTGCATTTATATGTCAATTCAAAATTCGTTTTGCATTTTTTACGGTGGTAAGCTTCGTTGAAGTATTTTGGAATCGGAGTATCAGCTATCACTTATAGGGTTAAACTGGTGAAACGGATAAGCAAAAAGCGGACTAAGTATTTGTCGTGTCTTCATGTTTACTTGAGGAGCCTTTTCTGCAGTAGTTAGAGCGCTTGATGACAGTGCCACAGGGACCCACTATGTTTTAACTTTCCTTTTTATTTACTTTTAGTTTAATTTTATTTCTTGGTTATTGTCTTAATTTTCTTGTGTTTTTGTTCTTTTGTTCGATAAATATTATTCCGTAATTTTTTTTGACTTTCTTCTTTATATTTCAATAATTATGACGTTACACACTATTTGTGGTTGTATTTAATGAGTTTGACTTGTTGGCGCTTTGGTATGACTGTAAAGCCTTTAAGTTTTTTATATAAATAAATAACCAAGAGCAGCGATGATAGATTAGTATAAGGTATTCTGTGGCTTACCTCCTTTTTCATACTCCGCAGCCACCATTCACTTGGACCACAGAAATAATTCTGACAGCCAGATAGACTGACATGAAGCCCCGGGGAGTGCTGCGGTTTGTTGGAAAATTTTAAATATCATTTTACACGTTCCCGCTGAAAACCACTGAAAAACGAAACGCTTGAATAACAAACATAGGTAATAAGGTAAACGGTAAAATTATCTGGATTGGAGAGGCAAATGAATAATTGAAATGTTGGAGCAATAAGAGATTAACGTACCTGATATTGAATGGTGTACCTTGCATGTACTTCATAGAAACTCTAAATGTGAAATATTTTATACGGTAAGCGACACATCAAAGTATAGAATAGACATGAAATATATCTGTCCTGTTTCATCAGTCGATTATCATTTTAATGTCAAACACGTTTAGTTCAATATCAATTGAGGAATTTTGACAGATTGAAGAAACCTGATGTGTGGCTGACTCAGAATATATACTAAAATTCCCAATACCTTCTAGATCTCTGGTTTATTTTCCATACTTTTTACAAAATGCTAATGTGGGCAGGTGGTTTAAAGTCACTATTTCGGAAACCGCTTTACTAGCGCGAGGCATAGTAACATCTACCGAAACAACGCCGAACCATCTGCTTGATTGCTTTTTAAAGCTACGTCTGCTTTTTTCAAACTCCATCTGACGAAAACTGCTGAACTGTTTTTCCCATACTAAGGGAAAATATACAAGTGAAATGACCTTGTTTTCAAATACAATTGACAATTTGCCACTTATGACCAAAATCAAGTACACGAGTCGAGCTAGAGATGAAAACTTCCGGAAGTTTCCGGACCCAAGAAAGTTTCCAAGGAAAACTTGCGGAAGTATTTTCCAAAACTACCGAAATTTGGAAGTTTTCGAAAATCAGGAGACTATTATTAGAAATACTAATAATTTACGATGACATCTTGATAAAATGACCAATAATTGAGTGTTGGAATGGTAAAAACAGGGCGGCATCCTAAGTCTATGGTTAAGAATAACATAGAATTAGAATGCAGCATTCTAAGGAGTGGGTACTGAGTCACAGTAGATGTATATATCTACTGTGACTGAGTTATCAGAAAGTACTTACAGTTAATAAACATTAGCGTTTAACGACGCATCACACTCGCCCTGAAGTTATGTTTTTTCGAAATAATTTTATTGCTAAGCGAAGTTTTGGAAGTTTGTAAGGAATACTTCCGTCAAAAAGGAAGTATTCCTGGAAGTTTTCATCTCTAAGTCGAGCTCACTCTCTCTCTCTCTGCGGTCGTTCCCTCATGATTGAGGATCGTGGTCATCAGTGGATGTGGATGGGTTGCACCTTGCTTGTGTGATCTGCCTCCACCGGTGCCTATCATGGCGTCCCTGGCAACCGAGAAAAACTTGTTTGAGAGTGCTCCTCTCACTTGAACAGTTCATCTGGTTGGGGATCGTCCGCGAGCTCGCTTACCAAACAAACAGCTTTTCAAGATTCTCGTCAGCTCTTCTCATTATGTGTCGGTCGGTGTAGGTCGAGTTCACAGATCAAAAAAATAATATGATGGTATGGAGGTATACCGTCATGTAGGTACTATTTGTTAGATACCTTTTTTTTAACAAATCGCTTTGAAAAATTGTCATGTTATATTAAAAAGTTTCACTCAGTTATCCTGTTACAAAATCTTTATTCTAAGATCATCACAACTTATACAAAAAGCCATGTGAAGTGCCTTTAATGATAATATGGGTGGTAACACGAACAGACGGATCACCTGATGGGCCACCGATTGCCCCTATCCATAGACACTCTCAACACCAATGAAGTGACAAATGCAGGGCCAAACTTCAAACCTCCCTGTTCCATGTGTCCTCGGATCGACCCTCCACTACCCTATCTCACGCACCAATATATATCATAGATCGCTGCTTCAAGCTGGTTTTTTGACAGGTCGTGGTATCACTCCGGTTATATGAAGACATAGGAGAGCTTTTGATACATATTTTCTTTATTCCGACAAAGTTTATGAGTGTGTTCCGTCTCAGCTCAAAATTAAGTACCTTTTAAAAATGTCAAACAGACAAGTTTTTATTGAGTTTGGACGTCACTTTCTGAGGCTCTTTGTTCGCTTCTCGCTTTAAAACATTGAGGAGACACAAAGGAAAAACTTAACATCGTGTAATATGCAGTAGACTAGAAGGAAAAGAGGAATATGGGTACAACACGAGAGATAATTATCAAAGGCACTACGATAGCAATAACAGCAACGAAAAACGCTTACAAAGGTATTGTAGTGATGCAAACAGAGCACTGACTCGATGGTAGTCACGTGACTTGACACGGGAGTATTTTTTGATTGTTAAAGCTAGAAAGACAATTTCAAACTCAAAGTCAAATACCTACTTGCCATAGGTAGATAGATAGATAGATATTCTTTATTGCACAAAAATAAAATACAAGCATGATACAACAGCAACAGACAGTACAATAACGCCGTCTTATCGTAATAGTTCTTAATAGGCTCGTATACAAATCTTATAAATCGTCATACATTAAATAAATGTTTAAAACTATTAATATTTAGGTATGTATGTATAATAGACATGTAATTACATGTATATTATACATAAAAAAGTAAAAGACATTATATAATATCTTTTACTAGATTTTTTAGACAATGGCAAATAATCGTGCGGTTCGCCTAATATAAACTGCCGCCTAGGCGCCTGCTACTCCAAAGGACTTGCATGCGTGTTACCGACCAACTTTTTTAAAGAACCTCATACTGTATTCCCAAGGGAAACCCTCTGAAGGGAGCGCATTTTAGCAGGAGTTCGCAGGAGAACAAATATCTGGAACCGTACCGTGCGCGATCAGTTGGGTCTATAACATGAGAATGGACTCCCTGCTTGCTAAAGTTAAATGCGGAATGGTCATTTTTTTAAAGACCTTGTGCCAGTGACTTTTCTAATCAGGTGACTCTTTCTTAAAGCGCCTGGGTTTTAAGATTTTACTATTTGATTTTCCTATAGCTGATGACTAATATGTTTCCGTAGATAAAAAAGCAATATAGCTTAAGGTATTGATTTTTTATCTCTGGAAACATATGACAGCGAATGAACAATGACTCAAAATTGTCAAATTACCTGTAAAAACGACTTGAGTTGGAGTCAAATCACATCACTAGCTTATTGAGTCCTTGTTTTATTAAACTTCGTCGACCATGCAGGACTAAAATGGAGTCTTTATTTGTACACCGTTTAATAATGGTGTATACATTTTGCGAATTGAGTTCCCGTTTTTATATTTTGTGAAAACCTTTTGACGGCGACACACGAGTTTATTTTTTGAATATATTTTTTAGTTATGATTGATGGAAACGTTTTAAAACATTTTCCACGAAAATAAAGTTTAATAAAAGTAAGTAAAGATCTCAGAAGTAATACATTGCAAAAAGTCTGTTTTGGCCGTCAGCAAAATTAAAACCGATTGAATATTTTTTTTTAAGTACCAGTTGACAGACGATTCAGACAGGATGACCTGATAGTAAGCGGTCACCGCCGTACATGGAATCGGACACGAGCAATACAACTGCGATGCTGACCTTTTCCTTTTCTTCCTGGATTGAACCGCAGCCTCACTCGGTGAAACACAACGCCTCCGGCTTCACGCCGCCGGCTTCACGCCGCTTATTTCTGTGAGACCGAAGTATCACTCTGGTCGAGCCGGTCCATTCATAAAAGTAAAGTATCAGCCTATGAACTGCCCCACTGCAGGGCAAAGGCCTCCATCATAGAAATCAAGTTATCGCTACTATGATGGGATTAGGCTTAATCACCACGCTTGCCAAATGCGGATTGGTGATCACAAACCGGAGCTATGTTCGAAAAATTCGAAACATACTTCGCTCGACCCGGGAATCGAACCCAGGACCCCGAGATCACGGCCCGGTACTTAAACCACTATACCAACAGGGCGTTAACGTTTACTACCTATCTTGAAAAAAAAAAACATCTACATCGATTGTTAAATTCCTATGGCGTATATTTTTCAATACGCCATACGTAAATCTACGGGAAGACCGAACAATGCAATCATGGTCCATTTATACTTAAGATTTATTTTTGTTTTTGGAACTATACATTTTTGGCTAGCATTTGAATAGTTCACCAGATCGTCGGTCCACCTTGTGGGGGGCCTGCCACGGCTGCGACTCGCGATCGCGGGAATCCATTGGATGCGGGCGGCACAGGACCGATCTGTGTGGAGAACATTGGGGGAGGCCTATTTCCAGCAGTGGACGTCTATACGGTATATGACTATTTTTTTTTATTTTTGCAATCAAAAGACCTCTCAATGATAGAAACATCGTTGAAAGAATCACTTGATTCTCATTTAAACTACCTGAGATATCACAACTTCAAAATCACATTATTTTGGGCAAACCCAAAACGCTCCATACAAATGGCTACTAAGATGTGACGTCACACGACAGTATTTTGTATGCATTTCATTTGAATTTTGTATGGTAGCTATATCAAATGTTTCGTTTATGTCAATGGTTCTATTATAATAGTTGGTGCAAATTGTATGGATTATTCAATGGTATAGGGTAAAAGCCGGATAGTTGCCACACTTTTTAAAAAGCGTCTTTAAAAAATGTGTACTAATCCTTTTTTTATTCAAAGTCTATTTTTAAACATAGTTGATTTATCTTCTAACATACCCTATTTATAAAAAACATATAAATATTATAAATTTTGAGTAAATCCAGTTTAATATGACCTCTAAAAAAGAGGATAGTTGCCTACTATAACGGATAGTAGCCTAAAGTTAAAAATGGTTCGGGGGATACTTGCCCAATGTAAGGATAGATGCCCGTCTGTTATTTTTTTCAATAAAAATGATGTGATTTTCAATCTCACCATCTCCTAGGATTAAATAATCATGAGAAAGAGCCAAAAGTCTCGAAGACGGCCTAGGTGGCGTGCAACTCTGGTTCACACTGTTTTTCTCAGCTTTATTTATGATAGTTTCTGGATTTTTTTTTATCACAGTAGCTTGGGACTTGATAGCCTTGTAAAGTCACTTTGTTCTGAGGACTTAGTACATTACCTCGGTCATATTCAGATTCTTGTATCCGCTCACGTAACGCATGTTCTCCAGAAGCGCCTGGTACTTGATCGTTTATAGTTTCAGACTCTTGTTCCTTCGTAAGCTCCCCCAATGCAATATCTGACTGGATAGATTCCACTACCCCGAAAACCTGTGTATTAAACTGTCTTCTGTCCAGTTGATGTGACGCGGCACCACCCCTGGCTTTCGTTTATACTTGCGTGGCATTTTGCTGTTGAATATTTATTTTAAGATAAGCTAATAAAACAAAATAAAAAATCACTAAGAAAAAATAGAAAAACAAATGAAAAAAAACAACTAAGAAAAAAATCTGTCTTTGCTTGTTAAAAATGTATAGTTACGGAGAGTTGGCGCAGGGCAACAATCCGCAAAAACAGCAGGGCAACTATCCGATTTGATACGGATACTTGCCTTTTTTATTTACGAAATAAATAAAACATATTTAACAATAAAACCTAATAAACAGTGTAATTTAAACTTTAATGCATTCAAAGAAATATTTTTTTGGCTGAAATCGCAATCAGTTATAAAAATATTTAAAAGAGATTACTTACCTATATAATTCTGGCGCTCGTCAAAGTGTCGCCGCGGAAGATATTTCCTCACACAGACAAAACACGTGCGCCTACTTCAACGGCTTATGCGGCACTGAGGCCTACGCGGGGGACGCTTTTAATTATGATCAAAAAGAAACACTGTCAATACGTTTAACATAGAGCATTTGAAACCGAGGCATGTATCCGTCTGAGGCAACTATCCGGCTTTTACCCTAATTATTTTTTAATAATTTCATACTTTTAAAATGGACTTGCCCATGAATCTTTGAATGACCATAAAACCGACTAGACGTTATATTTTTAATTGAGAATTTTTGCCATTGGCACATATTGACCTATATTTTGATAAAATATTTATAATTTGTAAAATCTTGAGCTTAGTCATATACCCTATTGGCTGAAATGATGATGGTGATGATGATTTGAATAGTTATTTACGAGATTTCTATCATTTACCTTTGCTTGTAAATATTACTAACGAAAAAATGTTACTAACTACTACTACTAGAATTTGTATGGATTTATTTATCTGCAATAAAAGCTTAATAAAAAAATAAAAATAACTATTGTAATTTTAGTGACCATGAAAGTTTAAAACAATATTAGGTTAACGCTTGACCTCAATCGCACTTAATGGAAAGTGACGATGAGGTCCAGGAGGCGTTTGCCTAGAAGATGCCTGTTAATTCTTGCCTTAAATATATCCACGCTCTCGATTTATAGATGTAGAGTATATAAGATAAGATAAGAAACAATTTATTTACCACAACACATTTTACATAATAATAAAAGAGAGAAAACAAGGTACAAACAGTTGCGGCCAACAAGGCTCAGCCTCAGCATATGCTGCAACTACCACAAACAGCAGCTGCAGCGCTGGTTCTCAGGCTGGACCTTGGATAACGCCTTTGCATTGGGACAAATAAGTAATATAAAATATTGACGTGTGATATTTATAACTATGCACAAAACAAGTAAAACAAAATTAAATCATTAAACAAACAAACAATTTTAAAGCATTAAAATAATATAAAAAAAAAACAAAACAAAAGATAAAATAATTAATCAAAGGATGGCATCGGGTGCCAACCCAATATCTGTCATTGACATCAGTGACGCCATCAATCATTCGCTTATAATTACATAACATATTATTATAATGTGCTACAATAAACAAAAGAAAAAAGATAAAAAAGTAATTAAAAAAATAAAGAAATATTTTGACCTTCGACTGACACCCGACGACTATCCTTTATATCAGAATTATTTTTAGATATGTATGTAATTACAATGGTAATCAGTACTGTGGCCACTGATGATGACCTCATGGTGCCACGCGTATATCAAATACGGTAACGTAAAAGAATCTTTATTTTGCGTATGAAATATGAAGTGACTCCAAGGTTTTGAGGAAATAATTGTGCACTCACTAGATTAACCTTTCACCCATGACCAGTTACAAAATAAGGATCCCATCAGAACTTAATCCTTATCAAACAACTTGCAGTAAAACATGAATGTCTTACATTGGAAAAACCAGGCAAGTGCGACTCAGGCTACCCCTCCAAGTGTTCTGTACATTGAATCGGTATAATATCTTTCTCTCTTTATCTCTCTCAATTTAAGAGCAACGCTATTGTGGGTAGAGTAGTCACCATTTTTTTTTCTTCTTTATGGCTGCTACTGTGTTAACATAATAACTCTGCCAATGTCGAGTGATTAAAGAGACGTTAATTTAATGGTTATTGACAGGTGTCATCAAAAGGATTTAACTCGCCAAATCCTTTTGATGTTTATTTTAGTTGAATTTTTCACCAAGCACCATCTAAAACCAAGACAGAACAAAACATACACAAAGACGTCACAATATTAAAGGGAGATTCTCGTGTAAAATTAGAGTCTTATATTATATTTGTAAATATATTTACATAAATATTCTATAACAGAGGAAGAAGAAAGAGACAGTAAGTACCTCTCTCGACTCGCTTTTTTCCTTAGCTAATTACGTCCTACAACGTAATTTCTTCTTTTTTTAAGTGACAGGTGGCAGATGTGCAAACGGTTTAGCAGCAGTTGCCGCCACCCATGAACACCCGCAACACCAATGGAGTCACAAAGGCGCTGTATACATTATACACCCTGTTCCCGGACTGGGCCTCCAGTAAACAAAGCACAGTGCTGCTCCATGCCGGTTTTCTGTGAGGCCGTGGCATCAGTACGGTCGAATCTTGGTCTTCCTCGTCTTCTCTTTCCTTTCACTCTCTCTCTCTCTTTCTCTTATTTAAGAGACGCTCTTGTCGGTGGAGTAGTCTCCATTCCTCTCTCGACTTCTACTTATTCTTAAATTATTATTTTTCGCCTCATATTTCCTCTCCTAATATCTATAGTTTTGAACAAAAACCTCTTCTCCTTTACTATTTGTGTATGATATGATGAATGAATATTTAGTAAAATGAAGGGTTCCTATCTTTTAAAATAAATAAAATTATTTTACTTACAAAGTGCATTTCAAACTCTTTCATGTGTGTTTCAATTTTAAAATTCAACGTCCTATTTTTAAATTTAATCAAAAATGTATAATCTCAAATTCTTACCTGCATGTGTGATCCGTAAAAATACCACTGGCTCGTTTGATATTTTTTTTACATTTATGACAACTTCAGGAAACTGTAGATCTGAGTATATATCTTCACGCGTTCCCGAAATAAAGGTCATTGACACGCAGACGTATGACAATGTGATCTTATAATGGTTCCGTTTTACCTTTCCAGACACGGAACCCTAAAAACAAGAAAACCTCCCTTGCAAGCCTTAAAGTTATTCCTCGAGAATACCCTTAAAGCCCGACCCAAATAAATAACAGAGAAAAGTTTAAAAGGATGAACATGATGAAATTACTTATGTAAGTTTCAAATTCGTTTGTTTGGACAAGATCCTTCATTATTCCAAGGGGGAAGTCTCAAATCTCACCTTAAAGCTCCTACATACGAATTTGTCGTCTTTCCTGGTATGGCCATGTAACGAGAAGAGGAGTAGAACATGTAACCAAAAGAGTGATGAGTATAAATGTATGTTGGTGGAGGAATGGAGGACGGCCGAGAAAAAGATAGATGGATTGTGTGAAGAATGACAAGATGGGAAAAGGGATGGATGATTCGATGACGAATGACAGTGACGTAAGGAAGAGATTGCCGTGTGGTCCCCGGCAGAGTAGAATAGGCCCCCCTCACTCTTACCGAGGTGTCGTAAAAGGTGACTAAGGTAAAGCTGCTGGCATGATCATCAGCACCCAGAGAAGGAAAACTCTGCATTTATATCTAAACCCTCGCCAACCCGTCTGCCAAGCGTGGTGAGTATGGCAATTACCCCTCATGTGATTGAGGGAGGCCCGTGCCCCAGCAGTGGGGACTTAAATGGGCTGACAATGATAAAAAAAGGAAGAGATACTGCGCCGAGCCCCAAATAAGATTGGAAAAGGGTAGGATGATGATACAAATTTGAAGGTCACAAGTAGTACATAACTTTTATTCATATTTTTTTTTATGTTTGCCGAAGCAGATCTAAAGTAGATTACCTTGATGATCGTCCACCGGTGAACTTAGATTCTATCCAAGACTTTACTTATTTAGTCTGATCACCTGATGGTAAGCGATTCCCGCCGCCCATGAACACCTGCGACACCAGTGGAGTCATAAGTGCGCTGCCGACCTCTTAACCCCCCTTTTCCCCGATTGGGCCTCCCTCACACAGTATTTACTGAGGTCCAAACTACTTTGGTTTTTTTAGATAATGTAAGGTACATATTTAAGTTATATAATTTTAATATAATTTATTAATATGCGATACGTAGTAATCTTCTACTTAATTCGTGGTCACGCGGTTGTAAGCGTCGCTATCGTCATATGCCTCTTCGTTGGCCCAGTAACCCCGATATGTATGGCATCGGTCAAATTAGATAAATTAAAGACAAAAAAATACGAGTTTAAACTTTACCGATTTCTATGTTTATCATAATGAAATAAATTAAATACTTATAAAATCCTGAACATAATAAACGCTGGATATAGGTAAGTATCCTAATCCTAACGAAGCGGTTCGTTTTCACATAATACGGACAGTTAAGAAATGGAACTCAGAGCCGTTGTCTGTTTTTCTGAGCACTATAATCTTGGGCATTTTTAAGGCAAGAGTGAACAGGCATCAAAATATTCCAACAAAAAAAGTAAATCCTACTGTGTGTGTCACTATAAGCGCGCGTATGAGCGCCCTAAGGATATGTAAAAGAGTGTAACATAAACACTAGGGTAGCATGACAAACAGGATTGTAAAATTTTATTTCTGATAGCGCAAAATATTGTTTAGATTTCACGACCTCCTCGCATCGTGTCGTTATAGTACCCACTTTCTCCGTAAACTGCGCTAAAATACGTCATTTTTATGACTTTGCTTTGATTATAATTTAATGGTTAACTTACATAAAAAGAGCACGATTGACTGACTTAAATTGTAACCATGTTCCATTTGGTGAGCTTTCCCTATATAAGGGTAGCGAAGGTTAGATGGCGGTCGTTTCATTGTAGTAACTAGACTTACCAAATCTTAGATCGTGGTCTAAGTGTACCCTTGGATCCAAATAGGCGGTTTTGGATTTGTCCTAATTTAGTACTTAATCAAAATCAAAAACAAAGTACAGTATCAGCCTATATACTGTCCCACTTTTTTAAAGTGGCCGTGTGGTCCCCGTCAGAGTAGAATAGGCCACCCTCACTGTTACCGAGGTGTCGTAAAAGGCGACTACGGTAAAGCTGCTGGCATGATCATCAGCACCCAGAGAAGGAAAACTCTGCATTTATATCTAAACCCTCGCCAACCCGTCTGCCAAGCGTGGTGAGTATGGCAATTACCCCTCATGTGATTGAGGGAGGCCCGTGCCCCAGCAGTGGGGACTTAAATGGGCTGGTGATGATGATGATGATGATGATGAGGACTTGGGGTGTCCTTGCAGACTCAGATAAATTATGAAACTAAGTTTAGTATTCTAAACTGGTCCGACCATGTGTCGAAGAATAGACTTCCGAACTAGTTTAAAACACCATAATGACTCCGTCATCGAAATCATCGCAATGAAACGAGTAATTCAAGGAATAAATTATATATTTAAGTGGACTTCATGTGTAACCACTGCCTCTATGCCAAGACACTTCTGCCATATCCTCACAAAAAACCGACGTGAAGCAGCATCTGTGCTATGTTTCGCTGAGTGAGTGGGGATACCAAAAAGGGAGTGTAAAGATTGGCAACGCACTTGTGACTCTTCTACTACGGCAAAATTACCATAAGATGACCCGTCTACTCGTCTGCTACCTAAAGTATAAGTATCAGCCTATATACTGCCTTACTGCAGGGCAAAGGTCTCCATAAAAATAATTACCACTTAATCACCACGCTTGCCTAATGCGGATTGGTGATCACAAACCCGAGCTATGTTCGAAAAATTCGGAACATACCTTTGCTCAATCCGAGACGAACCCAGGGCCTAAAGATCACGGCCCGGTACTTAAACCACTATATCAACGGAGCGTTAACGTTTACTACCTAACTGGAAAAAAAAAAACATCTACATTATTGTTAAATTCTATGGCGTATATTTTTCAATACGCCATACGTAAACTACGGGAAGACGGAACAAAATTTTCATTCAAACTAAGAACGAGCATACAGTGTGCTCCGATGCACCGTTCGATGCATTTTTATGGCCTCACAATAAACTACGGAACGGTTGAGACGAATACGACAGTGGTGCACTTAGGCTGCTCATAAACGATATATCACATCCTGTGGACAATGTTATTTATATGGATTGCGGGATGACTCAACGGCTATGTCGAACCGGGTTTACGACTCATCCTATAATTTTAAATATGTACTCTCAGCTGGTTTTGGGATGTGAAATGGATTTAGTATATAGTGAAGAAGCAAACAAAGGATAACATGTTATATGAAAGGAAGGTCTCAAAGCCGATTTTTTGTAGCATAATACACTCGTAATCAAAATTAGGTAGACCAAAGATGTTCCCATTTACTACAAATCAAACTGAAGCTCTTGAGTAGAATTTTAGGTCATCATCATCATCAGCAACCCACACTCGTCCACTGCTGGGCATAGGTTTCCCCTAATGCACGCATTTTCGGCCACCCTCATCCAGCCCACACCAGCCAGCCTTCGAATGTCATCATTCCATCTTGTCGCAGGGCGTCCTACACTACGCTTACCGAGTCGCGGTCTCCACTCAAGGACTTTACGGCTCCAACGGCTGTCAGTTCTGCGGCTAATATGACCAACCCGCGGCTAATATGAATTTTAGGTATTAAAGCTGAACTAAAAGGAAATAAGTAATCAATGTTTCAAATTAAATTAGCTTTTGTTACTACACAGACTTTCTAATAACTAGGAATAGTTTCTTAATTACCTCACGTTATACCTTTTGTAGCGCTTTTGAAGAGTGAATAAACGAACTTATTTTTTAAGTAACAATTACTTTTATCTTTTGTTGTTCTAACATTCATATCTCGTTACCTACATTGTTTACAATTACTGGTCTGATATTTACACTACGTCAATGACAAAAACCTTATAAATATTTTTTCAAAGAAATCAATTAAGGAATGGAGAGAAAACAATCGCAACGGATTTCCTTATTTCTAAGCGTCATTCTATTTGTCTATACCCAAAACACAAAGCCAGTTCCAGAATCTATTCGAATCAAACAACAGACAACCAACATTACAGAGATGGCTTTCAATCAACACATCAGCGCCGGAGCGGGAACGGAGCACGAACGAAATTTAATTCGAGAAGCATGCACACGATATCTGAACGACACATAAATACCAATGCGACTGTACTCAACTAACTCCTATCTCCAACCTGAAACACAGTCGACACTGTGTCTTAAACGCCACTATTGCGCTGTTACCGTGCTGGTCTGTAGGAACACAGAAGCCAGCTCGTCACAGTGAAGTAAGAAAAGTGAGCAGAGGACACACACCCGCATACAAATAGTTTACAAATGGGGTGTTGTCAGCTCGTCGTGACGTTGCTGTTGCAAGGAATGTTCTAGTCGGTTTTTACTTTGCAAATAGAGTTTTTCCTTGTATTGAATTAGCAGAAACTCGTTTGACGTTGGCTACGAAATAGAACTCGGGACAAAAAGATCAAGTTCTGTCACCCAAAGCATACCACGTGATATTGACTGCCTCACTACCGCACTTTTAGTCCTAGATTTTAATATTGACGCGGGTAAAATTATTAGGTCAGACGCCAAATTTTGTACGGAAACTTTTCTGATAAGAAGTTCCCAGGTCTATGAAAATTGGCGTTCTTGTATTCCCTGCTCCAAAAAGTTACCTATTACTCTTGCACCCCTCTTTCCAGACATATCACGCTGGTGTTCTATCTACGTTTGCGTCTTGGCAAACGTAATGCAGGGCGCCCTCTGGCTAGGTGGGGGGACGATCTGCGCAGTATGGCTGGCAAGAGCTGGATGCGAGAAGCCATGGATAGATCACAGTGGCGAACAATTGGAGAGGCCTAAGTCCAGCAGTGGACTGCGATAGGCTGATGATGATGATGATGATGTTCTATCTACAGGAGTATGAAGTAAGTAAATAAAGAGTGTAATTGTGTTTGCTCATACAGTTATTATAATCTTCATCGTAGAGTACAATTCCTGGTTGCTTCCAAAGCTGTCACTTGAAGCCTAGGGTACGCTTAGACCATAAATCAGGAATTGGGGAGTCCATTAATTACGTCGCCCATAAGGCACTTATACAGGACTCGACATAAATAACTGTGTGGCGAATCCTCCTCCTCATCTAAGCTTGTAATTCCCGGTTGCGCCCAAATCTGAGGTACACTTGGACCATGCTTCAGGATTAGGGGAGTCTGGTAATTACAATGAGGCGACTGCCGTCTGACCTTCGCAACCCTTAAATGGGGAACCAGACAAACTGAATGGTTACACGTTTCAGAAACTTCCGAAACATGCAGGTACTTACGATGTTTAATGGTAGAAATATGCACATAGATTTTACAAATCCGTAGGTGCATGCTCGGATTTGAAGCTTTCATTAAGAAAATAAAAAGGAAAAGGAAGGAAAGGTAGAAAAGAATTTGCGTGGACTTCTGGCGGATAACTGGCAAGAGGTGGCGCAGTACCTACCGTGGGAAAGCCACGCTTCGGCATGAATGGGCCGGCTCGACTGGAGTGATACAACGGCCTCACAAAAAAAGTAGCACTGTGCTGTGTTTCGCTGTGCGAATGAGGCCTTATCTGGGGGAAGTGGGTGTTTGAAGGTTGGCAGCGCACTTGTGACTCCACTGGTGTCGCGGGTGTCCATGGGCGGCTGCAATCACTTACTATCAGGTGAACCGTCTGCTCGTCGGCCACCTTTTTTTTTGTCTCTGGGTCATTGTCAGCCCATTTAAGCCTCACTGCTGGGGCACCGGCCTCCCTCAATCGCATGAGGGGTAATTGCCATACTCACTACGGGTTGGCGAGGGTTTCGATATAAATGCAGGGTTTTCCTTCTCTGGGTGCTGATGATCATGCCAGCAGCTTTACCTTAGTCGCCTTTTACGACACCTTGGTAAGAGTGAGGGTGGCCTATTCTACTCTGCCGGGGACCACACGGCAAATGTCTTTGGGTAATGCCGCCTTATGCACGCCCTCCTGCTGGGGAGTAGGAAGGGTTATGTCGGGCTCTCCTCGGATGAAGACTTTTATTATCGGAGGCCAAGGCTCAATTTGAGTCGCTGCGCCAACCTAGTTAGTTAGTTATTAAGAAAATAACTGTATGGTAGCTATTATTATTTAAAACACCTGACTGAAGAAAATGAGCTGACATTGTTTGACGGGCAACTGTCAGCCAGTGCATTAATAGGTGAGGCAGCTACATAAAAAGGCCCAACCCTCGAGGTGTCGGCCCGTGTGAAACGTACTAAATTATTCCCGCGGGCTCCTGTGGACTGGGTAATGAATTTTTAATCAAATTACAACGCCTGCCCCATGAGAAATTTTACAAATAAATCTTTGCAGTATTATCGTGATAATATAATAGGTGGATCATTGCGTCTGACGCGAAAAGCGGGGTTTTGTTGCGAACTTCCGTGTTGGGAATACTTAATTTATATTGTAATGTTTTAATGAAATGCTTAGAAATTCAAAATACATTTTAATTTAAATTTCTAAGCAAATAAATACTAATTTTGCTAATGGAAAAGTGTGTCTGTCTTTTTGTTTGACCGTCTTTCAATGTGCAACGAATTGACGTGTTTTTTTTTATGTCGAAACCGAAATCGAATTCCACGCGAACGAAACTACGCACGACCGGTAGTAATTAAAATATTTTTTTTTGCGAAAAAAAAAGCCGCCTTCAAAAACCGAGGAATAAGGATAAGGCGCGCGCGCGCGTGAGTGTGTGTGTATGTGCGCGTATGTGTGTGCGCGTGACTGCGTTTGTGTGTGAGCGTGTGCGTGCGTGCGTGTTCTTGCGTGTGTGCACGTGCGTGCGTATACGTGCGTGCCTGTTTGTGCGTGCGTGTACGTGCGTGCGTTAGTGCGTGAAATTTTTATACATAGGACAGTCAGCAGCAGTTTCAATTTATTATTATTTTATGGATGTTGTATGTAATAAACTATTTACTCGGCGATCTCTTATTTCGGAGGCCAAGACTTTGTTCGGGTCCCTGAGCAAGCAAGTATTAATTCCAGGCATAACAGGTGTAATAATTATCTCTTAAATCATTTTCAAACACCAAGTTACCGTTTTCAAGTTACATTAAATTATGAATTCAGTCAGTCCTCTCTTTGTCCGGCACGCAGCAATTCCGTCAGATGCAATATAAGTTACCCCGAGGCTGCTGCCACTCATGTTAACTTTACCGCGTCACATATTGCAGACCGTATTTATGCACCCAACTCGAATGCAATAAACTTTTAACTGACGTGTCCAACATCCAAAACTTTGATTACAGAAATTAACATAGTAATAGTGTTAAAAAATATCGTTTGTTGAGTGACAATTACAAAGTTACATGGCTCCAGCGGACAAACAAATACTGAAAATCGAGCGCGTCGCGGCCGAGCCGCTTGCGCAATGTGAGCGTTACGGCTGGACTCAGTTACATCGACGCTACGGGCTTCGCCCTCCGCGGATCTCGGCCTTCGTCCTCCCGGGTGGTCTCTCATGAAAACCAAAAAAATATCTGATATTTATTTTTTTATTAGGATCGAAACAGTCAAGGTAGAAAATAGGTATAGGTATTATTTAAGATCAATCACAAAAAATCTAATAGAGGTTTATAATGTACAGTCAAATTCAAAAATATGTATACACTTTAGGACCTTGTCACAATACTTACCTATAAGAAAGTAGAGGTCTATTTTCTTATTTTATATATTCTGACAACGTCCTAAAGTGTATACATATTTTTGGAGTTGACTGTACCTATCATTTTCAACGGTATACTTCATAGGCTGCTAAAGTCAAAAGTTGGCTAGAATATGACATTAGTTAGTTGATTTATGCGACAGAAAAAAAATTTATTACTTTAAAATATTGTACCTTGCAACTACGATCAGAAGGCATATCGGTGACATGAACAGGAGGGTGTTGTACAATATTTTTTTTATGGGAAAATATCAAAACCACTGTCACTTATAAAGGCAACAGCATAAGCCCCGATTTGTGCCATATGCCAAATAACCGTCAAATGAATGTACTTTCGCTACAACATGTGCGGATAAGGAATGGGATCAGAAATGGCGGCGCATCTATTCATTTCTCGCTCGCACACTATTTGCGTCTATACTCGCACTCGTGGGGTGCGAGTATAGACGCAAATAGTGTGCGTACAGGTTGTACCTCTAAATCTAAAACTTTGATTACACATACGGGCAAAGTAAATACACCGCTTAACGCGACCATCTCCTCATGATTTTGTACATACACTTTTATGATTATTTTTATTTTAGTGTTACTGCTCAAAATATTATCCGAGGAGCCCATAGTAAAGTGACCCTCGAAATGGCAGCGCTTATAGGCCTATAAAAAGGTGATCGTGTCCCTTTTTTCAATATTTCCAGCTTTCCTAGCTTACACGGTGGTAAAGTTTGAAAAATTAATTACAGAGCAGGATTTTTGATAATGTGTTTTGGATTGTCCTTTCAAATTTTGTTTTGATAGATAGATGGGGGCATTATCCCTTCTTGGCGAAACGCACAGTCTTGATTGATGACTACGGGAAGGGAATTTCTGTGAAACCTAGCGGGATGGCGTCTTGTTTGAAGGTGCATTTTTAAAGCAAATTGATAAGCGAGTAAATGCTGTTGACGTTTACAAATCAACAAAAACAAATGAAATGGCTTTTGTTCATGACGTGGAGAGCCTTTAAATAAAACGTGTCGGTTGAGGCATTGAGGGTTTTCGCGTGTGAAACATCCGCTAGATGGTGTACTGTTGCACTGAGATCCAAAATCGAACGCATTGGTTGTTTAGTTTGTCAAATTGACATTTTGACAAATCACGTTTAAAATTAAGCAATCACATTATACTTGGACCATCACTCCTATAGTACTAAATCTAGCGGATCTTTCAGAAACGTTTTAGAAACTATTTGAAACGCGCAGGTTTCCTGACGATGTTTTCCCTCACCGCCAAGCTAATGGTAGATGAATACGTAACTACATAGTTTTGAAAAATCAGATGTGCATGCTGAATTGGAAACAAGTATCAGCTTATATACTGTCCCACTGCAGGGCTTTTTTTAAAGGGCAGGGCACTTTTTTTTAAATCTATCTATTAAAAAAGATTTGTTTGTTTGTTTTTTTGTAATGAATAGACTCCGAAACTACTGGACCGATTTCAAAAATTCTTTTACCTTGGGAAAGCAACATTATCCCCGAGTAACATGTCGTCATGGGAAGTCAATGTTATAAAATAAAGAGCAAAAATATATATAAAAAAAATCATTAAAAAACATTCAAACTCCCTAAAAAATTTAATTTTTTTTTAACTTGACGAAGAAGGGTGTATGTGTGTGTATATGAACCCGTGCGAAGCCGGTGTGGGCCGCTAGTAATGTATATTTTGAATTTTTATGTCATTGCTAAAGAGGTTTTTTTTTTATTTATATAAAAAAAAATTCTGCTTCATTTTTAATGGATCAACCGATATAATACAAATTCACTTTCTTATCAAAAAAGTGATCTAACTAATACAAATACACAAACAGAAATACTCCGTAATAATTCCGTTCATTACCAACTTCTTTGAGATACGAAACCACAATAACATAAAAGCATAAGAGACACAAATGAGCCTACGTTTTAAAACGGCACGTAATTATTTTTCACCTGAAACAAAAATTACAAAGGCCTCATTCCGTTATTAAAATAAAGGAAAGCAATAAACACTCACCTAAAAATAATTTAAATTGGGATCGCTTCCTTAAGCAGAGCCTAAACCTAGCCTTTTAATGGCTTTTTTTTTTAAGATTTAGGGGTTCAGTGAGTTTTAAGTTGCAATGTGTTTTATCAAAAGAGCTTATTTGTGACTTTATGGAACTTTGTTTGGCTATCTCCTGCGAGCCTTTTAATGGGTTATCAGCCTTCAAATGGTCCCACTGCAGGGCAAAGGCCTCCATCATAGAAATCAAGTCATAGCTACCAAGATGGAAATAGGCTTAATCGCCACGCTTGCCAAATGCGGATTGGTGATCCCGACTCCCGAGCTATGTTCGAAGAATTCGAAACATACTTTATGCTTGACCCGGAAATCGAACCCAGGACCCTGAGATCACGGCTCGGTACTTAAACCACTAGACCAACAGGGCGTTATTATTATTGTATATCTCACTAACACCATACAATCTGACTGGTACTCCTGTATAAACAAACAAAATCTAGGAAATTGTTTCTCAATATCCAGTACCTTCAAATTGTGAGTGAAAAGTTTCGAAGTCCGCTAAGCAGTTTGTTCAGACAAAACGTTCTCATTACAGATCTAGAGGATTGCACATTTCAATCGACTTTCGTTTGGAACCGACTGATACTTTGGATGGCCCCCCCGAAAACTAGATAATTGCTGGTCTAAAGGTGATTTTGCACGTTTGTAGTCTCCAATTAAAGGTGACTCGCTTGCTCGTTTGCACATCTAGATATATCGATAAGTGATTGTATTAAAAGTCAAATTGAATGAAATGACCCGTTAGTTAGTTACTAAAAAATATTATAGGTAGCAACAAAAAACTGAGATTGGATCATTGTTGAGGGAACTGTCAGCGGTGAATCCATAAGCGAAAGATACAAAAAAGCCAAAATTTGAGGTTTCTTCCTTAAAGTACTAAACATTTTGCGTGCCTTTGGAATTAATGAATTTGTATCAAATTACAACGCCTGCCCCATGAGAAATTTTACAAATAAATCTTTGCAGTATTATCGTGATAATATAATAGGTGGATCATTGCGTCTGACGCGAAAAGCGGGGTTTTGTTGCGAACTTCCGTGTTGGGAATACTTAATTTATATTGTAATGTTTTAATGAAATGCTTAGAAATTCAAAATACATTTTAATTTAAATTCTAAGCAAATAAATACTAATTTTGCTAATGGAAAAGTGTGTCTGTCTTTTTGTTTGACCGTCTTTCAATGTGCAACGAACTGACGTGTTTTTTTTTATGTCGAAACCGAAATCGAATTCCACGCGAACGAAACTACGCACGACCGGTAGTAATTAAAATATTTTTTTTTGCGAAAAAAAAAGCCTCGCCTTCAAAAACCGAGGAATAAGGATAAGGCGCGCGCGCGCGTGAGTGTGTGTGTATGTGCGTGTGCGCGTATGTGTGTGCGCGTGACTGCGTTTGTGTGTGAGCGTGTGCGTGCGTGCGTGTTCTTGCGTGTGTGCACGTGCGTGCGTATACGTGCGTGCCTGTTTGTGCGTGCGTGTACGTGCGTGCGTTAGTGCGTGAAATTTTTATACATAGGACAGTCAGCAGCAGTTTCAATTTATTATTATTTTATGGATGTTGTATGTAATAAACTATTTACTCGGCGATCTCTTATTTCGGAGGCCAAGACTTTGTTCGGGTCCCTGAGCAAGCAAGTATTAATTCCAGGCATAACAGGTGTAATAATTATCTCTTAAATCATTATCAAACACCAAGTTACCGTTTTCAAGTTACATTAAATTATGAATTCAGTCAGTCCTCTCTTTGTCCGGCACGCAGCAATTCCGTCAGATGCAATATAAGTTACCCCGAGGCTGCTGCCACTCATGTTAACTTTACCGCGTCACATATTGCAGACCGTATTTATGCACCCAACTCGAATGCAATAAACTTTTAACTGACGTGTCCAACATCCAAAACTTTGATTACAGAAATTAACATAGTAATAGTGTTAAAAAATATCGTTTGTTGAGTGACAATTACAAAGTTACATGGCTCCAGCGGACAAACAAATACTGAAAATCGAGCGCGTCGCGGCCGAGCCGCTTGCGCAATGTGAGCGTTACGGCTGGACTCAGTTACATCGACGCTACGGGCTTCGCCCTCCGCGGATCTCGGCCTTCGTCCTCCCGGGTGGTCTCTCATGAAAACCAAAAAAATATCTGATATTTATTTTTTTATTAGGATCGAAACAGTCAAGGTAGAAAATAGGTATAGGTATTATTTAAGATCAATCACAAAAAATCTAATAGAGGTTTATAATGTACAGTCAAATTCAAAAATATGTATACACTTTAGGACCTTGTCACAATACTTACCTATAAGAAAGTAGAGGTCTATTTTCTTATTTTATATATTCTGACAACGTCCTAAAGTGTATACATATTTTTGGAGTTGACTGTACCTATCATTTTCAACGGTATACTTCATAGGCTGCTAAAGTCAAAAGTTGGCTAGAATATGACATTAGTTAGTTGATTTATGCGACAGAAAAAAAATTTATTACTTTAAAATATTGTACCTTGCAACTACGATCAGAAGGCATATCGGTGACATGAACAGGAGGGTGTTGTACAATATTTTTTTTATGGGAAAATATCAAAACCACTGTCACTTATAAAGGCAACAGCATAAGCCCCGATTTGTGCCATATGCCAAATAACCGTCAAATGAATGTACTTTCGCTACAACATGTGCGGATAAGGAATGGGATCAGAAATGGCGGCGCATCTATTCATTTCTCGCTCGCACACTATTTGCGTCTATACTCGCACTCGTGGGGTGCGAGTATAGACGCAAATAGTGTGCGTACAGGTTGTACCTCTAAATCTAAAACTTTGATTACACATACGGGCAAAGTAAATACACCGCTTAACGCGACCATCTCCTCATGATTTTGTACATACACTTTTATGATTATTTTTATTTTAGTGTTACTGCTCAAAATATTATCCGAGGAGCCCATAGTAAAGTGACCCTCGAAATGGCAGCGCTTATAGGCCTATAAAAAGGTGATCGTGTCCCTTTTTTCAATATTTCCAGCTTTCCTGGCTTACACGGTGGTAAAGTTTGAAAAATTAATTACAGAGCAGGATTTTTGATAATGTGTTTTGGATTGTCCTTTCAAATTTTGTTTTGATAGATAGATGGGGGCATTATCCCTTCTTGGCGAAACGCACAGTCTTGATTGATGACTACGGGAAGGGAATTTCTGTGAAACTTAGCGGGATGGCGTCTTGTTTGAAGGTGCATTTTTAAAGCAAATTGATAAGCGAGTAAATGCTGTTGACGTTTACAAATCAACAAAAACAAATGAAATGGCTTTTGTTCATGACGTGGAGAGCCCTTAAATAAAACGTGTCGGTTGAGGCATTGAGGGTTTTCGCGTGTGAAACATCCGCTAGATGGTGTACTGTTGCACTGAGATCCAAAATCGAACGCATTGGTTGTTTAGTTTGTCAAATTGACATTTTGACAGATCACGTTTAAAATTAAGCAATCACATTATACTTGGACCATCACTCCTATAGTACTAAATCTAGCGGATTTTTCAGAAACGTTTTAGAAACTATTCGAAACGCGCAGGTTTCCTCACGATGTTTTCCCTCACTGCCAAGCTGATGGTAGATGAATACGTAACTACATAGTTTTGAAAAAATCAGAGAGTGCATGCTGAATTCGAATCAAGTATCAGCTTATATACTGTCCCACTGCAGGGCAAAGGCCTCCATCATAGAAATCAAGTCATCGCAGATTTTTTTAAATCTATCTATATTATAAAGAGGAAAGATTTGTTTGTTTGTTTTTTTGTAATGAATAGACTCCGAAACTACTGGACCGATTTCAAAAATTCTTTTACCTTGGGAAAGCTACATTATCCCCGAGTAACATGTCGTCATGGGGAGTCAATGTAATAAAATAAAGAGCAAAAATATATATAAAAAAATTCATTAAAAAAACATTCAAACTACCTTTATAATTTTACTTTTTTTTGTAACCCGACGAAGAAGGGTGTATGTGTGTGTGTATGAACCCGTGCGAAGCCGGGGTGGGCCGCTAGTAATGTATATTTTGAATTTTTATGACATTGCTAAAGAGGTTTTTTTTTATTTATATAAAAAAAATATCTGCTTCATTTTTAATGGAACAACCGATATAATACAAATTCACTTTCTTACCAAAAAAGTGATCTAACTAATACAAATACACAAACAGAAATACTCCGTAATAATTCCGTTCATTACCAACTTCTTTGAGATACGGAACCACAATAACATAAAAGCATAAGAGACACAAATGAGCCTACGTTTTAAAACGGCACGTAATTATTTTTCACCTGAAACAAAAATTACAAAGGCCTCATTCCGTTATTAAAATAAAGGAAAGCAATAAACACTCACCTAAAAATAATTTAAATTGGGATCGCTTCCTTAAGCAGAGCCTAAGCCTAGCCTTTTAAAGGGTTATCAGCCTTTAAATGGTCCCATTGCAGGGCAAAGGCCTCCATCATAGAAATCAAGTCATCGCTACCAAGATGGGAATAGGCTTAATCGCCACGCTTGCCAAATGCGGATTGGTGATCCCGACAAACCCGAGCTATGTTCGAAGAATTCGAAACATACTTTATGCTCGACCCGGAAATCGAACCCAGGACCCTGAGATCACGGCTCGGTACTTAAACCACTAGACCAACAGGGCGTTATTATTATTGTATATCTCACTATCTCCGTACAATCTGACTGGTACTCCTGTATAAACAAACAAAATCGAGGAAATTGTTTCTCAATATCCAGTACCTTCAAATTGTGAGTGAAAAGTTTCGAAGTCCGCTAAGCAGTTTGTTCAGACAAAACGTTCTCATTACAGATCTAGTGTTTGTTGGAACATTTCAATCTGACTTCGTTTGTTTAACCGACTGTATACTTTGGATGGCCCCGAAAACTAGGATAATTGGACTGGTCTAAAGGTGATTTTACCACGTTTGTAGTCTCAAGTTAATCAGGTGACTCGCTTGCTCGTTTGTCGCCATCTAGCATAAAAATATCTGATAAGTTAAATTGTATAAGTAAAAGTCAAATTGTAATGAAGATGATTTCGTCTAATTCAGTCAACCAAACAAATATTATTAAGGTGACGCAACAACGAAACTGTAGATTTGGATTCATTGTGGTGATTATGAGACATTTTTTAAAAAAGTACAGCGGTGAATCCATAAGCGAAAGTATTAAAAAAAATTGAGATAAAATTATGACATAATTTCTTCCTACAAGTTACCATAATCTTTACATTGCTAAAAGTGGCCAGTTTCAGGCAATTATATGAATTATGGTTACTTGTACGAAGAGAATATTATCCAAGTACATGTCAAAAATTCTTAGTACCTTCCATTATAGGATTCACCGTTGTACTTTTTTTAAATCTAATGCGCTAGTTATGTTTATCTTCTTCTTCTTCTTAAAGTGCCTTCTCCGACTAGCGAAGGTTGGCCGTCAATCTAGCATATTCTTCTCGGTCTCTAGCTAGTTATGTCAATGCGTCATCTTAAGATCAATCACATAAAAAATCAAGTTGATCAAACATGCAATTCCAAAGGTTTCAAATTAGTTAGTGGTTTTAAGTTAGTTATATCATATTATTTTTATTTAGTTTAATAAGGGACACTCATATGTAACCGTGTCAAGGACAAACCGGCTAGGTTTTTATGACACTCATAATTTAAATACTGTTATTGTAATATGTTAATAAAAAAGAAAAAAGTTAACTCATTAATTTGGTGCGCCATATTACATTTACAGTATATACTGTTATACTGATCATAGAAATCAAGTCATCGCTACTATGATAGGATTAGGCTTAATCACCACGCTTGCCTATTGCGGATTGGTGATCACAAACCCGAGCTATGTTCGAAAAAATCGAAACATACTTTTTGCTCAACCCGGGAATCGAACCCAGGACCCCGAGATCACGGCCTGGTACTTAAACCACCAGACCAAACAGGGCATTCGTTGTCGCTTCTAACATAAAAAAAAAACATTTATTACTAGTTATCAGGGCGCTTTGATATGTTCCGCCGCCCTCCACAAGGTGTTGGTGTCCAAGTTACTAGGCAGGGCTACTAAGATTCGCGTCTACAAGACAGTCATTAGACCAATCTTAATGTATGGGTGTGAAACTTGAACACTAACACTGAAGGAGGAAAATCCACTGCTGGTGACGACGGAACGGAAGATACTCCGAAAGATTCTGGGATCAACCAAAGGAGAAGATGGGTGCTGGAGGAACAGGTTCAATCAGGAGATCGAAGACCTGATAGCCGAGCCGAACATCATCGGGGAAATAACATCATCCCGACTGCGCTGGCTCGGACACGTGGAGAGGATGGGAGAGGATCGTGCAGCCAAAAGAGCCTATCTGGGACGACCAATGGGGCGACGTTCATTGGGTCGTCCGAGATACCGCTGCAGGGACTAAGTCGCCAAGGACCTCAAAGCACTCAATGTGCACGATTGGGCGGCATTGGCACAGGACCGCAAAAAATGGCGAACTTTGACGTCGGAGGCCAAGACCCACTTTGGATCGCTGAGCCAGCGTAGTAAGTAAGTAAGTAATAGTAGTAAGTATTACTAGTTATTATAAACTTGAACTAAAGAGATAATCAGTGAATCGTTATAACATAAAAAAAATTCTTTTAGGAGCACTCGCTCCCTTCCTGGCCCGCTAAACTTGGGCTCGTTGTGTTCACTCGTATTTGCTTAATATTTTCGAGAAAGGGCGCTCGGCGGTTCCCATGCATATTAGATTATAAACAATGTTTGCCGTGTCTGCATGCCGCGGCCACTTCCAGTCTGCTCGCATCTCACTTTCGTACTAGATCTCGTTGCAGACTGAATAGAGTTTTAGGGCGCGTCCTTATCAGGACTTATCAGGTGAGTAGTGAGCGGCTGACAGTTTTTTTTTATTGTGACACAGTATATTGGTTCTTCTCAGCCTGATGGAAAGCAAGAGAAGAGCCCACGTTTGCTTCCAGTCTGCTTCCCTATACAATGGAAATTGAGTGTCCTTGTGCAGTTTGCGTCATTTTGCTTGCTGACTTATAATATTATATATATGTGATGGTTGGCCGATGAGCAAACAGATCACCTGATGACAGCAGTGCCCCCGGATTGGGCCTGTATTTTTACTCGCTCAGCGGAACAACTCCCGTGCTACTTCACGCCGGTTTTTTGTGAAGCCACTATATCATATATAGGTACTTTCGATAGTATCGGGCATTGAACAATCGGTAGTATCGATAATATTGGCGTTATTACTATCGAGTTATGATTATCGGGGTCAACTATCAATAGGAAAACCATCGTTTGTTCCGCAATACTCATTATAATGAAACGACTGCCGTCTGACCTTCACAACTTTTAACTGGGAACCATACCAATTGAATCACGGTAACACATACAGAATCATTACATCAACGAGGTTTAAAATGAACGTGTTTCAAAAGTTCATATACAAAGTTTTCTTTAAAAGAATTCACCGTGTCTATTTTTTATGTGATAGGTGTCACAAAATAACTTACACCTTAAACTACAAATCAAGAGCCGCAAAATCATGAAAAACCCATTGAAAATGTCTCGCTTAAAAACCAGCAAACATCTTCCAAAAAGGTAACGCAGAAGCGTGCCATAAAACACGTTTCGACTAGACTAGGCGGTACGCAGCGACGCGTGCCTCCGCATGTAACGTGCGGATTGAAGCTCCACCGCTCCAATCCCATCGCAAACGTTTGCCGAGTTCACACTCAAAAGAATATGGTATATTGGTGTTTGCATTCTGATATGAGCGGGCGCAGTACGTTTAATGGCGCGGTGGAATTTAGTTTTGGGCAACCGAACATTGTTCATCATCATCATCTTAGCGTTTTGTCTCGATTGCATCCCAAGATGTCGCTTCGGAGCTGGGAGTCCGCTTTCCTGCTTCGACTCTTCCACTTCGTACGGTCTTGGGCATGCCTAGTTTAGTAGCACGCATGTCATCCTTTACGATATCAAGCCACACCTGTTTAGGTCTAACCGTTTTGCCGGGACCCGGCGGTGGTGGCCATGGCCAGACATTTGTTTCCCACGTAAGTGTCCGGTTTTAGCAGGACATGACCATTGTCATGTTGCGTGTTTAGTTTTATTATAACCTTTAGTGAACTTTCACCCTTTATAGCATTTTTGTTTTTACTATATTATTTTATTCTGTATGTACGACAGTTTATTTCGCTTATTTGTTGTATTGATGAACCCAGCTGTACATTACCGGCGTGAAGCAGCGTCTGTATTACGTTTCCCCATGTGATTGAGGGTACCGGAGGCCCGATGCGGGGGCAAGGGGGGGCATAAAGATTGGCAGCACACTTGCAACTCCTGGCTACTACTCAGATCTGCTACCTAGCTCATAAAATCTTTATACCAATCAACGCCTGATTAATCATATAACAAATCAGGATGTCAAAAAAGCACATCTTCATTGAATTATTGCAATTATTCTGTTAAAACTAGCCTATAGTTGGTACAGGAAATTTGATCACCGCCCACTAGAAAACCACAAATACTCCAAACAAATGTGTCGCACTTAAACTTTTAATTGATGTTAACAAAGTCACGCAACTTATCATAAGCCCATTAGACAAATGTTATAGCGGTGGCATGCAGGCCTGTTTAAAAGGGTCGGTTGTGGCGAGCCACAGAATAACAAATAGCCCTAGTCATAAAACTATCGAATACACCATTATTAGTGAAACCTTATGTGGTAGAAATACCGGCAACACGTACCAAACGGTTCAAATGTACATTCATGTTGCGTACAGCTAAGGAATGGAACTCTCTGCCGGAAGATGTGTTCCCTCAACGCTATGATCTGAACTTATTCAAGAAAAGAATGAATAGGCTGTTACTAGACAGGCATGATCCATCCTCGGCCACATCATCACTTACCATCAGGTGAGATTGTGGCCAAATGTCTGGCTATTCTAATAGTACAAAAACCGCACGAACAAGCAGTGTGACAAGTGTTAATAATACAAAATGCTGAAAATGTGCCCATTTGGGTGGTTTTGCTTTAAAACATCAAATAAGGTTTTTTAAGCTAGAGCATGTCAAAGATTTACTGATTGTTTCGAGTAAAGTTCATTTGGATTCCATAGAAAGTAATAGATTTTAAATAATAATATTACACATGTGAATCGTTTTGCATAATAAAATCATCCAAAGTTGACAGGCCTATGATTTTTTTATTTTTTGATGTTTATTTTACTAAGTTATCTACCATCTTTTTTGTTGAGCTATCAGGTTTTAGATTTAAGTGTTTGATCAAAACTGCCGTTAATAAATTCACTACTAACAGCCGTTATGAAATCGTAAATTGAAATTCATTTTCTATTTCCAAAGTTAAACAAACTTTTTCAAAACCAACAACCTATGAACAAGCGTACATTTTAATCCTACACAAAGTCGGTAACAGCTTTTAAAAATGTTGTGTAATTTTAACAGCTGTAAACACACGAGTGGCCCGGTTACTCGTGTGTATTAACCCTACCAAAACACGATCTGATTGACCCGTCCTCATATTATACACGCTATACATATTACGGGGCGCGCCGCGTCGATTGCTATCCCCTCGCTTGCAGCCGATATTAAATGTTTACTGACGAACGTACCATGGGTAAACGCAAACAATGTACGCACAAACGTGGATTTTCGCCCAATATCTCCTAATCCTTTGGTATTTTCGTGCGCATAATTTATTCCTTTTGACGTAATTTATTCCATCAAAGGCGCAATTTAGCGTTTTTAGATCAGTTATGTTGGTTTTTCTTTAGAGCAAAACGAGTTCAGTTATTTATGTAGTGGGTTAGCGCATCGAGTTTCAGTATATTTACATTTCACTTGATTTTAAAACATGTTTGCAAAACGTTTAGATTGTTTCAAAGAATCTTCAACACAACACTACACAAAAGCTCACTGCTTTTAATTTCTAGTTTTAGTCAATAGAAGAACGCATTTAAATTGTTTGTTAACAAGCAATGAAAAGTTAATGTGATTTAAAAAATCAAACGGTAAACGTTACTTGCCTTTTCAAAATGAATTCTAAAACTTCTGAATAATTTGAAAAAGGTTGATGTGTGCCAAATATCTCGCAGAGATAACGTTAAAGACTATGTTATATTTGAATTTCAAATGGGTTCAACTGTACACATAAGGTATGTGTAATATACCACTGTTTGCATTATAACTTAAACGTCTAACCTTAACTAAAACTATCATCGATCGTCCCAACTAACGGAATATCATCAAAGTCATATTTGTTCTCATATCAGTTCAATTTAGTATAAATTCAAACTTTGAGATATGAAATCAGAAGACTAACATAACGCTTTTGCCAACTTAAGCCGTCGTTGCTTATATGAGTGTACTATCTGTGCAGATAGAATACTACTACAATACTTTCTTTTATTAAATTGAATATAACATGCGTTTTTCATCAAATTAAACTTTTGGAACGTTTAATTTGTAATATTAAGTTATGATGTCATTAAGAAAAAATCTGTACTTTTATTGAATGCTTGTTGGATAAAAACATGTTGATGATTAATAAAATAAGTTAATATGGATAAATATAAGGACTTAACAAATTTGTAGTTACTACTTTTTTTATATAGACGATATGTAGATAGTTGATAAAATTATTTTATTAAAAACCTAGTTGATTGATTGAACTCATTTTTATTTAAAAAGTTTCATAATATGACCAAAGTACCAGTGTATAGTCACTTATCGTAATAAGTAGATATTATTAGAAAGATGTACCTTATTTAGTTAGATAAACGCAAAAAGTTTTTCTATATAATCAGATCTTTCTTATAATTACTAATTTATTTAAAAATCTCAAGCTAAATTTTTCATCATTGCAGCTACCAAAAACTCAACTTCATCTCTTCAGAATATCAGCTCGTCAAGCGAACTTTATTGATAGAGACCGCGATTTTAAGCATCACTAAACATTGATAATTTGACGGAGCTTGTATTAATATTGACTCTCGGTGGGCAGGGGACGCCTTCCTAAACGTCTGTTGGTATTAGCGTAAGAGTTGAAGTTACTATAATTTTCCACCCTGTTCAATTATCCAGGGGCTTAGGGTGTTGTAGTATGTGCTGAGTAACTTTGGCCGAGTTTAATTGTGTATGATTTGGTACTGTAAGTTTGTTGCTTTTACTTAGAGTAATGGATCTTTTCGGGTTTAGTTAACTTTTGGCATTTTTCTGTTAAATTTAACCAGTCCACTTGAAGATTTTTTAATCAATTATTACAATTTGAACCGATTGCAAAAACAAAAAAGATGTTATGATATATATCAAAATCAAATATATCTTTATTCAATTCAAGTCCATACAGAACACATATGAATGTCAAATATTATGTAATCTACCGCTGATTCGGAATGTCAATTTCTACCGAGAAGAATCAGCAAGAAACTCAGTAGTTACTCTTTTCAAATAATATGGTAATTACAATTTTCATTCTTACACAAATTATGAATACAGTGACAGTATTATATACAATGCTTATATTCAATATCGTATAGATAAATCGTCAATGAAAAATTATGAAATGAATTATACATTAGAGGACAGGCGAAGAGATCATTATTTCAATCCTACAAATGAATTTCCAGTTTTATGAAGTCTTAGATTTGGGACAGCAAGCCAATGTTAATTTTGCGTATTAAAGCTATGAAAATCTGATTTTTGCGAGTAAAGGTGCAAGTTCTTGCGTACAAACATAATACAATCAAAAATGTATTGAGATGATACGGTTAAAATATTGATTTCTTTGAATACTTCTCTGAGTGAGTCACGTGATCTAAGACCGTAGATGGCACGGATAACCCTCTTCTGCAAAATGAAGATGGCTTGTAAGTCAGCACCGAATCCCCACAGTAGTAGACCATATTATGACACTAGACTATAAAAATAGCTAAAATAAACCAGTCTCGCTATCCCGATATCTTTCTAACTGCGTATGCAGCTGAACTAAGTCTTCCTGCCAAGACAGCAATATGAGGGCTCCATTGCAATTTTGTATCCGGAGTGATACCTAGAAAACTGTGGAGTTCATGATTTCGATAGGTTCGTTATTCATGACAATATTTATTTTGACCTACCTTACATAAGGCATTGTGAACTTAACACATTTAGTTTTCTTTGAATTAAGAACCAAGTTATTATAAGTGAACCACTGTAGTACTCGAGAGAGTGTGTTATTTACTACGTCAACATGTTTCTATAAATATTTCTTTTTTTTATAAATATGTACATATTATTTTTATTTTATAGATAATACGTAATTTGTAATGTTTTCGTTAATTTTTTATGATTATTGATATAAATTGATCAAAATTTTGTCACAAACTCTGAACAGTAAATTCGTTTGTGAATAAAACATAAGTTGACTATAAAATAAATCAATGTAGATACTAACGCAAAAAATAATAATTAATAAACGTTAAAAGAAAAAGATACGAAATGAAAAAGCATTTCACAATCCAAAGGCATCACGACTGGACTACAAAATCGCTACAGCTCATCTTTTAAACTACGTTAAACCGATTGTGCAAGTGAATGCATCGGCGAGGTCGATGGGGCCGTCGACTGCGACTCACCCCGCACCGTCTCAGCTTTGTTTTCGACGACCGTAACTGGCTAACGACGAATAACGATGTTCGTATTCGAAGGAGAATTCATTTGAGGCACATTTTGCCTTTTCAGATTTTTCTTTTTACGCTTTTTGTCCACTAGAAGGCAAGGAATGGATGTAAAAGTCGTCTGAAGAAGATTTGCGTTTCTGTTTTTTTTGGTTTTTGGAGAGAGCACTGTAAAGTGCTAGATAAACACTTGAGGAGGTCGGTGACTTACTCGTATCTGGATTGCAAAAAGTTTTTAAGTTGATTAAAGCTGATCTGCATTCACGTGAACAAATCTCCAAAATCTATTCGAATGTTTATAAGTTTGATGAGCCAATTATTCGTTTGTATTTTTAGATAAACGATGTTACCGAAACGAAAGATTAAAATAAAACTAGATATATCATAATCAACCAAAAACCTATAATTGCAATGGGAGTTAACAAATTCATATCGCCAACCAAATTTGTATCACTGCATTATCATGTTAAAAGTCTGTCAAATTAGTTCGACTGTGATCATAATTTAATCAAACTATCAATTATTTTGTCAATTGGTCGATCAGATCAAAATTATGAAATATTAAATAAAGTTTTAGCTGCAACGAAATTAAAACTAATGAAGTTTAAATTAAAGCAAAAATTATATAACGCATCCAAGTCCACAGTCAAAGGTTTTTAATAATATTCTCTGCAACTATAGAGAATTATTCCGGATTACTCCTAATCACCAATCAACGGCCTATTTTTATCGACTGCTAAACATATATTTGGTCTTCTTTCTTCATTTTACGCTGTTCTCATCATCAATGTCATTCCGTATATTCTCTCATCTCAGCGTGAAATTCCCAGTCACATCTAAAGCTATCGCTTCGGAGCCCGGGGCTAGGAACATGATCTAGGATTCAGAAGGTCTAGTCATTACAATTAAAGGAAATGCCATCTGACTTTCGCAACCCTTAGAAGGAACCAGGATAACTGGATCAGAGTTACACGTTTTGAACACTTCCTTGTATGCTCTAACAATTTTAAATCCACTTTCTACTATAATTACTCTTTTTATATGCTAGAGGCGGCAAACGAGCAAACGAGTCTCCTGATGGAACGTAATCAACGTCGCCCATGACCATACCCGAAACCAGGAAAATCACTAATGTGTTGCCAGCATTTTTGAACAGAGTATGCTCTTCTCTTGAAGGTCCCTAAGTCGTAGCCGTCGAGAAAAACCCCTTCAGCTGAACTGATCCACAGAACTGGTATAAAGTTCCGATAGAAACGCGCAGTACTAGACCGCCATACATATACAACATACATACTGTACAAAAGAAAATTCATAATATCACGAGCTAATCTCTAAAGCTAGCAAAACCGAGGCCTCGCTAATTGTCCTCGTGTAATACTCTCCGAGTGCAAATTAGAAAATCTATGGTCATCCGGCTGGGGCTGTTAAGTAAGCGTAGATATCGCTTAGAACAAGCAATGCATTAAGTAAATGATAAGTAAATGCTTTATTTTTATATTAATAAAAATTAACGGTTATTTCTTGGTAAACATTTTGGTTCTACTATTTTTTTTTATGTATTAGGTGGCTGACGAGCAGACGGATCACCTGGTAATTGATTGCCGTCGCCCATTGACACCCGCGACACGAGTGGCGCTGCCAGTACCCTCCCTCTCGCAGCAAAACACAGCACAATGCTTCTTCACGCACGTTGTCCGTGAGGTCGTGTATCATTCCGGTCGAGCCAGCCCATTCATGCCAAAGCGTGGCTCTCCTACGGTCAACTTACTTATTTTAGGGCATTGCATTTTTGAAATAAGGAAAATATATTGTGTTATGCACGTCCATTTAGACAGAATTTCCTTACGCACAAATATTTAAGTGTTATAAAATTTTCGATTAACAATTTTGTCAACTTTGATTCAACAAATTTGACTCAGTGTTTATAACTAATGTTGTATGCAAATTCATCACCTTGATGTATCTTAACCACCCCGTTCTAACCTACAATGTTAAAAGTGGTTGAAACTTAATCCCGAAACTTTTCATAGATTACGTTTTGTAAAAAGGACGACATAGTTTAAGGATAGTAATATTTATCCTTCCGCTCCGCTCTACTCACCGCTCTCTTTACAACCTAAGCCTAACCAATGCCGTTTTTTGTCTCTATTAGAGCCTCGACTGTATCGATTAGCAGTTAATCTCAATTCCTGTCCAAAGGGCGATTAAGCTGTTTGGATTGGAGAAAATAAACGTCTAAGCAAAGATCATCAGTCTCTTAGGGAAAACAATGATAACAATTTTGGCTCTTGCCTTAAGCAAACGGTGGAAATAGTCACCCTGTACTATGTTTGGCGAAGGAGGAAATAACTTCTGGATGTAGACTTCAATTTCTTGGTGATAATTTTCTAGTTATGTTTTAAGATTATTTTAGTACACTACTCACTATATAATATCGTCCAATCGATTACGGTTATGGTATTCGATGCGGCACCGATACGGAACCGTTACGTATCCGATACGAAACCGATACGTAACCGATACGGAACCAATACGGAACCGATACGGAATTTCAAAAAGTCATAGAACAAATACATGTTGTTTAATATGGTTGGTTGAACACGCGGTTATTAAGAATAAGTATAAGAATAAAAATATTTATTTAGTGTATTAGGATGAATATAATATTTATGGAAGGATGTTTAAATTTAATATTAGTCATATGTAAAAGAATTGTACCTACTATTTCACGCAATTGCTGTATATATGCTGTTGGTGTACCTTTTTGAATAAATAAATAAACACTGGCACTGATCTTCTTTATCAAAGTAAAACAAAATAATATCTATTCGTAGATAGATGTCGTAAAAATTTGCTATACCCTATTGGCTACAAGCGCTTTACTACTGAAATACTACGAAAGGTATGTATGCTACGATTTAATGCTACGACGTAGACGCACTTTCTGCTACGAAACTTACTACGTAATAACTAAGAAGTGGTCAAATTTTGAATGATTGTTGTTATTGTAATGTTGCTGTTACTTTAGTAGCTTTTTATTTAAAGTAAGTAGAAAAATAAATAGGTTATTGGTTTTTTTATGCGATAGTATGCAGACGCGCAGACGGATCGCCTGATGGTAAGGGATTGCCACCGCCCATAGACACCCGCGACACCATTGAAATCACAAGTACGCTGCCAACCTATTACCCCCGTTTCCTTGTATTGGGCCTTCTTTACCGGCTCAATGACGCAGCGAAATAGAGCACAGCGCTGCTTCACGCCGGTTTTTTGTGAGTCTGTTATGATTTATATTTATATACTCCAAATCAATGACTTCGATTTAATTTGAAGGCATAAAATTTGTTTGGATTGTTAAATCCGCGGAGTAAGTCATTAAATACGTATGTATGTAAAAAAGGTTCTTAAATTAAATTAAAAAAAAAAACACTTCCAAACACAACACTAAGTTTTATTAATAATCTAGCAAGTGTTCAACTAGATACACGACTCTGTGGTGAGAAAAATATAAAATTTTAGTATCCAAGTAATAGTTTCGTTCCCACAAAATAAAGATTTTACATTTTAAGGACGTCGTTACAAATATGACAGAGCATTCAGGGTAACCGAGGCGGCGACCCCGTTGACCTCGTGTTCCTAGTTGCATCTTGCAGTCTTCTTATCTAGGTCCAATTGAGGAACTTTAGCGGTTATAAAATCTATTTTACTACCTCTAACGGATGAATAGGGCGACTTCCTGCGGGTAGACCACCTGCCCGATGGTCTAGCAATATTCTAGCGGCAGAAGGGAAATAAAGCATTAGGCTGGCAGGGGATCGAAGGGAGTGGCGTGATATAGAATAGGTCTATACTCAGCAGTGGATGTATGTGGGCTGATTTGATGATGATGATGATGAACCTGTAACATGGTGTATAGCTTTACTACTTAAAGGTGAGTATTTTTATGTGATAGGTTGCAGCCGAGCAGACGGATCACCTAATGGTAAGCGATTGACGCGACACCAGCGACAAATGCGCTGCAAACCTTTAAACCCCCCTTTCCCCCGGATTGAGCCTCTGTACTCACGTACCGCCACTCACGTAGCGAAACACAGCACAGTGCTGCTTCACGCCGGTTTTCTGTGAGGCCTTGGTATCACTCCGGTCGAGGCGGCATATTCATGCCGTAGCGTGGCAAAAAATATAACGTCTAGCCGGTTTTATGGTCATTCAAAGATTCATGGGTAAGTCCATTTTAATACTATGAAATTATTAAAAATTTATTATACCATTGAATAACCCATTCAATTTGTACTAACTTACCACAAATAGAACCATTGACATGAACGAAACATTTGATATAGCTACCATACAAAATTCAAATGCATACACAATATTTGCGTGTGACGTCACATGCCAGTCGCTATTTGTATGGAGCGTTTTGGGTTTGCCCAAAATAATGTGATTTTAAAGTTGTGATAGGTAGTTGTCTTAGTTAGTTTAAATGACAATCAAGTAATTCTTTCAAAGATGTTTCTAGTATTTAGAGTCAAATACCGTATTCCTAACAGCATTCAGCAAAATTTCATTTTGGCTGGTTCTTTCATATTTGGACCAAAACTATAAATGCGTTCTTCCAAACATCTTCGCCTTAAGACTCCCTCCCACTCCTCTCATTTCTATACCCAGTCCTTCACTGTCCAGTCCATCCGTTTTTTGAACTCCCTACTCCTCTATCAGTAAGACAGTCTCCATCATTACCCATTTTTAAAGACCGAGTCTTTCTTTTTTTTTACAGGTCCAGTCATCGGTAGTAGTCGATGGTCCGTCTATGATCTTATATAAATGTATATGTAGTCCTTTTAAATATTTTATCTAAGCATAACATAATTATATTGGTTTTAGTCTGGGTGTTTTCCATGTATTATAAGTATGTATTTACAAAAGAAAAGTATTGTACTCCTATGTATATATTTGTGATCCCACTGTTGATTCTGATATCCGTAACACAGGTGCTTGAGCTACCTATCTCGGAGTCAGAATTATTTATTAGTATATAATACTGTGTTTATCAATGTATTATACATTTTAATATATATAAAGTTCACTATAATTTCCCTTTTCAATATTGCACCACCTACCCCTCCTGTACTATAAAATGTCCTTTGCCTGAAGGTTGTCTGGTAGAAATCGCTTCCAGCGATAACACCACCGAAATTGTACATTGAAGTTTCTATAGTGCGTAGTTTTTTTTAAGTTTTGTATTTTGTGATTGTGAAATAAAGTATATCTATCTATCTATATGACAGTCCGATGATCTCCTTTAATACTAATACAGCTATTCACTCAGAACGCCCTTTCATACGCATTGACATGCGAACCCTTGTACACAATCTCTAATTATTTACGCTAATTATCATCACCAGGGGCAAATCCCCTTAAGCTAGGAACCGTCTTAATAAGGGTTACGTTACAGAGTAGCGGAAAGTACATCATTATACATCTCAACCTTATACTAACGCACTTAAGGTCATATTTAATGATATCGTACTTATACATATCACGTTTCAGCTTAATAAGAATACATGAACGCATGATAATTTTGGCTAGAGTCTAAATTGCAAGCTGACGTGTGTTGAGCGTGCTATGAATATTTTTTCCTTTTTTATGTGATTGGTGGCAGACGCATAGATCACCTAATGGTAATCGATTATTTATTGGAATCGTCATCTTTGTCGTCACACTCTTGGCAGAGCGGTAGTGGTCGTTACCTCAGCGTAGGTTTGCTTCACAATCATCTGCCACTTCTCACGCAGATATGCTGTTCTAGTTAATTCGTGGATTGGATCCTTAAGAACAGTTTTTATCTGATTTACTGGATAGTATTCGGCTATTTCGGATAATCGATTGCGGTCGATTGAGAGGACTCTACTGAGTCAAAAATGAGCACCTACCTCTAAAATCAGGTTTAGACCTTCTTACTCACTCATTCACTGACTCAAAAACGCCGTTAATCTGTAAGGACGTTTATTTAGAAAGTTCCATCTAGATAATCCAACCACCATCCATCTATGTAGATGAACCGAGGTCAAAGACATAGCCCAAAGAATAATAAAAAAAAATCACAGAAATTAGTAGACAGATGGACCATATCTAGAATCACTATTACACATTTAATTGCATAGATTAAAAACACATAATATAAACTATACCTACTAACATATTCACACTCTCAATCACTCATCTCACACTTTCATTCAGACATCACACACTTTCATTCAAACGTCTCTCATTCTCATACAAACATGAAACAAGTAGTCACAATCTCACACATTGAGAATATAATTATTTAAAATCTGTATACTTTAATCATATCAAATGTATGAACGATATAGAAGAGCGGAGTCTTCTGGCACATGCATTATTATGCTTAAAAGAAGGCTCCAATCACAAGCTGATTCAATGTAATATCATGTTTTTGGAAAAAAAAATTGAAATTGAAAAAAAAAATGATATTGAAGAATTGCATGGCTCAAGTGACAATGGGCAGGGCATATTGCGAGGAGACCAGACGGCCGATGGGGCAGAAAAGTCCTCGAGTGCAGGCCACATGTAGGAGGTCGAAGTTGTGGCAGGCCCCCCACAAGGTGGACCGACAGTGTGGTGAAGTTCGCGGGAATCCCTTGGATGCGGGCGGCACTGGACCGATCTATATGGAAATCATTGGGGTAGGCCTATGTCCAGCAGGGGACGTTTATTGGCTGAAATGATGATTTGGATAGATAGATAGATAGAAACATTTATTCACTGAAAATACGACACACCACATTTTACAGATAAGAAAGGACACAACAAGTATAATTATATAATATTTAAATAAAGAGAAAAAGAAACAAATACAAACTTAAACCGAAAATTAAAAGAGAAAAAAAATGTAATAATATGGCTACTCAAGCCGGGCGATAAATAAAGATGATGAGGATGGTCTTATTTTCTTATCTATACACTTTCATCACTTTAGTATAATCCTCGTCCTTATCTTGAGCGTGTGGTCCCGGCAGAGTAGACTAGGCCATTCTCACTCTTACCGAGGTGTCGTAAAAGGCGACTAAGGTAAAGCTGCTGGCATGATCATCAGCACCCAGAGAAGGAAAACTCTGCAATAATATCAAAACCCTCGCCAAACCGTCTCCAAGCGTGGTGAGTATGGCATTTACCCCTCATGTGATTGAGGGAGGCCCGTGCCCCAGCAGTGGGGACTTAAATGGGCTGATGATGATGATGATGATCTTGAGCGTGTAGCGTCTTCTAGCATCCGAAGCTGTCGTTTCGGAGCCATGGTTACGTTTCGACCATGATCCAAGTATCTAGAAGCCTGGTAATTACAATAAAATGTCTGCCGTCCGACCTTTGCATCCCTCAGACAAGGGGAACCAGACCAACTGGATCACGGTTACACGTTCAAAATCATCATCTTAAATATTGTAGGTATCCACAATTTTGAAAAATTATCCAAGTCGTGCAGGTTTCTTCACGATGTTTTCTCTCAGCGCACGCAGAAAATACAATGTGCCGATTACGATGTGGCCGCTTACAATGTGCCGATTAAGGAGGCTCAAAGTCACCCAGAGAGCAATGGAGAGAGCTATGCTCGGAGTCTCCCTGCGTGATCGTATCAGAAATGATGAGATCCGCAGGAGAACTAAGGTTACAGACATAGCCCAAAGGATTGCATGCCTCAAGTGGCAATGGGCAGGGCACATAGCGAGGAGAACAGACGGCCGTTGGGGCAGAAAGGTCCTTGAGTGGAGGCCACGCACAGGAAGTCGCAGCCGTGGCAGGCCCCCCACAAGGTGGACCGACGATCTGGTGAAGATCGACGAAATCCATTGGATGCGGGCGGCACAGGACCGATCTGTGTGGAGAACATTGGGGGAGGCCTATGTCTTGCAGTGGACGTCTATTGGCTGAAATGATGATGATGATGACGCAGAAAATATGCACATAGATTTGAAACATTCAGAAGTATGATCTGTTTCGAAACACGACACCCCATATGGAAGGCACGATCCACTGAGCTATCGTCACTCACAAACTTGCACAATCATCAAACATTATCATCAAGGTTGTTTGCCTTGTGCTTGTTCAGGTGTATTAAACCTGTTTAAATAAGCCACGGCTACAGTATCTCTTTTAGCTTACTCTGTAAAGTTCACTTGTCTTAGTTACTGTGCTTTATCCAAATATTGTCTCTCATTTTGCTTAGTTCACGTATTTTGACGTAATTAGGGCATTTTCGAATTGCCACAAAATCATCACAAATGATGAACATCTCTGATCCCTACACCGTCATAAATTTTAGCTGTTATAATACAATTAATAAACATAGGCTTTTACATCTAAGATATTAGAGAATCTATATTCATCTTTTAAGATATATTTATTTGTTAATTAAGATATTTTTAGCATAACAATTGCATCCAAAGCTGTCGCTTTGGAGCCCGGAGTACACTTAGACCATGATTTGGGATTTGGGGAGTCTGGTTATCACAATAAAGAGACTGGTCCAGAAACCAGACTAATTGAAACATGGTTAAACGTCTCAGAATTAAGTCTTTCATTATTAATTCACTTTCTACAACACAAAAACTAATATCTAACCATCAAAGAAAATCGCTTGAGAATAGTCACAACGTCACATGACAATGAGATTATCCGTAGGAAAGCCTTGCTTTGGCTTGAATTGCTTGAATTGAGTGACACTACCACCTCACAGAAAACAAGCGTGGAATAGCCTTCGCAGTATTTCGCTGAGTGAGTGAGGGTACAGTCAACAGCAGAAGTAGCTGCACATATTTCACAGTTTGTAGTTATTATTCAGAAGAGCATAAGAGTCACTAGCTGCGAAAAGTGTGCATCAACTTTTGCTGTTTACTGTACCTGAGGCCATATTTGGGGCGTATGCTGTAAAAAGTTTACAGTTTCCACTGTTGTTGTGGGTGTCGCAGGCGGCGGCAATGGCTCAAAACCAGGCGATCTGTATGTCACCTATGAGATAAAAAAAATCACGACATAACACTACGAAGTGACGAAACAAAGCCCTTGGGATGCCAGCCACAAGCGGTCACCGTTTTTCCGCAGCGACGCCGTCGCCCGCGGCGGCCGTTACGTACCCCATTTCCAATTTGCGCCTATCAATCAGAAGCAATCTCGCTGAGTGGATTACTTGCAAATGTAATTTGCATAGGCACCGGTGGCAGGCGGTTGTAGCTGATATTTACGCAGTCCTGTTCGAGATTTGCAACAATAGAACGGTCTTAGCCCGAGGATAAGTGTCGGGTGACAGGGAGATGGGAGGTTTTGTTTTTGATTGTTGGATGGAGGCGGTTTAAGCACCTCGTCCCAGTTCTTGGAATATTTAAAAATGAGTCTTTAAATTCTCAAGTTGAAGTATAAATTTATCCAGGGCGTCTAAGCGAAAGCTTTGGATAGTACGGTCAGCATCAAAAGTAGCTTAACATTTTAGTACCATGTCAAAGTAACTGTTCTGCCTATTATAGGCAGTTTCCAAGGGGTTCGTAAAAATGTTACTTGGGCATGGTACTAAAGTGTAAAGCTACTTTTGATGCTGACCGTACCTGGATACAAAAATTAAATGTTTGTAAAAAAAAAAGCAAAAAAGCCTTGATTGTTTTTAATATTTGTTATGGTAATAACAAAACTTACATAATTTTGTTGAAATCTCCACTATCTGGCTAACGCGGTAGATTCAGTCTGGTGACCTTAGAGCATACATAAGTAAGCTATAGAGCGCGCCTTAAGGCGACTGGTAGCCTTAATTAGCGATACTTTTGGTTTTTAATTGTTACCTACTAAACCGGATCTATTTTAAACAATTTCGGGGTTACAACCTCTCGGCTAACACTTATACTATTTATTAAATAACCAGGCACAAACGTTGGGTCCAACGCGTACGCGAAAAATTGATAACCGCCAAAAGCGGCCACTTTTGGCGTGAATAAACTTTTCGCGTACAAATGTTGGGTCCGCATTTGTGCATGGTTATTTAATAAATAGTATAAGTGTTCGCCTAGAGGTTGTAACCTTGAAATTAGTTAAAATAGATCCGTTCCTTATATTGTTGAGCTAAACATTAAAATCAAAAGGATTGCACCACCCTCCCCTCTTCTATCTAATGTCCTTTACCTGAAGGTTGTCTGGTAGAGATCGCTCCCAGCGATAAGACCGCCTAAATTGTACATTGTATCTCTGTATACCTAGCTTTTAAGTTTTGTATGTTGTGCAATAAAGAGTATCTATCTATCTATCTATCTATCGATTGGCGCCGCTAGTGTGCCCTACCCGTTACCTTAAGAGTATGAACTGGTACGCACCAGTTCGCACATTTATCCAGTGTCATTTAAACGTCAATCAGGGCTACAGTGCGACCACGAGACCAGAGGGCACTTCAGTGACATTGAGAGGGGGGTGTTATAAATATTGAGAAAATGACCGGTGTAATGATATTTTACTCATTCTGATTTTTATTTTTTAATTGAGGGTTACACCACCTTAAACAAAATAATAAAACGTATACAAACAAACAAACACATATACAGCACAGGGGGGTGTTATAAAACATGTTTACTATGGGAAAATGTCAAAACCGAGTTCCGCCATGAAGTTAACCTTCTTGGTTCCGACTTTTTTTTTACATTATGGCAGATAAACGAGCAGACGGCTCACCTGATGGTTAGTGAATTACCGCCGCCCATGAACATCTGCGACACACGGGGCAACACAGATGCGTAGCCGGCTCTTAAGGGAGGAATAAGCTCTTTTCTTGAAGATCACCAGGTCGTATCTATTCGGAAACACCATCGTTGGTAGCTGATTCCATAGTTTTACTGTGGTGGAGTAAAACTATTTTACTTTTGCCATGTGTCAAATAATTGTGGGGCGACTATACAGCATTGATAGCTATATAGCTGATGTGACTGCTTACGGTACAAGATACTGAAATTGACACATGCGCTCAGCTGGTGGCAAAAGGATAGAATGCGAAGTCTTAATAACAGGGTCCCATTTCAAACCTATGGGTATGGAAACCTAAAATGTACTCAATAATACAAGCACACACCTTAACAAAAATAATTAGTACTAACTTTTAATGTACAGCTAATCAAGAACGACTCCAGCTCCTCGAAATTCAAGGGTGTATTTCAACACAAATTGGTTCTGAACATTAAAATGATTAGCTTCGCAAGTCATGCATACCTCGTAATTACTTGTCGCCCGAAGGAAATAGAACTTTACGGGGAAAATATTTCATAAACATTTACAAATGGCACACGCGATTAGTGTTGGGAATTGATTGTTAATTTTGTAAAGATATCGATATACATCGTTATTATTTTATCGTTTACATCCCGAAATCCTCTTATAAGGTATCGTGAATAAAGTCTATTTAGTATGTTACATCAAAAAAAAACTGCTATTCCATATGAAATAGAATATAAGGCCGGCAACACATTAGCGATCTCTTTGTTTTCGCCGATGTTCATTGGTGGCGTTGATTACTATCCATCACGTGACCCGCTTAAAAAAATCATCATCATCATCATCATCATCAGCCCATTTAAGTCCCCACTGCTGGAACACTTAAAAAAATATCCACCCGGAAATGATGTATGGACCACAAAATTTTTTCCTCGCTTATATTGTTGATATAACATGTTAAATGAACTTTATTCACCATGATACCTGTTATGAAGATTTAGGATTTAAACGATTAAAAAATAACATTGTATAGTCTATAGCAATAATCTATTTTTTTCTTATGTGATAGGTGGCAGACGAGATATCCTGATGGTAAGCAATTTCCGCCGCCCATAGACACCCGCGTCACCAGTGGAGTCACAAGTGCGCTGCCAACCTTTTAACCCCACTTTCCCCCGGAATGAGCTTCCGGTACCCTCACTCACAAAGCAAAACACAACACAGGGCTGCTTTACGCCGGTTTTCTGTGAGATCGTGGTATCATTCCTGTCGAGCCGGCCCATTCATGCCGAAGCGTGGCTCCCACGGTTAATCTTTTTCTATCTTCTTTTTACACATGGACTTTAAAACCCTGGCGTCAGTTAGAAACCAACCCTTCTGGTACAATGGATATGCATGTGGAGGTCATCATGTACTTAACCAAAGAATATCGAACACATAAAAAATAAATAAAATAATAATAAAATATTTATTTCAAATAACTTATGTCTAATAAAGTTAGAAGTATGCAAAGATTCACGTACGAATACATTGGTTGAAATGATGATCAACATTATCGATATTAACACTAGTTCCTTACAACACTAAATGCTATCTGGCTTATCGAAGGACCATATTAAACTCTCACCATCGCTTTGTTATTAGTTTTACTGCGTTTTTTATGACCCTAATTGAAGTTGACACCATTTCGTGTGTTTTTATGGTCGGTTTATTTGTTTGGTTGAATTAAAAATGGGGGACTGCTTTGCTTCTGCCCTGTACAAAGACTAGTTTCAACAGCGAGCCACACATCAGGAATCACACAATAAACGATAATTGTACATTTTCCTTTACTGATATGGTATCAAACATATTTTATTACGAAAATAAAACAACGGAGTTAATTATCCTGTGGATAGTTATCCTCTTATAACTGTCATGTTGGTCGAATCCGCACTTATATTAACTTCAATTTTGCTTTTAAATGTGGGAGAGCCACGCTTAGGCATGAATGGGCCGGCTCAACCGGAGTAATACCACTGCCTCACAGAAGACCGGCGTGAAGCAGCGCCTGCGCTGTGTTTCGCCGTGTGAATGAGGTTACCGGAGGCCCAATGGGGGGGAAGGGGAAAAGGTTGACAGCGCACTTGTGACTCCACTGGTGTTGCGGGTGTTCATGGGCGGCGGAATTGCTTACCATCAGGTGATCCGTCTGCTCGTCTGCCACCTCTCATATAAAAAAAATAGGAAACTTTCCTTTACTGATATTGAATCAAACATATTTTATTACGAAAATTTAATAACGGAGTAATTATCCAGTGGATAGTTATCCTCTTATAACTGCCATGTTGGTGGAACAACACTTATTTTAGCTTCAATTTTGCTTTTGAATGTGGCAGAGCCACGCTTAGGCATAAATGGGCCGGCTCGACCGGAGTGATACCACTGCCTCACAGAAGACCGGCGTGAAGCAGCGCCTGCTTCACGCCGCTGAATGGGGGGGGGGGGGGGAAAGGTTGGCAGCGCACTTGTGACTCCACTGGTGTTGCGGGTGTCCATGGGCGGCGGGATTGCTAACCATCAGGTGATCCGTCTGCTAAAAAAAAAACTCTAAAATATCCTTAGCGGATTTTTAAATAGTTTTTTAGATTTTCGCGTTGCATTATAACTATAATCGTCGTCGTAGAAACGTCGAGCCAAATATGTGAGTACACAATGTTGTTTCACATAATAAATATCGTGTTAATCCCCGTATTGATACATTATAGTCTAAAATATCCTGTGTACATGGCTGATCGTTGAGATCGGCCGCCGTAGACGAATCAGATGAAGGATATAATCTAGCTAGAATCGTTTTTAGTTCGTAGATACGCTTCGTTCAATTTGCATGTCACAGAGATGAACAACTGCGGTGTATGGAAGGAGTTACGCAGAAAGACCACGTGAGAAACTCACGCATACGTGGAAGCCTTCATATCCGTGACATAGCAGACAAAATTCTGCAGAGTCGCCTACGTTGGTACGGTTATGTCCTGCCTGGTTCGTATGCTGAGACGGTAGGAAGGACCATGGGTTGGTGGCGGGATATGGTCTGCAAAAACCGAACAGCTACGTGGGAAACAATTTTCGGGGCATGTCACCACCGCCGGGTCCCGGCAGAAGGGGTATACCTAAAAAGTGTGTCTCGGCATCGTAAAGAATGACATGCATGCTAATAAACTAACCACTAGGGATGCTCAAGACCGTGGGAAGTGGAGGAGTCGAAGTAGGAAAACGTTCCCCGGCTTCCAAAGCGACAGCTTGGGACGCAACCGAGACAGAACGCTAAGATGATGATGATCAGGTGTGCTTTGTTTTCTGCGGTAGAATAGTGATGTGCTTCCAGGAATGTTTGGATTGTATATTTTCACTTCGAGCTTCTCATGCGGTGGGGTCGTAAACCGTTATCTGTTTTCGTATTTTATTATTAATGACGTGTACAAATTGCTTTTGCTTTTTATAGTGCCATCGCTACTTGGGACGACTGGGTGAAAATTAATTAACTTTATCTGGATGTAATTCCAAAAATACTTTGGAACATCTTCAAATGTCAGTTTGGATTATTTACTTACATACGCTGGTTCAACTTTCGCTTGGAAAAATAAAATAGCCAGTCTTTTTTTTCCGTTTTGTATCTTATGCAATAAAAGCACGATTAAACTTTGAATGCAGTTTCTTTTTCTTTTGCAAAACAAAGGAATGTTTCTTTTAAGTAAAAATCGTAGTCTATCTGTTGATTGTTACAAACACAATATATTTTCATATTGTAATAAAATAAATAACGTTAATCTCATGCAAATCGCATTTATCATTTGCAATATTACCGTAGTGTAGCATAACATACGATTTTACTTAAAGGAAACATTCCGTTATTTTGTAAAAGATTTTTTTTAAAGAATTGAAAGTACTTTTCCTTGATGTCGCATAGTCTTGGGACAACCTGTCTTTTAATAAGGTATTTCAATTTCAATCAACCATAGAAACCTTCCAAAGAACCTTAAAATTTAAAAATTAAGTCAATCTTGTAGATACAAGATTGAGTTAATTTTTTAAACATAATTTTTTCAGCTTTGTGAGATCACAAAGCTTTGTTTTTTGGTAAATTAGAAAGCTACCTTAGTTAATTGATGAAAAAACGAGTAGGTATTTACGGATCATTTTAAATATAATAATATTTAGGTTTCGAATCCGAATCCTGGGTCTTGATTTCGTTGGCCAGGTCCAGTTAAAATTACTTTTCGAATATTTTGAATATAGCTCGGGTTTGTGATCACCAACCAGCATTAGGCAAGCATGGTAATCAAGCTTAAACCTTATCATAGTAGCGATGTCTTGATTTTTATTATAGAGGCACTGCAGTGGGAGAATAAATAAATTGATTTATTTTACTCTATGTGCGATTAGGAGCCCAATTCCCGCGAACTCGATATAGATGTCGAATGAGAGATTTCCATACATTCGGCCATATAAATGTCGGATACGATATCTATTTACGTCCTGAGAATTGGGCTTCAGGTGCGTCAGGCGTATTTGAAGAACCCGATCGACTTCATCTTTTAAACGTCCCAAAAATCCAAATTTAAAACGTGATCAATTTACTCCCGTTATAGTTTCGTTAATCATTTTGGCTAAATTCACGATCGAGTCCCACTCAACGCGAAGCGGCAAATACTCAATTATTTTTTAAATTGAGAATTTGATTGGGGAGGTAGAATTTTTTTGTGTGGTAAGTGGTAGACGAAGACGAATTTGACGCTCTGTTGATCTAGTGGTTTAAGTCTGCACTTTAACCACAAGACTCACTAGATTCTTAGATTAAAATACTACAGAAAACTTGCTAAAAGGAATATCCCATGTACAAATCACCCGTGACATCACGTCACAATGCGCTGCCGACCTTTAAACCCCACTTTCCTCGGATTGGGCCTCCGGTACCCTCACTCACGTAGCAAAACACAGCCCAATGCTGCTTCACGCCGGTTTTCTGTGAGGCCGTGGCATCACTCGTATCGTGGTAATTAATAAAATAATTATGAATGTATGTAAAAGTAATACAATGTATACATGCACAACACAAATACACACACACATGCACACACACGCACACACAAAACACACACAACATACTTGCAAACGCTCTAAAACAAACATACTTACTTACTTTGTAATACCTATTAGAATAATGTTTTTAGTAGTAATTATTATTATTTTTGTAACAGTTAACATTATCTGGTCAGAGGGTGAGGGCCTGGCGATCTGCCACACAGAGACTAACTTAGTACAGACGCCAGTCTCTCACAAAGGTAAATAAGTGTACTGACGACGTGACGCCGTGGTCAAATCGAGTTACCCTTGTTGAGCTTTGGACCGTCCTTATGTCTAGGCCACAAGTGCTATTTTTCCACTGCAGGGGGGTATCTTAATCTGACGCTGACTGTGTTCTTATAACTATTGTACTAAACAGTGTATGTAATCTGTGTACCTTTGTGAAGAGGAAATAATGTGATTATTTATTTTTATTTAATAACATTATCGGGTCGAGCAAAGAGTATGTTCCGAATTTTCCGAACATAGCTCGGGTTTGTGATTGCCATTAGGCAAGCGTGGTGATTAAGCCTTATCCCATCATGCTCGCAGTAGCGATAACTTGATTCCTGTGATGGAGGCCATTGCCCTGCAGTAGGACAGTTTATAGGTTAAAACTTTTTTTTAAGTGGTATACGAGAAAGTTGTTTAATAGATGATGAGCAATTGCCACAGTCTATAGATACTCACAACATTAGTAGAGGCGCAAGTATGCTGCCAACCTTTGGACCTAAAGTACTCCCCTTTCACTCGGAGAAAGATAGTGCCAGTGCTGTTTTCCGCGAGGCTGTCGAATCACGCTGAAGCATGGCTTTCCCACGGTCAAATCAATTTCAAGGCTTCGTCTATTTACCAATTCAATTAGAGAATTATTAAGCAATGGTAGCTCAGTGGTTTAGAGCGATATTGGCTCAGTGGTTTAGAACGATGGTAATTCAGTGGTTTAGAGCGATGGTAACTCAGTGGCTTAGAGCGATGGTAACTTAATGGTTTATAGCGATGGTAGCTCAGTGGTTTATAGCAATAGTAGCACAATGGTTTACAGTGACGGTAACTCCATTGAGTTCCCTCTAAACCACTGAGTTACCATCGCTCTAAACCACTGTTTAGGGCGATGATAGCTCTGTGGCTTAGAGCAATTGCAACTCAGATGCTTAGAGCGATGGTAGCTCAGTGGCTTAGAGCGATGGTAACTCAGTGGCTTAGAGCAATGGTAACTCAGTGGCTTAGAGCAATGGTAGCTCAGTTGTTTAGAGCAATGGTAGCTCAGTCGTCTATAGCGATGGTAGCTCAGTGGTTTAGAGCGATGGTAGCTCAGTGGTCTAAAATTATGGTAGATCAGTGGTTTAGAGCGTTGGTACCTAAGTGGCTTAGGATGTTGGTAGCTCAGTCGTTCTGAACGCGACCGCCATACCCGTATGGCGGTCCACAAACCCTCGGGTTTGTGGTTCAAATCCGATCGGCTCTGTTTTATTTTAAATCAATGTGCGTATTGTTACCAATAGCTAGGCGGGGAGGGTAAAACATCGTGAGAAAACTTGAATTTTTCAGATAGATTCTGAAATGTGTAACCAGATTCAGTCTAGTTACCCCGTCTGAGGGCTGCGAAAGTTAGATGGCAGTCGTTTCATTGCAATCACCAGACTCCCCAAAACCTGAATCATATCATATGGTATAAGCGTACCCCGGGCTCCAGAGCGACAGCTTAGCCGGGACTTACAGGCTAATCATCATCCTCCTGCCCTTTTCCTAGGTTATCTGGGGTCGGCGCAGTATGTTTTCCTCTTGCTTACGTCCCTGTCATTCGTCATCGAATCATCCACCTCTTTTTCCATCATGTCATTCTTCACACAATCCATCCATCTCTTTTTCGGCCGTCCTCTGTTTCTCCACCCACTTACATTTAAACTCATCAGTTTTTTGGTAACATGTTCTTCCCCTCTTCTCATTACATGGCCATACCAGGAAAGACGATTTGCCTTCAATTTATCAATGATGGGGGCCACTTTCATAGTTCCTCTAATATACTCATTCCTTATCTTCTCCATTCTCGTCACTCCACACATCCATCTTAACATTTTTACACACTAATATAAGGGGTTTATTTAGCAACTAAAAAGATCAATTTGCTCGCGTAATAGTTTCGTAAATAATTTTGGCTAAATTCTCGATCGAGTCCCACTCAACGCGAAGCGGCAAACACTCAATTATGTTTTAAATTGAGGCCGGCATTGCCGCTGACGCGGGTCACTCCATGATCGACAAACAAATTATACATTTCGCTCGTCAGGTTTTGAGAATTCATTCTGTTAATTAGGTTCTGGCTATATTATCTGAATCCATGACAAGATGAGTTATTTTAGCATAAAATCTGGAAGTGTGGTCTTGTACCCTGTGTTAAGTTATAAGCAACAAAGATTCTGATTCTGATTCTGATTAAGCCGTTGCACCTCATCCCTCTCAAATTGTGTCACTATGGTATAATTCAGGTCCATTTGTCGTCGTGGGTTCGATCCCCACCCTGGACAAACATTCGTGTGATGAACACTTGTGTTTGTTCGGTGTCTGGGTGTAATATATGTATTGAAGTATATATTTGTGTTCCTCTGTTGTCTGATATCTGTAACACAAGTGCTTAAGCTACTTTGTACGGAATCAGGTCAACGTATGAGATGTTGTGAGAATTATTATTAGTATTATTATTTGTGTTTTTAAAAAACTACAAAAAAACGCAGAACAAAAGTTCATAAGAGTGTTTCAAATGCATTTATTTATATTTTTATTTTACTGTCATAAGGATACATTACAGATAACAGTTATTAAAAGATCAAGACTTTTGTATAAGAAGCTTAGTACAGAACTATTACTTAAAAGCATGCATCCCTGACATAGGTAGCTAATTTAAAAACTTATAATTTAAAAAAATACTACAAGGTCGTGTAACACAAAAGTGCACTTAGGGGCAGTACTCAATAATTATTTAATCTACACTAAAAGTCAAAGAGGGCCGTATATTTGGGTTAAAAATATCAATATCGTGACTTTGAGAGATATCGTTGTATTGGCGACACATCCGGACTATAGGATTATAAAAAGACGTATTATTACGATATACCTGGAGAGAAAACAAATTATGTCTAGATTTCTTCCTTATACCCTTTTCTTATTCCTTACAAAATGTATATTCAGCATTAAATGTTTCCGGTGTTGTACGAGTATAACAACCTATGCTACCGTGCTAGGCCGTTATTAACGCAAACAAACACCGATACTGTTTCTATTCATATGATATGACCTTCTGTATTATTAGTGTATTGTTTGTGACCAATAAATTTATTTTCTTTCTTTTTTCTTTCATTTAGTAGTAAGGCATTTAAAAAAAAATTAGAACACGGAACCTGTAATTTTTTTTTATGATTTTTGGCAGACGAGCGGACGGTATAACTTATGGTAAGCGCCATTGCCGCTGCTCATAAGTGTCAATACATTTTCAATACATTAAGTGTCAATGTATTTTCAAATTCGCTACTTTCAAACTCCTTCCCCCGATTGATCTTCCAGTACGGGGGTACTTACCCAGCCAAATATAGTAGAAGTGCGGTTTCACGCCGGATTTCTGTAAAGCCATAGTATCACTTCTATCGAACCGACCCATTCATGCCGGAGCATGTTTCTCCGTAGTGTTGGTGTTAGAAGTTATAACCATTAAATTAACATGTTAAAATAAATTAACTATTAAAACAGTTATAAAAACGTTAGAAAAAAAGTTAAAAGTTATTTACGTAATAATAAAGTTGTTTTTTTAACTCTGTTGTTATTTTCAACGAATTAGTTATTTTTAAGAATTTGTTACTTTTAACACAGTTGCTATTTTTAAAATATGTTATTTTCAACAAATTGGTTATTTTTAACAAAATCGTTATTTTTAAAGCATTTTTTACTTTTAACAATAGTGTTATTTTTAACGCATTATTATTTTCAATGAATTTGTTATTTTAATAAATTAGAAACGCGTAAAAAACTATGGAAATGCTAACATAGAATTTGATTATAAACCTAACATCCCGCTCTTTGCAATTTCTCCCATACTAAAAAGCCAACTTTTTAAGCATCAACTACCTCATACTTTCCGAGCAATTTGAAAGGTCAAAGTTATAAAAATAAAGGAGAGTGCTCACGCGCGCCAGCGGCCCAGTGCACTGGCACAGTATAAATAAGTCAGTAGAAATACAGTATCGCAAAATATCAGCCTAATGTAGGGATCAGTGTGGGCATCATTAGGGGAGACCTATGTCCAGCAGTGAACGTATATTGGCTGAAATAATAATGATGATGCATTTCTCTAAACGGTTGTGAGACGTGAAGAATGAAACAAAGAGACAGAGAGAAATTGAAGGTCTTCGAGATGCGGTGTTGGCGAAGAACGAAAAGCACTAGATAGAAAAGAAAACGAATGTGGAAGTTTTAGAAATGGAAAGGAAGAAGAGGTCTTTGCTCGAAACCATAAATATCAGGAGGGGAAATATAATGGGGCACCGACATAATATGTTCATAAAAAGAATAATGGAAGGAAAAGTGGAAGGAAAGAAAGAAAGACGAAGACCAAGAAAAAATTACGTCCAACAACTTAATGAAAATGCGAATGTCATGTCGTACAAGGAATCAAAGGTGCTAGCAGAGTCGAGAGATTAATGGAGTACTCCACCGACAAGATCGTCACTCTTAAATTAGAGAGAGAGAGAGAAGAATGATGATGATGACCAGCCTATATACCGTGCTTTTTAACCGTCTTACTCCCATATCGAGGGAGGATGAAAACAAACATTTTCCCCCAAGGAACATAGGGACTAACCTCAAAAAAAAAACCGGCCAAGTGCGAGTCGGGCTCGCGCACAAAGGGTTCCGTAGCAGCAAAGTCCAAAATTACAGTTAAATCAACCTATCTCAAAAACTATAAGAGATACTTTGATCAAACCAAAAATCGTTGAAAGAGTTAATTAGCATGCATCACCTCTATTTTTTTTAGAATTTTATACCCCGTAGTTATAAAAATAGAGGGGGGGGGACATACTTTTTACGACTTTGAGAGCTGATATCTCAAAAACCGTTCACTTTAAGAAAAATGTTTTTTAGAAAACTTTATATCATTTTAAAAGACCTTTCCATTGATACCCCACACGGGTATGTACATCGAAAAAAAAAATTTCATCCCTCAGTTACATGTATGGGGGGCCCCACCCCCAATTCTTTTTTTTACTATTTAGTGTCATATTTTTGTAGCGGTTCATACAACACATATTCCCATCAAATTTCATCACTGTAGTACTTATAGTTTCCGAGTAAATCGGCTGTGACAGACGGACAGACGGACAGACGGACATGACGAAACTATAAGGGTTCCGTTTTTGCCATTTTGGCTACGGAACCCTAAAAATTGCCTTCCCCTACAATTGGCACTAATCAGCTGATTACTTTAATATGGAAGATTTTTTTGTGGGATATTTTTCTAACCGTATGTTTTTTGGAGAAACATTTTTTTTAGGCGGTTAAGAATTTGGTATATACTGTCCCGCTGAATGGCTTAGGACTCTATCCAAGAAATCAAGCCAAATCCAGTTTAATATGGGTATAGGCTTATTCACCACCCTTGCCTCATGCGGATAAGTGATCACAAACCCGAGATATGTTCGAAGGCTCTTCTCCTGCGTACCATCAGGCTGAGGAGAGCAAATATACTGAGTAACCATAAAAAAAAATTGACCTGGTAATCGAACCCAGGACTTCGAAATCATAGCCCGTTTCTATACCCAAGACCAGCAGAACTTTAAATAGAAATACTAAAAAAACTTAATAAAAAGCAGTATTGATAGTCACAAAGTAGTATTGAAGTGGCAAATGTGACCTATTATTTCGGCCCAACTATAGTTAAACTTGCACTGTGGCGCAGCGTATCCGAATGTGTTCCGTTCCACTTGAGCGAGCGACGTCTTTTGACACCTGTTTCTGGATGTCGGGACGCGTAACGAAACGGTAGATACGAGAATTGGATCGTGTTACCGAGGATCGGGAGTGATTTTTGTTGAGTGATATTGATTGCGTAGTGTTATGTATTTTGTTTTTAAGTGATTGGTGGCAGATTATGAGACGCATCACCCGATGATAATCAATTGCCATCGCCTTTGTACTGAAGGCGTCAGGACAAGTTGACCCCCGCAGTGCCAAAATAGCATTTGGATCTCAGACATAAGGACGGCCTAACAAGGGGAACTCTACGTGATGTCGTGTGTACACAATGCAACAATAGCGCCAACTTTTGACTTGCCTTCCCCCCGATTGGGCCTTCGGTATCATCACTTACTACAGTCTCATAAACTGCTATAGTGAATGAGTGAATTCGCTCACGTCAGAAACAAACAAAAAGTAGCCTCTACATCCCTTCAACTAAATCCATAAAAGAAATCCGTCACTCCATTTTGCCGTGAAAAGTGGACAAAGAGACAGACATAAACATTTTCACAATTATAATTTATTTGGACAACCAACAAGGTTATTCACCTTAAAAGCTAAGAGGTACCAATCGTCAAGTACATGCGTTGGTAGCGTTGGTGCTGGATTAATTACAGGTTGCCACGTAAAGCATAAACAAAAGTAGTTGGATGTATAAGGCTTCCCTTGGCTTATTAAGGAAAAACATGTTAAATAATAATAATTAGGTACTTGTTTACACCCAGGCATCACACGAATCGAAAGAAGACCACGTACAGGAAGTCGCAGCCGTGGCAGGCCTTCCACAAGGCGGACCGACGATCTGGTGAAGATCGCGGGAATCCATTGGATGCGGGCGGCACGGGACCGTTCTGTGTGGAGAACATTGGTGGAGGCCTATGTCCAGCAGTGGACGTTTATTGGCTGCAATGATGATGATGATGATGATGATGATCACACGAATGTTCGTTCATAATGGGAATCGAACTCCCAATGCACATTAAGCGGTAGATTAAAATAGCAGTGTATAGCCTGATCATCGTCAATGATCATCTATGCGCATCTATTAAGCAGTATCACTACCAAAAGTGCCACTGGACCAGTTGACAAGTGAATCATAGAATTTTTATGTTATCTTATTATTACTTATTATTAGACAATAGTATGCGTATTATTAGTACCTATAGATTCCCAATACACAAGGTCCTTAAGGTTACCGAACCAATATCAAGTTAACCATCAAAGGAAGCACTTTAACACTCGAATTGACAAGAGCAATTTGATAAATTATCAACGATTTAGTTCACTCAGCACCTGAGCAGACATCAAAACTTGTAATCAGCTCGCAATTATAAGTGTAATTATGGAGCGGTTTTGCGATGTCTCAACAATTTTGTTATTAGAAACTCTGGTTCATTAATGGGATTTCAGCATTTGAATAAGCAAGAATGAATAAGCACTTTGAGGTTTAAAAGGTCATAAAAACGCAGTAAAAGTTAAACTAATAATAGAGGGTTGGTGTGAGTTTACTTCCTGAAGTCCTTTGATAAAAATCCAATAGGAGCAGTGTTGCGATATGTAATAACAATATCAACAATATACTTTTTATTCCTTTTTTTGTGAATTTGATTTTTTTGCAAGTAATATACCATATATCACACGTCAACACGACTCATCTATGCATCTGTGGAAAGAGTTGTGGTGCATGGCAAAGTTGAAGGCAAAAGAGCACGCGCTAGATCACCAATGCGCTGGACCGATCAGGTAAAAACTGCTCTTAATTCTGCGAATACACTAGAAAAGGCGGAGGATTATGAAGCAGCTCATTAAGATAATGTCCCAGCTGGCACCTTTAGCATCCTTGTTGGAGGACGTCAAGCTGATAAAAAGTGAGTTGGGTGAACTTAAAGAGTCACTTGGGATGGCGCATGACCTCATTGCGAGTTTCACCGACAAAATACAGACCATGGAAGCTAGAGTGAAAGAGTTGAAGAAGTCATCAGATTGAATTCCAGTCCTGCGCGCAGAAGTCGACAGACTCAACTGGGAAGCACAAGAGAGAGATCAATGGGCGAGAGCCAATAATGTAGAGATCCGTGGTATTCCCTTAAGGAACAACGAAAATCTGTATGAGACTATACAACAGATCGGAACCCTGTGTAACTTCTCCTATAAGAAAGAAGTCAGAAATTACATAGCACGCTTACCTACCAAAGTAACCAACTCCGAGAAACCAATATTGGTAGCATTTAACAGTCGTTACACAAAGGAAGAGTTTGTGGCATCAGCGCGAAAATGTAAAGATCTAAACCTATTGAACTTAGGATACAACAGCACAGGAAAGTGCTATGTCAACGATCATCTTACTCCTTCTAATAAAACCCTACTAAACAAGGCAAAAACGTTAGCCAACGAAAAAAACTACTAATATATCTGGATGAAACATTGCAAGATCATGGCGAGAAAATCGGATACATCTCCTATATTGCACATAAGGTGCGAAAAGGACCTGTAAAAATAAAATATTTAATTGCATTTTATTGATGTTTTTAGTTGTAAACTACTTTTTTGTAAACAGTTTGAGAATCACATGTAATACCAGAATCCATCGTGAGCGCACTCACTGTAAGGCTTGCTGCGGAATCGTCGGCCGGGTAACACGCGTAAGTTTGCACCTATTAATGCTTTCGGCGGCACGCACTCCTGGCGTCATTCGGGTCATTATCGCCTGCACTAACGTTGCTATTAGGCGCGATTCGCTTGCGATGCGTTTGGATTTAAAACGCTTAGCTTATCTGATTTCGTTTTTACCCGACTTTTGTGTTATATTTTCATACAATCACAAAGTAGATTTACTAATTCTGTGTTCTTACTTAAAATGTATTGCTGGTTTCGTTTATCCTTTCTATTTAAGCGTATATGCATATTATTATTATAATATCTGGAACGTGGTGCTACTGCGGAGGTATTTTACATACATTATAGAAAAAGGAAACCGTATTGTAGATAACTTAAAACTGACTTACGTTATATTTTATTTAGGCTTAGACTTGAATTTATATCATGGCTAATCTTAGTTTGTACTACCAAAATGCCCATGAACGTTTGACCAACATAAAGTTTTGCCTACGAAGATTTCGCCAACAGAATGTTTCAATGTTTTACTAACATTGCCATCAGATCAGTTGTTCTTGTACGTAAGTTTCTTACCCTTTATTCTTTTTATGCTAGAGGGGACAAACGAGCAAGCGAGTCATCTGATGGAAAGTAATATACGCCGCCCATGAATATCCGCGAAATCAGTGAGATCGCTTTTGTGTAGCCGGCCTTATTAAAAAAAAGTACGCTCTTCTCTTGAAGATCGCTAATTTGTAGCCGTCGGGAAATACTCCCGCAGCCAAACCGTTTATTATTATTCAAAGTACCCCTGAATCTGATAGTAAATACAGTTTTATGACAATCCACGACCTTTAGTGTATCAGACAGGGTCACTACCAAATACGACATCGGACATCTTCAATATCATCTAAACTTTACAAACACACTCGTAAAAAAGAAGTTTTTTCTATAACCGGTGACATTCACCATTTTGTTTCTGCTGCACAAATGCAACGGCCATCAATTGCAACTGCAGACTTCTTTGTCCGCTGAATAAAGGGGGGACGGGGGGGAGGGAGTCCATTCCTAACGACTGTCACTCCTTTGTTGCTCGAACTTAGCATGGGTTAGTTAAAGATGGAGGTGCTAGTAAAAAATTGATGATTAGAATGGCTTAACCTATTGATAAATTGATAGATGGTATTGATACAATGGCGCATTGGTGTGACTCTGCTTTAAATGGTCACGAGTTGAATTTGTTCTAGATAAACATTCGTGTGATGAACATTTTGGTTAAGTATCTATGTATCATGTGATACATACGGTGATTTTGATGTACTGATGTAATTTTGCCTGTTATGTATCATTGATTACATTAAAGTGATTTTTTTTTATGTGATAGGCGGCAGACGGATCACCTGATGGTAAGCGATTTTCGCCACCCATGGACACCCTAGTGTAGTCACAAGATAGTGGAGTCACAAGTGCGTTGCCGAATCTTAAGCCCCCCTTTCCCCTGGATTGGGCTTCCGGTACCCTCACTCGTGCAGCAAAACACAGCATAATGCTGCTTTACGATGGTTTTTTTGTGGCAGAGGCAGTGGTAATATAGAAGAACCCTTCTATGTTACCGCACTCTATGCAATCGCACGACTAGACGCCGCGGCAAATTTCACCAATACTACCTGGAACCAACCCCTTCCAGAACTCTTCGTTTCCAGCGCTCCTTTTTTCCGCGCTCGTGCAAACTCTGGAATGACCTTCCAGCCGCGGTGTTCGAAGGTTAAACGAGGTTTGAAAAGAGTTCTTCTTTCACGGTAGGCAGCGGCATGACTGTGCTCCGGAATTGTTGATGTCTATGAGCGGCGGTTACCGTTTACCATCAGATGGGCCGCAAGCTCGTCTACCTACTATAAGCAATAAAAAAAATGGTTTATAAGAAGATTTAAAGTTTTACAGGTAAAATCTTACCAATATGACTAAAACTAACCGCAATTGTAAAATTCTGGATTTTGTCAGCAAACTTACCTGAAACAAATATACATGTTTATTAGTTTTTGAATAGTTTATGTTTTGAATCAATTTTAATTCAAGAAAAATTAGTAAATAAAAGATAAAAAAGTAAGTAAAGTAGGTATGTAGACGTTACCACCTTTACTAGGTTTTTAAGGGAATAAATAAATAATTAATATAGATGTAGGCCATTATTATTTTGAAATATTAAGAAATCCTACAGGAAAGGTGCACACAGAAAAGACACACCACAGTAGCAAATTATTTACTATTACTTTATCATTACACATTTACTAATACTGCCTGCTTGTCTGCCCCCTGGCTCATAAAACATTAGGTACAAATGTCCTAGTAGAAAGCAAATTTCACGAATAACGAAAGAGTAAGATACGAATGCGTGATCGTATCAGAAATGATGAGATCCGCAGGAGAACTAAGGTCACAGACGTAGCCCAAAGGATTGCATGCCTCAAGTGGCAATGGGCAGGGCACATAGCGAGGAGAACAGACGGCCGTTGGGGCGGTTCTCGAGTGGAGGCCACGACAGGAAGTCGCAGCCGTGGCAGGCCTCCTACAAGTTCGACCGACAATCTGGTGAAGATCGCGGGAATCCATTGGATGCGGGAGGCACAGGACCGATCTGTGTGGAGAACATTGGTGGAGGCCTATGTCCAGCAGTGGACGTCTATTGGCTGAAATGATGATGATGATGAAGTTACGAAATAAATCGAAAGAATAAGAATAATTAAAGTTTTTTTTTATAGGAAGTCCAATCAGGATGACCTCACTCCATCTGATGGTAAGCGGCCGTAAAATCCAAATATGAGGTTGACAGGCACAAAGGAACTAATAAAGTACCCATTGAGTCTGCCATCCAAAGTTTTCTAATTTTAAAATGTCCACTGATTGAGCCGTCAGATTCTAAAACAAATTAAATGACCACGCCCACAAAAACTCGCAACACCACAAGTCCCAACCTGTTGTTTTTACGGCGTTTGTTTTTCTATAAATACATTACTTAATCAGGTGTAATCCATCACACTGACAGCAAAGGAGGGCACGCCTCTCGCTATAGTAATGTGGTTCAACTTCACTCAAGTAGGTAACTAAAGTGATAAGTGAACTGGGTTTTTCTCGTGTGTAAAAATTGTCGAACGACAAATTTTCGTAAAGCTTAGAAACCAGCAAGTTAATTAACCACACTAGTGGGCATGTTGATGGTCATAATATTGTTTTAATCTGCAACATGCCAAGATTAATTTGATTTTCATCCATTTAGTTAGCTTGAGGCAAATGAATCAAATGCACGAATGACTTCAAATTTTTTTATGATAACTTCAGACGATTACAAGAGTTTCATCATCATAATGGTCTTTTATTGATCATCCAATCTTGGATGTGAATTTAATTTCACTCTTGATTTTATCCTTAGCTCATTCAGTTTAAACCTGCATGACATTGGATATCATTTACCCAATGCAGGTGGCGGTCTACACTCTACACTCCAATATTATTTTGAGTGAAATCGTCGATTATTGAATTCAAGTCACATCACTATACTGTTAACACCTTTACCCAATATTCGTCGGGTCTCGATACAAAAACAAAGAAACTTCGATGAATAGGTCTCAGGTTTCCAATCACTCATTTAGAAACTGCCAAGGCGCAGTGACGTGACAGAAAATACGTAATAAAGACGGAAACTTTAAACCGGGAAAATTGATCTTTATTTTGAAACAGAAGTTGGTGAAAGGGAAGGATTAAATACATGTTATGTTTTGAAAGTGGCGGTTTATACTTTAAAGGTTCTGTAAAGGTTTGTGCAATAAATCATATCTATCTATGTAGGTGTACCATTTCTGGTTGCACCAGAAACTTAAGCAGTGTCGCTTCTAAGCCCAGAGCATGCTTAGACCTAATAAAAGTTTTATTACTTTGTCCACATATTTATTCTAGTCCACGTTTAACTTCTTCCGTTTGACCGCATACGCAACGTAGGGCTGTTCGAATTGACGGTGACTTGGCTCTCTCTAGTCGACTTGATCCTCTAGAACTGCGGCGGGATATAGCCTCTCTCAACATTACAAATAAATAAATATTTCACACCAGCACATACATTGACTGACTTGATCTGACTCCGAGATAGGTAGCACAAGCACCTGTATTTCGAATATCAGAATCAACAGTGGGATTACAAATATATACATTTAATACTTTTCTCATGTAAATACATACTTATAATACATAGATAACGCCCAGACCAATACAAACAGATATGTTCTTGCACACAAATGTTTGTACTGTGCGGGGATCGAACCCGCAACCCTTGCACCAGAGGCAGCGTTCACTACCACTGTTCTAAACAGGTCGTCATTATATACCCCATCTATCACGAGAGGTGCTCTGAGGAACTGTTTGGTCTGCTCCCTGCAGTTGAATTCTTACAATGAACCACACGCAAGCGATTGTCATTCCATCCCCATCATCTCGGTGTATGGCGGTCTAGTACTGTGCCTTTTACACGGAACTTTCTATCACGTATCTCAGTCTGTGGAACGGTTTGGCTGCACGAGTATTTCCCGACGGCTACGACTTAGGGACATTCACGAGAAGAGCGCACTCTTTTTTAAAAAGGCCAGCATAAAAAATAGGTTTAACATTAAAACGTAGGAACATTTTGGCCCTGTTTTTCTACTATCGCATAAGTCTAACCGTTTGAATATTTGATGGTCAGGAAAACTAAGCAAGCCTTAAGGGTAGTTACCCTTTCCCGAAAATTTACCTTACTTACCGCACAAAACCTTTTCAACGTTATATCAAATTACCATCATCCTGCCCGATACAAATTTGATTTATTTAATTCCGCGGAAAAGAAAGGGTCCTTAAATTATGTGGAGGTGTATAATCCGCTTCCGAGATCAGAGAATACGGGGCATGGCTGGACACGGACAATGCGGTAAGTACTAGAGTTGCACCACATAGTTCACTCAGCTAAAAAGACATGAGTAAGTAAGATTATGTGATCAAAATGGGACTGGCCAGCAGCACTACCTGTAGAGCCTGTGGCGAACAGGACGAGTCCATATCACACCTGCTGTGTGAATGCGACGCGTTGGCAGGCATGAGAATGAGGCTGATGGGCTTAGCTTATCCTAGCCCAGAAGATTACAGGCCCCTTGAAGTGTATAGTGCATCTAATGCAATATATTCACAGGGAGATAGTAGGAATATAGGGTAATGGGGATGACACAAAAGATCCCATTGGGTCGAAGTGTCGCTGGCTACTCCTAGTCAGCCCCCAATAGCAAGATAAGATAAGATAAGATAAGATTATGTGGTCATAAATATACTCAAAGATGCTACAGACAGACAAAAGAAATAAAATAACGCTAAAAAACGTGAGAAAGCTATAGTCAACAAGGTCATACATGACTCACTCATGATTCATTCTTCATAATGTATGCTATATTAACGTACAGGGTGATTTAGTTCTTTTAAACTTTTTTTACTAAAAAATGTAAAACTCATCTATTTTGTTAAAACGTTTATATTTCTCCTTAACCAACATTTGTTTAAAGTAAACATACATTTGGTCAGTTTAAGATTTAATATTTTGTAAGTGCTTTACTTTCAAGTCACTTTACCTTGACTAGCAGTAGTTAGAAATTCGAGATATATAAACAGTTCACGCAACTGAAAAGAGTGAAAGATTTTTGCAATGTACTTAGTTCACTGAATCAGGACAATTCAGGATCGAGTGACAACAGATTTCACAGATACGATAAATACAAGATGAGTAATACAGCATCGTTAAACGATATCCTTAGTACTTTTTCTAGTTCTTAGAATTTCAAATTTGACTCCACTGGTGTCGCGGGTGACAATGGGCGGCGGCAATCGCTTACCGTGATCCGCCTGCTCATCTGCCACCTATCACATAAAAAAACCGGCCAAGTGCGAGTCGGACTCGCGCACCGAGGGTTCCGTACAAACCTGCAAGGTTTGCAAAGTTCGTTCATTACGACAATCGAGTCATAACTATGGTATTTTTATTGCAAAATGAAATTCATAACATTACAATGGGGAAAGATGGAGGAGCATAAATTTAAGACAAAGATCTCTTTATCGTTTCAGTAATCCTTTATTTTATATTAACACATATCATTTCGATAAAATAACGTCAAAATATAAAGAAGAAGGCTATTTCGTCTACTTTAAATGTTGCCCTCCCCATATATAGTATAATAACTCGCGGTCATTGCTGTAACTACAATTATGTTTACAATCACAATTTTTATGGTGGTATAACTACTTAAAATTTTAAGCTGTTCGGAATTTTTCTGTTACCTGTGCTGTAAGCTATTGCTTCTTACCAAATTTCGAGATTCTATGTCAACGGGAAGTGGTCTTTAGGTTTTAATTCCCTTGCGTGTAGTTGCGAGTTTCAAAATATGCGGTATCAATGGTTGTACTTTTGCGTTTTTGCGTTGACTTAGAATTTTTTTTTTCACGGGTTTAAGGCAATTAGATCTAAGTATTTGATATGAATTTCGACTTGATAGCTCTACGCGTTCATGAGGAAAAAAGTAATAAGTTTATATTTATTAAAAATATATATTTTGTAATGTGACTAAAAATTTAAGGTTTTCGGAATTTTTCCTTTATGTGTGCCATAAAACGTTGCTTCATGCCAAATTTCAAGATTCTAGGTCGACTGGAAGTACCCTTTAGGTTTTGATTCCCTTGCGAGTACTTGCGAGTTTCAAAATATGCAGCTTAAATTGCTGTTTCTTTTGATTGCGTTGACATAGAAGTTTGATTTTGTTACAGCTTAAAGGTATTATAGACCTGAGTATTTGGTATGAATTTCAGTTAAATACCTCTACGCGTTTATGAGGAAATGGGTAGTAAGTTTAAAATTATTATAAAAAAAACCGGCCAAGTGCGAGTCGGGCTCGCGCACAAAGGGTTCCGTAGCAGCAAATATACATTATAAAGATTTTATATCATCGCGGATTTTTAAAGGTGTACAATACTGTAGTATATTTTTTGATCTATCTTATAAGGTTCAGCCATCGTTTTCAGTGTAAGCACAATAACTTAACCAAAATTACAGTTAAATCAACCTATCTCAAAAACTATAAGAGATACTTTGATCAAACCAAAAATCGTTGAAAGAGTTAATTAGCATGCATCACCTCTATTTTTTTTAGAATTTTATACCCCGTAGTTATAAAAATAGAGGGGGGGGGACATACTTTTTACGACTTTGAGAGCTGATATCTCAAAAACCGTTCACTTTAAGAAAAATGTTTTTTAGAAAACTTTATATCATTTTAAAAGACCTTTCCGTTGATACCCCACACGGGTATGTACATCGAAAAAAAAAATTTCATCCCTCAGTTACATGTATGGGGGGCCCCACCCCCAATTCTTTTTTTTACTATTTAGTGTCATATTTTTGTAGCGGTTCATACAACACATATTCCCATCAAATTTCATCACTGTAGTACTTATAGTTCCGAGTAAATCGGCTGTGACAGACGGACAGACGGACAGACGGACATGACGAAACTATAAGGGTTCCGTTTTTGCCATTTTTGGCTACGGAACCCTAAAAATATTATGTGATGTAACTAAAAATTTATGGTTTTCGTAATTTTTCCTTTATCTATGCTATAAAACGTTGCTTCGTACTAAATTTCAAGATTCTGAGTTCACGGGAAGCATCCTGTAGGTTTTGATTCCCTTGCAAGTGTCGAAAATTTGCGGCATAAACGGCTGTATGTTTTGATTGCGTTGGTTTAGAAGTTTGATTTTTTCACAGCTTCAAGGGACAGTAGACCTGAGTAATTGATATAAATTTCAGCTTCATACCCCCACGCGTTCCTGAGAAAAAGGGTCTTGACAGACGGACGGACGGACGGACAACAAAGTGATCCTATAAGGGTTCCGTTTTTTCCTTTTGAGGTACGGAACCCTAAAAAATTGCACTTTATTATCAGCATAACAACTGGTAGTTTTGCTCATTTATCATCTTACTGCTCATTTAACTGTATATCACTTGATAATCAAATAATCTAGATAAAGTTTATCTACTAACTACTAGTCTAGATAAAGTTTAGTAAGTTTTTTTTCTTAAAACTCCAAATAAACTATTCTGAAAGTGAGATGTGGGGCGCCGCATCCATAAGTTAGTTTATATTATTACTTTCTTCTATATTAGTGCATGTTGTGCTCTTCTTTAAGTAATGTGACACTTAGTTTTAAATGAGTCTTGTATGTTTTTCATGTAACAGTGTACTCATTGTTGAGGAGCGAAAAAAAAAGAAAAAAGTTCTACTTACTGACCTTCAATTTTTTTTGGTTAATAGGCTAACGCTTGTCCACCCCTGACGGAAAGCGACGATGAGTCTAGGATGATACGCGCAATAGGACAAGAAAATAATATGGTCGTTCTTGAGTGAATAGTTCAAGCTCACTCAGGAACTACACAAGCCTAGTAAGTATCTCCTTCGCCTTTGTGCTTGTATTGTAAGCTCAGTGAATTTTCTTTTCATTTCTCGCCGAGTTCACTCGGTGAGTATGTAGATTTGTATGCAGTGGTTAATAAATCATTTTTATTACGTAAAAAAGAAATACAATTACCAGGTATTGATAAAGAAATGATTATACCTGGCAATCAGGGAAAATAATATTGTAAGAAAACCTTAAATATTTTTTTTATATGAGAGGTGGCAGACGAGCAGGCGGATCACCTGAAGGTAAGCAATTCCGCCGCCATGGACGCCCGCAACACCAGTGGAGTCACAAGTGCGCTGCCAACCTTTTCCCCTTCCCCCCATTGGGCCTCCCGTAACCTCACTCACACGACGAAACACAGCGCAATCGCTGCTTCACGCCGGTTTTCTGTGTAATTTTTTGTTAGTTTAAAAAACTTACTACTTCTATTGATTAATTAGCGCTTGTTCAGTCGAATAGCGACACCAAGGCATCATTTAATTTTTATTAATTTTGATTATTCGTTAAAGTAGTTTGTAGATATATTAAGATCAAAGGCATCCCTTGTAGCTATAATTATAAGTACTAATAAAGGTAAAGCAAAAAAAAAGCAAAGCAAGTAGATTTGAGTTGCAAGAGTGAACCGGCATCTTCTAGGCAAACTCGTATCATCCTTGATATCAACGTAACTTTTATCCCATAGTCTACACAAAAAATGAATAATATCCTCTAACCTATTACGATTACGGCGGCCGATCGTAACGATCAGCCACGTACGCAGGTTATATTATATCGCTCAAGTATGTGCGCAAACACAACTGCACTCTCTATTTCCCTATCCTCATATTCTGAGGGGACACTAGCGTGACACGACCGAAGAGGGATTAGGTGCAGGACCAATGGCTTATGTAGGGACGGAAACTTCCAGAACTGCCAGACTCAGGGCAAACACTAATAATTTCCGAAAACTTAGGTACAATTTTTTGTACATGGCTTTTATACAGCCGTCGCTTTTAAGTGCGACCCGCTAATCAATGCGCTACCGAGGCGTTCTTCAATACTCAATTCTTTATTGCTTCCATAGTGTACTAACAGATGGTGAAGTATAACAAAGCAACCACTATATACTCAGTTAGGGCACTGCAATATGAGAGGGAACAGCATTTTATATAAAATTATTATGATATAACCCGGTTAGTATGGTATTGTGATATTTAATTAAAATTTTATATAAGTTTTTAAATATGATATTTTATCTTAATATACGGTGTACGGTGGCTCTATACGGTGTACTATACTCCAAACTGGAATTCAAGACCAAAAAAACTACGACAGATACGTCACTGTCAAATCTATCAATGTCACTTATGTCATTGTCAAACGCAGTTTTTAGGTTTCTCCAACCTATTTTTCAATAAGGTTTTTTTATATAAAAGAATTTTAATTACAAACTTTATTTTTACTCAACTAACATTGACAACATTTTATTGTAAAGAAACGAAAGTGTTGCATATTATTAAGACAGAATGGAAAAGTGAAATTAAACCATTTTTACCAAAACTTAGCAAAAAACTCAACAAGACAGAAACCACTACGGAGCAAAACCACAGTAAATAAATTTACTTATTTAAATTATATAATTAATATTACCAATAAATAAATTATGTCAGCGTGTGTATTTAGGAAATAGGTATATACTATTGTAAGATCATTTTATTACATTGGCAACATTGTAGTAGATTTATTGGTCTTGAATTCCAGTTTCGAGTTATATTCATATACCGAGAAACCTTCTGCTATTATTAGATAAACACTACACTACTCTCAAATCCCAAAAACGTATGTTATGTAGATACAGCTCATACATTAATAAGTATACAACCTCAATCAAACATGAACCTTATTGTTCCGCATTAAGAGTCGAGATGTTGATATTTCATTGCAGGTACTGTACGTGTGTGCTACCTACGGTTCTAAACAAAAGCCCCAGCTGACCTTTTGGGCAATCCAGCAAATGAAACCATTTCGTTCAGTCGCCGGCGACAAATTTTAACGATCACGTGTCCTCCGACCATCGAGAGGGCAACAATCTAAAAAAGACCTTAAGGAGTTTTGTATAAGATTGCTATTGCTTGCCGTGCTGCAGCGGATGTTACTACCGAATGTAAAAAGACCTTTAGAGAAAGGAGAACTGAGACACTTACACAATCAAATTGGTACAAGATTATAGAAAGTGTATAAAAATGAGGCGGTTAAGTATCAGCCTATATACTGTCGCACTGCAGGGCAAAGGCCTCCATCATAGAAATCAAGTCATCGCTACTATGATGCAATTAAGCTTAATCATCACACCTAATGCGGATTGGTGATCACAAACCCGAGCAATGTTTTGAAAACTTCGAAACATACTTTTTGCTCCACCCGGAAATTGAACCCAGGACCCCGAAATCACGGCCCTTCAATGGTAGGTACAACTAACATAACGGGCCTCAAACCACTAGACCAACAGGGCGTTTATGGGGCAGTTAAGTCAATCAAAAATATTTTGAAAAGTGGTATTTTTTTGTCCTTGAGACCATTCTCATTTCGCAGATGTTCAAGAACTGCGATGACCAGTTTCCATCAAGTTAATCGCAAATCACCACAAATCCTTATCTTACCGTGTAATTCCCATTTGCGTCCAAAGCTGTCGCTTTGCCCGGGCTAAGCTTGGACCATGATCCATGATTCTGGAAGTCTCATAATTACTATCCATCCCATCCTCGTCGCCACTAGTAAATATGTGAGCACAGGGACAAGTGATACACAAGACGGCTGTCAACGCACTGTTTTATTCCTCGTATAAAGCGCAGGCGCAGCCGCGCAGCTATAGCTAGGTATCCTTAGACAGGGAACCAGACCAACTGGATCATGGTTATACGTTCAGAATCCTGTGCCGTGTGGTCCCCGGCAGAGTAGAATAGGCCACCCTCACTCTTACCGAGGTGTCGTAAAAGGCGACTAAGGTAAAGCTGCTGGCATGATCATCAGCACCCCGAGAAGGAAAACTCTGCATTTATGTCAAAACCCTCGCCAACCCGTCTGCCAAGTGTGGTGAGTATGGCAATTACCCCTCATACTTACTTATATGGGCTGATGATGATGATGATATTCAGAATCCTTCTAGGGATAAATATTCTGATTTTAGAATTTTGAGAAACTCTCCGAGGCGTACAAGTTTCTTCATTATGTTTTTTTTTTCAGAATCAGAATTATAAAACCTTATTTGGAAAACGAATGTTACATCTGTATTCATTAGTCAGTACATTGGAATAGTTTTAATTTCGTTTTACCGGTTCTTGATGTACCGATGTGCAAATATTTGGAAATAATACATTATGTTTATGTGATAGGTGGCAGACGAGCAGACGGATCACGTAATGGTAAGCGATTGCCGCCGACCATGGGTGCGACACCAGTGGAACAGTGAAACAGTGGAGTGGACCAGTGTTTTCCCCCACCGCTGAGTTAATGGTAGAAACATTTTTTTTATGTAATAGGTGGCAGACGAGCTGACGTATCACCTGATGGTAAGCAATCCCCGCCGCCCATGGACACCCGCGACACCAGTGGAGTCACAAGTGCGCTGCCAACCTTTTAACCCCCCTTTCCCCCGAATTGGGCCTCCGGTACGCTCACTGCACAGTACACAGCACAGTGCTGCTTCACGCTGGTTTTCTGTGAAGCCGTGGTATCACTCCGGTCGAGCCGGCCTATTTATGCCGAAGCGTGCTCTCCCACGGTACATTACACGGTAACATGTACATAGATTTGAAAAATTGAAAGGTGCATGCGCGTATCGAATGATCGTTCTTATCCACATAACTACCATCACTCTACACAAATAAATTTGCTGAATTATATCTTGACCAGGAACATATTCGAACCTTGTCTAATATTTATTTCAATCATAGCGAAGTAAATCACAAATAAACCGGTCAATATACTGCCCTCCAGCCCGACGATATTATTCAATATCTAGAAAGGAATTTATCCTAGAACGTAAGCTCGAAGGAAATTCAAATACTTCAAGGATAAAAGCATTTCTGATATAGATTTTTCCAAGGATACTTAAAATTTCATACTTCTACCGTTTTCATGGAATAATGGAGGTGGATGTTTGATCTTCAAATAATAAGTAAATATTTTTGCTAGGAAATATTTTTTGCATAAAGTAATTTTTTAGTGCAGTAGTAAAATATAGTTCAGGTGGAAGCAAAACTGTATGCTGCTATTTTGCATTGAGTTAGTGTTTTGGGAACGAGAATTGCATGTTTTGCTTTAACCCTTAACCAGGCAACTAAGCATCATTTATTTCATTGGTTTTCAACTTTATTTTTTCTGCACTAAGTTTCGAAATCTAGTGGTCCCGTATGGTTAACTGCCTGGTTAAACGTTAAGGCTCTACGTCGACGAAACTAGTACCACCAATACATTTCTACCGATTATGAGAAATTAAAAAAGTACATGTTTAAATACTTGAAGAATAATCTTTTTTTGAAGTATTTAGATTATATATAAAGATTTTTGAGACGAATAACAATATTTTATTCACGTGACACGTTACAATTAAAGTTATGGTTATGTTAAGAAATTTATAAGTTTTTCTCAAAATACTTTTTATTCTTTAATTCAAGGTAATAAAAAAACGAAAAGTAAGTGTAAGCAGTAGTAGAGTAAGTGTATTTTTTTTAATACCTCTCATAATCCCTAAAATATAAATCTATTGGCGGTAACGCCGCCCGTTTCATCGATGTTGTTGAGTCTTAACAAAAAATCCTTGATATAGCCCTACATATTAATTACCTTAATCAAAGTAGCCTTGAATGGTCTGATATTTATTTATGTGATAGATTGCAGACGAGTAGATGGATCACCTAACATTGACAATGTAACCACAATTGCGCTACCAACCTCTATTTCGGCTTAGACTTAGCTTTTAAGATATCTCGTCTGTAAATGTCCATGTTAAGTGTCGAATAAATGATTTCTTATCTCATCTTATCTTTAAGCTTCTTGAACAGTCAGATGTTAGAGTATATGTTGTATCGCGTTTAAGCAAGCGCAGTGTAAGTAAGTAGGTCGCCTAGCTACTAATGTTTTCTAATATCTATCCCTTGAGTCGACCCTTCATGTCTGAGGATTGTGGTCAGCATCATGGCTGCATCTATGTTTTAAGTTAAAAAAAAATGTTACCCACGATACAGGGTTATCCTAGTGTGGGACCTACGGACTGATCTCCTGTATGTTACACTTCGTTAATTTTGTTTATCTATTTTTGTTAACTTAAGTTTAAAGTGCCATAATGTAATGTAACAATTATCTTTAATAAATTATTCTTATTCTTATCTGGAGCGGATGATCTGCCTCCACCGGTTTCTGACTAGCGCATCTCTTACGTCTCCTCAGAATTAAGACGACGTGTTGTTGAAATGATCGGTCCACCTGTTGGTGAAGACCGCGCCGACCGCGACCGCGTGCCTTTGGAGTTCCATACAATCAGTTTTTCTAGATATTCTCAGCGCATGTGTGAAATATGAAAGTATGCGTTTTGGCATACATACATAAGTCGTTGCCTGCCTACCCACCCACTATCCACTACGCCATCGAGGCTATATTATACATACTGCCTCGGTAGCGCAGTGTTTAGTGGGTCGCACTATAAAGCGACGGCTGTGCAAGTGGATCCCGGGTCAGGCCAAAAAATTGTACCTATGTTTTCGGTAAGAAAATCTTAGTGTCAGCCCGGAATTTGGATGTTTGCGGTCTTGTACCCCCGTGTCTCGAAAAGCAGATCGTATCACGCTGGTGCCCCAACGGAATATGAGGGTAAAGTAGTAGAGAGTGCACTTGTGTTTGCGCACACACTTGAGCACTATAATATATCCAGCGTACGTGGCTGATGGCAGCCGTAGCCGTAATCGGGTGGATAATATTATACATATTACTCGTAATTACTTTCTTAGACGTTTTATTTTTTCTTTCATTACAAGGATTGATATTTTTCCCCTTTCAAGTGAAAATAATGGACCTGAAATTAAGAGATGCAGTTGAAATGGAGACAATTTACATTTTGTCTTTCCACTTTGTTTTTTTAAGAAAGCAGACACAAGGACTATTTTTAACTGACCCGAGATGAAGCTTAACTTACTTTTTGTTTATTGTTTATGTCTAGGTTATGTTTCTAATTAAGTTTCCTTGTTTTGTATTGTGCCAAATAAAGTTATCTTTCATTCATTCATAACTACGATTAAATAACCAGTGTCATATATTAGTACAGTGCGAAACTAATACCTTCGGAAAGGTAACCGGATATTGCAAAATGGGACTTCTAACACAGTAATTTGCGGACCGCTCATAATAAATCGACTATATTGAAGTCAGTTAGTTGACGACCCGTTTGGAACAGTGGTAGTGAACGCTGCCTTTGGCCCAAGGGTTGCGGGTTCGATCCCCGCACAGTACAAACATTTGTGTGCATGAACATGTCTGTTTGTATTGGTCTGGGTGTTTCTATGTATTATACGTATGTATTTACAAAAGATATATATATATATATATATATATATATATATATATATATATATATATATATATATATATATATATATATATATATATATATATATATATATATATATGTAGTTATGAATAAATGAAAGATAAATTTATTTGGCACAATACAAAACAAGGAAACTTAATTAGAAACATAATCTAGACATAAACAATAAACAAAAAGTAGCATCGGAGTACAGAATTCAAGACGCGTAGGGCAGTACAAGTTAGAATAAAATGGAATTGTAGCAGGGTATACTGGATGGAAAAAAACATTAACTACCTTACATCCTTAAGTTTGCATGTTTAACTTAAAGGAAACTTTCCGTGTTTTTTTAAAAGAAATGAAAATGCATTCAACTTTATTTTTAATTTTGCTTGTATTGCCCGGGACGGAAAAAGATTTAAGAATTAAAATTGACTATTTTATTCCATTTATCGATATAATCATTATTAAGGATATTTTTTCTCCAAACGACGACTTTTTAGGGTTGCCAAATGGCAAAAAACGGAACCCTTATAGATTCGTCATGTCTGTCCGTCTGTGTATCCGTCCGTTTGTCACTGCCACTTTTCTCCGAAACTATAATAAAAATACTATTGAAACTTGGTAAATGGAAGTATTTTGTTAACCGCATTACGATTTTTACATAAATACTGGAAAAAAATAAAAAAATTGGGGGGGCTCCATACTTGAAACTGAAACTCAATTTTTTTGCATCAAACCTATACGTGTGGGGTATCTATGGATAGGTATTTAAAAATGATGTTGGGCCCGACCCGGAGATTGAACCCGGGACCCCAAGCGCAACCGTCGCTTTAAAGTGTGACCCACTAACCATTGCGTCACCGAGGCAGTAATTTAAATATTAAACAGTACAATAAGACAGTAGCAAGCGCCAAACTCACCCGTGTTCGTAAAATGGACAATTGAAACTAACGCCCACAGGTACGGGCTTCAGACTTCATAGAATTAGGACTAATTGGTCCGCCCGAGCGATACTGGCCGCGCCTTCACATTTGCAAGCGAGAAACAATTGTTGTTTGTACTGTGACTAGTATGTATTGGCCCACACATAGATATTGTTTGAAACTTTCATGGTCACTAATATTAGAATAGTTATTTACGGGATTTCTACCATGTACATTATTTTTGATATTTCGACACTGTTGCAAGTGCCATGGTCACGGAATGACTGACAGACAAATCGGTCTACCCTCCTACGCAGTCTTTTACTACGCGCAAATTGCAACAGTGCCGAAATATCGGAAACTCAAAAATAAGGTACATGGTAGTAATCCCGTAAATAACTATTCCATCATCATCAGCCCATTTAAGTCCCCACTGCTGGGGCATGGGCCTCCCGCAATCACACGAGGGGTAATTGCCATACTCACCACGCTTGGCAGACGGGTTGGCGAGGGTTTTGATATAAATGCAGAGTTTTCCTTCTCTGGGTGCTGATGCTCATGCCAGCAGGTTTACCTTAGTCGCCTTTTACGACACCTCGGTAAGAGTGAGGGTGGCCTATCCTACTCTACCGGGGACACACGGCGTGTAACTATAAAATAACTATTCCATACATACATTTCATTCATTCACTCACTAAGCGTAATAACGACAGAGTTGTTTTATGTGGTAGCTTCGTTGGTATTACCAAACTTCTTCAACCCTTCATTCTACATTCAAATACATTCTTTACTCTACATTCAAATGAGGTGATTAGACAAAAAAAACAGTGAACGACATGACCCTATTATTGATCAGAGTCAGCGGTTTTCAGTCCGTGGGAGAGATAACCTTCCAGAAAACCGTGGGAGAGCCAGGTTTGGCATGAATGGGCCGGCTTGAGCGGACATTTTCCCTCGCATGACAAAACTCTGGAACATTGCATGCGACCTACAAACCTTGAACCTACAAAAAAAAATTGCATGCAGTTATATAGTAAAGTGTGTGCTCTAATTTACATTATAAGATTATTTGTTACCATATTTACTGCAAATAAAGAACTTTGAACTTTGAAGAACACAACGTATCCCTTTTTAAAAGGCGGAGGCATACTTATGGCGGCATACTTGTGTTTTCTCTTTTGTTACACGTGTCCATCTTAGCGTGGGAAAGCCACGCTTCGACATGAATGGGCCGGCTTGACCGGAGTGATACCACGGCCTCACTAAAAACAGGTGCGAAGCAGCACTGTGCTGTGTTTCGCTGCATCAGTGATCGTACCTGAGGCCCAATCCGGGGGATAGGGGTGTTTAAAAGTTGGCAGCGCACTTGTGACTACACTTGTGTCGCGAGTGTCTATGGGCGGTGGCAATCGCTTACCACCAGGCAATCCGTCTGCTCGTCTACGATTTTTCACAAAAAAAAACCGGCGTTAAACAGGCGCCTGTACCGCGTTTGGCCTAGTGAGTGATGGTGCCGAAGTCCAAATTCGGGGAAAATGGAATTTGTAAACGTTAGTCGCGCACTTGTGACTCCACTGGTGTAGCATCTATCGCCTAAAATCAGGTTTCTGCCACTTATCACATAAAAAAACCTCTGAAATTACATTAGTCGAAGTACCGTATGACACACTGCTGATACTAAACGAGCCTCACACTCACACTAACTGAACGTTAATTGTATTCGGTTTGAAATAGGCGTCATTTCCGTTCCCTCATTTAGTCGGCGGCGAAGTGTCAGCCGTTATGAGCTAGTCTGGCCTGGGATTGGTAGAGAGCGGAATTTTAAAATTTCCTGCATGATTGTGAGTGGACTGGAGGACTGTATCCGAGCATTTTTTAAAGATATGATACACTCGTCGACAAAAATATCGCACCATTGCGTAATGTACATACTATCGTTCTCAGATTCGAGCCATTCAAATATAAAAGTAGCAATTCTTAGCAATGCAAATAATCATTTTAATCTTCAACGATGTGAGAAACATTAAATTTCTTACTAACATATTGACTTCCTAGAAAAATATTACAAAGACAAGTCATTCCAGCAATAAATAGATTGGCCAACTGGGCGTAGGTCTACCGGTCGACTTTGGTATGATTTCTTTATGAAACGGCGACTTTTCTCAACCTTTCGGGGTGATGTGAATTTACATTCTAGCTATTTCACAAGTGCGCTGCCAATCTTAACCCCTCTTTTGCATTTTCTTTGATATTTTGACATTGCAAATCAAAGGTATCCAACATAGAAATCAAGTTCACGCTACTATGATGGGATTAGGCTTAATCAACATGCTCGCCTAATGCGGATTGGTGATCACAAACCCAATTGTTCGAAAAATTCGAAATAAACTTTTTGCTGAAAAACTAAAACGGGCAAAAATTTCATGTTCTGAAATGAAACTGTTTATATTCCTATTCAATAATTGTTTGTTTCAGGATAAAAGCTGATTGCAGCAATATTTGAGATAGTTCAGGCAGTGGAAAATGCCTAATCCGATAAAACACTTGCAGGTCACGCCAGAGGGATTTAGAATGGCACTCCAACTAACCAGGATAGATGAGATTTAAATATTAACTGGTTTAATTATGAAAAAGGACTCATCGCATTTACGGTTAAAATATCACTTAGCAACAGAAACAAAAAAAAAAACATCATCATTGTCGGCGACGGCCACAACCATCCTTTTTTCTATTATCTATGTCTTTTATATTTCCTTTACTTTTGATACTATCTTCTATTGTCTAAAAACAGTTGCTTTTGTAGTTAAGCTTGTCTAATATATTGTGTGTTGTAAAAAGTGTGTTTTCCAGCAGCAGCTCTCGGCCAATGGCGCTACGAAACATGGACGTGCTGCCTGTTTAATGACCACGTGGGCAAAATCAAAATCAAAAATGTCTTTATTCAATTTAAGTCCATACAGAACATTTATGAATGTCAAATATTATGTAATCTACCGCTGATTCGGAATGTCAATTTGTACCGAGAAGAATCGGCAAGAAACTCACTAGTTACTCTTTTCAAATAATATGGTAATTACAATATTCATTCTTATACAGGCAGGTCACGGTTTAGGCCTACTGACTGGCTGTGTCCGTCGCCACCTACCTTCTGGTGTTGCCACACCGGGGGGGGGGGGGGGGACCATGTTGGCGACGGCCACAACCATCCTTTTTTATATTATCTATGTCTTTTATATTTCCTTTACCTTTGATACTATCTTCTATTGTCTAAAAACAGTTGCTTTGGTAGTGGTTGTCTTATATATTGTGTGTGGTAAAAAGTGTGTTTCCTTACATTGGCGTGCTTTAGGGACAATAAGCTTGACCAACAATCGTTATTTCAGCCATTATATATGCGCTGCTGGACATAGGTCTCCCCCAACGATCTCCACAAAGATCGTACCTTGGCCGCCCGCATCGAAGGACGACCCACGACCTTCAATACATCGTTGGTCCACCTTGTGATTATTATTATTATTTGATAGAAATGGGGTGAGCCCTGTGTCTCATAGCCACTGCGACCAGTAGATGATCTATTGTGGCAGCCCCGTAACCTATTACAGCACCTCATGTAGCTCCAGTTCCAGGATAAACCCGAGAATGGAGCTGATGGGGGAGCTCTTGATCTCGTCAGCTGAGATCATGTGTGCTCCCAGGTGCCGGCTTCTGCAGCGGTGCAGCGCTATGCACTCGCCGAGGACGTGGATAATCGTTTCCTCGTCCTCGCGACAGAACCTGCAGATTTTGGTATCTGTAAGGCCCATGTTGTGCAGGTGCTTATTTAATTTGCAGTGCCCTGTGAGGGTCCGAGTGAGTGCCCTAACATGTCCTCTACTCAGTTTTGTTATTTCTACAGCTCGTTTCTGATCGAACGCCTGTATCAACGCCTTAGACTGTTCTAGTCGAGGTAGTCTTTTCCAGAATTCAGTGCTTTGTTTTTTCTCCCACTCTTTTAACTCGAACCTGACCATGCATGCTGGAACGCCACTTATTGGTTCCGGTCCGAGTAGTGGGCTCTCTGCCCCGGCCTTTGCTAGCACGTCAGCGACTTCGTTGCCTCTGATATTGCAGTGTCCCGGTACCCAAATCAGATTTACAATGTTGGCATTGCCAAGCTGGTTTAGGAGCAGGACACACTCGCTAGTGAGTTTGGAGTCAAGTTCACAGGATGTTAACGCCTTGAGGGCAGCTTGACTATCTGAGAAGATGAATATCTTCTTATTCTGGAGATTCATTTGTAGACTCTCTTGGACACAGCCAATTATTGCGAAGACTTCCGCTTGGTACACTGTGGTATAGCGACCCAGGTTGGCGAATTTGCGTATTCCGCAGCGATCATTACAAAATCCCGCCCCAGATATGCCCTGCTTCCTGGAGCCATCTGTATACCAAACGATGTCATTCTGCTTAACATTTCCGGGAGTTCCAGCCTCCCAGTCTTGTCTACTTGGTAACAAGACTGTAAACCGCTTATCGAAGCGGTGTTCACGGACCATGGTGTCAGAGGGCATATCCATGACCGGTTTTTTCATTAGTTCATTGTAGAGGCCTCTCATGACCCTAGAATGCCATCTCGTCCTCCCTCTGATTTTCGCTCTCGTGATAGCCATCCTCGCTTCCATCTGCACGTGAATGTGCAGAGGTGGAATGTTCAGGAGGGCATCCAGTGCTGCAGAGGGAGAGGACGAAAGCGCGCCAGTGGCTATAAGGCAGGCAGTTCTTTGAACTTTGCTGAGGTTCTCTACGCAGTTAAGTTGGTGCGTCTTCTTATACCACACACAGCAGCCATAAGTGACGATCGGCCTCACTATGGTTTTATAAATCCAGAGTGCGGCCATGGGCCGTAGCCCCCATTTTAGCCCCACCAACCTACTGCTTGCCCCCATCGCAATTTTTGCCTTTCTAGTGATGTAGTCGAGATGCTTGTTCCATCTTAGTTTTTGGTCTAAAAAGACTCCGAGATATTTGACCTCGTTGGACAAGCATAGCTTCGTACCAAGAAGTGTTGGGGTGTGTAGCGCCTCTAGTTTCCTTCTTTTGGTAAACGGGATTAAGACCGTCTTACGTGCATTGACTGTTAGCACGTGTCTCGTGCACCAGTTTTCTACTATTCGTAGGGCCCTTTGCATAAGATTGGAAATGGTGCTAGGGCATTTTCCTATGACCATTATTACTATGTCATCTGCGTAACCCTGAGTCAGAAATCTGGCTTCATTGAGCTCGCAGATGAGACTGTCAACAACCAATGACCATTGAAGGGGTGATAGGACTCCGCCCTGTGGACATCCTCTGGTCACTCTATAATGTAGGGTTTTATTCATCAACGTTGTTGTTGCAGTCCGATTTTGTAGCATGGATCCCATCCATCTGGTGGTGGTGTCGTCGATTCCACGATTCACCATACTACGTGTTATAACATCGAAGTTGGTGTTGTCAAACGCCCCTTCGATGTCAAGAAAGGCACAGAGTGCAATTTCTTTGTCTTCTATGGCTTTCTCAATTCTGTCCACCAGGTCAATAAGCGCCGTTTCCGTGGACTTGCCTGTTTGGTAGGCATGTTGTCTTGCACTCAGGGGTTTTTCAACGAGGTATGTTGCCCTGATGTGACTGTTCAACACCTTTTCCATCGTTTTTAGTAGGAATGAGGTGAGACTTATCGGTCTGTAGGACTTGGGCTGCGATTTGTCTTTGTCCCCTCCCTTGGGAATGTAAGTGACCCTCGCCCGAGTCCACGCTGATGGCAGATAACTCCAAGCAAAGCTTGCGCGGTATAATTTTATCAGCGTAGAGATGATGATATCTTCGCCCCGCTGCAACAAAGCCGGGAAGATACCATCGACCCCACCAGATTTGTAAGGCTTGAAACTCCTAATGGCCCAAATTATCTGCTGGGGACGAAAAATAACGGAAGCTCTCCTCCAGTCTTCATTCCTCGGTCTCCTGTCCGGAGACTTACTGACCTGGAGTTCTCTTTCGTTATTAATGTACACGGATTCCGGAAAGTGCGTTTGAGCAAGCAGTCTCAGTGTTTCCTCCGGAGATTCTGTGAAAGATCCATCCGCTTTCCTTAGCAGGCCTAGATGGGATTCAGGTGTCTTGGATAGTATTTTGTGGATCCTGGCAGCTTGGGCAGTGTCCTTGATTGACCCGCAGAATTTTTGCCAGGATCTTCTTTTTGCTTTCCTGAGCTCCCTATTGAAACGTGTTAACGCCTTCCTGTAAGCATCCCAGTTCTTGTCTTTTTTTGCCTTGTTAAATAAGGCACGGGCCTTTTGCCTCAGATGCTCCAGGTTTTTGTTCCACCAAGGCGTGTTTCTGTTGCTCTTAGTGGTCTTGAGAGGACAATTTTCTAGATACGCATTCATTAGGCTCTTGCCTAAGTCCTCTGCTGCGGCTTCCACTTGGTCCACAGTTTTGATGTATTTAAAATCTCCAAGGTATAACCTAAGGGAGTTCCTAAAGCCCTCCCAGTCTGTTCCCTTGGGGTCACGGTAGGTGTTCGGTTCCTTAGTTCCCGAGCATAGTATGTCGTACCTAATGTGGGTGTGGTCGGACATGGACGGCTCATCTGAGACGTGCCAATTGGTCACTCGGTGTGCGAGATTACCTGAACACCAAGTTATGTCTAGTACTTCCTGCCTAGAACGTGTGGTAAAGGTTGGTTTACTACCCACGTTAAGAACAAATTGATTATTAGTGAGCAAGTAGTCAAACAGTAACTCACCTCTAGCGTTCGTGTTGGAGCTGCCCCATGATGTGTGGTGGGAGTTGCAGTCGGTACCCACCAGCAGCTGGGTTTCTCTCTCCAGACAGTATTCCACTACCGGCGTCACCTTGTTCACCGGATCCTGGTCCTCACCGGGTAGGTACATGGAGCTGACTATGAATGTCTCCCCACCTTTCCCCCGGGTAGGTCTATATACGCTGCAACAGCATCATCTGTACACAGAGAAGGGATCGGGAGGTAATTTATGCCTCTCTTGAAGAGCATGCATGCTCTTGGCCTTGCTCCGCAGGTGTTACTTAATATCTTACCTGCCGAGTTTAGCCCCATTACTGTGGTTTTATTCGCCCACGGTTCTTGGATCAAGGCGATGTCCAGGTCCTCAGAGAGGAATCTTTGGCAAAGGGCAGCTGAGGCTGCCTTTGAGTGCTGGAGGTTTACTTGTATCACCTTAATCATTATGTTGTTGGGTTTGGGGATTGGGAAGGGAAGGGTTGGGAGAAAGTTTCTAAATTCGGAGGGAAGGGATAGGAGGATATTTGTGTGGGTGGGTTGTGTCTGTTTCTTACGGGGATGGGGGGGGGGGGGGATTAGTTGTTGAGCAGGTTGCTTGCGGCTTTCCTGCTGGAGTGCTCCTGTGCTAGGGTCGGTAGATTTACCGGCCTTCGCACAGCGCCTCTCTTGCCGCGTCCCCCTGCTGGTCGTGTTCGACCACCACGACCACGACCTCTGCTGTCTAGGGCAGATGGTTGGCAGGTAGTGGTGCTCCTGCCTCTCGAGGGTCCTGCAACACGACTGTTGCCCCTCGAGACTCCATGCGTCCCCCGGACGGGTGGAGGTGTGGTTCTGCTGGAGTCGGCTCCAGTTGCTCCTCTTGAGGGTTCCGTACCCGAGACCAAGTTGACGGTAATTGGACGAGCCTCGACGCTTGCCCCCTCCTTCTTGTCCCCGGATACCTTGCCCCCTTTGACCCTTATCTGGATAAGGCCAAAGTCAAGGTAGAGACGCCCCTCGCGTTGAAGAATAGTCTCCAAGGCCGCCTTGTCGAAGGAAAAGGTCACTGTTTGACCTTTTGCTTCGGGCTTCCGGTTGACTACCCTCCAACTCGAGAGGTCTAAACCTTTGTTTTGTTTTGCCAACCTCCGCAGGATGGTACCTGCGTCGTGTTTGGCTTCCTGTATCCAGGCCGTGCCATACCTAGGCTTGGGCATATCCTCTTCGTTTACAGCGGAGAGATTAGCCCCATCCCAGGGTTTAATGTTGGGCAGTTTGCGGATGAGCCACTCCTTCGAGTCCTCATCTGCGCACGCCAAAAGGATGCCACCCGAGCGCGGTTTGCATCCAATGAAGCTGGGACCGTCCCCATCATCTGAGGTGTCAATACACTTCAAGATAGCATCTTGAAGCATTTCGACCCTCTCCTGGTCCATTTTTCCCAGGGCGTCTATGATGCCACACGTGACGGACCCAGCAACCTCCTTAAAAGTAGGCTTCGAGGTGGAAGGCTCGCCAAGCTTCGGTGCCTTGGTAGGATTGCCTTGATTCGAGGTAGACGAGGTATTGAGAGGGCGCTTAGTCGCCCGCTCCCTCGTTTCCCCCTCCTCTTGGGTCCTCTGCTTAGCCTTCTCACTCATGCGCAGTTCTAGCGCCTGCTCGAAGGTCATACCCTTCGCTACGAGCCGATAGATTTGCTTCCTATCAGCTCCAGAGAGCTTAACCCTGGGTTTACTCTCTGGCCCCTTGGTCGACGAGTCCCTTTGGTGCGTTGCACCCAGAGGGGTCGACTCCGCGTTAGAAGTACCCGGTCCATCAGTCCCAGGTGCTTCGGCAGTGATAGTATGCTCCTCAGTATCGCTACCAAAGAGCATAGCCTCAGAGGTACCTGGTACCTCCTCGGTAGAATTTAAATGGTTGTCTATAATGTCAATAATATCCATATAGTTCCCACGAGAAGCTAGGGAAGTAAAGGTCCACCCCTGCAGAGCCCCGCTTGCAGGGGTAAGGCTAAATAGACCTCGATTTCGCCTGGTTTCGAGGCCCCTCCGTTCTCGACCGAACATCCCTTCGGCCATGCATCTATCGGCACGGGTCGGATGACACCTTAGATTGGGGTTTTTTAGAGTCGAGGTTAACTCCTCCAGGACATGAGGGCTTCCCCTCATGTCCTGGAGGAGTTAACCAAGTTAATAAATAAAAGATAAGGTGAGTTAGGGTGGTTCGAGGATGAGGCGGGGAGCATGGGTTTGAGGTTGTCAGGAATGCTCCTAGCCTGGGATTGGGTTTCGGAGCAGCCATCTATTGTCCGGGGTCAACGTGACACCCTCTCCCGTCCTCAAGCAAAGAGGTGGGTATGGGGGAGGGCGAGCTATCCGCAACCTGCTCACCCGCTCGGTCGCATCAGATGACAACTGCGCATGTCGCATACACTGTCAGTGGTCACTGGTCCCATAGAAAGTGCATGCACAAACCGAGAATTTCGCTCGCAGCACCACCTTGTGATGCTGCGAGCTCCTATACACAGCCTCCACTGCAGCGGCAGTATGGCACATTGCGAGGAGGTCAGATGGCAATTTAGGCAGAAAGGTGTGAACAATATTTAATAATTACCAAAACTTTTTTTTTAAATAATGTTTAAACGAACTTACCGTCATCAGACCTATTCTAGCGTTTTGTCCCGGTTACATCCCAATCTGACACTTCGGAGTCAGGGATCCGTTGTTCAAGTTACCGTGTCAGAGAAATTAAAAACTCCCAATTTATATTACCTGCCTTCTGACAATACAAAGCTTAATTGCATTGTCTCCAAAAACTTCTCGACGTACCAATTTTCTAATTCCTACTTGTCTCCAAACTCGAAGAAGAAACTACAAAAGCGACTACAACAGTACAATTCGTGTAACAAACCATTACGTCGTTCTACCTTAAGTCGGCGCCTCCACAAAGGAATTACTCCATTCTTTCTAAATTTCAACTCCACTCCGTAGAGATGCGCAAAATATATTACTGAACTGAAGAGTGATATAATTTTTAAGCGATATCACTCTTATTCTACTCATTTAGCTCACTGAATAAAAATTAAAATGATTTATTTCAATAAAATTTACACTTCATCAATTATTGCATAAGGTTATTCAGTTCTTACTTCATCAATAATTAAGATGCGATTCATTTCATCTAAGTAGTAGAAAATGCAGCCGCTTGCAAGTAGACGTGATACTACAACTTAACTAGAGGATTAAATAAATCAAAGTTTTCCATCATAATTTATTAATAAGCTAAAAATCATCAATTATACATTCATTCACCAACAGCACGTTTTTAGGGTTCCGTAGCCAAATGGCCAAAAACGGAACCCTTATAGATTCGTCATGTCTGTCTGTCTGTCTGTCCGTCTGTCGCATGGGGTCGCTGGGAGCCTCGCGCGCAATAGCACTTCTATATCACACGGCGCGTGTGCGCGAACTACCCGCCAATTGTCAACTCTGCGTCACCGATTAGTTTTGCGAAGGTTCAAAGCGGTGGCACAATCCAGAGTATGACAATTTTGTGCTTTTTTAAAACCTAGGCTTTTAAAGACCCCACGAGCCATCCCTTGAGCCATCGCTCAACCGCATTACGATTTTTACACAAAAATAGGAAAAAAAGATTAATAGGGGGGTACCCCATACATAGAACTGAAACTCAAAATGGGTTTTTCATCAAACCTGTATGGGTTTATGTACAAACACGTAAGTGTGGGGTATCTCTCTAAGTGTGGGGCTCCCAAAGTAATAAAATGTGTATCCCCCCCCCCCCCTCTAACTTCTATAATAAAAGAATTATAAAACAAAAATATATGATATACATTACCATGAAAACTAACAATGAAAATTGGCTAGATCTCCATCATCATCTTCTTAGCGTTTTGTCCCGGTTGCGTCCCAAGCTGTCGCTTCGGAGCCCGGGGTCCGCTTTCCTACTTCTACTCCTCCACTTCGCGCGGTCTTGTGCATCCATAGTGGTCAGTTTATTAGCACGCATGTCATCCCTTACGATGTCAAGCCACACCTTTTTAGGTCTACCCCTTCTGCCGGGACCCGGCGGTGGTGCCATGGCCAGACATTTGTTTCCCACGTAGCTGTCCGGTTTCCGCAGGACATGACCGTACCAACGTAGGCGACTCTCCAGTAGTTTGTCTGCTATGTCACGGACATGAAGGCTCCCACGTATGCGTGAGTTTCTCACGCGGTCTTTTCGCGTAACTCCACACATCCACCTCAGCATGTTCATCTCCGTGACATGCAACTCTTGTTTGTGTTGCTCAAGTACAGGCCAAGTCTCGCTGCCATACAAAAGTACCGGTCTAATGATGGACTTATAGACCTGTCCCTTTAACTTAACCGGCATTTTGGGGTCACAGATGACGCCTGTCACCTCACGCCATTTGGTCCACGCGGCAGCAATACGTGCCTTGACATCGCAATCGATGTCTCCGGATGAATGGAGTACCGATCCCAGGTACTTAAAATGGTCCGTGCGCTCTACGTCATCGTTGCCAATACGGACAGACGTGAGCTCAGAAGAGCCGCTGACCATGTACTCTGTCTTCGCCACATTAAGTTTCAGACCACCGTTTTCAAGCGACTCCTTCCAACCATTAACTCGTCTCACCAACCTGCCCTTATCCGAATCCACCAGCGCGATATCATCAGCATACATCAGCACCCAAGGAGGCTGCTCATGAAGGTTTTTAATGCTGTCTGACAGAACGTCTAGTATCACGCTAAATAAAAACGGGCTGAAGACGGAGCCCTGGTGTACGCCCACAGTAATGGGGAAGGGTTTGGTGTCGCCAACTGTAGTCCTAACTAGAGATCCGGAATCGTGGTACAATCAGAATCAAAAGTAGCTGAACATTATAGAACTTTGTCACACTAAGTTTTGCGCAGCTTGAGTAAGTCAAACACTTATTAAAACTGCGCAATGGTTAGTGTGACAAAATTCTAAAATGTTCAGCTACTTTTGATTCTGACCGTACATGTCTCGGATGATGTCGATATAAACTTCAGGAATTCCTTTGGACCTTAGAGCCCACCAGATCATCACTCGCGGAACACAATCGAAGGCCTTCTGCAGGTCAAGGAAGAGGAAGTGCAGAGGCGTATTCTTCAACCTATATTTTTCCATGATGATCCTTAAGGCAAAATAAGGGTCCATGGTCCCTTTGCCGGGACAAAATCCGTACTGACGGTCCGAGACAGTACACTCCTGTCTGATCCTGGAATCTATAATCCGCTCAAAGAGCTTCATGGTGTGGGACATGACCTTTATTCCACGGTAGTTTCCGCATTCCTGTGCCGCTCCCTTGCCTTTGAAGACTGGGGTAATAATACTCAATCTCCATTGGTTTGGGATTTTCCCCGTGAGGAGTATGCGGTTGTAAAGGTAGGTTAAAATGCCCACACCACGAGGACCCATCGCTTTCCACGCCTCAATAGGGACTCCATCGGATCCGACAGCTTTCCGATTCTTCATGCGGCGAAGGGCTTTAAGGACTTCCTCAGACGTTATCGGCGGCACTAGCCCCTGGTTCTGAGGGAGTTCCGGTGGCTGCACCTCTTTGTGTTGCTTGTTTAGCAACTCGTGGAAGTATGAGCGCCACCTCTCCTTCACCGCGAGATCTTCACATAGTAGGTTGCCACCAGAATCTTTTACACAGCGGCATTGTACAATGTCTTTGCAGCTTTGACCCTAGAGCGCGCCAACTTGTAGATGAGCTTCTGCCCCTCAGACGATTCCAACTTGTGAAAATTGGCTAGATCTAACAAGTACTTTTTTTTGATACGTTAAAAACCGTAAACCGGAACCCTTCATGGGTGAGTCTGACTCGCTCTTTGCCGGTTTTTTATCGTTTAAAACATCCCTAGTTATGCGCAACTGCTCTCTTAGTTGTTTTTACTCAATCGACAAAATGTTTCTCGATTTTGCCTGCAAATCATTATTCGCAAAAGAACTATGTAAACCGTTTTTAGAATTTAGAGAGTGATTAGCTCACTCGAAGAGAGGTAGATCTTTTAATCACTCACTAGCACGAGTCTACCGGGTGTACGTCTAAAGGCGGAGTTATTTATCTTTGCGCCATATAATAGAATTTAATTAAGTTACGTGTGACATGCTATTCGCTCGCGGAATTCCGCGAACTTGCTCCAACTCGATACATGGAGTTCGAATCTGATGAATGTTTCGGAAGGGCTTGCAGTTGGATGTTTGTTAATATATTTTTTAGTAAGTAGCGGAGATATTTCTGCAGTGATAAAAGTTTGGAGTTACGTTGGCGGAGCGGGGTGTAATTTGGATGTGTTTGAGTAGCTTTCAATGAACGATAATTCAAGGAAGTAAGTAAGTTTTCATAAATAATTATATGTATCTTATTATTTGTATCTGATATGATAAACAATATAAAGGTATTTACCGCCGAGCTTTAGGTGTCAGACGAGTAGAAGGATCACCTTATGGTAAGCGATTGCCGCCGCCCATAGAAATCGTGACACCAGTGGAGTCACAAGTGCGCTGCTAACCTTTAAACCCGGCGGAAAGGGCCTCCGGTACTCACGCTTACGCAGCGAAACACAGTACAATGCTGCTTCACGCCGGTTGTCTGTGAGGCCGTGGTATTACTCCGGTCGAGCCGGCCCATTCATGCTCTCCCACGGGCAGGTGAGCTAATGGTTGAAATAAGCACATATATTAGAAAAAATTCAGAGGTGCTTGCTCGAATTCAAACCACGACTCCCATGGCGCTTTCTGAACTACAAAATTGGTTTTAATTTTTTTTTAGCATCTATGCACTTATTTGTCTTCTTCAATCTATTAACCTACACATCCAGTCTCGTCTACTAAACAAAAGGAGTATTTTTAACAGAATCCCTGGCACTTTAATCACGGTCCTGATCAAATTTCCTTCCCGCAAAGTTTCGAGTCGGAACCGGAAATTATTACGCTTTGCATCCCTGTTTACCCCGCACTGAGGTCCTGTTGTGAATAAAACAGGCGTATAGATATACAAGCTACTGATTGGAGTATAATAATTCCATATACTGATCTTAGATAAAAATGTGTGCCTTGTTTTTTATTTTCCTTTTTATGTGATATGTGATAGACGAGCAGACGGATCACCTGATGTTAAGCGATTGCTGCCGCCCATGGACACCCGCAACACCAGTGGAGTTATAAGTACGCTACCAACCTTTGAATAGATAAGGTGAAGAGAGCTTGCTCCCGGATTGCCCACAGTAGCAAGCGGGAAGAGTCAGGACTGTAGGTAGGAGGGGAACCGCTGCCAGTCGAGCAGGCTCACTCGACTGATCATAGCGACGGCTAAAGGTGTCATGGCCGTAGCGGGAGAAACGAGACCCAACATAGACGGTTGGAATCTGTTCATTATTGGTAATTACATATTTTATATAGAACGTTTATGAATACATGAGAAGGTATTTGCTAGTGCCTTCGTTGTAGAATGCCGACGGTATAAGAAGACGGTCGATCAGCCAGGCGCGCTGTATGTAGGTGTTGCTAGGTTCTTCTGCGCACAGGTGCGCTACTTTGCTTTACTGAATTTACGACCCGTTTGGCACAGTGGTAGTGAACGCTGCCTTTGGTCTAAGGGTTGCGGGTTCGATCCCCGCACAGTACAAACATTTGTGTGCATGAACAAGTCTGTTTGTATTGGTCTGGGTTTTATGTAGTGTATAAGTATGTATTTACAAAAAAAAAGTATTATTTGTATATATTTGTAATCCTACTGATATCCGTAACAAAGGTGCTTGAGCTACCTATCTCGGAGTCAGATCAATGTATGTGATGTTGTGAAATATTTATTTATTTATTTACCCAGCAAGGCCATGGTATCGCTTTAGTCAAACCGGCCGAAACGTGGCTGTTCCACAGCTATCTAATCCCACGTGAATATGTGCAAATTTCTATCATTAGTTCGGCTGTGTTGGAAACATCGTGAGGAAACCTTCACGTTTTGAATAGTCTCTAAAAGGTGCAACCATTATTCGGTTGGTTCAAGTTGTGAGTCCTCGCCAACCCGCCTGCCAAGCGTGGTGAGTATGGCAATTGCCCCTCATATGATTGAGGGAGGCCCGTGCCCCAGCAGTGGAGACTTAAATGGGCTGACGATGACGATGATGATGATGAAGTTGTGAGTCGGGTAATAACAAAAAAGTAACTGCCGCCTGGAGCTTCGCAACCTTGGGCAAGAAAAATTTATGTTCTATTAAATTACAAGATAGTATTGGGCGCCGACACACTGTAACACCTTTTCTCGAGTGTACTGTTATAAAATGTTATTCGAAGTGTATAAAGTGTTAAAAATATTATTTTACATTTTTTAAATCATGGTTTTTGAAGCGGTTTTTTTTGCTGAAAAAATTTTTTTCAAGCTTTTTGTGTCTCATTTTTTGGCAGCCAAATAACTAAAAAACTGATTGTGAGTACAGTATTGAAATAGTTATCTTTTTATTCCTCACCGTTGAGGAGTTGACCCTCCATCATCAGCAGAGCCAAAAAATTAGTACAGGCAGGCGTAAATACTGGTGCAGTTTTGAAAAAAAGATACAAAAACATAACGTGTCCCTATAAAATTTGAGAGTTCCCCACAATTTTTCCAAGATCCCATCAACAGATCCTGATATCCTGATCATGGTATCAATCCGGCACAATGTACTTGCCAACTAAAAAAAATCATCTAAATGGGTTCATAAATGGCAACGTGATCGGCAAACAAACATAAATTCGAATTTAAAATGTCGAATTGAGAACCTCCTTTTTTTAAAGTCGGTTAAATCCAGATCAACTTAATCATAGTTACACGTTTCAGAAACAACCGGAAATGAGCAATATCTCCAGATATTGCATCTTAACGACATTTAGAGGTGTTTTTCCCACTCTCACAGAACTTGCATCTGTAAATTACGCTGGCATCCTGCAGGACGCTCCCCTGTGGGGAAGTTAATCGCGTTACACCGTATGCGTGTCTGCGCGATGTTCGCTTGACTTCGCGTTTGGTTCACGTGAACGGGTTGTAACGAATTAGTGTCCTGGTGACAGTTTAGAGTTGAGTATGTGTGTGGTTGAAAAGTTTTATTAAATATGGTGCTTTTGATTTATTATCGTACTAAAGGTTATCCGCTCAAACACGTAATTTGGAGCTGGAAGGAGATTAGTTTCGGAACTGCTTCTTAGATCACATTTTTTAAAGTCTAAAGTCTTTACACAGTGATGTCTAGTCAATAGAGAGTTACTTGGAAAGATCTCAGAAGCACTGGAAATATAGATAGATATTCTTTATAGTACAGCATACAAAACTTTGAAGCTAGGTATACAGAGATACAATGTAAAAGATAAGCTGTAGTAGCTTGCTCGAGCTATTTAGACGCAAAACAAAGATAAAAAATGGAAGAGTTAAGTAACTATTTTTTTATCATTCTAGAGGTGACAAACAAGCAACAACTTGATGGTAAGTAATTAACGCCACCCATGAACATCTGCAAGTTAAAAGTCGCTCAGCGGGCTATGGAACGAGCAATGCTCGGCGTCTCTATCCGAGATCGAATCCGAAATGAGGTGATCCGGCAGAGAACCGAAGTCATCGACATTGCTCACCGGATTAGCAAGCTTAAGAGGCAGTGGGCTGGCCATATTAGCCGCAGAACCGACAACCGATGGGGTAAACGAGTTCTAGAGTGGAGACCGCGTCCTTGGCAAACGTAATGTAGGGCGCCCTCTGCTAGGTGGGGGGACGATCTGCGCAGAATGGCTGGCAAGAGCTGGATGCGAGAAGCCATGGATAGATCACAGTGGCGAACAATTGGAGAGGCCTACGTCCAGCAGTGGACTGCGATAGGCTGATGATGATGATGATGAACATCTGCAAAATCAAAGAGAGCTAATGCGTTGCCAGCCTTTTCATAAGGAGTACACTGTTCTCTTGAAGGACTCGAAGTCGTAGCCGGGAAATAATCATGCAGCAAAACCTACGGAACTAAGCTACTGAATCGAGGTTTTTGAATTCTTTGATCGTACCTTTTAAGGCGACGTTATCTCCATCTAAATTTAAATCATCAACAATCGAAAGCATTTAGTCATAACTATAATGTATCAATACGGGGATTAACACGATATTTATTATGTGAAACAACATTGTGGACACGAGCGTAGTCCGCTCATGACCACGGCTGCTGTAACGTAGCCGAAACGTCGAGCCAAGTATGTGAGTACACAATGTTGTTTCACATAATAAATATAGTGTTAATCCCCAATCAATCAATCAATCAATCAAATAATTCTTTATTTGCATATGCTTGTATACAGCACTTACAAATCGTCATACATTTTAATGACTTAAAACTATTTATAAGTACTTATGTATAATTTACATGTTAATACATATATATGTTGATACATAAAATATACTAAAGAAATAAATAAACATAATGCGATTCTACCACCGGCTCGGAAAGCTGTTTCTGGTCGAGAAGATCCGGCAAGAAACTCGCCAGTTACTCTTTTTAATCGCCAAACTTTCATACAATGTTGTGTCATCTTTATACCAAGCCATACGGTTTATTGTTACACAAAATAAAATAAAGGAAATAATAATAAAATAAATATTATGAGGTAAACCGAAGCAGACCAGTCCCCAAAGGTGGCACCTGTTCACAAGTATGACGTACGTCTCAGCCATCATTTCACTCAACCATATTAGAGGGAATGTAATGACCCGCCACATAGCGCCACCACCTCAGAGACATTTGAGTGAGCATGACTACTTAGGTTCCCCTCATAGGTCACAAAGAGTAGTAGTTACTTAATCCAGACTAATAAACTGCAGGACGAGGTGTACAATAGTAGGTGGTTAGCATCTTGTCAATTATTGAATAATCATATAAATCAATTTTTATACATTCAAAATCAAAAATGTCTTTATTCAATAAAGAACATTTATGAATGTCAAATAATTACAATTTTCATTCTTATACAAATTATGATTACAGTGACAGTATGATATACAATGCTTATAATCAATATCGTTTAGATAAATCGTCAATGAAAAATTATGAAATGAATTATACATTAGAGGACAGGCGAAGAGATCAACATGTCCAGGAATCCTTATCATTCAAATAATCCTCTACTTTATAGTAGCCTTTCTGCATTAGGCAGTTTTTTACATGCAACTTAAACTTATGTACCGGTAAATCAATAATATTTTGAGGTAACTTATTAAACATTCTAATGCTTAATCCTACAAATGAACTTCCAATTTTATGAAGTCTTAGATTTGGGACAGCAAGCCTATGTTTATTTCGCGTGTTAAAGCTATGAAAATCAGATTTTTGCAAGTAAAGGTGCAAGTTCTTGCGTACAAACATAATACAATCAAAAATGTATTGAGATGATACGGTTAAAATATTGATTTCCTTGAATACTTCTCTGAGTGAGTCACGTGATCTAAGACCGTAGATGGCACGGATGGCCCTCTTCTGCAAAATGAAGATGGCTTGTAAGTCAGCACCGGATCCCCACAGTAGTAGACCCCGAATTTATACATTATAGTTATAATGCAACGCGAAAATCTAAAAAAAAACCATTTAGTCATAAGCAGGAAAACTATTAAAACCACGTTCTTCTTCATCTTAGCGTGTAATTCCCGGTTGCGTCCAAAGCTGTCGCTTTGGAGCCCGGGGTACGCTTAGACCATGATTCAGGATTGGGGGGTCTGGTAATTACAAAGAAATGACTGCCGTCTGACCTTCGCAACCCTTTAACAGGGGAACCAGACCAACTGAATCATAGTTACACGTTTCAGTAACTTTTTCCTCACGATGTTTTCCCTCACCGCCGAGTTCAGATGGTAATGTTAGAAACACGTACATAGATTTGAAAAAACCATTGGTGCATGCTCGGATTCGAACCTCGACCACCTGCGTGGAAGGCGCGTTCGTATCCATTGAGCTACCATCGCTCTCCTCTACTTATCGAAACCACGTTATGTCCACTTATTGCCAAGCACCGATATATCTCACAACCCACATTCAGACCTATTTGGCAAGGCCATGGCAATAGCCGTTTATGCCTCCGATGGAGCGTGATACGCCTCGAAAGTGGCCGAAAATATACCTATTGACTTTCGGGGCCTTAGTTTAAGGTGACGGGTAGGGCACACTAGCGACGCCAATCGATTTTAATTTTAAGGTACTAAACCGAACCTATTTTAAACAATTTCGGGGTCACAACCTCTCGGCAAACACTTATACTATTTATTAAATAACCATGCACAAACGTTGGTTCCAACACGTACGTGAAAAAAATCACGTACGAGAAAAGCCGCCAAATTTAGCGTGAATCAATTTTACGCATTTGTGCACGGACCCAACATGTGCATGGTTATTTAGTAAAAAGTATAAGTGTTTTCCAGGAGGTTCTTACCACGAAATTGTTTATAGCTAAAAATTAAAATCGATTGGCATCGCTAGTGTGCCCTACCCGTCACCTTAAGGCGACACCGCGACGATTCTAATGCTGCCAAATGATTCATTGTGGCGAATAGGAGATTTTTTTGAAATCACTTTTTAAAAAAAATCTCCTATTCGCAACAAACCTAAGTAATTGTTAATTTTTTTTTGTGACCCATCTATGTAATTAATCGTTGATAATATAAAATGTGTTTATGTCATCTAAATCAATTTCATTTCATCATCATCATCATCAGCCCATTAAAGTCCCCACTGCTGGGGCACGGGCCTCCCTCAATCACATGAGGGGTGATTGCCATACTCACCACGCTTGGCAGACGGGTTGGCGAGGGTTTTGATATGAATGCAGAGTTTTCCTTCTCTGGGTGCTGATGATCATGCCAGCAGCTTTACCTTAGTCGCCTTTTACGACACCTCGGTAAGAGTGAGGGTGGCCTATTCTACTCTGCCAGGGACCACACGGCCAACCCGCCACACGGCAATTTCATTTATTGTACTGCTTTTCATTGTCTAAACATTATTGTAATTACTGTTGTTATTGTAGCTACCAAAACTTTTATTTTGTTTGAGTGCAATTGAGATAAAGAATAGAATAAAGTATTTATGCTAATTAGTACGGAATCAGGTCAATCAATGTATGAGATGTTGTATTTTTTTTATCAGCCCAAATATTGTCCCACTGCATGGCAAAGGCTTCCATCATAGAAATCGAGTTATCGCTACTATGACGGCATTAGGCTTAATCATCACGCTTGCCAAATGCAGATTTGTAATCACAAACCCGAGCTATGTCCGAAAAATTCGAAACATACTTTTCACTCGACCCGGGAATCGAACGCAGGACCCTGAGATCACGGTCCGGTACTTAAACCACTAGACCAACAGGTAGATGTTGTATAAAAGCAAAAAAAAAAACCTAAACATCTATCTAACCTCAAAAACAAAAAATAACACAAAATTGCAACAAATCACAGTAAGTGGGCTCACGCGGAGCAGGCGCCTTCGCCGCCCAATTTGCACGAGAGCTCACTCGGCTGCCGCTGACGTCCACCTGAGTACTATGAAATTTATCGAGCGCGCCCACAAGTGCTAAAATAAAAACAAATTGGGAAGTGTCAAAGTCCATTTTCCGTTCCGTAGGCTTGCGGTTGGCGGGCTTTTTAGTATTATTTTTTTATTTAGTGTTAAATGTTTAATCTGGTTTTTGTACCAATGGTTTTTATTGTACAGGATGTTTTAACCACGGCTACAAAGGATTTAGTAGGTAGTCTTTGTGCTCTATAATAAAATAGTTCATATTTTTTATAGCAATCTTTTGCGAACCCCGCCTCAATAAGAGATAAAATTTTTAAGTGTGTGTTAATTTACTTTAGTAAAATGTTCATTGTTTACACTACAATTGCTATTTAAATAATCAGTCGATTCATTCCTCGTCTCGGTGAAAATCGTCTGTTTTATTTATGTTAAAAAAAGAAAAAAACTACTCGCTCTAATTTTACGAAATGTTTTTGATTTTTGACCAAATTTTGTTTGTTCTAATCTTTTATTCATCAGTCAGTTAAAAATTAATTAAATGCAACATAATTCAATGGACAACATTTCAAAATTGCTAAGCTCTAAAACAAAAAATACCATTTCTTTATTTACTTTTCTGCTGCGCGAATATATATTTATTATTTTTTTATATTGCTTATTTACTGAGAAAAAAATTTAAAACTAAAAAACGTAAGATGACGTCATCGGACGGCAGAATGTAAAATATTTCTTTGCTTAGCACATTATAGTTTTAAATTTACGAAATGCCAAACCCATGACATGCAACTGTCAAAAAAAAGACAACTTGTCAACGTTGAATGTATGAATGACGTTGACAATGTTGACACTAGTATTATTTACCTTTGACAGTAGTACCTTTTTTTTATTAAAACAATGATAAGCAAAGGAATATCGCTGTATTCAGCCGTCCGATGACGTCATTTGGCGCTTACGTCTATTTAGAATATAAAGAATTTTAATAATCATTTTATGCATGAAAATGGACAAATTTTGAAAAAAGAAAAAATAAGGGTCCGTTCATTTTATGTCTATTTTCATATAAAAAAAACAATATGGACATGTTAAAAATATGAAATGTTGTCCATTTGCCTAGTAATCATTTATTGGTGTGTTAACTTTGTGTGGGAAACTGGGTTCTAAGTTACATAACTCCAACTTACCTATACGTAGTTAAGCATATTTATAAGAAGTTAAAAATAAATAAAATTGTCAGTGATAAAGTTATTCCGAATTCAAAATAGGTTCTCAGTATTGTTACGAGTATACCACGTCTATAAACTACAGTGGTATGTTACCTTATTCAACCTACCTTATACAAAAGATTCTTATCCATTCAAAACAACAATGAAAACAAAAGAATAAATTGTACAAGTACATCTCAACTAGAATTTCCAACAACAATTTTAACCAAGAATATTGAAAAATCACCAATCAAATTTCGATTTAGCTTCCCTCGTACGAGTTTTATCTTATTCTTATTAGTACTTGAGTCGTAACGGAGTAGATAGAATATATTCCGGGAAGCAATTTATGTAGCCCGTCTGGTAGAGTGGCAAAGAGTTTGGATTTGGCGGGATAGTTAGGAAAAGTAGTTAAAGGGGTAAAAACGTGCGCAACAGGAAGCTTTAGAAGCCTCCAGTTTGAAACTCTGAAAAGAAAAGGTTAGCATAATATCACCACTTTAATATATATGGGCTTTAAACGTTAGATAAACCATTGTTCGCTAAAACACATAGAGCCGTTTTGACGTTTAAATAAAAAACAAACAAACCTTCACGAGATTTTCGAAAAAAGGATGAAAACTGCTTCATACTCGTAACATCGTTTTGGGTAACAAAGTCTTAAATAAAGATTTATGAATAAGACCTATTTTTTAGAATTGCCTATAATCATACAAAATTAAAATATTGATTTTTTTTTAATAACTATGAAAGATAAAAATAGTAATGAGGCACATGATGCATTTGATAATAATTAATCTAATAGTTTTTGAAACGTTTAATGTAATTCTAAATTTTAAATTATTCTTCTGAAGCATTTTGAATTTTCCCGACTGCGCAACGCCAAAAAGAAGGGGTTATGTTTCTAGTAGTTTATGTTTGAAATGAGATTTTTTTTCCTTTTATGCTTGAGGCGACAAACGAGCAAGCGAGTCACCCGATGGAAAGTATGTAAATATGTTTGCATATTCCAAGATTCTGCATAAACTACCCAGCCAATTTTGATGAATGAGATATCAATCGATTCCTTATTACTGTCTAGATGACCTAAGCTTATATTTTATTTGAAAATAATAGCAAAGTGGGAACTATACCAAAAAACCGAAAAAAATTTGAATTTTTTTTATTTATTTTTATTCCGTTCCCGATTTATAATGTCGTATTGGTAACACTACTGTTGAGTTGATACAATAAACGTTTATTTGAAAACTTTCATAACCGGTACGACGTATTCACAAATAGAGCTATCTTCTCTGTAAATTAATTCCCTGTAAACCTTGAATAATGCGCATGTAAATCAAACAAGTTTTTATATCAACAGGAAATCAAACGTGAGTAGTTTTTGACGTATAATATTATTTGATATTTATTTGTTTATTTGCATTTTAACAACCATACAATACAATGTATTATCTAAACTCTATACAGTTACATGCTGTTAGGGTTCTGCAAAACATAAAGAACCTTTTGTAGGTACTTAATTACTATCTTAGGGCGACGATACCAGCGAGCGTCACCAAGCGATTCATACTGACGGCGAATAGGAGACATTTTTCCAATAAATTTAAGAAGATGATGAATATTCATATCATTATCATCATTTCAGCCAATAGACGTTCACTGCTGGACATAGGCCTCCCCCAATGTTCTCCACACAGATCGGTCCTATGCCGCCCGCATCCAATAGATTCCCGCGATCTTCACCAGATCGTTGTCCACCTTGCGGGGGGCCTGCCACGGCTGCGATTTCCTGTACGTGGCCTCCACTCATATTCATATACATCGTGTAAAAAAAAAATCAATAATACTTAAAGGTGTGAACATATATCATGTAAAGACTTCACTACCAAAATATGACCTTCATGTGAGCAAAAAAAATATCAGCTGTTCCATACTAAATAGAATATCCGCTGATTTTTTTTGCTCAGATGATGCCCATATTTTTGCAGTGAAGTCTTTACACGGTATGTGTTCACACCCTTAAGTGTTATTGCTAATTTTTTACACGTTGTTTATCTACGTACATTACAAATACATTATCTAGATAATGATTTTGAACCATGATCTAGTTGAACTTAGCTAGCTTCATTGTAATTACTAGACACATCAAATACATTTTTTTTATGTGATAGGTGATTGATAAGCTGAGCGATACGGGAGGACCGAGTTCAAATACGAGCATGCACCTCTGGATTTTTCGAATCTATGTGCTTCTACCATTAGCTCGGCGGTGAGGGAAAACTTTCGGATAGTTTCTGTAAGTGTAACCTTGAATCGGTTTCCCTTAGTAAAAAATGTTGCGAAGGTCAGACGGCAGTCGCTTCATTGTAATTACCAGACTCCTGAAATCAAGAATCATGGTCCAAGCGTACCGTGTAGTGACCCAATCAAACGTTTTTGGAAAATCACCCTTTGAGGGGTTTAAATGATGGATGGGGTAAGAATAGTTATTTACGAGATCTCTACCATGTACCTTATTTTTGAGTTTCCAATATTTCGGCGCTGTTGCAAGCGCATAGTCACGGAGTAACTCTTTATAGGTAGAAATCTCGTAAATAACTATTCTAATGTTAGTGACCATGAAAGTTTAAAACAAAATAATGTACGGGGTTTGCAATTTTAAAAGTTAGAATAAATAAAATATATGTTTAAGTTCTTCGCTTTTAGCGATAAGACCACGTAAAATCATGTTAAACGAATCTATTTTTCGCGTACAAATGTTGTGTCCGCATTTGTGAATGGTTATTTAATAAATAGTATAAGTATTTGCCGAGAGGCTGTAACCCCAAAATTGTTTAAAATAGATCCGGTTTAGTAGCTGTCAATTAAAAACGAATGGTGTCGCTAGTTAGGGCTACCCGTCGCCTTAAGTATTATTGCAATTTTTTTCACGTACATTACAAACAATGTAGATAATGATTTTGAACCATGATCTAGTTGAACTTAGCTAGCTTCATTGTAATTACTAGACACACAAAATACGTTGATTTAGCTTCTACCATTAGCTCGGCGGTGAGGGAAAACTTTCGGATAGTTTCTGTAAGTGTAACCTTGAATCGGTTTCCCTTAGTAAAAAATGTTGCGAAGGTCAGACGGCAGTCGCTTCATTATAATTACCAGACTACTGAAATCAAGAATCATGGTCCAAGCGTACCCCAGTCTCGAAAGAATAACTTGGAACAAAAAGTGACCCAATCAAACGTTTTTGGAAAATCACCCTTTAAGGGGTTCAAATGATGAATGGGGTAATAATAGTTATTTACGAGATCTCTACCATACATGGACCTTATTTTTGAGATTCGAATATTTCGGCGCTGTTGCAAGCGCCATGGTCACGGAGTAACTTCGTGTAGGTAGAAATCTCGTAAATAACTATTCTAAGGTTAAGTGACCATGAAAGTTTTATACAATATGATGTACAGGGGTTTGCAATTTTCGAAGTTAGAATAATAAAAAAGATATTTAACTTCCGATGTTATCTGGACCGGATCGCTATCAGCGATAAGACCAAAACGTAAAATCACGTTAAGCCGCCAGCCCTGCGCCTAATCCCTCTCCGGTCGTGTCACGCTGGAGTCCCATCGGAATATGAGGTTTAGGGAATAAAGAGTACACTTGTGTTTGCGCACACACTTGAGCAATCAAGTGTATATGTACAACGTGTAAAAAAATAAGCAATAATACTTAAAATCAGTTGTTCCATACTAAATAGAATATCCGCGCGTCAATAATGTATGGAACAGCTGATTTTTTTGCTCAGATGATGCTCATATTTTGGCAGTAAAGTCTTAACATATACTCGTATACATACATACACACATACTTCAACTTATTGTGTGCCTAAAATCGTAAAAAGTATGAGACGCAAATACTTTGTAACACCTACTTCATGTAAACTACAAACTGGACAATAAAGCATATTATGATATTATTATGATATGATACACGGAATATGTTCACACCCTTAAGTATTATTGCAAAATTTTTTACACGTTGCATATCTTTATTTAGGTTTTTAACGTAAATATTAAGGATTTTGCTATAGCAGACTAAAACTGCGTGAGCAACGCCGCGGGCGCAGTCTAGTCTCTCTATAAGCACACAGCTAATCGCCACAAAATAATAACTCCACTGGCTGCAATATTCACTGGCGAGAACCAGGGCTTCCTGTTTGTTGCGGGAAACGGAAATTCAATTACCCGCCGATAAAAGTGCGCCTGAGTGGGGGGGTGAACTTGAAACGCCTCCCCCTTCCGTGGGAAATCGGTCGTTTGAATTTGATAAGAACTTAAAATAACGAGGGTAGTTTAGGGGTAGTGGACATGGGCCGGATATATTGAGGGTATCTTAACCGTAAAATTGTTTCTTCATCATTAGTTTGGACTTAGTATAAAGTTTAGAGGATAAGGACCAAGAGTTCAAATTCAGGATTGGAGAGTCTGGTTATTACAGTGGAGCGACTGCCGTCTGACCTTCGCAACCCTTTACAGGAGAACCAAGCCAACTGAATCAAGGTTGCACGTTTCAGAAACTATCCGAAATGTGTAGGTTTCTTAACGATGTTGTCTCTCACCGCCTAGCTAATGGTAGTAATACGCAAATAGAGAACGTGGACACTTACGGTACGGCTGGTCCACAAGTTAAAGGTCGCTCAGCGAGCTATGGAACGAGCAATGCTTAGCGTCTCTCTCCGAGATCGAATCCGAAATGAGGTGATCCGGCAGAGAAACAAAATCATCGACATTGCTCACCGGATTAGCAAGCTTAAGTGGCAGTGGGCTGGCCATATTAGCCGCAGACCCGACAACCGATGGGGTAAACGAGTTCTAGAGTGGAGACCGCGTCTTGGCAAACGTAATGTAGGGCGCCCTCTGGCTAGGTGAGGACGATCTGCGCAGGATAGCTGGCAAGAGCTGGATGCGAGAAGCCATGGATAGATCACAGTGGCGAACAATTGGAGAGGCCTACGTCCAGCAGTGGACTGCGATAGGCTGATGATGATGATGACGCAAATAGATTAATAAATCTAATGCTCGGGGAACCCAGTCCCCTCGTATGGAAGGCGCATTGAGCTACCATCTATCGAAATAACTCTCCCGTGCATGTAAGGGTACTTCTAATAAGGCTAGCCATTCTTCATAGAGAGCTTTTGTATCTGCTTTTGAATGGAATTTTTAATTTTCTTTTTGATACAAGCTTCGATTTAATAATACGGAACATTCTTAAGGCTTCTTATCTGCATCTTATTACGGAGAAGGAATTTCCGAAGGTATATAAATAGAAAATAAAAATAGTTTGATGAAAGAGATTTATTTTCAGTGTTGAGGATCGGCGGCTGGGCCAATCTTTTTTGTATCTTGTTTATGTTTTATACTTTTTTAGTGTTTTTAATATATTACATAATACCTTTTGTTTTTTTTGTGATTGCCTTAGTCCACTTAGACCACAGTCATTAGATCAATAGTCTGGTGGACCAGAACGCAAAAGTCTACCTGCGCTGAGAAGCTCCAGAGATTCCAAAGACAGGCATGTTGTGCCATAACAACATCATGATTTCCATCGCTGCTGTTGGGGTGGTTACCCCAACAGCAGCGATGGAAATCATGATCAACCTACAAACGCTCCATCCCTTTATACAACAGGAAGCGGCGCACTACGCCTAAAACAACAGAACCTCATCAAATCCAGGGAGGTAAAGCATTTGCCGTGTGGTCCCTGGCAGAGTAGAATAGGCCACCCTCACTCTTACCGAGGTGTCGTAAAAGGCGACTAAGGTAAAGCTGCTGGCATGATCATCAGCACCCAGAGAAGGAAAACTCTGCATTTATATCTAAACCCTCGCCAACCCGTCTGCCAAGCGTGGTGAGTATGGCAATTACCCCTCATGTGATTGAGGGAGGCCCGTGCCCCAGCAGTGGGGACTTAAATAGGCTGAAGATGATGATGATGATGAAAGCATTTCAACAACCTAATAGAAGAATGGGTCAACACTCCCCTGTTAGCAGCTCCATGCGACAGAATTAAGAAATCACTCGTCTTCGACAAAAGGTATAAGATACAGCTGACAGAAGAGGATGATCCTCGATTCTCACAACTTCCTAATGGTCTTCGCGGACGGCTCCAAAACCAACGAAGGCACAGGTACAGGGGTCTCAGAAGACCTAAATATAAACATTGCAAGGCCATTAGGAGAATCAAACACCGTCTTTCAAGCCGAATGCATGGCCGTCATTTTGGCAGCAAAGGCGATTATAACGAGAAGGGTAACTGACCACAATATTATCCTCTCAGACAGCAAATCAGTACTACAGGCCCTCGGTAGCTTTACGATAAAGTCTGGCCTGATAATGAAGTGCCATTGTAAACTAAACAAGGTAGGACTCCACGACATACTGACCCTATAATGGATCAAAGGATACAGCGGCAGCAGAGGAAACGACGCAGCCTGACCTACTCGCAAGAAGAGGATCGAACATGGTCCCAGTAAGACCAGAACCGATCCTACCTCTTCCTCATAACTGGTTGAAAAGTAGAATTCTAGATCATATTAAATCTCTACACAACAACTATTGTAGCAGTCTGGAGGCATGCGGACAGACACTCCTTTTGCTGTACCTGATGTACATGAGCGGTGGTGATCAATTACCATCAGGTGATCCGTTAGCTAATTTACCTCCCAAAACAAATTTATATCTTACAAAATTTGGGAACATATCAAAATTAAAAACCTACATTTGTGACATCAGCACAAACATCATTTTAACCCGAATAAATTGCTTACAGTCTAGCTCACTGTAATCTCAATAAAGGCTAAGATTTTTCTTCTCTGAAAAAAATTTAGAGATCTAGGTCCGAATTGCCTACAAAGCTTCTTTAAATAGTTTTTGAAAGCACCGTGCCTGCGAGAGACTGGCTCGCTCTTATTTACACACGCCGGGTCCGGCCAGAGTTGTTCAGTGCTTTCCTTAGGAAGGCTTTTACATGGCACGTTTGATGAAAAAACAAACATTAAGTGGATTAGAGATATAATAAAAACATAGCATATAATAAAAAGGCCGGCAACACATTAGCGATCTCTCTGATTTCGCGGATGTTCATGGGCGGCAATGATTACTTTCCATCAGGTGACTCGCTTGCTCGTTTGTCCTCTTTTGCATAAAAAAAATAGCGTATTTAGAGCTGCTGATTTTCGCAGTCGGTATAACAAGCATCGGCTCTCATCTTACGTATATTATATTTTTTATGTTACGACTAACAAGCATTTGACCTTAATTTCACATCATGTTAAGTGAAACCAAGGTGGCCATGCTTGCCCGTGACAATATAAGTGAATCCTGATCTATCAACGCAGGGCCTTAACTATATGGGATAGAAACAGAAAATTTTGCACAGGGGTTCCTTTTATATGGTAGGAGAGTACTAATATGGAAACGTAAAATCAACGGCTTTTATTACTTCTTAAAATTTCAAAACACACTTTTTGCTCGACTAGATTTTTTTATATCTTATGCAAATTTAAGTTTTTTTAAATCTGCATAAGAAAAGAAATCCGAGTCGAGCAAAAAAGTATGTTTTAAAATGTTTGTGATCACCAATCCGCATCAGGCAAGCGTGGTGATTAAGCTTAATCCCATCATGGAGGCCTGTGTCCTGCAGTCGGATAATAAATAGATGGATACTTATAGAAAATTACGTACGGTGTAAAGACCATCCCCAGCTACCCTTGTTCGCCTCCTGAGGGGAGTCTCTATTTGTGAAAAACAGCAAATAACAGAGCTTTGCGACTGATAGGCAAGCGAACTCCGTCACTTGACAATACTGCCCGGTTCATTCCATCTAACACACCCTTTGTTCCGAAGGTGTGTTTATTTCTCAGTTCAATAAAGATGTTTAGTGATACGGTTCGAAGCAATATTACGACTAAACGTTTAATATCTCAGCCTATGTAAAAATGCATAGTGAAATCTACCGAAACAACGCCGAACCTTCTGCTTGATTACTTTTTAAAACAACATCTGCTTTTTACAAGCTCCATCTAACGAAAACCGCTGAACTATTTTCCCCATACCAAGAAAAAAATGTACTAAGTGAAATTACACTGCATCATACTAACACCAGTAATCTCTGAAATCGTTCGAACGATCTGCTAATACGTTTCATATGACCCATGTGGTTGTGACCCTACCTCGTACGCCAAAGGTCGTGAGATCGATCCCCTCTCTGGACAAACATTCATATGATGTACACTTGTGTTAGTGTCTAGGTGTAATATATTTATTAAAGTATTATATTTGTGTTTCCTCTATTATCTGATATTCATAACACTGGTTACGCTACTTAGTAGAGAATCAGGTCAATGTATAATTTGTTGAAGGGTTTTTTATTGATTTATTTATTCTAGCACGTCCTAAACTCATTTAGCGACTATTTCATTCTTTTAAACATCGCCTACATAGTCCTGGAGTACGTTTAGAGACATGATCAAACATACTTCGTAATTTAAAAGTCCGTTAATCATAGTCATAACACCAGAAATAAACATAGAATTGAAGTCCCAGTCCACAGACTTCATAAAATCGGAAATTCATTTGTAGGCTTAAGTATTAAGATATTCAATAAGCTTTCACAAAATGTGATTAACCTATCACTGGATAAGTTTAAGTCACATATTAAAACCTGCCTAATGAAGAAAAGTACTATAGTGTAAAATATTATTTAAATAATAAGGACTCTTGGTCATGTAAATCGATTAGTCTTTTGAGTTATTATTCATAGTAGTCTGTTAACTTAAATTATTATATTTTTTTCTTTTCTGAATTGAAATTCTGTAACATCATCAATATTTGAAAAGAGTAACTACTGAGTTTCTTGCTGGTGTCTTCTCAGTGGAAATCGACATTCCGAACCAGAGCGGTAGATGATAATGTGTACCTATTTTGATATTCATAAGTGTTCTCTCTCAATTTAAGAGCAACGCTCTTGTCGGTGGAGTTGTTTCCATTCCTCTCTCGACTCCACCAGCACCTTTAATTCCTTGTACGACATGAGATTTGTGACACAAGTGTGTTGTATGGACCTAAATTTAGTTATTGTTCTGAGCAAAATTTAAAAAAGATTTTTTTATCTTTTAAATATCGCTTGGATTACATTATTGAACCTTTAAAACCCCAAGCCACTTTTTATCAAATTCAAAAACAGGCCAGGACAAACAGAAAACACCCGCCTATTAGGGTGGTAAGCCCGAACTAACTGTGAGTTTTATCAGCTGCAAACTCCCGTCTCATAAATATTCGATTGAGTGCCCGCGGCCTCCGTTCTTTGTTATATTGAGATTCATAATTTGACCCGCAACTAAGTTGGCGATCCACTGAATTCGTGAAACACTAATAAGCCAATATAAATAGTCGTGTTGGCTTATAAATTGGAAATAAACAGGAGTTTGAATAAAGTGGTGGAAAAATTGAGGCTTGAGATGGTGTAGGGATTAAGATAGTGATAGCAGACACATTTTTATGTTTTTAATTTTATACAGTCAAAGAAAGAAAAGTTCGTCAGTTTTCAAATTAATTCGTTTGATATGCTATGAGCACATATTACTTTTCGTAAATTTGTCAGAGTTATACCTGTTGCACAGAAAAGTATGCTTAGCTGTTAGATCAGAAAGTTCAGATTTGCTTGTAGCAAAATTGATTCCTTTTGATGTTATTTTTTTTTAAAGAAGGTTGGCAGATTATTTTAAAACGGTATGTTGGTATAAGTGATTCTGTGACGAACCTTTTTATTCTCTATACCCGTACCTACCATAATTAACTGTACTAGTGTATACTTTATTTGCAGCTAATGTAACTATCGTCAGCTCACTGTGAATCTATCCTATTTAAAAAAATTGGCGACTTAGTAAGGTCTTTGTTGGCACAATGTGCATTAGTGCGTCGTACCTTAAAGCGACGGCTGCATTTGGGATTCGATTTCCGGGTCGGGCCAAAATTTGTACTTGAGTTTTTCTGTTAAGAAATTCTGTGTCAGCCCAGAGTCTGGAAGTTGGCGGTCTTGTACCCACGTGCCTCGGAAAGCACGCTAGGTCGTTGGTCCTGCGCTTGATCCTTCTCCGGTCGTGTCCCACTGTTGTCTCAACGGATTATGAGGGCAAGAGAGTAGAGAGTGCACTTGTTTTTGCGCTCAAACTTAAACACTAAAATATACCCTGCGTAAGTAGCTGATCGTTGAAATTGGACATTTAAGGTTTTCGAACAGTGGGTTAGAGCTTTTCCCGAATAGCTAAAGGTCATGGGCTTACACCGTCAAAGATTTTAAAATGCAATATTGATCAAAGAGTAAGCCTAGGTTGCAAAGCAAATACAATCAAATGTATTGTGACGTGATGTTATAAAAAAAAAGTTACACCCAGATAGTAAATATGATGTATTTTTAGCAAAGTGGTTACTAGGTTGGGTTGTTTTACAAATGCATCCATCTGCTCACAATGCTCTCTCCACAGAAAAAAATAAATTGGCTGTAACATTGCAGCCCATCAATTGTTCGTCACAAATCATCATATTTTACAATTCAATCATGGATGATATTTTAATTAACCCTAAATACAGCGAGACAACTAATTTGCCGCGACTGCAATAATCAAACAATTGAATAAATTGTTTGTGCACGCTAATTAAACCCAGTTAAAAGTACCAACACAGTAAAAAAAAACTAATAGCAAAACAGAACTTTTTGAAAAGGGACACTAGGAATACAGGGTGGTCAAAATTGATTTCCATAAAACATTGTACGCGCACGCAAATACTTTCAGCATGAGTATCCACGATGCGACAGTCCCCCTGATTATAGTAAGTTATGCGTTCCTTTTAACTTTCATTTGGCTCACATAATTTAAATTTAGCGTTTCACTAATTACTGAATATTTTATACAGCGCTCATCGCGAGATGATTGAGAACACAAGTTATGAGACATATTAGTTGCATTGATTTGTAACCTGTATAAGCTCTGAAGAAATCTTTTTATTCTAATTCTTATTCATTGCATAAAGTCGCTAGATGTCGCATTCAGTTGCACATTTTAAGAGCTTAGTCTTAGAGCCAAGGATATGCATCAGTCAGGATAACAATCCTACCATGATCTTTTAATGTAGGTAACTTTTTTCATGCTAGAGGCGGACAAACGAGCAAGCGAGTCACCTGATGGAAAGTAATCAACATCCGCAAAATCAGAGAGAGATTTTTTTATGTGATAGGTGGCAGACAAGCAGACGGATCACCTGATGGTAAGCGATTGCCACCACCCATGCCATTTTACAGAAAACTGGCAGTGAAGCACGCTGTTTTCTCCGATCAAGTGAATTGAAGTGAGTTTAGAAGATGCCATCGCATTTGTGACCTCACTGGAGTTCCAGTATATGAGCAGTGGCAATCGCTTAGCATCATATAGGGTTAGGCATACGACAAGAGCGCTGGATTCCCTTCGCGTCCAATATAATAACGCATTCAGGGCGCTGTTGCGGCTGCCTCGCTTCTGCAGTGCGTCGCAGATGTTCGCGGAGGCGCGTACGGAACTGCTTCCGTACGATTATGCGCAAAAGGGCTGCCTCGATGGCGCGGCGGACACGGGCCAGCGGCAACAGCCTCCTCGTTGTTATAGCGGACCAGATAGATGGTCCATTTTTGGGACACTGGAGGTCCGTACACACTCCTGTCCCCAATAATAATAATTGGATATACTAACATAGTTTTTAAGCACCAAAATGTTACTAACGAATTTGTATGCATTTATTTATCTGCAATAACTTGATAATAATAATAACAATATCATCTGTCTGTTAGTTTTCCACCTACTAAAAAACCTTGACTTTGACAGAGTCTTTATACTATACATCTCCAAACTGTGGTCCCACTGTTTTAAAAAAATAACCACAATTCAAATTTTATAACTTTAACTGTAAGTAAAACCTCGAAATATATTCAATTTCAGGAATATCCAAAGCAATTAGTTCAATTAAGTTAATTTTAAGGGCACTCGACGAACCCGCCAATTTGTTACGAATAATATTAAATAAATTATTACTGTGTTGTACCAGTTTATAGAAAACCAATAATGAATTATTAAGTGAATACCAATTGTCTGACTGTTGATTTTGTGGGGAAACTCGGAAGATATCAAGGAATGGGGTAATTTTAGTCTATTTTACAGTGACAGGTAGGGCACACTAGCGACACCAATCGACTTTAATTTTTAGCTACTAAACCGGATCTATTTTAAACAATTTCGGGGTTACAACCTTTTAGCAAACACTTATACTATATATTAAATAACCATGCACAAATGTTGACTCCAACGCGTACGCGAAAAATTGATTCACGGCAAATCGGCCACTTTTGGCAGTGAATCAATTATTCGCGTACAAAAAGCGGACTCAACATTTTGTACATGGTTATTTAATAAATAGTATAAGGTTGTAACCCCAAAATGGTTTAAAATAGACCCGATTGGCGTTACTAGTGTGCCCTACCCGTCACCTTAAGTCAAAGTTTATTATATTATAAGGGTTAGTAGGTGCTGTTGGGTTTTATTTATGTCTAAGAAAAAAGACATATGTATAATAAACGGTAAAAAAAATGTGTCCCGATAGAAAATTAAGAGAAGATAAATCGAACGAAGATGAATCGAATAGTTTAACGTACTTTGAATTGTTTTTTAATTTTTTTGGTTGTCTGGACTGGTTGCTACAAGCGGTAAGACCGCCTTCTTGACCTGTCCGTTGTTGGTGTATCATACTTTTATTTTGTTTCTGTGCAACAAAGAATATCAATATATCTACAGACTGCTAACCCTCGGCAATATTATAATATTCATTTAGAAAAAATATTTTTATGGCAAGCTAAATATCTCGAGAGCGGAGTCATGGGCGGCCGCTCGCTCTTTAAAAGTATCAACTCAAATTTAAGTTTTCAATTTCCGAAAACTTATTTTCTCTAAGCCTTAACTGATCCCAGCTATACATCTTCCTCACTGGCTCAGATCCTCACACTCTACCTACACTTTTCTGAATCTAAATATTTCCATAGATAATTAAAAGACAAAAGATTCCAAGATAAACAAGAATAAAATGGCAGCCCTATTCAAAATGCTTTGAAATTTAGCATTTGAAAGCATCGAACGCTCATTACGCACCGTTCCTTTGCGACTGCGAGCCTACAAATGACAGTCCGGAGTCGTAGTCGGTACAAAACGGCCTTTTCATAAGCATTTGACCGTGGCGCCGGTCTCTGTGTCCCCTATGAGAGGCGTAGGGTTGACACTTTAGGTTTCTTGTATTTTAGCTTTATAAACACTAGTTTAAATACAGTAACTATTAATATTGCGTGTGTGTTGCCAGTGATGACATGCGGAACCGAAACGTTGCCACTTTCAATGTGCCGATTAAGAAGGCTCAAAGTCACCCAGTGAGCAATGGAGAGGGCTATGCTCAGAGTCTCCCTGCGTGATCCGTATCAGAAATGATGAGATCAGTAGGAGAACTAAGGTCACAGACATATTCCAAAAGATTGCATGCCTCAAGTGGCAATGGGCAGGGCACATAGCAAGGAGAACAGACAGCTGTTGGGGCGGAAAGGTCCTCGAGTGGAGGCCACGTACAGGAAGTCGTAGCCGTGGCAGGCCCCTCACAAGGTGGACCGACGATCTGGTGAAGATCGCGGGAATCCATTGGATGCGGGCGGCACAGGACCGATCTGTGTGGAGAACATTGGGGGAGGCCTATGTCCAGCAGTGGACGTCTATTGGCTGAAATGATAGTGAAATATTGATATTAATCAAGTAGTCGGTATTCAAGGAGAAGGTTTAATTGTTTTAATGTTGCTATGTCAAAAATACAGATGTACGACCTTTTGACCTTCACGAAAAGGATTTCCTTCCTTAAGAGCCTGCAACGCATATGTGATACCTCGGGTGTTGCAGATGTCATTGGGTGGCGGTAATCACTCACTATCAGTTGTGCCGTCTACTCGCTTTTACGCTTTAATGTAAAAAAAACTATTTTTAATTTATTTAATGCATTTTTTTTCGGAACAATGAAATAGTCTGCTCAGATCATCACCTATTACTTAATCATTATCGTTTACATTGTTATTTTTATAGGCTTCAAGATGCAATGATTCTTTCATATGCAATCTAAAAGGTCACTCAATATCAAATGTAACTTTATTTGAGAAAAAAAAATACAATTTATTTTCCGATTGAAAGTTAAAAGCGCCATCCCTACACCACTTAATATTTGAAACAAAATTAAAAGGGGTAGCCAAATCCCCTGCTAGCAACCCTGAATCTGGACATCAAAGGACCAACTGCAATTGTGTTACCATCAGTCGGCAAACAGGCTCAGATGCTAATTAAGACCAATCAAACGTGGCGGATGCTTGAGCCGATTGGCTGATCTAGGTTTCGGGAGATAATAACTTCACGGGATGGGTTGGATTTTTTTCGCTTTTGGCTGTTAATAACACTAGTTTTTGCCCAAGACTTCTCGTGCGTTCAAATGAGACAAATATTAGCCTGTCACTCTCCATACCTTCAAATCAGCTTTGTCAATGGATATTGCAATAATGATCGTTTCGATTTTCTGAGTATATAAATATGAAAACTACTAGTAACCGAATTTAATTATTTTTTGACCATTATAATGATGCACTATTTTTAATTACTAAATTTTGTAGTTAGTCGGGGAAAACTTCTTATTCCTACGGAAAAAACATCAATTATCTAGGCGTACTAATTCCAAAAATCTTAAAAAAATAGATGTAAAGAAGATACTGGTTTAGCAACCTTCAGATAGGTAAGTAATCAAAACCGTATTCGCTGAAAGTTCTTCCATCAGTTAGAGATATTCACAGAGAAATTTTCAGCTTTAACATTATGAAAACTTGGGTGTCGTGGGTCTCTACTCTAATTATTACGTCATGAGCATTAGTTCCATTTTTCTTACATTATTGTAGACAAGTGAACAGACGGGTCACCATATATACTAGCGATAGATCAGCGGTGGATTACATAATATTTGACATTCATAAATGTTTTGTGGACTTGGATGGATTGGACTTAAATTGAATAAAGACATTTTTGATTTTGATGTAATAATAATAATAATACGCTTTACTTCAGACCACAGAGTCCATATAGGTGTTAGTTACAATGTTAACTTACAAGCTAAGTCGTACGTACTAATTATTACAAATCAATATTAAATGTACAATATTAAATAAATTTAAAATTCCATTAAAATTCAATTAAATTAAAGTAAATAAATGCAAATTCCAATAATATTCAATTAAATTAAAATACTTAAAATACCCTTACTTAAATTAACGCCCTGTTGGTCTTAATGGTTTAAGTACGGGGCCATGATCTCGAGGCCCTGGGTTCGATTCCCGGGTCGAGTAAAGGTATGATTCGATTTTTTCGAACATAGCTCGGGTTTGCGATCACCAATCCGCTTTTGGCAAGCGTGGTTATTAAGCCTAATCCCACCATAGTAGCGGTGACTTGATTTCTAAGATGGAGGCCTACCTGCAGTGGGACAGTAAGTAGGCTGATACTACTACTACTTAAAATACATTAATAAATTAAACTACCCATACACCCTCACTGCCGCGCAGTCCCGCTAGAAGTTGCGCAGATATATGGGACTGATATATGGGAGTTCAACCTGTCCGCTATCACCCTCATAATGCTGTTGACGCTGCCGCGGACTCGGCGCACCAGGGATGTACATCTCTTGCGTATCGTGGCGTAAGAGCAATCGACCTGGTATTCTGCGAACATACCTGACGCACTACATAATCGCATCAGCCCCATCAGCACCCTAAAAGTGTTGTTGTGTTGTACTCGAAGAGCACTGTACGATTTTTGACCATAGTTCGCCCACAGATTGCAGGTGTAAAAAGAACGATCTAAAAAGTGTTATTTTTACTGCTTTAGAGCATCTAGCAAATCTGCAAGCTATCATATTGGCCCTTACCGAAAGCGCCCTTCTTTCCCTTTCAACGTCCTCATCATCTTTGAGATCAGAAGTCAGTTGGTGGCCCAAGTACTTAAATTTGTCTACCTTACCTGTGTGTAATTTAGCAGTGATCATTGCATTAAGTTCTGTAAAATTTTGCGCAGTAATAGCTACTCTATCTATTTATCTATATGTGACAACACAGATGCATTACCGGCTCTTCAGGAAAGAATAAGCTCATTTCTTGAAGATTACTAGGTTGTATCTGTTCAGAAATACCATTTATTGTGTTTTACTGCCAACACTAATTTTCATCGTCATCATTTTTGCGACATTCCATTCTCAATTGCTAAAGCTGTCGCTAAGTAAGTACGGTAATGAGATTAAAGTATTGCCGTCTAGCATTATCGCTTATGCCAAAAATTAAAAGAATTGATCCTGTCATTGCAAAAAAAAACCGAAAGATAACCCCAAAACTGTCAGAACGAATGAAGCACCAAACCTACCTGAACTCGTAAGCCAGTCTCGATTGATTAAGCCAATTATCGCTCTCGCCCTGACAAGCGCAATCCAAATTCAATTTTTCAACACCTCAGCAAGCCAATGGACACCGCTAATTTCAATCCGGTTCGATCCGGTTCAATCCAGCCTATCCAGGCTCTAGTTTACGCTTGCAAATTAAATTTTTCAGCGCCTAAATGGACGTAGGCGTGACTATAATGTCTGGTGACCGTTGGACTAATGTGTTTTGCGTCACGGAGAAATCTAGTTTTAACCGGTAAATACTGGTAGGATTCAAATTGGATTTGCGCCGGAAAGGGGGTTTGATTTTATAATCGCCGAGCCATGGAATGAAGTTAGAGAATCTGACTGGAATATTTTGCTAAGTGACTTTTTTTATGTGATCGGCGTCAGACAAGCAAACGGATCACCTGATGGTAAGCGATTTTTATGGACACCTGCAACACCTTTGGAGTCACAAGTGCACTGTCAACCTGTAAATACCCCTTTCTCATGGATTGGGCTTCATGTATCCTCACGCACATAGTGAAACACGTCACAAACGTTGCTTTACGCCGGTGCGGTCGTGGTACTCCAGTCGAGCCGGCCCATCGTTTGTCTGTAGTTTTAATAAGTGAATGTTACTGATGTTTTCTAATGAGTGTTCATTGTTAAACTATTTATTGTCCTGGTCAATAAAATGTTTCTTTCTTTCATTTTTTCATGGGCAATCATTGTGTTATTCATGCTGACGTGTGGTTCTCCTACGGTTATATATGTGCACTGTGCGTTGCTCAACTTTTGATAGTTTTTATTCGGAATCGAGGATCCTATTGATAACAATATCAAAAGTGTTGATACTATTGATAATTTTATTGATATCGATATTATCGTTGCTCATATAATCTACCTAAAATTTAATGTTGATACCTCATGTTTGACTAAACTTTACCACTCTCTAAAACAATAAACGTATGTAAACAATCCTACTCGTATTGCAATTTAGTTTCAATTTTGAAAATAATATCCTTTTCCATAAAGGACACCGTATTAGGAATCTATTACTGTGGGAGAGCTACGCTTCGGCATGAATGAATGGGCCGGCTCGACCACGCCCTCACAGAAAACAGCGCTGCACTGTGTTTCGCTGCGTCAGTGAGGTTACCGGGGGCACAGTCCGCGGAAAAGGAAGGTTTAAAGGTTGGCAGCGCACTTGTGACTCCACTGGTGTCGCGGGTGTCCATGGGCGGCGGCAATTGCTTACCGTCAGGTGATCCGTCGGCTCGTCTGCCAACTATGACATAAAAAAAAAAATCCACCCCTTACAAATCCAATAACCCTCGACGCAAAAGCGACAGGGTGTTATAAGTTTGACGTGTCTCTCTGTGTGTGTATGTGTGTGTGTGTGTGTGTGTGTGTGTGTGTGTGTGTGTGTGTGTGTGTGTGTGTGTGTGTGTGTGTGTGTGTGTGTGTGTGTGTGTGTGTGTGTGTGTCTGTGTGTTTGTCTATGGCATCGTAGCTCCCGAACAAATGAACCGATTTTTGAAAATAATATACTTTCCCGTAAAGGATGCCGTATTAAGAATCTATCAAAAATACTAAATGCAACTAACGAAAATTACACATGATCACCAAAACTCGACACAATATAACAAACCGCCGGATAACAGAACAAACTCATTTATCCGTTTTGGTGGAACATAAAAACGGCTGTAAAAAGTATCCCGGCGGCGAACAGATGAAAACATGAGCTTTAGTAATCCACAATTACGAAGAGACATCGGTAAGAGATTTCCGAATAAAACACGTAATCCGTCCGGTAGCGGCGAGAGCTCCGTCTGACGAATACAAGACTAGGGTGTAGTAGGTATTTTTTTAAAGGCAGACGAGCAGACGGATGACCTGATGGTAAGCGATTGCCGTCGCCCATGGACACTCGCGACGCCATTGGAGTCACAAGTACGCTGCCAACCTTTAAGTCCCCGTTTCCCCAGTTTGGGCCTCTGGTACCCTCACTCACGCAGCGAAACACAGCACAAAGGTTTAAGTGATTGTATGTTGAAATTAGAAGTCAACTCAGTTATACTCCGTCAATACCGACTGACCGGATGGCGCATTTGGTAGTGACCCTGCCTCTTACGCCAAAGGTCGTGGGCTCGATCCCCACCCTGAGAGCCTATTCTCGATCACTAGACATTGAAGTCGAATTTAGAGATTTCATACATTTGTCTTCGACTTCAAAGTCGAGTGTGCGAGAATAGGCCCTCTGGACAAACATTCGGTCGATGAACACTTGTGTTTGTTCGGTGTCTAGGTGTAATATATGTATTTAAGTATATAATTGTGTTCCTCTGTTGTCTGACATCTGCAACACAAGTGCTTAAGCTACTAGTACGGAATCAGGTCAATGTATGTGTGGCAAGACGGCAGTTTACCACATGGGGCTTTCTTAGGACATACGATGTCGCAATAATAGTTTTATATTGTAAGAGGACGTCTTCCCTCAGGAACCTAACAACAGCAGGACAAAGAAGGACACTAACCTGGTGGGTATTCTGCTTTGCTGGCGAGGAGGTGTACCGTAGTCTCGAGACGGTGATCACTCAATTAACTTTCACAGTGTAAAACTCAGATAATAGTCTAAAACGTTAAATGATGCACCAAAATATACGATTTTACAGATTTAAGTTACGGCGATATCGGGAGCGCTCGCGCCGGCTCCACCGATCGCTGCGAAGTGTATCCCTCTTGAATTGTCAAAAATGACAGTTCACTGCTAATGTTAATGCTCAAGAGGTTCAGTCCAGTTACAACGTATTATTCATAGCACTGGCTCCTAAGCTCAGGCTTATTTGGAAATAAATAAATAATAACGAAACAGTATGAGATGTAAAAAAAATAAAATTGGATCCTCATCTTAGCAAGTAATTGCCAGTTGCGTCCAATGCTGTAGCTTCTGAGCCCGGGGTACACTTGGGCCATGATCCAGGATTCGGGAAGTCTGGTAATTACAATGAAGCGACTGTCGACTGACCTTCACAACCCTATGAGAGGGGAACCAGACCAACTGAATCACGGTTACACGTTCAGAATCTCAAATATTGTAGGTATCCACAAATTTAAAAAAAAATATACGAGGCAAACAGGTTTCCTCACCAGGTTTTTCATCACCACCGAGCTAATGGTAGAAATTCACTTTTTTATGTTATAGGTAGGCAGATGAACAGACGGATCACCTGATGGTAAGCAATTGCCGCCGCTCATGGACACCCACGACACCAGTGGAGTCACAAGTGCGCTGCCAACCTTTCATCATCATCATCATCATCAGCCTATCGCAGTCCACTGCTGGACGTAGGCCTCTCCAACTGTTCGCCACTGGGATCTATCCATGGCTTCTCGCATCCAGCTCTTGCCAGCCATCCTGCGCAGATCGTCCCCCCACCTAGCCAGAGGGCGCCCTACATTACGTTTGCCAAGACGCGGTCTCCACTCCAGAACTCATTTACCCCATCGGTTGTCCCCTATCCCCCGGATTGGGCCTCCGGTACCCTCACTCACGCAGCGAAACACAGCACAGTGCTGCTTCACGCCGGTTTTCTGTGAGGCCGTGGTATCACTCCGGTTGAGCCGGCCCATTCATGCCGAAGCTTGGCTCTCCCACGGTAAAATATACATTTGAAAAATCCAAAACTGCATAAAGAAACCTCGTATGGAATGCGCTTTCTTATCCACTAAAATATTACAATAGCTCTTCTTTACTAAGAATTACGAGAAAAAAAACATTATGGTGGAACAAAAAAGATCCTTCTAAGCTTTAAATTAAAGCTAAATTTTGACGACCGCCCACTCAAACATGCCCACAGCAAAGTACATAAACAAAACTTAAAACGCTAAACTATTCCCTTGCACACATTTACACTAAACCTTAGGATAGCACGGGATGTTTTCTAACTAACAGACACATGAGTTAATAATTCTCTTTATAGTAAACTAAGTTGGTTAGCTAAACAACTTTGGCGAAGCAGGTAAGCTATTTAAATATTTGTACGTCGGATGAAACAGAATTAAATTTTGACTTGGGCTGTGTTCGATGTGATTTTAGATGTTTGTGGATCAATGTTTGGGATTGTTTGAGATTGGAATTTAGTTTTGGGCAATGTAAACTGTATTTTGAATTTAAACATAAAATTATTAAAAAGAAGCGTCCTAAAGTGTTGCCAATTCAAAAATAATGATTATGAGTTTCGCAATCTATATTAGTAGAAAATAGTTAGGTGAAAATTTGTGGTAGCATTCTGAGCTTTAAGCCAAGTAAGCGAATTCTAGGCGTTGCAATATTGTAAATAAATGTTTTTTAAAAAGGTTTAGCCTCAGTTATTATTACACAAAAAAGGCGTACTCATCCCATTATTACCTTATTGGCATTAAAAATCAAGACAATAAAGATAAAACCGCATCGAACAACCCTCCCGACCAATCATGAAGATATAACCCTAAACTGCCAACAGCAGGTATTATTTGACTGTCGGATCGATCGGCCCCGCTGACCCGAGCAGATAATAAAAAGTTGAATGGTACTATGCCCGTCCTATCGGAAAATACAAGTGGATCTTTAGTTCTGCGAGCCGCCAGTAACAATGTCGTGTACAGTCGGGAAGTCGATTATTATTCCCTTTTTGTTACAATCGCTGACAGGGTCGGAAATGTTGGTAAGCAATTTGTAAAGGCAAATTATTTAAAATTCTCATTATGTAGTTAATATTACGAATCAAACTCAAAAGTATGTCACAATTGATAGATAAGACTGACTTATAAACAAGTTGTTGATGAGTGATTAGGAAGGGTCATGAAATCGAATAATCATTTTATATTCTAAAAACGTAAACCTTATTGTAAAACTCTTAATAGTAGGTATTTTTTATGATATAGGGGCCAGATGAGCAGACGTATCACCTGATGGTAAGCGGATACCGCCGCCCATTGATACCTAAATGTTCATTGAGTCTTCTATTTTTTGGAGCATACTACCTGTATATCTAAATGTAGCACACAGACTCGCCACACCCCCGACCTGAATAAAATAACTCGTATCAACATCCCACAAAACCATTTACAAAACTAACAAGAGTTGCAAGCGAATACGTAATCTTGTCGTTTAAACAATCCTTAGCTTGAAACAGACGGTCGTACTAATGACTTGTGCACAGGACTGTACCCGAAATTCCAGGGCTAAATCCCACGAGTATTTGCCAAATATAGGAGGGGGTGACTACGGACAAATGTAACGTGCGTCCTGTTATGTATTTTCACCGATACATTTTTGGGTTAAGGGCTTTTCTGGTTAATAGACGCGCGTATAATGTAATGAACGGTAATGATGAAAAGTTTTTTTTAAATGTCTCTGCTCTTCAATTCGGTCGATTTTGTCTAAATAAGCGATGATTACAGCTGCAAATTAATTTACTAGTATCAATCCTTGGAGGTACTCATGTCATCCCAGCAAATCATTCATAACTGTGGCAGGGTACTTTGTGTTTATGATCCAGAATTTGGTAAATTTGGTAAACATAATGAAGGGATAGCGTTGTGATCATTGCAACCCTTAGACAGAGTAGCCAAACCACAAAACCTTGACCTGAACCTTAGCATAAAATTGAGACAACATCACATACCAGGGTCACATGCGTAGTTAAATGAGCTAAAGCCGTAATAAGCTACTCGTATTTGCCATAAAACCGACCACCGCTGAGGCAAATGTGAACTTAACTAAAGACAATGTTTCGGTAAATATATTGTAGTTGTGTAACTCTGGTTAAAATAAAGAGATATCACGGAAGGTTGATAAAATAAGTTAAAAAAAAAAGAATAAACTGTTCTAAGTGGCGAGCCAAACGGCATGGAATGAGCACATATTTTTCATTAGGATTTCCCTCAGTTGGAATATAATTACATTGTTCACATTTTCATCAGCCCTATTGCAGTGTATTAATTAATATGATAATTAATACTAAAGAGCAGTAAGAATATGAGTCAAAGGCTCTTGCTCTTTGTCATGTGAATTTAATTAAGCTTAAGTAACGATATTGATACGGGAATCTTATTAGGTAGGAATAATGATTAATACGAGTAACAAGATATTTTTGCTCTGATTAATATACAGGATTTGGAGAGCTCTGCCTCTTTCTTCATTATTGGAGATTGATTTGATGAGCATGGTAATGAGAATTAATTAATTAATTTGTTTTATTGAGTCATGATATTTACAATACAGGCTGTATATAGAACAGTTTAAAGTTTAGAAAATGAGTGGGATTGGATGGTAATGAGAATTTATAAAAAAATATATAGTAATATGTTTCAGATACATAGGTTTATTCTTTAAATTTAATAATCAAATCTATGCGAAGATAATTCATGACGTGTAAGAAAAATTGGATTCTAATGATTTTTACCCTCTTTGTGCAACATATTTCAAACATATTACAAATTTTAGAATAGTTATTGACGGGATATCTACCATGTACCTTATTTTTGCGAAACAAGCGCCATGATCACGTAGTAACTCAGTTACTCCGTGACCATGGCGCTTGCATCGGTAAAGGTACATGGTAGAAATCCCGTAAATAACTATTCTAATGTTTAGTAACCATGAATGTTTAAAACTAATATATATTACAAAATTCAAAAATTGGGAATGCTCTTCTTTTGTTTAAAATCACCAGCGTCTTTTGCTATCCACAAAATTCACGTCTCTCAGTTATCAATTCTTAGGACTTTCCCCTTTGAGCTGCTTTGAGAAAAACATTCTATGATTCACCCTTTGACTTGCTCTCAAACTATTTGCAAAATACTTCTCGGGAAATGAAGTGCCACTGTCAACTACCTGTGGGTATAGACAAGTCTCTCAAACAGGAAGCGGAACGAATTTCATGCGAAATCATACTTTAAATTGTCTTACAGACAAGTTAAAGGTCTGTATTTATTGGAGCTGTTAATTTGGTTTAATTTATACTGCTGTAGGGCGTAATATAGCTTTAAGGTAAAATAACTCTCAAATTGGATGAGTTGGCTTTGTAAGTTTCTATGGGGTGAAAAAGTAGTAAATTCTTTATAGTTCGGGATTACAAGTGGATATCAAAATTAAAACTTCTCGAGGTTAAGATAGACCTTCATGGTGGTAATGGTCAAAATTTAGTTTGACATCGATTCTAAACTGTGGTGGTGGTTTGAAATAGCACAAGGGACACGATATCCTTTTTGATGTCATAGTTGGCCACCACATGATGGTAAGCAATTGCCATCAGTGGGGTTTTTTTTATAGTGACAGTATACTGGCTCTCCTCAGCCTAATGTTAAGCAAGCAAGCTCACGTTGCAATTTCAACGGACGCGATGTCAAGGCATCACCTCCGTTGGGACTGTGATAGTGGCCAGCGAGATGCCTCTTCACGCTTTGTTTGAAGGAATCCATATTGTAGGACGGAGGAAATTAGGATTTACAATTGCGTTGCGAGTTAAACAGGCTACGCACACATAAATGCGCGCCTACAGTAATCCCAGCTAGTATATACAAATGTGCATCAAGAAATACACGATACGATATATTCCAACAACTATAGCTACACCGAACTCGTCAATATCAAGATCTGCTCAAGCTGGCTTATTAAAAAAAAATCTAAATCAAAAATGTCTTTATTCAATTTATGTCCATAGAGAAAATTTATGAATGTCAAATATGTAATCTACCACTGACTTGGAATGTCAATTTCCACCAAGAAGAATCAGCAAGAAACTCAGTAGTTACTCTTTTTAAATAATATGGTGATTACATTTTTCATTCTTATAAAAATTATGATTACAGTGACAGTATGATATCTGTCTACTTATTTTTTTAAAATAATAAATAAGAGTATGTGTATATTTTGTTATGAACCTGACAGACTCCACAACAAATAGATCTTTTACAAAAATCCGGAACCAACTCAACTGACCTATAAGAGTTCTGTCTGCAACACAGGCAATAGCGCGGGTCGGGCCGCCTGCCCAAGTTTTCATATCAAAACTACCTTCCGATACTTCCGTCTTTGAGATAAACTTACCCTCCTTGTAGGGTCACCAAGTAAACATAAAATAGATGAACTGTTCAGCTGTATATTGGAAAACGATCTTATACAATAATTTACAAAGTTTAATTTTTGAAACTGTTTCCTTAAACAGTGTAAATCTTATTTAATCACCTCCTCTTCATCTTAGCGTATGGTTCCCAGTTGCGTCAAAACTTGTCGCTTCGGAGCCCGGGGTACGCTTGGACCATGATTTGGGATTCGGGAAGTCTGGTAAATACAATGAAGTGACTGCTGTCTTACTTTTGGAACCCTTTACAGCGAAACGCGATTACCGTCTGACTTTTGGAACATTTTACGGCGAACCAAATCAACTAGATCATGGCTATACATCCAGAATCATTATCTTAAATATTGGTATAGGTATCTACAAGTTTGCGGAACTATTCGAGACGTGCAGGTTTTCTCACGATCTTTTCCCTCACCGCTAGGCTAATGGTAAAAATGCAGTTCAGAGGTGCATAAAATACAACCAAATAAGTAAGTTAAAGTTATTTAAATTTTATATAGGTACTTTGCGGGAAAGACACCAAGGTGACCAACTTTGCCCAAAAAAATTTCTCGCTCAGATGAAAGATGATGATTAAAAAAGTATCTACAAATCAAAAGGAATTGTATGGTAGCCCTACCTTTGAGAGAAACTTGCCTTCTAAGAGGCTTCTCGGCAAAGGAATCATAAAACTCTCTGTGCGTTCGTTTATTTGTGCAAAACTTGAATCAGTCATAACGGATCAGATTCCCATGATCGGATTTTTGAATTTGAATGTGATTTCATCACGGTTTAATCAGATAATTATAAAGGATCTTCGAATTTATTGGTAAGTTGATTTTATATAAGTCTTCTTTAAGGTTTAATCGCTTCACTTTGTATTGGCCCTTAAAAACACATTCCTCGCAACATATCCTCGCACACCTTTGAAACGCAGCCTAAGTTAACTAAGCTGGTGGATAATGACATCCTTCTATTATACTCTAAAATTAGGATTTACTCTAAAGTTGTTGCAATTTTTGCCAGTTATTTTGAAGGTCGGCACCAGTTTGTAAGATTGAATGGGTTTGAATCTGGTGAATCCTACACAAGATCTGGTGTAAGTCAAGGTAGCGCTCTAGGACCCACGCTATTTCTAATCTTTATGAACGACCTGCCCACTTATGTCAGGTTTTAAAAGTGACTGCTGTTCGCTGATGTCATCAAACTATGTTTGGGTGTCGCTAGTGTTGCAGATGCGGTACATAGCAATGCAAAGTGACATTACTGACTTTCTTAAATTTAAAAAAATATATATATTATTTTCACGGAAACGCTCCCCAATATATGTAAATTTTAATTTATTTGACATTCCACTGGTGAAAGTAAATGACTTTCGAGACCTAGGCTTAACATTAGATTTTAAGCTGGCTTTTTAGAGAGACGTAACTAAAATCTGCAATCTGCGACTGGAGTCTGACCTTCTCAACCCTTTAACAGGGAAACCAAACTAAGTGAATCAAAAGAAATGGAACTCCTTCCTACGAAATGGATTCCTTCAAACGAAACGTGAAGAAGCATTGATGCTTGAACTGAACAGTATGAACTGAAGCGATGCCACGTGGGCTCCCCTCTTGCTTACCATCAAGCTTGAGGAGATCCAATACACTATAAAAAAAACATGCTTACACGTTTCAAATACTGTCCGAAATGTCCAGTTTTCTTCACGATATTTTCACTCATCATCATCATCATCAGCCTATCGCAGTCCACTGCTGGACGTAGGCCTCTCCAATTGTTCGCCACTGTGATCTATCCATGGCTTCTCGCATCCAGCTCTTACCAGCCATCCTGCGCAGATCGCCCCCCCACCTAGCCAGAGGGCGCCCTACATTACGTTTGCCAAGACGCGGTCTCCACTCTAGAACTCGTTTACCCCATCGGTTGTCGGTTCTGCGGCTAATATTGCCAGTCCACTGCCACGTAAGCTTGCTAATCCGGTGAGCAATGTCAATGACTGTGGTTCTCTGCCAGATTCATATTTTCACTCACTGCCGAGCTAATGATGAAAATACGCACACAAATAAAAATCCAGCGGTGCACGCACGGATTCCAACCACAACCTTCCGTATGGAAGGTGCGTTATTATCCACTGAAATACCCACGTGGTAGTCTAATACTAATAGTAGCTATAATTGCTAAATTATGGAGTTTCCAAACAGGTACGATCTGGTGATCTTCAAGAAAAGAACTTATTTCCCCCTTAAGAGCCGGCAAAACATTTGTGAGATGCCTCATCTGTTGTAGATGTCCTTACCATCAGGTGAGTAGTCTGCTCGTTTGTTTTTTTTTATATGATAGGTTGCAGACGAGCAGACGGATCACCTGATGGTAAGCGCATGGGGTACCACCCATGGACAACCATGACACTAGTGGAGTCTTAAGCATAACCCTTAAACCCCCCTTTTCCCCCGGTAGGCCTATAGGCCTCCGGTACGCTCACTCACGCAGCGAACCACAATACAGCTGCTTCACGCCGTTTTGCTGTGAGGCCGTGGTATCACTCCGGTAAAGCCGGCCCATTAATGGTACAACGTGGCTCTCCCATTTTATTATTGTCCGCCATAAAGTAAAAAAAAAAACTCAAAATAAAAAAAATAAATAAAAAAATAAATAAATAAAAATCTTTATTTACCAAAAACAAATACATTGTACAATATTTTATCAGGCGGTCGCTGCACTAAGCAAATGGCTTGTCTTGCAGCGGCCAGTAAGCATTTCCTAAACCTAATATAAAATAGTATCAAGTTACTGAGAACACCACCGTATGTGACCGAAGAACTTATAAAACCAACACACTCGTATTAGCAGAACTCCCCACAGACTACCTCCATCGGTTAGTTCGCAAAATCCTGATCAAATTAAAAATCCGTTCGGCAACCGCTGCCGGCTACATGGGGTCTTCATGCTCTCTAATTAGAGAGGAGGTCGCTTTCTGGACGCTCTTTATGGTTAGGTCCAAGTGAAAGGGCACAGCGCTTAAGAGCTTTATTAATAATAGTGGTCCGCCCTCACTGCAATTTCGAGACGTTAGTTTCAAATCATACCAATAGATGGCGCTAGTTGTCAATTACATCGCGCAAGCGTCTCGTGTTTTCGGATTACCTATAAGCGTTGCCGCTGTCTATACGCTCTTAGCTAAAATGGTGTTACAGAGTATTTATGATGTTTGAAACAAAAATGTTCATATGAAACTTTACCAATTACGGCGGCCAATCACAATATTCTCAATGATCAGCCAAGTACGCAGAATTTTTAAACTGCTCAAGTGTGTGCGCAAACGAAGAGCATTCTCCCTTACCCTGATAATCTGATGGAACACTCAGTGTAACACGACCGGAGAGGGAACGGACGCAGGACCAACGGCTTAACGTGCTTTCCGCGACATTAGTTGATATTGGCTTGCGAGATATTTATTCACGGTTTGTTTGACAGATTCCATAATGATAGGACGGTGGGAACACAACTACACACCAGAAGTCTTTTCCTCACAAAAGTCTTGACCGTGGGACAGCAACGCTTTGGCATGAATTCGACTCGACCGCAGTAATACCACGGCCTCACAGAAAACCAGCGTGAAGCCGCACTGTGCTCTGTTTCGCTGCGTGACTGAGGGTAACGGAGGCAAAAATTGGGCGAAAGGGAGGTTTAAAGGTTGGCTCCGCACTTGTGACTCCACTGGTGTCGCGGGTCTCTATGGGCGTCGGCAATTGCTTACCATCAGGCAATCCATCAGCTGTCTGCCACATAAAAAAAAAATTTGCTAATTTTTCATACCTGAAATTTCTTTTAGCTCCCATCTTATACCTTGCACCACACTCTCGCCGGAGGCCCAAATGGCCCCACTAGCGTACTGCAAAAGGATTACCAAAGTAAACAAAACCTATATAAAGTTAATCCTGGCAAAGAGCCCGTTTTAATATTAACAAATCTGCCTGATATTGTGCCTGGATGTTATCTGTGCCTTCCAACTTTCTGATTAAGTTACAGTTAGTTTCTATTTTTTACTATACTTAACGCTAAGACTCGTAGCAGTCGAGATTATTTCGTTTTATATAACGAATGCTATTAATAATAATAATCATAAATAAATATTTCACAACATCACATACATTGATCTGACTATGAGATTGGTATCTCAAGCGCCTATGTTACGGATGTCAGAATCAACAGTGGGATTACAAATATATACATATAATACTTTTCTTTTCTATAAACATACTTATAATACATAGAAAACACCCAGACCAATACAGACAGACATGTTTACAAATGTTTACTTACTGTGTAAGTTCATGGCTTTTTTGATATATTTTTTTCCTTATAATATTCTCACTAACTGCAGAAGCCGGAACCTGGGAGCACACATGATCTCGGCAGATGAGATTAAAAGCTTCCCCATCAGCTCCATTCTCGGGTTTATCCTGGAACTGGAGCTACATGAGGTGCTGTAATATGTTCTGGGGCTGTCACAATAGATCATCTACTAGTCGGAGTGGCTATGAGACGCAATACTCACCCCATTTCTTTCAAATAATAAGGTAATATTCTCACTCACTTTCGACAGGATGCTAGAAATACATAGGTACATAGATTTGAAAATAAAAAACTAAAGGTGAGGCCTAGACCAGAACCTACGACCTATCGTTTAGAAGGTCACGTTCTTATCCATCAAACTAAAAGGTGTAAAAGATTGACATCATCATCATCATCATTTCAGACAATAAACGTGCACTGGTCATAGGCTTCCCACAATGATCTCCACACAGATCGGGCCTATGCCGCTCGCATCCAAAGGATTCGCATGACCTTTACCAAATCATGCATGAGATTGAAAGGATGACATTCGTGTCAATAAATTGACCACAATGGATGCCATTGAGTGCGATCTTGTATTGTACGAATTGGAGGACTTGAAGCTGAAATTTGTGATGCAACCAGGACGAACCACTGAGATGATGATAATGGTAACTGATATCAGATAGAAAAATCAGCCCAAAATCTAATCCCGACTCATGTAACCGAGTCACAATCACTTTCAGCAAATAGGTACAATATCTGATTTCAAAGATTGGTCCCACAAATGGCGAGCCCAATTCTCTGCGAGGGAACCCTTCTAATTCGCTTAAAGAACTGAGTTCTTTCCCAGTTTAATTATACGGGGTATCGGACGCACCTGGGACCGTTGCTGAATGTCTTCTGGTTAATTGATGTGGAGGATACACAGTCTGGAGTTGATTAGGTTATGGTGTGGTGAAGAGAAGATTTGCATTATGAAAAGGAGGTAAACTTGTTACTTGACTATCAATTCACCATACTGAATTTGTCCTTCTTTGCAGGGCGCCAACCGTCCAACTTTATGTCTTACTAGTAGCCTGGCCTCACTTTGTTTCGGGACATTAATTCAACTTTTACCCAAAAGATGGCGCTAGGTGTCGATTACATCGCGCAAGCGTTTCGTGTTTTCGGATTACCTAAATGGTATCCGCTGTCTGTTGGATTCTCTTTATAAATAGTTATATATTACCATTAAGCACGTTAGATGCTGATAACTATAGTAAATTAATAATAATAATAAATAAATATTTCACAACATCACATACATTGATCTGACTCCGAGATAGTTTTGATATATTTTTTTTCCTTATAATATTCTCACTAACTGCAGAAGCCGGAACCTGGGAGCACACATGATCTCGGCAGATGAGATTAAAAGCTTCCCCATCAGCTCCATTCTCGGGTTTATCCTGGAACTGGAGCTACATGAGGTGCTGTAATATGTTCTGGGGCTGTCACAATAGATCATCTACTAGTCGGAGTGGCTATGAGACGCAATACTCACCCCATTTCTTTCAAATAATAAGGTAATATTCTCACTCACTTTCGACAGGATGCTAGAAATACATAGGTACATAGATTTGAAAATAAAAAACTAAAGGTGAGGCCTAGACCAGAACCTACGACCTATCGTTTAGAAGGTCACGTTCTTATCCATCAAACTAAAAGGTGTAAAAGATTGACATCATCATCATCATCATTTCAGACAATAAACGTGCACTGGTCATAGGCTTCCCACAATGATCTCCACACAGATCGGGCCTATGCCGCTCGCATCCAAAGGATTCGCATGACCTTTACCAAATCATGCATGAGATTGAAAGGATGACATTCGTGTCAATAAATTGACCACAATGGATGCCATTGAGTGCGATCTTGTATTGTACGAATTGGAGGACTTGAAGCTGAAATTTGTGATGCAACCAGGACGAACCACTGAGATGATGATAATGGTAACTGATATCAGATAGAAAAATCAGCCCAAAATCTAATCCCGACTCATGTAACCGAGTCACAATCACTTTCAGCAAATAGGTACAATATCTGATTTCAAAGATTGGTCCCACAAATGGCGAGCCCAATTCTCTGCGAGGGAACCTCTTCTAATTCGCTTAAAGAACTGAGTTCTTTCCCAGTTTAATTATACGGGGTATCGGACGCACCTGGGACCGTTGCTGAATGTCTTCTGGTTAATTGATGTGGAGGATACACAGTCTGGAGTTGATTAGGTTATGGTGTGGTGAAGAGAAGATTTGCATTATGAAAAGGAGGTAAACTTGTTACTTGACTATCAATTCACCATACTGAATTTGTCCTTCTTTGCAGGGCGCCAACCGTCCAACTTTATGTCTTACTAGTAGCCTGGCCTCACTTTGTTTCGGGACATTAATTCAACTTTTACCCAAAAGATGGCGCTAGGTGTCGATTACATCGCGCAAGCGTTTCGTGTTTTCGGATTACCTAAATGGTATCCGCTGTCTGTTGGATTCTCTTTATAAATAGTATATATTACCATTAAGCACGTTAGATGCTGATAACTATAGTAAATTAATAATAATAATAAATAAATATTTCACAACATCACATACATTGATCTGACTCCGAGATAGGTAGCTCAAGCACCTGTGTTACGGATATCAGAATCAACAGTGGGATTACAAATATATACATATAATGCTTTTCTTTTGTAAATGCATACTTATAATACATAGCAAACACACAGACCAATACAAACAAACATGTTCATGCACACAAATGTTTGTACTGTGCGGGGATCGAACCCGCAACCCTTGTATCAGAGGCAGCGTTCACTACCACTGTTCCAATCGGGTCGTCAAACTAAATGCAAGGACTCGTGGCAGACAGTAGGATATTTCACTGAAAACCGGCGTGAAGTAGCATTGTGCTGTATTTCGCTGCGTGAGTGAGGGTACCGGAGGTCCAATCCGGGGAAACTGGTCTTAGAGGTTGGCAGTGTACTTAGGACTCAACTGGTGTCACGGGTGTCCATGGGCAGCGGTAATCGCATACAATCAGATGATCCGTCTGATCGTCTGCCAACTATCACATAAAAAAACGGTCCGAAATTAAAACATTAAAAAAATTAAGATACATACAGCCCTCCTCCTTTTTTGAAGTCGGTTAGTAAAAAAAAGATCGGAAGTTACAAAACTCACAAAATGCAAGGAAATATTCACGGCGGAGTATACTCGTACTTCCAGCGCTTGTCAACAAGACGTCTTTTCAACTCGCCGTCACTCTGTGTCCACCCAACCGTATGGTGTAATTGGCGCCTGCTGTCAGCAGTCTTACTTTTTCTTAGAAAATTAACTTAGATTTTTTTTTGTATGAGAGAGTGTTATACTATTTTATACTTATAGGCTGATGACTCATAATAAATAAAGGTCAACAGGTTAGAATTTTTACTGGCAAGAAGCTTTACTTTAGCAAGAAACTCAGTAGTCACTCTTCAAGATTATATATATAATTTGAATATAAATGCAAAATAATTTAAATAACTAATTGTATATTTATTAGCCGTGTGGTCCCCGGCAGTGTAGAATAGGCCACCCTCACTCTTACCGAGGTGTCGTAAAAGGCGACTAAGGTAAAGCTGCTGGCATGATCATCAGCACCCAGAGAAGGAAAACTCTGCATTTATATCAAAACCCTCGCCAACCCGTCTGCCAAGCGTGGTGAGTATGGCAATCACCCCTCATTTGATTGAGAGAGGCCCGTGCCCCAGCAGTGGGGACTTAAATGGGCTGATGATGATGATGATAATGATATTTATGGCATATATTTCCGTGTTAAATTGTTTAAGCCTTGCACACATCTTTCAAGCACATCTCTGCTCTCCCAGACATCTCTCTCTTGTTTTGTGCGTACGAGTATAAAGTCATCGAACTACTACGTCGTTACCATTAGAGCTACGATAAAAGTAGGTAGGTTTATTGGTTCTAAGTATGTAATGCATTCCTCAAAACGTATCCTCGCTCATAACTGGGGGTAAATGTAGCCTTAGGGTGCACTCTAGCCTTAGAGCATTCGTGGGATCTGGCCGCATTCAAATCGCACAAACACGCCGCGAATGTGAAGCTTGCGATTTGCGCGCGTGCATTTTATGTTCGTTCGCCCGCACGCTTGCATTATACAAGCACATGCGCATGAGTTTTTTTATTATTTTTGTATGCTAGAGTCGTAAAAACGAGCAAGCGAGTCATCTGATGGAAAGTAATCAACGCCGCCCATGAACATCCACGAAATCAGCAGGATGGCTGATATGTTGTCGGGCTTTTAAAAAGAGTACGCTCTTCTCTTGAAGGTCCCTAAGTCGTAGCCGTCGAAAAATACTCCTGCAGCCAAACCGTTCCATAGAACTGAGGTATGCTAAAGAGTTGCGCTAAAGAGGCGCATCAAACCATTGTAGTAAATACACGCGCGGAGCTTACGAGCAGCTCGTGAGTGGCTCGTGCGAATTCGCGCGCACCGCATTCGTCTGATGTGGACGCCCCCTTCGACTGCCAAAACTGTGTGTTGAATATTTTGATCATGCACGAGTACAGTAAAAACTACTACATAAACGTTGTGCTGCTTGTCGTCCTATAAGGGACCAATAATAGTACATATAAAAGTCAAGAATAGAATGCAGCATTATACGGGACTGCCACATACAGTCTAATGCTGTGAAATGAATTGAGAGCCGTGCAAGTTCATTGTGGCTCGACCATAAATAAGCATTTGCTTGAGTCGTACGGCGCGGCGTGAGTGAAAGCCTGAGGAGGTTATACTTTTATATGTAAGTAGTGGCCTGCTCTCACTTCGTTTTGGGACATTAGTTCTATTTTATACCAATAGATGGTAATGTATAGTGGACTACTTTTTTCGCACTTAGACTCTCATTTGGTCCATTGTGCTGGTCCTGGTTATTCTAGCCAGCCTAACTCCGCCAAGAAGCGCAGAAGCTTCCTGGGAGCATTACAGGCTTCGCGGAGTGATCCCGCCGATCCGAGGATTTCTTCGCGTTGTCTGGTCACCGCATCGCATTCCAGGACCACGTGTGTGACTGTTTCTTCGGCGCTGAAGCATCCCCTGCGTAGGGGGCTGTCGGTAGTGCCTAGGGTGTAAAGGTGTTTATTTAGGGGACAGTGGCCCGTGATTGTCCCCATCATTATTCTGAGGTTTTTCCTACTGAGGGTTAGAAGTCGTTTTGTTAGCCGCGGGTTTAATTTGGGTAGTGCGATTTTGGATTGCCTACAGTCTGTGGTTACCAATAGATGGTGCTAGGTGTGGATTAAATTGCGCAAGCGTTTCGTAATTTCGGATTACACATAAACGCTGCCGTTATCTATAGGACCTCTTTACAAATAGTAGAGATAATTAACAGGCAAGCAGGATCACCTGATGGTAAGCTTTTAAAACCGCGCTGCCAAACTTCCTCATTCATCTTTCCCTCGATTGGGCTTCCGATACCCTCACTTAGGGTAAACTGGTTAAATACGCCCCACTTTTATGTTTAGGTATTTAAAACACTTTTATAATCAAAACATATTTATTTATTAGGAACCATCTGTTACATAAACTAATCAGCCTCATATTATTTGGTTAATTAACTAATAGTTATAATTATATTTTGACTTATACGTCTTTTTTAAAAACTATAGAAAAGGGCGTTTTCCCCCAGGGTACAGGGTTAAATGCCCCATGTTAAAAAAAAACAATAAATTATAAAATTCAAAGAAAGTGAACTTAATCTTCAAGAAATATTACTTATTTTGCTGTCGTACATTGTAGCGACCACACTTATTACACAGATAGTTGTACATTGTACAATCTTCGTGCAACCATTTCAAACATCTTGTGCACTGTATCCAGTCTACTTGTCTCTTCGTTCTATTATAATCTTCTAAACATTCAACACGCGTTCTCTTCAATATCTGTAAGTTCACTTGACGAAGCTATTTCTATCTCTTCTTCTTGTGATTCACTAGAACAAGAAGACTGACGTTTTTTCTTTTTAATTTTTTTCTCATTCTTTTTGGCTACTTTTCCTTTTTTGTTGGCTACTTCCTTTTTCTTTTCAATCTGTTCCTCATTACCCTTTTCGGTTTCATCATCCGATTTAGAAGAACTTAATTCCTTTTTCTTTTTGATAACTCTTTTGAGAGATTTCCCTTGATTCTCCTTATCCTTTATTGTTTTTTGATTTTGTTTAAGTTCCTTCAGCTTTGTTTTTTTAGCAATAAATTCTGGCGATGTAAACACTATTGTCTTTGGTTTTCTACTTGTGAGCTGGTATTGGGGTATTATAGGGATAGGTCGAATGTCTTTTAACACTTTTGATGGTGTTTCCTTTTTTCAGCAGCTGATTTAGATGTATTAATTTCCTTAATTTCCTGTATTAAATTCCTTACTGGTAACCTTTGACATCGCCTCATCCAGAGCTTCAGCCGTCCACGATGCTCTGGATGTCTTTCTTTTGTACGGTTTGCCCATAATTAATCTATAAAAAAATAAAATAAAGGTCATTAACAAATGAGGCATATTTCACTTGTAAAATCGGGGCGTATTTCAAAAAATAAAGGCAAATACGCCCCGGTCTTAACCAACGATAACCAGTTCAAACTTGCAGAAAATTTCAGTAAAATTATGAAGGTTATGTTCCCACTAAATCCATAAATTGTCAACACTCATTCAAAAATATTACTTAAATAGGGTACAAATACATAAAAATACTCACCCACATAAGACGCGTCACAATACTAACAGTTTTTTAAATAATTTCGATTTTTTCTAACAGGAACAAACGAAGTGCGGTCGCCCGCTCAACTAATACGAGTAGTACTGCCATCTATCGATTGGCGCTGTAACTACTGCATTACTTAGTTCGGTATACTTTTTACATCATGTGGGGCATATTTGCTGATAGGGCGTATTTCACCATTTTACCCTATTCGGAGGGACATAGAACAGGCACTGCTTCACGCCATTTTCTGTGAGGTAGTTGCACCACTGCGGTCATGTCGAAGGGTGGCTCCATGATATAATTTCTTTGAAGTTAGTGGGTATAGTATGTTTTACTATATTTGCTAATATGTGCCTATACTAGTTTGTAGCCACTCATCATCATCATCATTTCAGCCATAGACGTCCACTGCTAGACATAGGCCTCCCCCAATGTTCTCCACACAGATCTCTCCTGTGCCGCCCGCATCCAATGGATTCCCGCAACCTTCACCAGATCGTCGGTCCACCTTGTGGGGGGCCTGCCAGGGCGCAACTTCCTGTACGTGGCCTCCACTCGAGGACCTATCCGCCCCAACGGCCGTCGGTTCTCCTCGCTATGTGCCCTGCCCATTGCCACTTGAGGCATGCAATCCTTTGGTCTATGTCTGTGGCCTTAGTTCTCTTGTGGATCTCATCATTTTTCATACGATCACGCAAAAAAGACTCCGAGCATAGCCCTCTCCATTGTTCTCTGGGTGACTCTGAGCCTCCTTAATCGGCACATTGTAAGCATTTTAGCTGTAAAAACATTAAATCTTATGAATATATACTGGAATTAAGACCATACCATGGTACCTAGGTACCGCGTATAGGAAATTCTTATACCTACTTTATTACTCTAGGTACCTGCCCAAGAAATGCTCGTTGCTGTAGCAAATTTTCTGCTCGTTGATTGTAAATGGTCACTTACCTGAAACAAAAAAAGTTTCGTTAGTATACATAGTTATGGCCTTTCTAAAAGAAAAAGGCTTTGTCCTCGAAGGTTTAAAGGCTGCAACGAACCAGAAAAACCACAGACAGCATAGTTCATATTCAGTTTTATCGTTCTTAGTATATAGATTCTTCAGAAATGCACAGTTGAGGAATGCCATCCATCTAAATGATGGAGCTGTTTCAATGAAAACGAACCACTTATCCTTCTCTAATTTAAGATGCATAACGGTGGAGTTTTCTCCATTCTTACTCACATGCTGTATTAAACCCTTAAGTCTTAAGAGAGATTTTGTCTCCCTATGTGTGTTCTACCGCTTGTACAATAGTTTGTACTCAGAGGAACTATTCGACTTAATGCCAACATCTGCATTTTACCACCGGACCGCCCGCCGTCGTCAGAGTGTTCACCCTCACACATTGGAACCCAAATGGTCTCGCACAGTACGGTTCCAAAGGTATTTCCTCCCGCAAACACTCCGGCGCAGTGGAATGAGCTGCCATCAGAGGTTTTCCCGGGAAAATACAGCATGAGGTTCTTCAAAAATCTACGCGGCAGCGCGTATGCAGTTGGAGTTGCAAACGTCCATAGGCTGCGGTAATCGCTTACCATCATGCTTATTTGATAGAAATGGGGTGAGCCCTGCGTCTCATAGCCACTGCGACCAGTAGATGATCTATTGTGGCATCCCCGTAACCTATCACAGCACCTCATGTAGCTCCAGTTCCAGGATAAACCCGAGAATGGAGCTGATGGGGGAGCTCTTGATCTCGTCAGCTGAGATCATGTGTGCTCCCAGGTGAACCATCATGCTAGCCGCCCGCTTGTTTGCCACCGACGTAGTAAAAGATAAAACTTCTCTTGACTTCCTCAGCATCTTCAATTCCTCGTACGTCATGACATCAACTTTTTTCCTGAACTGTTATTCACACCCCGCTATTTTAAATCACTTGTACCACAACGACAGGGCATTGAGTGGGTCCCAAGAATTAACATCGCACCGCGGTGATATATTGGTTGAACGCAAATGAATCATAAGCACTTATTTTAAACAATACCTCTTGCTGTAAATGAGTCGTTATAAACAATACCTCGTGCCGTAAATGAGTCGTTTCTCTCGCGTCGTTCTGTGCATGTCGTTCATTGACGCTCTGAGCAAAGGGTAGCTTATAGAGATATTAGTAAGAGTAATGGTGTGTACAAAGCAGGAGTTTAAATACAAACTGAGTGTGTATACCTACGTACCGTCTGTTTTGGAGTGGTACCGCTGTTTATCTTCTTGAGTGGGGACATACCTTACAACTAATGAAGCGATGTGGATGGTTGCTCAATGTTCATACAAGATTGTGCTCTTTTCATACGGAAGCATATCTTTTATTTTGTTTTTCCTTTGCTTTGTTTTTTTTCTGTATCTATTTTTTTTTTGTTTGATTGTACTTTTATAACTGATGTTGTACTCGTATATAGTGTTGTGATGTCCAAAATAATATTTTTTTTCTTTCTTTCTTTTACCAATTGTACAGTTTAAAAACCTCACATATAACCGTTGGTCGTGAAACGCACTTGGGCTATCTTAAGCCTAGTAAGTACCGAGGGATAGCCACGTTTAGGCATGAATGGTCCGGCTTAACCGGAGTGATACCACGGCCTCACAGGAAACCGACGTAAATCAAAGCTAGCGCTGTTGGCAGGGCACTTGTGACCCAAAACCGGCGTGTAGCAGCACTGTGCTGTGTTTCACTGCGTAAGTGAAGGTACCGGAGCCCTAATCCGGGGGGAAAGGGAGGACCAAAGGTTGGCAGCGCACTTGTGACTCTACTGGAGACCCGGGTGTCCATGCGCGGCGGCAATTGCTTACCATCAGGTGATCCGTCTGCTCAACTACCACCTATCACATAAAAAAAAGTGAGTGAACCGGAGAGGAAAAAAATAGACAGCGTGCTTGGCACTCCTCTATTAGTGTTGCCAATTGGCAATATTCATCTATGGGCGGCAGAAATCACGTAATAGGTTATCTGTTTCCTGGTCTGCCATCAATCACAAATCCACCCAAAACTTGCAAGTTTCTTCACGACGTAATTATTTATTTTTATGTGTATGGTAGACGAGCGGACGGATCACCTGATGGTAAGCGATTGTCACCGCCCATGGAAATCCACGACACCAGTGGAGTCACAAGTGCGCTGCCAACCATTAAAGCCCCACTTTCCCCTTCACGCAGCGAAACACACCACAGTGCTGCTTCCACGCCCCCACATTTCCCCGCACTACTTAACTTTTTTTTATTTTTATTTTTTTAATATAAATATTTCACGACATCGCATACATTGATTTGACTCCGAGATAGGTAGCTCGAGCACCTGTGTTACGGATATCAGAATCAACAGTGGGATTACAAATAAATATTTATAATACTTTTCTTTTATAAATACATACTTATTTTACATAAGAAACACCCAGAACAATACAAACAGACATGTTCATGCACACAAATGTTTGTACTGTGCGGGGATCGAATCCGCAACCCTTGGATCACAGGCAGCGTTCACTACCACTGTTCCAAATGGGTCGTCTAAGTAGTCGTAGAAACACAACAAACAGCAAATACCAATCTAAGCTATGCCCGCCTGTTCTGAAATCGCACCTGCGATCTAACCCACTGAGCTATCATCGCTCTTAAACCAACACAACACCCAAAAATATCGAACGCAAAATAAACAACGAGCAACATCCAGCTGTAATTCTACACTGTATGAATCCTTATCGCCCTCGGAACACTATAAATATTTCATGAAGTATGTATTGAATAGCGATCGAGTCCCAGATGCGGTTTTGCTAACACCGTATTGTGAACGCAACAAAACATTTAAGTGGAACTCCTGTGGGACTGGGGTATTGTGGCGTTGTATTTTTGTATTTCTTAGCTGCAGAACCGTAGATCTCTGTTGCAAGACTGGCCTACTTAAGTAGAGGTGTTTTCTAATGTAAGCAAGTAAGTACTTACTTAATTTGGGATCAGATTGCAATGTTATCTGAACATTAGAAAACACCTCTACTTAAGTAGGTTAATGCACTTGGTGTTGTGTAGAAGTAACTATTTCGATATGACGTCCATGGGAGAGCGACGCTTCGGATTGAATGGGTCGGCTCGACCGGAGTGATTACTGACCTCACAGCAAAACGGACTAAAACAGTTTCACCGAGTGGTTGAGGGTACCGTAGGCCCAATCCGAGCAAAAGGGGGTTTAAACTTGTGATTCTACTGGTGTTGCGTACTCGTACTTGTGACTCTACTGTGCGGATGTTTAAGTGTGGCGGCAATGGTTTACCATCAAAAATACCGCTTAGGTGGCTCATATGAATTTTGTTCATAAAACATTATACCTAAAAAAAAAGATTGTAGATTAAAATTGCGAGACTTACCAAAGTACTATGTAAATTAAACTTCGCAACAAATACATACCTACTTACTTACTCCGCTCTCTCAGTGCCCCGGAAAGAGAATGCCACTTTGGTCGATTCCTGCACTTCTTGTCGCCAGTCACCGGCCTGAAGTTCTCGCAGATCATTTCGACGACGTCTTTCCAGCGATACCTAGGCCGGCCTTACCGGGCGTCGGCTCTGGTATGCTTCCTTCACGAGACGATCCTCGTCCAGTCTCTCGAGGAGGCCAAGCCAGCGAAGACGAGGCTGTGAGGCTTGGACGCTAACTTTAAAAGAAAAGCAAAACTACTCGTTGCGGAAAGAACGGTACTCCGCCAAATTCTGGGCCCAGTAAAATTACAAGACGATGGCTGAAGGATACGCACAAGTGTCGAAATAGAGAAGATTGTAGACACGCCGAAGGTAATCGGCGAGACCAAGGCGCAACAAATACTTGTGAAATAAAATTTACCGTGAGTTCTTTACAGTAATTGCAAATGCGCAACTCGTCCACTTCCCCGCGTTTAGCAACACATATTAAAATAGAGCTGGACCGTAAGTGTATTACGGTTTTACAAACGACTATCCCCTTCTACCCGACTGATCGAATCGGTTGTGCCTTTGTTCTTCAATGTTTTTTCTTCACGCCATTATCCTTACCTATGTACACATTTCTACCATTAATTAAAAAAGGATTGTGAAGGTCACACGGCAGTTACTTCATTATCATAATTACCAGATTCCCCAAATACTGATCATATTCTCAACGTACCCCAGGCTTTAAAGCGACAACTTTGGTCGCAACCAGGAATTACTCTAAAATGAACAGGAGACCATCATCCTAACCGATTGGCTTCCGTTTGCGTCCAAAGCCGTTGCTTTAGCCTAGGATTCAGTAAGTGTGGAAACGCTCAAAATTTTAGATAGGTACCGATTCACAAAACAAATTAGGCAAGGGCCGGCCACGTTTATAGAAGGGGAGATGCGAAGTGGAGCAAGGATATTCTTGTGGAGACTAAGAGGTGGAAAGAGGAGTGCGATTGGTCAAACTACCAACGATATCAAGGCCAACTGGGTTGAGCAAGACCGACGACAGAGGACAGTAGAGATACATACTCTGCTGAACACGAAGATGTCTGATAATCATAAAGAAGTGACTGCTGCAGCGTAGTAACATTTTTATCTCTCTCTTGAGTCGGTCCCTTATGTCTGAGGCTTGTAATCAGCATCATGGTTGCATCTGGAGCAGATGGTCTGCCTCAACCGGTTTCTGTCTAGCGAATCTCTTACGACTGCGCAGAATTTGGAGGATGACGAGTCTTTCAACTGATTCTTCCACCTTGTTGTTGTTTGTAGTCTTTAATAGACACACGGTCAGAATAATAATTATGAAATAATAAATAGTTATTTCAAAAATAAAGGTTATTCACAATGCTAAAGAACTGTCTATGTAAAGTTTCGGTTTCCTCACGATTCTGTCCCGGACCTTCCGCAGCTAGTGGTAAAAAGAAGTTTTAAAGAAATTCTAGCCCCAAAACTATATTTTCATGAAATACATACATACTTTCAAAAACATAAAAACCAAATTAACACGGCAAAAGCAACTTCTGTAACGTAGCAAAAAATACAGCCGACTGAAACCCAACAATTTTGCTTCCGCAAAAATTTAGAGAAAAAACTTTCGCACTTAAAAGAAAACAGAAGCCACGTCCTTTCCATAAATAACGGATCCTCTTTCCTTTACCTTTTGTTGTTTCAGTCAATGTTTACCGTTATTACATGTCGTAACAGCAATTAAGGAAATGAGATTATCATCACTGTTTGATGTTGAAGTATTCTGTTTAAATATGCACTTTATGCTTGTACTTAGAAAAGAAAAGTTATAAAAACTTCTTGGCAAATTCCAATTCGGGCGGAGAAAAACATTATATGGAAAGCTGCATTTAAAATATGTACGAGTTCTTAATCTTTCATTAAGATCGCTCTGAAATACTGAAAACATCATCATTACCATCATTAGTCTATACATAAAGTAATAAATCCGCTTTGGATGAATGGCCTGGGTTGGCCAGATTGATGCCACAGAATAAACCGACGTGAATCGGTGCCTCCTCTGTGCTTCGCTGAGAAAGTATGGGCATCAGAAGTCCAATCCGGGAAAGGTAAGGTAAAAAGGTTACTAGCGCACTTGTGACTCTACTGGTGTTGATGGTATACATGGGAGGTGGTAATCGTTTACTATCAGGTGAGCAGTCTGTACGTCTGCCACCTATCACAAAAATAGAAAAAAAATCTTACGTGGATTTTTATAGTTTCATTCTATTACCATGCTAACCATGCGTTTTGGAGGACTTTACAGGCGCTTACCTAGTTTTACAAAATAATATTAGTTTAAAGTTGTTGTTGCTTAAGTACTCCAAATAAACGCTTTTCTTTTCCTTTCTTTTCTTTTCTTTTCTTTTCTTTTCTTTTCTTTTCTTTTCTTTTCTTTTCTTTTCTTTTCCGTTCATAACCCTTTTTTATTTTTTCCTATCTTTTCATGTCTTTTCTTTTCTTTCATTTCTGCATACGAATACGAGTGCACGCATAAGCACGAATTTCATTCAGTTATCACAGCTTTGGATTTTTGAGGCCGTGGTGTCACTCCCGAGACGCTGTGGACTGCAAAAAGTGGAGACACATCGCGCGAGCCGCATCAGCACACGAAAATGCTACATCGTCAACCACGACCACTCTGCCAAGAGTGAACGACTAAGGAGGAGGCGGAGGTGTCACTCAGGGCAACCCGGTCGATTCGTACTAAAGTATGGCTCTGCCTGGGTAAATGCTATCTCACGCTATTAACCTAGAATGCGTTAAATTACACATCCGATCGTAACTAGTCGTTATGATAACTCATCGCGTGAGTAAACAGGTTCCACTGTTGACTTGCTCTGCGTGTGTCCGGTGCTGTTCGCCGGATTAGAGCTCTGGCTATTACTGGATGTATCTACAGTTGTGTCATAGATAGAGGAACTACTTTTCTAATATGATAAAGTGACAGACGAGTAGACGGATTAATTATCATCATCAGACTTCTGGACATACGCCTCCCTCAATGTTCTCCACACATTCAGATCGTTGGTCTACCTTGTGGGGGCCTGCGACTTTCTACACGTGGCCTCTACTTGAGGACTTTCCGCCCAAATGGCCACCTGTTCTCCTCACAATGTGCCCTGTAGACGAATTACCGCTAAGTGACCGTGGGAGAGCCACGCTTCGGCATGCATGGGCCGGCTCGACCGGAGTGATACCACGGCCTCACAGAAAACCGGCGTGAAGTAGCACTGTGCTGTGTTTCGCTGCGTGAGTGAGGGTACCGGAGGCCCCATCCGGGGAATTTTGGTGTCACAAGTGCGTTGTTTATATTTTAACCCCCCTTCCCCTGGATTGGGCCTCCGGTACCCTCACTCACGCAGCGAAACACAGCGCATGCACTGCTTCACGCCGGTTTTCTGTGAGGATGTGGTAGTACTCGGGTCGAGCCGGCCCATTCATGCCGAAGCGTGGCTCTCTCACTGTGGTATCTCTCTTGTATTCTCTACTTGTATTAATCTTCTTACTTTAGCGTGTAGTTCCTAGTTGTACAGAAAACCGGCGTGAACTAGCACTGTGCTGTATTTCGCTGCGTGAGTGAGGGTACCGGAGGCCCATCCGGGGAAAAGGGGGGTTTAAAGATTGACAGCGCACTTTTGACTCCACTGGTGTCGCGAGGTGTTCATGAGCGGCGGCAATTGCTTACCATCAGGTGATTCGTCTACTCATCTGCAATCTATCACAAAAGAAAATCGAAATCTATTGCTTTTGAGCCCAAGATCACGGTTATTCGTTCAGAATCATTATATCAAATATGTTGGGTATTCACAATTTTGAGAAACTAACGCGCAGGTTTCCTCACGATATTTTCTCTCACCACTGAGCTAATGGAAGAAATAAGCACATAGATTTGAAAAATTTGCAGCCGCTTGGATTTGAACCCCCCTCACATTCTTGTCCACAGAGAAACCGTCAGAACATACTGCCGCCAAAACAATCCCCAAAACATGGGTATTTCTAACAATTAATTTAAATCTGTGTTTATTTTCCAAGTACTAATACCCAGTGGACACGAGATTCGCCAATATTCCTGACAGACACCAACACAAAGTTTTAATAGTTCCAGATCGGAATCTACAAGTTTGGACTTAGGATTATTGTCGTAAGGTCGATTGATTCCTTGTATTACAAGACGGTCTGTCCATACCAATGTACACAACCTTCTACAGACACTACAAAGCTCGACCAAATAACGGAAATCAATTAAGCACCTTCAACCTTATCCCGTTGAATTTAAGTCCACAGTTCCATAAATATTCATTGTTTTCTATCGTATCGTCTATTCAATCTACTGCTAAAATCTAGAAATGAACCTTAACTCGTAGAGATAGGATTATTATTGCTATACACAAATCGTCTTCTGGGAGATCCACTCGTAAATATATAAGACCACAAATAAATCAAAGCATGCCTCATTGGAGTTCTATTGGTTTCGCTCAGTCGTTCTTTCGTCTGTCACCGTACTTCAGGTTTAGTTGTTAAGATTGGATTAGTAAGAAAAATAATGCATTAAATAGGTAGTATGTACTTGTATTCATAACAAACATTTTTTTTGCGGAGAGGGAGGCAAATGAACAGGCATGTCTCCTAATGATAAGATATCCCAGTTGCCCATGAAAATATGCAACATCAAAAAAATCACTAAAGTATTGTTACTCTCATCTCTTTTTTTTAATTTATTAAAGACACACCAACAATACATGCATGATCTGTTCGCTATATTACAATTCTCACTACAGTTCTGATAGGTTTATTCCCGCTGTCCCACAGTGAAACAGTTGTTAAATAAATTCCCACTGTCCACCCCTTCTTGTTTGAAAGACAGGACAGAGGGATTTTTTTAACAATTGTTTCACTGTCCACCCGGGGTGGACAAGCAGAGGGTGGACAGCGGGAATAAACCGTTCTGATACATGTATCAATTATAGGTGAGTACAGCTTTCTTAATATAAATGTGTTAGTTTATTTATTAGTTAAATCTTAAGACGACTTAAGTATTTAATTGAAATTACAATGTCTTTTATTTTTATTCACTTAAACTAAAGTGCATCTGATTTTATTAAGTGTAAAATCTTCCCTTTGAATTTGGCGTAAGTATCATTAAATATGTCTAAGTCCTGCATATTGCCACAGAGTAAGTTGTAATCGGTTTGAATTCTGCTTAACGGGGACTGAAGGCCAAGATTAGTTTTAGAAGCTGGTGCTGTAATTTTTTTTTTAATTTTGGTTCTTGGGTAATCTTTTCACGATTTCTAAGACAAAACCATAAAAAAATAATAGGTCATCTAAATTAATTTCGCAAAACTAAGATACGTGGTAGACATTGTACTGTAAAAAAATGCATAATTATTCTGAGACGTCATCGCGCCATCCATCTATATGAAGAGGATGGAACGACTTCTGGAAATATTTTAATAACTACAGGGCATACAGTCAAAGGCTCAAACTGAGGCTTTCAAACACTTATTTAAAACTCGAACTATTCCTTAGAAGTTGTGAGTTTCAGTCGCGACACGGTAGAGGGCGTCCGTTGCTCATTACCCCGCAGTTACGGCAAGGAATGTCTTATTAAGTGTCTGCGAAACGAACGACGCCGGGAAACAAAGCGTCTTTATTAAAACCACTACAGCTAGAGCGTATCCAAAATCAGAGATAAGTTAGGGTGACACTAAGACCCCTCGCCCACGGCGACTTTTTGCGATGCAAACGCGCGTTTACTAAACGCACGACAGCATCGCTACTAACTCGTGTTAGTCGCGTTTGCAACGCGCTACTGCATTGCGACTGTATCGATGCAAATGCACGACTGTGTCAGACGCGCGCTGTCTGTTCTATAAATCGATTTCATTTTTGGTCGATATATTCGATTAATCGATTATAATCGTTTATATTGACTATACTATCGATTAAATCGATACTGGAATTAAGCCAATAGAATTGATTATAATCGATTTATCTAAAATGATTTATAGATATAATCGTCATTCATACAGAAGATGAAATTATGCAAGAAGGCATAATATAAATGACGATTATATCTAGAAATAATTGCAGATAAATCGATTATAATCGATATTATTGGCTCAATTCCAGTATTCATTTAATCGATAGTATCGTCAATTCAAACGATTATATCGACAAAAATGAAAATCGATTTAATCGATAGAATCCGAACTATCGATAGTACAATCGATTATTAAGGGTGAAAATAATCGATTAATCGATTGTCGATTATTCGGCAACACTAGAGAACAGAGGCACTAATTTGGAAAACAACGCAAATCGATCCACGGCACCTGGCTGCTCAGGATGCGGACCACGCGACTTATTTTACGTCAAAGTTGAAATTAATTCAAAACACCAGAGCCCTGAGATGTAGGGGATACACGAGATTCTGGTTGGAATAGCTCCGCTGCGGTTTACTCTGAGGCATACATACAAGTATATCCTCCAAACGATTCGGCTACGGCGACGCAGGATATTATTAAAGTGCTCAAGTGTGTGCGCAAACACAAGTGCACTCATTCTATTATTTATATTTCTATGGGACATCAAAATGACACGATCACACGACTGAAGAGGGATTAGAGGCATTACTATGAGTTTGAAATACTATCCTCGCTATCTAAAACTATTGCTCTGTCTCTTTCACATGCACCACAATGAAAGGGACAAATCGATAGTTTTCGATAGCGAGAACAGTTTTTCAAACTCATGGTAAGGGTACTGGTGTAAGACCGACGTACTTTTCGAGGTATGGGGGTACAAGACTGCTAACTTCCAGACTGGGCAGTCACTGAGAATTTTTCAACAGAAAAATTCAGGTCCATATAATTGGCCAAACCCCGGGATCGTATCCCAAACACCACTGAAAAAGTCAACTCGCACTCTCATTGGAGTTTCAAATATCTTTCTAAGGAAAAAGATTCCGATGAATTGAGAACCTTTTCCTTTTTTGAAGTCTGTTAAAAAGGACATACTTCACAACGTTTCGGTTTTTTTATGAGATACCATGAGCAGATGGATTTGTTAACGCCAGCCTATTTTTATTACATAGGTGGCAGACGAGCAGACGGATCACCTGATGGTAACCGTGTGCCAACTTTTAAACTCCCTTTCCCCCTCCGGTACCCTCACTCACGCAGCGAAACCAAGTACAATGCTGCTTCACGCCGGTTTTCTATGAGGCCGTGGTAACACTCCGGTCGAGCCGGCCCATCATGCCAAAGCGTGGCTTTCCACGATAAGATGGACACGTAGTAACATCAGAGAAAACACAAGTATGCCGCCGTCTTTTAAAAAGGGATACGTTCTGGAGCCCAATTCTCGGGTTCGTGATATTTAGAAAACATGGCGGATATCACCTGAAAACCATACAAAAAAACTAAAATAATAATAATTCTCCCAACATCTCATAGGTTGACCTGATTCCGTACTAAGTAGCTTAAGAACTTGTGTTACAGATATCAGACAACATGAGGAACATAAATATATACTTAAATACATATATTACACCCAGACACTGAACAAACAAGTGTTCATCGCAGGAATGTTTGTCCAGGGTGGGGATCGAACCCACGACTACCTTTGGCGTAAGAGGCAGGGTCACTACCAATTGCGTCATCCGGTCAGTCAAATACTATGTTTTAGTGATTTATGTCGTATGAAAATAAATATCACGAGCACGAGAATTGGGCTCCTGTTCTTCAAGGTTTGTAGGTCGCATGCGATGTTCCAGAGTTTTGTCGTGCGAGGCAAAATGTTTCTTGAGAACAAATGTTGAGCTATTGCGCAGGGCGGCATCCTAAGTCTATGTTATGGCATACGATTTTTTATTGCCTATTTGAACTGTGACTTTGTGTTCTCTATTTGTGATAAATAAGTTAAAAATAATAAACATAAAATTTAATGCGATTGATTGAGAGGTAAAAAATAATAATGATAATAAAAAGTTTTTTTCAAATTAACAGTTTATTTTAATATGTATTTATTTTCATTTTTAAAAGTTTCTCATAAAAGTTGGTGTCCGTTAAACCGGCATAACTGAAAAATCCGGTTTTTTGCGGTCAAAGTTGAAATTAATTCACATCGTGTTTTGCCGTGAGTTTTTTTTTAGTTTGTGAATATTCACGGGACGATATTTTGACTTGAAATGCTGGTCTTAAAAATAAAATTGCTCATTACATAATTGCGTATAGTCTAGAAGAGGTAGTTTAGACCTGGCATTCGGTCTATTAAACTTTACAAAAATTTATGAAGTAAATTACTTTAATACCGTAAAAACAATAATGTTTGCTGTGTTACACGTAGCGCAACATGTAGCGCTACCCCGTATGTACGAATAGAGTTACATGTTGCGCAACATCTTCAGTACGCGCCAAACTCAAAGCTGGTTTATGTTACACTGATTATGGCATAAGAATACCTGTGTAACTGTAATATGTAAAAAATCGTTTTAAATTAAAAAAAAAATTTAAAAATTAAATGATCTGATAAGGAGATTCTAAGTTTTGATTCACGTAGCGCAACACCGTCAGTATGAATAGAGTTACATGTTGCGCAATATCTTCAGTACGCGCCAAACTCAACGCTGGTTTATTTACACTCATTATGGCATAAGAATACCTGTGTAAATTGTAATATGTAACTCGTTTTAAATTTAAAAAAAAATTAAATGATCCGATAGGGAGATTCAAAGTTTTGATTTAATGTTTTTTTGTTTTATGTTTACTCTCAAATCTATTTTACGCCTTTTTGAGAACCAAACAACAACAACTTCAAAATCACAAAACATAATGGCGACAAACAACTGCCCTCAGTTCAGTTTGGGGTCACGTCATCAGCACAGGGCTAAAAAGTGTTGGCTCGTGACAGCGGATCCAAACTTTACCTGTTAGAGTAACATTAATAACTATACTTCTGCAAATAAATCATAAGTTTAAATTAAAGCGGGCGCCCGCGACCTGCCCGTACACATTTCGAGTCGCTTTGCAGGTTTATCAAATGTTTATATACCAATACTTTTACATCAAAGCCCCTTTAGAATGTTAGATCAACAATTTGAGCGAAAAAAATCAGCTATTCCACACATTATTTTCGAATGGAACAGCTGTTTTTTCACCTCTTTAATATGCTAAAGGAAATAAAGCTAAAGGAGATAAAAAAAACAAAAATTTTATTGAAAGTCCTTAAAATAGTATGACGGAAAATCGCTTCTTACGGAGGTGTCTGAAAGCATTTGTTTATTATATAGATATAAAGATCTTTCATATTAAAGAAAAATTTAACAAAAACTAAAATCCTATAAACAAACTCGCATTTTTCAACAAAACAGCCCCCAATATAATTCGCAAAGCAACAATCATTTAGAGGTGCGCGTTTAAAAATTTCAGAAGCTATACCAATTGTTCAAGCCATAAATAAAAATTGTTGGGAAAACATCTCAGCAGTTTTAATATTTTAATCCTTCGATGGGAGAGAGCATAAATTTCGTTTGACTGTTCGGTTCGGGCGGATTCTGATGAATGTTTTGTTCTTAACAATGTTAGGATAAGAAATCGATCTCTTGGCGGAGTTTGCGACTTCTAAAATGAACATAGCACCAACTCAAAAAAAGTTTTTTTTGACATACATCGTCATAAAGTTACGTTCAATATGATTTACAGTCTCATAACAACATTTTTTTGAGTGAATGCTATGTTGATTGTCATTTGCGATTTATACAAGCATTCTGGGATCAGACTCGTTGATCTGGAAAATCACATCGTGGTGCGACTTAAACTAGGTACTCACAGCGCCATTTATCTGTAAGTATATATAATCTGTCATGGGAGTCACACAGGGCTCGATATTGACCCGACTTTATATTCGGCGACGACAGTAAATAATTAAAAATCCGTGATATCAAAGTAAAGGTGTGCTGAAGCAATCTAAAGATAATAATCTAAATACGGACGGCTAACAGTAAAAAAGTATAGATGTTGTCTTTCAAACCACAAAATAAAGTCGAGAAAATTCAGTCCCTCCCACGAAACATTTGGCTCGGGATTGTAAAATATTCATTCAGTGCACTACTAGTTAAAGTGGTCACCGTAAAGTCGATAAGGTTTATTGGGACTTTTGAGGGCTTTAGATAATGTAGTGTGAATTCGTCCGTACATTTTATATGAATCACTTAACATGATATTTAAAATTTAAAGTCTCTAATAGTTTGTCGATAGAATATATGGAGCTTATAGTCATAAGTCATTTTTGTACGGACAGTTACATGTTCATGCGTCAAATTAAAGGTGATATACAGTTGAAATCCACTGTTGGACATGGGCTTCTTGAAATTTTCGCCACGCCGATCGATCTTTCATCAGCAACTGACACTCGTCTACTGCTGGACATAGGTCTCCCCTAATGCACGCCACTGCTCCCGATTTTCGGCCACTCTCATCCAGCCCACACCAGCCAGCCTTCGAATATCATCATTCCATCTTGTCGCAGGGCGTCCAACACTACGCTTACCGAGTCGCGGTCTTCATTCAAGAACTTTACGGCTCCAACGGCTGTCAGTTCTGCGGCTAATGTGACCAGCTCACTGCCACTTCAGCTTATCAAGATCGATCTTTATCTATTATTAATAAACGCTGGAATGAACGTGATGTAAATCTTTGACACTTTACCCAACATTGGCTAGTAACAGCAGTCGTCACAACTACCTGTAAACTAACAATGCACGGCAACACCCTGGAACCCGGCTACGTAAGACCTGTGCTAGGCCGTTAGAAAACCGAATGAACTCTGATGCCCTTTATAGTGTAGTGTGTAGTAAGGCCACTCTAGAGATCTCCAGTTTTGGTTCTATAAATAAAGCTGTGAGAATGTCCAAAGATTCAACGCCGGATTCAATGATCATAAATAAATAAATAAAAATATCTCACAACATCACATTACATCGATCTGACTTCCAGATAGGTAGCTCAAGTGCTTATGTTACGAATATCAGAACCAACAGCGGAATCGAAAATAAATACATTTAATACTTTTCTTTTGTTAATACATACTTGTAATACGTAAAACAGACAGGCTAATTAAAATGTAATTGGTTAGTGTATAATTAAACTTACTTTAGCATGTAAAGTGTATTTAAAGCTGTTGAGTTTCCAAATAAATAAATAAATATAAATAAATATTTTTTTTTGGCTTTTGGTACTTATCTTGTATACATAGCAGCAAAGATTATTGGCAGCATTGTACTGTGTTTCTCTGCGTGAGTGAGGGTACCGGAGGCCCATGCCGGGGGAAAGGGGAACCCCCCTTTCCCGGTGCGACTTAAACTTCACACACTACTCACAGCGCCATCTATCGGTAAGTATGTATAATCTGTCATGGGAGTCACACAGGGCTCAATATTGACCCGACTTTTTAATCGGCGACGACAGTAAATAAATAAAAATCTTTGATATCAAAGGAAACGTGTGCTGATGCAATCTAATAATAATCTAAATATACATATAATTTGACTTTGGTGACGTGATGACGTGGTCCCCAGCAGAGTAGAATAGGCCACCCTCACTCTTACCGAGGTGTCGTAAAAGGCGACTAAGGTAAAGCTGCTGGCATGATCATCAGCACCCAGAGAAGGAAAACTCTGCATTTATATCAAAACCCTCGCCAACCCGTCTGCCAAGCGTGGTGAGTATGGCAATTACCCCTCATGTGATTGAGGGAGGCCCGTGCCCCAGCAGTGGGGACTTAAATGGGCTGACGATGACGATGACGATGACGTGATGACGTCACTAGAAATAGGTCTTACAAGAATACCAGCACTGCCGTCGTGTTGTAAAAAAATGCCGTAGCAGCAAATGCTGAGATTGGGACCTGAAAGTGAAAGGTCGGCAGCGGACTTTTGAATTCACTGGTGTCGCGGGTGTCCATGGGCGGCGGCGGTCGTTTGCCATCGGGTAATCCGTCTGTTCGTCTGCTACCTATCACATAAAAAAAACACTTGCGTGATGTAATTGACACCCGGTGCCATCTATTGATATTAAGTGGAACTATGTCCCGGAACGAAGTGAGGGCTAGCCACTAGTTTTGATGCGATATTACTAATTTTTACTATGTCAAGAGTATTCAAATACCCTATTGCCAAATACTTAGGTAACATACCAGTTTAGTCCATATTCCGCAAAATACGATGCGGTATTTATCCATCTGAGAGAACATCCCCTATAAATCAACCGTTTTGTCAGTCTGTGCAAATTGTATCAGGGCGAAGATTTTTCACAGCAGCCTGAATGATTTAGAGGTTGTGTTATACGTTTTCAACGGCTCAAGGTTTTGTCACCCTTTGTGTGTAACGCACCGTGGACGTTGAAGATGATATTTTTAATAAACTGAGAAATTAAAAGAATAATTTGACTTTGAATAGACATCAGTCTATTACAGAGTCAAATGGCGCATTTGGTACGTACCCTTTCTCATACGCCAAGGTCGTGGTACGTCACAGGTACCTATTACACGTATTCATTCAGACGTAGACCTATTCATGAACTAAATTAGATTTAATTTCAAATTTTTTCGTTGCCTAATAACCGTAACAAAAGTGTAAGGGTACCTGTCTGTATTTTGGATATTCTATCCGAATATACAATTTTGAAAAAACAGTTATGTCTTATTAGATAAAGTTTCATTTCTACTAGAAAAAAAAAATTGTTCCTCGCCGGTAACGCTGCGAGCGACTCAATAAAAACTATTCAGCTCATGAGTCACACGAGTCCATAATACCATAAAACATTATTTGTATTGCCCTCAAAATTATATGGCTAATAGATTTATCCTAACAAAGTACTATAATCCGCCGGTTCTAAGCAAACATGGTATCAATATATAGATACGAGTATTGATACCATGTTTGCTTATCCTCACAAAATTACTGAACAAATATTGGTGACTTGAAGATAGCACAAATTGTTCGAAAACTGTGGAAGCGCCTTAGGAATTTCATATACCAAACAAAATTTCGGCGTAATGAATTCCGAACTCTCTAGGGTGTAGTGAGGAGACTTGAGGCAAATTTCATTACTCGAGTAATTTTTATTTTTTAAGTAGGTAACTAAAGAAACTATGCACAAGTTAAAGGATGGCGCAGCGTGCTATGGAGCGTTCCAGGCTCGGTTTTGCGAAACCGAGTACAGAACGATGAAATCCGAAAGAGAAGTAGGGTAGTCGACGTTAGGACGCGAGTGTGTGAGCTAAAGTTGAGATGGGCAGGACACCTGGCAAGGCGTAAAGATGGGTGGACTATAAAACTTATCGAATGGCAGCCAAGAATGGGGCGAACGTCCTGTGCGTAGATCACCTGCCCGATGGTCCGACGATGTTGTAACGGCAGTGGGGAAACAATGGATAAGACTGGCAAGGGACCGAAGGGAGTGGAGTGATAAAGATGACGCCTGTAATCAGCAGTGGGTGGATGTGGTCTGATATGAATGAAAGTGATAGATGACACACGAGCTAGAGCAGACAAATGGTTTAGTGTTGAGGGATTGATACAGCAACATCAGTGGAGTTACAAATGTTTTTCCAACCTTTAAACTGCATTCGTATTGAACATTGAGTAGCCTAACTCACTCAGTGAAATAAAGCGCGAGCTACTTCAACCTGCGTTTCTTGCAGGCCGTGGTATCACTCCGGACGAGTCAATCCAGATGGATTGACTCTATGGGTCTTTAACATAGATATGTTAAAACGTGGCTCGCACTATTGTAGTAGATGGTACCAAAAACATGAATTCATTTTTACTATTTCAAACTGAGGTTTTCCCTTGTACTATTGTAGAGACGATAAAATTACCATTAATACCTGCTAATGAGATTTTTGTTAGGTTTGGTGTTTGTCATACCAAAGCCATGTCTGGTTTTCATAGAACAGAAAGCATGGAATAGAATGAAAACCTGTGTTTGACAATTTTATCATTGAAAAAAATAATATTAAAAATATTTAAAAACTGATGTTAAATTTATTTTTGATTTAATAATCATTTTGAAATAGTTTTTAAATATGATATTTTAGTTTGCTAGTCCATAATGTAACTTGTAATGTTTCTAATAATAACTTATGTTACCTATCTTGGTAACCTGTATGGTATGCATATACAGTCAACAGCAAAAGTTGATGCACACTTTTCGCAGCTAGTAACTCTTATGTTCTTCTTCATTAATTCATTCCGAAGAATAAGAACTACAAACCACGAAATATGTGCAGCTACTTTTGCTGTTGACTGTAACGTATGTCACAAAATTTCTTGCAAATCGTTTACTGTTCCTCACAGGACAGGCTTAGCCTAGTATGAGGACCAGCTTAATGACCAGATAAATATTTGTAAAACCTGTGTTGGTAATAAAGAATTTTACTTCACTTTACTAAAAAAATCTCACTAGAGTCATTTAAAATGAGATTAGATTGAAATAACATCACTGCTCGGGTCGAAGAGACACCGGACAGAGGGTAGTTTTTCTCCTCAGATTTTTGTCTAGAATATTTTCTATCATAATTTTAAATTCCGTAGTCTATTTTATTAAAGGTATTATTTTGGATTTTTGAAAAATCCGTCTTTAATATCGGTGAAATTTCAAGCTTGTTAGTTGGATTACGAAATTAGTTACTTAAAATTTGTCTCTTTAAATTATCGAACTTAATAAAACATTTATTCAAAATTTGTGAAAATAGGTGATTTCAAGTTGGAATTTGCTCAAAGCTGAAATGACAATATTCCCCTTCGATGGTAATTTGTCACTTTACTTATATAAGGGTTATGAAGTCAAATGTCACAAGGCGTATGTATTGTCACTCCATAGGTTATAAGAACGACATAACCAAATATTGCATCCAAACGCAACTGAGAAAGACATCAGGATGATGACGTAGGTAAAGGATTACACTAAAATTGCTAGAAATGGAAAGGCGGCCACTTCATCTTATCCTACTGGTCTTATTATTTTTTTCATAATTTAAAAACAAACACTAGAACAATTTTACTCCATTCTTATTCTATATTCAACCAATCGGTTCTTTATTGAAAACATTTTACGCATTCAAAATATGCACGCTGCCCGGGAAATATTAAATATAACCGCTATTTACTGTAGATCCGTCTACGTACAAACACCAAAGGGTGAACCCTCGAAGGAATCAATGAGAGTGGCCTTTGCCGGATGTTTACCTATAAGGCAAATAGAGGATACATCCTGTGATAAAATAAGACTTTTTCACAGGGTATGGCAATAGAAATAGGCGATAGTTTTTTAATGCCAAGAAATTAGAGAACAGGTTACTTTTAGGTAACATTTTCTGATACGCAGAATACATTGGTAAATTTATCATAATTCATCATTATTTCAGCCAATAGACGTCTCAATTTTCTCCACACAAATCGGTCCTGTGCCGCCCGCATCCAATGGATTACCGCGATCTTCACCAGATCGTCGATCCAACTTGTAGGGGGCCTGCCACGGCTGCGACTTCCTGTACGTGGCCTCCACTCGATGACCTTTCCGCCCCAACGGCCGTCTGTTCTCCTCGCTATGTGCCCTGCCCATTGCCACTTAAAAGGATTGCATGCCTCAAGTGGCAATTGGTAAATTAGTTCGTTAAAAATCCGAAGCCTTCTTAACAGGTGACATAGTTAAAGACCTTGTAGCAAATTTGGTCAACAAAATAAATGTTAAATCAACTGATCCTGATACACATCAGGATCACATGAGTCCAGTGTTATATAAATCTGCAGCGTTGTTAGTAATCGTCTGGTTATTTTTATTATAATGACACTGCATTAAAATAACAACCGAAGTCTTAGATCATTCAAGAAAGGTCAACAAAATAGATCAAGATAACAGTTTAGTAAACAGAAATTTAAATTAATAGCCTCAAAGCCAAAGCCTGTTTATTTACCCGACAATGGCAACACGAAACACAACCATTTGTTAACCAACCTCACTCACCCAAAAATCCAAACGGAATCGTCTCAAAAACACTGCAGAGGCCCAACATTTAATTAATCAGCCATCTTCCATTCCTTGCCTCCCTCACTCCTGCCTTACATTCCGACCTTCATTGCCTGCTAAATTTAAATATTTTACACTAGAAAGGACGTTTTCGATCGTTACCTTAGGCATTTAATGTTACGCCACCATTACTTCGAGTTCAATTAGATGATATCAGACATTTATAGTTCTTTATGCATTCAAGGAGTCAGATTATTTTCGCTGAGTTCAAGATAATGCCATTTAACGGGCGTCCGATCATTACGAGTTTCACGGGGTAGTGAAAATTTTGCACCGTTTTACGAGACGCCCTTAATGATCGCGTTTTCTGTTTATTTTTTGGTGACTCGATAAATCTTGAAGGTTTATGGGAAATTAAAATGGGATGTTCATATTTTTTGATGGTGGGAAGCGAAAGCTTTCAGTTCGAGTGATCGCCAAACTGAAGGCACGAAATAATAACAAATGCTCCATCATTATTTTCATCATCATCTCCACCTTAAGTTGCCTGCTACTCATCTCATTTCTTTACCCAGTCCTTCAGTGTTCACTCTTATTGATGTTGGTAGGGAGTTCCATAGACGGATGCTATGGAACTCCCTACCAATATCAATAAGATAATCTCCATCATTACCAGTTTTGAAAGCCCTGAATCTCACTCACTCACTCACTTTTTAAGTAAATAAATAGCAATTCCTTTAAGTCTTTACATGTCCAGCCATCGGTAGTAGTCGATGGTCCGTCTAAGATCTATATAATATATACGAATGTATATCTAGTCCTATATATTATTTTATCTAAGCATAAAATACTAATTTATTCGTATATAATATATTGTTTATTTATGTATAAGTATTATAATTTTTTTATATACATACAGTTCACATTTATTTCCCTTTTCAATATTGCACCACCTACCCCCTACCTCCTCTATTATCAAATATCCTTTGCCTGAAGGTTGTCTGGTAAAAATCGCTTCCAGCAATAAGACCGCCAAAATTGTGACTAATTAATTGTAATTGATAAGCGCACAAGTGCGCTTATCACACTCTACTGGTGTCGCGCTAAAAAAAAGAAATAAACAAAATTGTACATTTAAGGTTCTATAATGCAAAGTCTTTTTTCAGTTATGTTTTTTGTGCAATAAAGTATATCTATATATCCATCTATCTATCATCTTACGCCGTTTTCAACCAATTTAGTGTCGGCCTATTTCATCTTCCACAAATTCTTCCTTGACGACCCGTTTGGGAATCAATTGAAGTGAAGAACGCTGGCCTTTGTTCAAGTTTGCGGGTTACGAACCCGTACAGTACAACAAACATTTGTGTGTGTATGGACATGTTTGTTGTATTGTGTGTGTTTGGTGTGTTTGATGTAATTATATATGTTGAACAAAAGAAATATTATATGTATATATTTGTAATCCGCTGTTCATTTCTGATATTCCCCCCCCCGGTAACACCAGGTGCTTGAGCTACCTATCTCGGAGTCCAGATTCAATGGGTATGTGCTGTTGTGAAATATTTATTTATATTTATTTATTCCTGTTCTATTATTGGGCATTGAAAGTCCATTGGTGCCCACCAATCTTTGCTATATCGTCTCTCCATCTCATTTGGGGGCCTTCCGATAAGTCTTGATGACGATGATCCTATGCCCTCCACTGCATCATTATTTTGAAATACCTGACTGCCTCGATGGCGCAGTGGTTAGTGAGTCACACTTTAAAGTGACGGCTGCGCAACTGGTCCCGGGTTTGAATTCCGGTTCGATCGGGCCAAAAATTTTAGTACGTTTTAGGTTTTGGTAAGAAATTTTAGTGTCAGCCCGAATTCTGGAAGTCGGCGTCATTACCCCTTTGCCTCGTAAAGCATTTAAGCATTGGTACAGCGCCCAATCCCTTACCATCAGGTGATCCGTATGCTGCGTCTGCCTACCTATCACATAAAAAGAGAAAATAAAAAAAAAAATTCATGGAGTTAAATCGGTTATGGTCGAACTATGATCCAGAATTTGGAAATTATAGTAATTACAATGAAACGTGCCAGACGTGAACTGGAAGTTGTAGACGAGTACATCTACCTCGGACAATAAGTCCTGCTTGGTAAGTCCAACTTCCAGAAAGAGGTTGATCGACGAATCCGACTCGGCTGGGCAGCGTTCGGGAAGCTACGCAGCATATTTTCGGCAGATCTACCGCAGTGTCTCAAGACGAAAGTCTTCAATGCGTATGTGTTGCCAATGATGACATACGGAACCGAAATGTGGCCGCTTACAATGTGCCGATAAAGGAGGCTCTACCCAGAGAGCAATGGAGAGGGCTATGCTCGGAGTCTCTCTGCGTGATCGTATCAGAAATGGTGAGATCTGCAGGAGAACTAAGGTCACAAACATAGCCCAAAGGATTGCATGCCTCCAGTGGCAATGGGCAGGCCACATAGCCAGGAGAACAGACGGCCGTTGGGGCGGAAAGATCCTCGAGTGGAGGACACGTACAGGAAGTCGAAGCCGTGGCAGGCCTCCTACAAGGTGGACCGACGATCTGGTGAAGATCGTGGGAATCCATTGGATGCGGGCGGCACAGGACCGATCTGTGAAAACATTGGGGGAGGCCTATTTCCAGCAGTGGACGTCTATTGGCTGAAGTGACGATGATGATGTGCAAGACGTGCGCTGACCTTTGCAATCCTTAGATTAGAGGAACTAGATCACGATTTAAGTTCAGAATATCCATACCATTGCAGGATTTGAGAAATCCGGAGGCTTATGCACCGATTTGAACTTACCACCTCCGTTCAAACGACTCATATTTTTACTTAACTACTGAGTTCGAAATGACCCTTGCGAACAGCTTATAGACGTGACTCAGGAGTGAAATTGGTCGATAGTCCTTGAGTGGAGACCGCGACTCGGTAAGCGTAGTGTAGGACGCCCTGCGACAAGATGGGATGATGACATTCGAAGGCTGGCTGGTGTGGGCTGGATGAGAGTGGCCGAAATTCGGGAGCAGTGGCGTGCATTAGGGGAGACCTATGTCCAGCAGTGGACGAGTGTGGGTTGCTGATGATGATGACTGAGTTTTAGAAATATAAATGAAATAATATATTTCTCATACTAAGACATCACAAGTAATGCCATGGTGCTGCCGCGCCTGGCTTCATGAAAAGCTATAGCCACTGTGTCATTAAAGTTTGTAGTTAAATTCATTATAAAACATAATATTTTCAGAAAACAAGATCAGATCGATGTAATGAATTAATTTACTATACTTCGGTATTATATCAGGCGATTGTTTTATGTGATAGGTGGCAAACGAGCGGATCGTGGTATGGTATGGAAAGCGATTGCCGCCATCCATGTACACCCGCGAAACTAGTGGAGTCACAAGTGCGCTACCAACCTTTAAACCCCTATTCTCCTCATTCACGCAGCGAAATACAGTGCTGCTTCAGACTGGTACGCACGCAGGTACTGCCAAAGGAGAGCTACTCTAAGGAACGTCAACTACTTCAGCAGTGCGTAGTGGGCATTTGATTACACTTTCTTCTTCTTCACTATCTTTAAAATCGCCAGTCCATTAAGCTGCAGGGCGTGTAATGTAAAGTTGACTCGTTTTTCCCTACTTAGACTCTCTTTCAGTCTATTGTGCGTCATGCAGGTCTTCGTATATTACGTTTCCCTGTGTGGTAATATCTGCATTCTTATACGTATTATTAGCATTTACTCATTTTCTACAATAAAATTGAGATATTTTATTAATCATATCACCTCACATCGTAATAAAATTGATATGAAAATTTTATTAAACCTATAACTTAAATAAATATTTAGAACGAATAAATAACTTAGTTACAGTTAATTAAAAGTAAGTACTTAAATTGAAAACGAAATAATATAAGTACATTAAATTATTACAAATATTATTGTATCGATATTTCAAAGGAATCGATAGGATCACGAGAGGGCCATTAGAGCACCTGGTAGTCGAGACGAACGGATTCATTGTAATGTCCGATTGGGATAAAATAAAAAGAGGTATAAGGGCCGATTTTTTATCCTTAGTTACCTTTTGGTTAAAATAACTATAGTTAACTGTCAATCATTAGTCAAAGTGACGTAATTCCTTGTAATATAACTATTGGTTAAGCCAACTTTTGTTCAAATAAATAATAAAAATAATTTTGGCGATATATGACCATTGGTTACTTTTTTAAACCATTAGTTCAGTTTAACTACGGATCAAAAAATCGGCCCTAATTGAGCAGTTGTGTTATTTGAAGGACCCTTTCTGGCTTATTCTAATAGTATCGATAGAAGTATTAAAGGTAATCTATACTCCCAGGTAGCTGGATCTCTTAAAAGCTTAAAAGCATAGTGAGTATATGAAGATCGAATTAATATTACTAATAAATAACATACATTGTGATATGAGGTCTTAACTAACAAATTAACATAAGGTTAACCATAATGCACCCATAAACGAAATTAGGCCCCAACATTGAAACATTTATCAGCCAATTAACATGTAGAACAAAATCAGAGTGCTGAAACCCCTATTTTGTACAATGCAAATTTTACCCAAAGCCGTGCGACAAGGATTCAAATTCTCTTGGCGTTTTGTCTTATAAAGTGAAAATACCCGCACTGTCGTAAACATCGTAACTCCTCCGTCTCATAAATAGTGCCGTTGGGATGTATTGGTTCAAGAGATAAGAGTATAGATTCGTTCTTTCTGTTAGTTTAAGAATGGTTGAAATTATTTAACGTTTTGCTTTGGGATAAGAAATGGGTTTGCATTGGAAATTCATTATCAGTTTAGCATTTTTGGAGAAGACTCGACGGGACGACTTTATTTCTTTAAGAAAAAAAGGATCATATTAAAAGAACTAAGTTCAAGGCGGGCTCGCCCACTAAGGATTTCGTACATAAATATCCTATGTTTATAAATAGTTCAAGAATCGATTAGGTGAAGATGGCCGGGGGCTTTTCAGGGGAGATATCCCTTTTTTATGTGATAGATAGCAGAGGATCGAACGGATCACCTGATTGTAAGCAATTGAAAAAAAAAACCACTTGCATGTACAAAACGGCATAAAAACCATCAGTGTTTCCAGATGAACATTCTTCACACAGAACAACGTCCCAGTACACCCAACAACCCACAAAGGCCAAATTAAATGTCGGAGAGCCACGCTTTGGCATGAATGGGCCTGCTCGACCGGAGTGATACCACGGCCTCACAGAAAACCAGTGTGAAGCCGCACTGTGCTGTGTGTCGCTGCATAACGGAGGCCCGATCCGGGGGAAAGGGGGGTTTCAAGGTTGGTAGTGCACTTGTGACTCCACTGGTGTCACGGGTGTCCATGAGCGGCGGAAATCGCTTGCCATCAGGTGATCCGTCTACTCGTGTGATACCTCTCACATAATTAAGTCCTCGCCAACCCGTCTGCCAAGCGTGGTGAGTATGGCAATTACCCCTCATGTGATTGAGGGGGGCCCGTGCCCCAGCAGTGGGGATTCAAATGGGCTGACGATGAATAAAGTGAGGCCATGGTATCACTCCGGTCCAGCCGGCCCATTCATGCCAAAGCATGGCTTTCCCACGGTAAAAATATTCTGAACGTGTGATTAGTTGCTCTGTCTGTGTAAATGTTAAAAAGGTCAGAAGGCAGTCGTTTTAGTGTAATAATCAGACTTCCCAAACCCTGAATCAGGATCCAAGCGTAGGTAAGCTTACAAAGCCACACTGGGAATTAACCGCTAAGATGAGGTGAGAAGATGACTACTTCATTCGCGTCACCTTATGCCTTGTACTTAGCCGAAGGGAATCAATCACTGATCCCGTGTCCCACGATCATTTACTTATTCAGATTTTATGTGGCACCCGCCGGCACCGGTTTACGGCCCATCAGCGGGCGTTTGTTCTGCCCTGTCCTAAGGTCGTGTTCACATTCAGAGGTCAGTTAGACGGCAACTACAGGATGACCTTCCCTTCTCCACTGTGCGGAGTTTTTTTCATAGTGACACAGTATCTTGGTTCTCCTCAGCCTGATGGTAAGTGAGAGGAGAGCTCACGTTACAATTACAACGGACGCGATGTCAAGGCATCAACTCTGTTAGCACCGCCATACTCGCCATACTAGCCGCTTGCTCCCGTTTCGTTTGAAGGAATCCATATTGTAGGAAGGAGGAAATGGATGCGCTGGCAACGAGTTCCATTTCTTAATACATTCGTTTCCGGCAGAAATAGGAACTGCCCTTCTTTTTTTTTCATTATTTAAGGACTTTTATACAAAAGTACATGTCAGTCCTATAGGACAATACATTAGTTTACACTTAGTATTAAATAACAATTAATAAATAGTACAAATGATACAAGTGGCTGCTCAGCCTCTTGTTTTGATGCAGTCTATTGCAAAATCCAGCAGAAACCTTGCACGATCTGACGTTGGATCGGCCAAGATCTGGTGGAACATGCCAATATCAGAGAAGTTCAATCCTATTTTTGCTACCAGATCCTGTCTCTTTTGCTGGTACCGAGAGCATTCAATCAATAAATGATGGACATCTTCAACACGTCCACATGTATCGCAGTTAGGCGTATCAACTTAACTTAACTTAATTAAATGTCCAAATTTATTAAATGGCATGTGTCCAGATCTTAGCCTCAGCGCAATCACAATATATTTACGTGTCATACTTCCCTTCTTATATTACCTAATGAGTACTGCATACAGTATGGTCACTCCCTGCCTCTCGCTGAAAGTGGCTCCTCAGCTCGGTTACCTTACAGTAGTTACCCTACAATCGCGAGCCAATATAACAGTGCCAACGGAAGTGATGCCTTGATATCGCATTCGTCGTAATTGCAACGTGGGCTTCTTTTTGCTAATCATCAGGCTGAGGGGAGCCAAGATACAGTATAACTATAATGTATCAATACAGGGATTAACACGATCTTTATTATGTGAAACAACATTGTGTACTCACATATTTGGCCCGACGTTTCGGCTACGTTACAGCAGCCGTGGTCACGAGCGAACTGTCCAGTCCGAAACGTCGGGCCAAATATGTGAGTACACAATGTTGTTTCACATAATAAAGATCGTGTTAATCCCCGTATTGATACATTATAGTTATAATGCAACGCGAAAATCTAAAAAACTATATGATACAGTATATTGGTGATGGTATGAGTTTTTCGTTTTTCGGTTAAAAATTAATGTTGGCCCAGTGTCTGTAAATTCGCGGTCTTGAAACCCCAAGCTTGTTGCCTCCAAAAGCACATTAATAATTTGTCCTACAATTAATCGTATCATTTTGGTGTTCCGTCTATATATGAGGGTAAGGGAATAGACAGTGTGCTTTTGCCTGCGCATAGACATGATACAATAAAATAGACTCTGCTGTTTAATCGTTGATATTTTTTTATAAAGTGGAGTTATAACTTTCATCGACATCATCTGGATGGTTGGCAGTCTTCAACTGTGCGTTTCTCAAGATTCTACCTCGTACGACAAAACTATGGAATGAACTATCGCCTGCGGTATTTTCGGACAGATACGACCTGCAAACCTTCAAGAAAAGAGCGTATTCCTTTTTTTATGTAATAGGTAAGCAGACGAACAGACGGCGTCGCCCATGGACACCTGCGACACCAGTGGTGTCACAAGTGCGCTACCAACCTTTAAACCAACCCTATCCCCTGGATTGGGCCTCCGGCATGCTCACTCACGCAGCGAAACACAGCACAGTGCTGCTTCACGCCGGTTTTCTGTGAGGCCGTGGTATCACTCCGGTCGAGCCGGCCCATTCAGGCCGAAGCTTGGCTCTCCCACGGTCATTCCTTTTTAAAAGGTCTGCAGTGCACTTGTGACTAATCTGGTTTTGCAGGTGTTCATGGGCGGCGATAGTCGCGTGCCATCGGGTGCTGAGCAGCGAAACACAGAACAGACGCTGATTATCTGTGAGGCTATAGTACCACTCCCGTCGAAAAGATCGGCTGCCGTAGCCAAATCAGCTGAAGGGCATTATTATTAATATGAACATAGTCTTAATCTTTAGAATCTCCCTTTGAATCCCTAACTTCACATCATCATGCTTCTGTCGTCAATAATAATGCGATGTATGACTTACATAGAAATGAGGTTCATTTGTATGCGTCGAGCGCGCATAAATAGGGCAACAACTCATGCATACCTTAGTCTCAATTTGGCCATATGGTGGTTAGTTGTATTTGTATCACGTAAAACAACTAATCAAATGGTTATTTTATCATCTATACAATATTTTAAAGAGATGAGCTATGTTAACTCGTGGATAAGAATGCATAGCGCTGTACTTACCACCTCACTTGACTGCCTCAGTGGCGCAGTGGTTAGTGGGTCGCACTTTGAAGCGATGGCTGCGCAAGAGGTCCCGGGTTCGATCTCCGGGTCGGGCCAAAACTTTGTACCTAAGTTTTCGGTAAGAAATTCTTAGTGGCAGCCCGGAGTCTGGAAGTTGACGGTCTTGTACCCCCGTACCTCGGAAAGCACGTCAAGCCGTTGGTCCTGTCACAGTAGTGTCCCATCGGAATATGAGGGTAAGGGAATAGAGAGTGCACTTATGTTTGCGCATACACTTGTGCACTATAATATATCCTGAGTAAGTGGCTGATCGTTGAGATTGACCGCCGTAGCCGTAATCGGTAGGAGGATATTATTATTATTAATTACAGCTAAATCAATGTACGTATATCTACCATCAGCTTGGTAGTGAGGCAAAACAGCGTGAAGAATCCTGCACGTCTCGGATTGATTCTCAAACATTGTGGACACCTACCTACAATATAGTACCGGGGTTCGATCCCCGCACAGTACAAACATTTGTGTGCATGAACATGTCCGTTTGTATTGGTCTGGGTGTTTCTATGTATTATACGTATGTATTTTCATAAGAAAAGTCATGCATTTCGTATCTACCAAACCAGCATCCTCCTCAACTTAGCGTGTGATTCCCGGTTGCGTCATAAGCTATGTCGCTCTGGCCTTAACAGGGGACCAACTGAATCATGGTTACACGTTTTAGAATTAACCAAACCACCATATTCGTAATAACCCAAGACATGGGATGCCAAAAAACAGACCTAGATACCCCAATGTATATTTTTGACACAACAAAAACAAGTTACGGGCTAATTCTCGCTCGCACGTCTCTCGAGCGAGAGAACTCGAACCGCTCTCACGCACGCAACATAAATTCGTTACAACTGATTACTAACTTCGAGAGAAGTTGTCATCGCGACCCACCTTTGCGCGAAAGGAATTTTTGGCGTTCCGTTTTTGGAAACTCAGGAATTGGGAACTTTTTTTTAACGTTTTGATATGATTTTGCAAAGCTAGAGGCGGGATTAGAAGTCAACCAGGGATAAAATATTGACGTACTATCCCACTGCAAGGGAAAGGTTTTCATTAAAGAAATCAAGTCATCGCTACTATGATGGGTTTAGGCTTGGTGATTAAGCTTTGCCTAATACGGATGATTACAAGCCCGAGCTAAATCGGATACATACTTTTTGCTCAACCTGGGAATCAAAACTAGGATCCAGAGATCACATCCAACCACTAGACCAAACAGGGCGTCAGTGATAAATAGAAGTGTCTTATGTGTTACCAGCCTTTTAGTTAGGAATAATCTCGCCTTTTTACATTTGCCATCAGACAGACAATGTTAAACTTTAAGCTAAAAAATAAAAAAATCTTGAATACACTTTCAGTCCCTGGACTAACTATAAAATATAAGAAATTAAGATACTGCACATTGTTTTCAATATTAATTTAACTAATAAAACAATTACTTATTATTTGTTTTACTTATGTAAGTGCATCTTTCTTTATTTTTTATAGGCTAGGTAAGTGATCAACACTGCCTATGAACATCTGCAAAATGATAGAGATCGCTAATTCTTTGCCAGTGTTCTTTTTTTTAAAGGCGTTAATCGCCTTTAAAAAAAAAGAAGACTGATTTTGAATTTCACTTTTAACCCAAAACAAGTACAAATTACAAAGAGCACAATACATTTGCAATCAAAATGAATCGAATTTAATTGACCATTGATTTGCTATTGACGGCGATTCCACTTTATTCCCAAAATACGGAATACATGCCACGAGCCAGATTCACCCTTACCGCTTTTTTTCATTGTTAACGTTATATCTCTTGTTGGGGATCAGAGTTCATGAGAGTCCGTACGCTACGCTCCTTGTACGTGTTCCGAATAACCCCCTGCCTAATATTCATCGCTTTAAAGCACCCAGATGAGTGGGAAAGGGACGCAGCCGTACGTGGAAAAAGGATGCAAAAGGCAGCGAAACTCGTGACCTCTCAGCGGCTTCTGTTCGCAGAAATATGGATGGTAATAACATAAATCCATTTGGCATATAAAACACTAAACGCCTCAGTGTCCCAGCCGTGGCCTCTGTAAAATATTAGTGCGTTTATGAAAATTGTGAGCTGGTAAAGAACTGGAGGTATGCCTAAGTTGGTAAGTGCGAATTCTTCGAATTGCGCGAAAGCAATTTGGAGGGTTGTTTTTCGCGGCGTTCTTGCCTAAGCTAATAACAATTTGAAATTTTCGCACAAGAGAAAAAATACTTATAAGGCTATTCAATGGACAGAGATGTGAATTAACGAAAAATATTAGGGTAATTCTTCCTATCGGCAATGCTTCAAGGAATTGTTCAAACTGATTCTTGCTACTTCATTTCGCCATTGTGCTACGCGGAAAGAGTTTCATCCCTATATTTTAGGTGGCTGGCCAAAACAATGCATTTTTCAAGCACCTCTTTGCTTCGTACGACAAAACTGTCGCATAAACTATACCGTTATGGATTTCAAACCTTCACATCCGTCTGCTTGTATGCAGTTAATGATATCCTCCAACCGATTACGGCTACGGCGGCCTCGTACTCAACGAACGGAGGATATATTATAGTGCTCAAATGTATGTGCAAACACAAGTGCACTCTCTATTCCCTTACCTAATATTCCGATGGGATACCAGCGTGACACGACTAGAGAGAGATTGGACGCAGGACCAACGTCTTTACGTGTTTTCCGAGGCACAAGGGTACATCACCGCCGACGTTCAGACTCCGAGCTGACACTAAGAATTTCTTACCGAAAACTTAGGTACAAATTTTTGGCCCGACCCGGAGATCAACCCAGGACCTCTTGCACAGCTGTCGCTTTAAAATGCGACCCACTACCCCCTGCGCCACCAAGGCTGTAATTAAACAGTATTCTTAAGTAAATAACACACAATAACAACAAAAAATTCGTCTCAGGTTCAGGCGGAAATTAAGCCACACCTTCCACAATCCGGGTAAATGTTCTACCAATTAGACCACTGAACGCGTTACTAAGTCGACGAACTTTGTAAGTGCTTGATTCGACATTGACCCGGATTGTGGAAGGAGTGGGTTCAATTTCCGCCTGAACACGAGATGAAATTTTTAAGTGTGTTATTTACTTAATAAAATTTTAAGCTATTGAAAATTCTAAAGTCATTTACTTTTAATCAAAAGACAAGACCGAACAACACTCCTCAACGGCACGTAAAGGACAATGTTGCACTAAACCAGCATGTATTAAGGCGAAAGTTTTTCTACACTCGGCACAAACGGGCCAAGTTTAACAAACAAGATAAACATTTAATCCTTTCGCGTCGGGTGAAATCTTAAATCGACGAACAGAGAGAAACTCATGCAAAACAAAGTTGCGATGCAGGAGTCCTTAGAATGCCATTCTGCTTAGTTTTCGTATTTCTTAATACGACCTGATGCGTGGATGCGAGGGAGGAGCGAAAGCGGAAAAGTAAAAAAATATTTTGAGAGGCCATATTTTTATGCGATTTTTGGCAGCCGTGCAAATGGATTACGATGGATAGCAATTGCCACCACCCATATACACCTTTCAGCCAATAGACGTCCACTGCTGGACATAGGCCTCCCCCAATGTTCTCCACCCAGATCGGTCCTGTGCCGCCCGCATCCAATGGATTCCCGCGATCTTCACCAGATCGTCGGTCCACCTTGTGTTCTCCTCACTATTTGCCCTGCCCATTGCCACTTAAGGTATGCAATCCTTTGCGCTCTGTCTGTGACCTTAGTTCTCCTGCGGATCTCATCATTTCTGATACGATCACGCAGGGAGTCTCCGAGCATAGCCCTCTCCATGGCTCTCTGGGCATCTCTCTCTATTGACTGAAATGATGATATACACCTACAAAATCAATGGAGTCACAAGTGTGCTGTCAATTTTTTCCCCTTCTCCCCGAATCAGACATATGGTGACCACACACACTTGGTGAATCACAACACAGGTACTACTTTTTTGTGAGGCTGTGGTATCGCTCCGGCTCAACCAGCACGTTAGTGCCAATATTTATGTAAGAAGTATGTGAGTCTCAGAAAATTGTTTGAATTGTAATTATGGGAATTATTTGGATGACAGTGCCAGTGATGACATACGGAACCGAAACGTGGCAGCTTACAATGTGCCGATTAAGGAGGCCCAGAGAGCAATGGAGAGAGTTATGCTCGGAGTCTCCTTGCGTGATCGTATCAGAAATGATGAGATCCGCAGGAGAACTAAGGTTACAGACATAGCCCAAAGGATTGCATGCCTCAAGTGGCAATGGGCAGGGCACATAGCGAGGAGTGCAGACGGCCGTTGGGGCAGAAAGGTTCTGGAGTGGAGGCCACGCACAGGAAGGCGCAGCCGTGGCAGGGCCCCCACAAGGTGGACCGACGATCTGGTGAAGATCGCGGGAATCCATTGGATGCGGGCGGCACAGGACCGATCTGTGTGGAGAACATTGGGGGAGGCCTATGTCCAGCAGTGGACGTCTATTGGCTGAAATGATTATGATGATGATGAATTATTTGGATAGTTTCTCAAACCCAAATGCTCTAGCTATTCTAGCTAATCATCTAGAAGAAATTTATATGAGTAGATTTTATAAGCAAGGAATACTGAAACTTAATAAAGCACTATTAAATGCCTGGCATCAGCTTCGTTTTGCATGCATTGATTGTTCAAAAATTTAAATAGTATTTATAACTAAAATATTTTCTCTCATAGTACCGGTATAAAGAAAAAAGTTATTCCTGTAGATGCAAAGCGAAATATCATTACGTAATTGAACAATGCTGTTTAAAAACTGAAATATTTGCAATCTCTAAAGACATTTTAAATTTAACTTTCTTCTTTTCACAAGGTAAAAAAAAGATATTTTAGACATTACAACACTATTTACGAGTAAAAATCCAGTTTCAGAAGAAAAAAAAAAACCGAAAAATAACAAAGCAAAGGAAAAACAAAATAAAAACAAAATAAACGTAATAAAGGTACAAATAACCAAGGCAGCGTATAGGTATATGTATATATTGTGTGTTGTGAGCTCCAACATAAATAAAACCCCGTTGCTACACACACTGACCGTCAACAACTACCTAGCAACGGGATTACCGGATTCTCAGAACAATAACTAAAGCTATAGAAACCGTACTAAAATAGCAACAGAATACAGCAGTTTGTACTATTTTCTCTTATGACATTGTAAATGTGTAAGAAACGGATGCATATACATCTGGATATTCGTAATTCAGAAGGTTGTCACCAGCCAAAACCATCCACGACGCACGACCGTAACAATGCGACCATTATCAATCGGTCTGACTTTACAAAAAAGATCATGGCGCAGGTACGTACTTTTGATTTAGTAGCATTTTTAATTATTACAACAATCAAGTAGAACCATTTGACATTTCAACTCGTGACTCATTCGAAAATAATAAAAACCAAGCGTTGTTTTTGTTTCGCTCGCTCTCGTGCACGATGTAACATTAGATGTGAATAAGATAGTTGTACGTAGCTTTTATTTTAGTATGGCTTCTATTGCTTTAGTTATTGTTCTGAGACCGGATTTATCACCATCAGCTACAAATTTTCAATGCAAGAGACATAAACGTATCAAGCTTGTTGTACAGTAGTTTTCTTAACCACGAGACCAAGCAAATTTCAACCTAAATTCACAACCAGCTGTACCCAGGATTACGGTCTAGCTAAATTAGTTTCGCAACCTCCAAAATATCCGCCGCGACTAACAACTTCCACCAAAACACAAGAGCTAAGCTCGGATGAAAGAAACTGCACCTTAAGCGAATACGTGGAGTCAATTTGCGAGAAAAGTTTAGCAGTTGGTTTGGCATCGCAATACTGGCTAGACTTGCCGGTTCGAACATAGTAGTTAGCGTGGGACTTTTTTCTTGGCAACTTAGGAAATTATGCAGGTTGATATTTAGGGGGACTGGCTTAGATTAAGGTGACGGGTAGGGCACACACGATTACTAGCGACGCCAAACGATTTAATTTTTTAGCTACTAAACCGGATCTATTTTAAGCCACTTTGGAGCTACAACCTCACGGCAACCACTTATCATCGTCATCGTCAGCCCATTTAAGTCCCACTGCTGGGGTACGGGCCTCCCTCAATCACATGAGGGGTAATTGCCATACTCACCACGCTTGGCAGACGGGTTGGCGAGTGTTTTGATATAAATGCAGAGTTTTCCTTCTCTGGGTGCTGATGATCATACCAGCAGCTTTACCTTAGTCGACTTTTACGACACCTCGGTAAGAGTGAGGGTGGTCTATTCTACTCTGCCGGGGACCACACGGCTACGCGCATGCTACGGCAACCACTTATACTATTTAATTTATTAAATAACCATGCACAAATGATGGGTCCGATTTTGTACGCGAAAAATTGATTCACGCTAAAAGTGGCCGCTTTTGGCGTGAATCAATTTTTCGCGTGCGCGTTGGACCCAACATTGGTGCATGGTTATTTAATTAATAGTATAAGTGTTTGCCGAGAAATTGTAATCCCTAAATTGTTTAAAATAGATCCGGTTTAGTTGCTAAAAATTAAAATCGATTGACGTCGCTAGTGTGCCCACAAGCTAGCGTCACCTTAAATCAAAATAACGGAAGATAGGTGACTCGTCTCTACCGCATGGACCGCATAAATTATAGTAGCCTAATTTCACGTAGACTGACGTAGCATGCGCGTAGCACGTTTGATGACTTCCTCGAGCTTTTGTAAAAACAAATACCTATTTGACGAATACTGAAAACGGACCTCCGTTTTCAGTTTTCTAATTGAAGGGACGTGCCGTATCTTCCGCTATTTTTATTTAATCTTAGGGGACCGGTTAAAAGATTTAAGGTTAAATACTCCGTGTATTATAAAGCAGTGTAAGGAGTTCCTCAGAGATTGAATCGCTGAATAGATAGATAGAGAAAACAGAACGCTAGGCTAATCGCATAATAAAATAATATCCTCCAACCGATCACGGCTACGGCGGCTAATCTCAATGAACAGTCACATACGCAGGATATACTATAGTACTCAAATGTGTACGCAAACACAAGAGCACTCTCTATTTCCTTACCCTCAAATTCCGATGGTACACCAGCGTGATACGACCATAGAGGGAATGGGCGATGGACCAACGGCTTAACATGCTTTCAGAGATACGGGGGTACAATACCGCCAACTTCCAGACTCCGGTTTGACACTAAAAACCTCCTAACGAAATCTTAGGTGGATACAAATTATTAGCCTGACCCGGAGATCGAACCCGGGACCTCTTGCGCAGCCGTCGCTTCACAGTGCGACCCACTAACCACTGCGCCACCGAGGCAGTCATCTCCTGACCTAATCGCATACTAAACAGCACGCACACACATTGATGCACACGTATCTCGTAATCTCGTGGTTTGACTTGAGACAGAGACAGAATTACGAATAATATTATGTTCGGGCGAGATACGATACGATATGCTGCTTAACGCGTAAGTCTTAAAATCTTCGATATCAATATCATCTAGAGTCGACCTTCTCTGTCTATTTGTCTTGTGGCTGAATCTCCGGTATTAGGCGACGAATCATCTACGTTTTTCAATATTTACCACGATGGTTCGTTCATGTCATTGAAATATTATTAACAGCAGACGTTACGACCAAATCGGAGTTTCCCTCTCTTTTACACGCACTGCGTGTTACTCTTTTGTTTGGATGCGACAGATATATTCTCGTACGTTACGGGACAGGTACGCAAAATCAAGCCCCCTGTGCTGTGGGATAAAAAATATAGACTATTTATAATTATGAAGGTTAAAAGATTTTTTAGTAATGCTAATGCAAAATTCATTAGAGTAGTAGTGAAATTTTAAATCAGTTAGACACGATTGTCTAATTTGCACCATTTATATATAATGTGCTTAATACTTATTACACCATTATTTAACTTCAAATATCAAAAAGGTCAATTTGTTTTAGTTTCTTGGCACAAACATTATAAAAATAAAATATCTTTTTATGAGTCATTCATTCATTATCGCATTTTGTCAGCAATAGGTATTCATTCAACTAGAACGAAATGAACAAGAACCAGTTTGATTCCACTCAAATTTCTATCACAAAATAGTTCCCACTGAGTTCAAACCGTCCTACCTCCGGCGTTTTAATAATCGGTCACCACAACTCAATCACTCCGTAGTTACATCAGGACCCCAAATATAATCATGGCTACGTTATTATCGGGCTCCCAGCTAATAAATAAGCAAATAAACTGACACACATTAATATTCATGGCAATATTACGCTGTTCGTGACTGGGCCCGGATGGATTGCGCCAGGGATCCGTGCTGGGGCCGCTTCTTTATTACCTTCTGAGATGCCTTTTTGGAGATGCTGGTTGCACTTCGGATTATCATAATAAGGATGGTTATAACAATGACAGCTTTAGGATGGTTTTAATAAAGTTATGAAGCTGATAAGTATTGATAAAATTTTCATAGCTTCTTTATTTTATACTTTACTTAGGAATCAAGTCTTTTTTATAAAGTGTATTCTTTCCTGCAAGTAATATCGTAGAAAAAATTGAAGACAACAAACATTCATCTATAATCATATTTTATGCGCCAAGCTACACAATAAGTACCTAAACATAGCAAAACTTTACCTCAACAAACAGTGGCTAAAAACCAACAGCAGGTATATCTCGTCACAAACTTCTGATAAGAACCGACGACAAGATTAGTTTCCACAAAAAACTCTGCAAGTTTATCTATTTGGAAAACTTTGGAAAATATTATAAAGTATTTTGGAGGGATCGAAGGACTCTCAGGTGGGACTTGGAAATAGAGCTGCTAGGAGTGACTTATCTATTTAATGTTGCAAAAGTGAATTTAATTTGTAACTTTCATGTAGGTAGAGACAGTTACGGCTCAGTAGATAAAAACGTGCTCCTTTAAAGAACCGATTATCAGTTCAGATTATTGGACAAAGCACCTCTTGATAAGAATATTGTGGAAAACATCGAAATAAAAATCTTTTGGTAATTATTTGTAAGTATTAAAAGTATGCTGTCTTCTTCAAATCTAAGAGTCCGTCACATGTCCGGTTCGTTTATCGTTGGAAAATGTTTTTTTAAGCCAAGGAGTTGAACTCATTCACAGAAGCATGGTCCAGCATGACCTTACCTTTACGTAACATTGTGTGATTTAAAAATAAAAAAATTAACATGACCATGACCAATTTCAGAATTTTCTTCAGTTTCTATACATCTTATGTCTACGACTGTACGAATTAAGAAGATTGTGCAGATTAACAACAAATAACAAGACCATATTTTAAAATGTTTAGCTTACCATAAATTCAAAGAGCTTAATCATTTATTATCCTGAAACAAATGCGCAATTGCTCATTTATAAGGGTCTGTAGTGGGTCTCTTTGGGGAATATCTTCCCTCAGCTCCCCCGGACCCATGATTGTCAAACAAACGGTTTTGATTTATTTCCTGCCCTAATAGGAGGTCACTAAGTCTTAATCTGCTTGCAAAATGTCACGATTGATTTAGATCACAAAAGTTGAAATGTATGGAGTGTGGTTAATTTTTAGCGAGACTCTTAATAGGTTCAGTATTTCATTTAAGCACCTACTTTCATGTAACATCTGATCTACTGATACTTGTAAAAACGATTAACTAATAGTAACAGATGAGTACTACTCGTCCTCTTATACTTTATTTCTGCTTTCCTGGTAACTATAATGTATCAAAACGGGAATTAACATGATATTTATTATGTGAAACAACATTGTGTACTCACATATTTGACCACGGCTGCTGTAACGTAGCCGAAACGTCGAGCCAAATATGTGAGTACACAATGTTGTTTCACATAATAAATATCGTGTTAATTCCCGTTTTGATACATTATAACGCAACGCGAAAATCTAAAAAACTGCTTTCCTGGTACTTTAAAATAGTCCATATACTATGCTTAGATGTTAATATGTCGATAGATGGCGGTCTATTACTGTGCGTTTTTCGCGGAATTTTCTACCACGTGAGGTACGTGAGTTCTGTGGAACAGTTTGCCTTCGGGAGTATTTGCCGACGGCTTCGTCTTAAAGACTCCTTTTTAAAACGTCGGCAACGCATTAGCGATCTCTTTGATTTCGCGGATGTTAATGGGCGGCGATGATTGCTTTCCATCAGGTGACTCGCCTCTAGCATAAATAATAATAATAAAAATATAATGCGAAACGTCAATCATGTATGTGAAAATAATAATTCATAAAAAAATCCAAATAAATAGTAATATTTTTACTACAATGCGGTAAATAAAATTAAATAAAAGGGATCTTGTATAATAAACCAAAACGAAGTTGATCTAAAGTAACCACGATTCGCCATTGTTCCAAATGAACAGAATCGTATAATTGATCCTGTCAAACATGGGTGTTTAAAAGCGTGGTCTAAACATATCACCTTTCTCTTATGATGCCACTTTCTGTAAGCCATTAAGTAAGTCCGTGATATCAGTAAGTACATGATTCGCTGACACCTGCGTCGCGAAACTTTGATATAGCAGATTTTAGCATAACTCAACGAGTTTGCTCCAAATATCGAGTAAAACAAGTGACTGGGGTATACCACGTCATCGTTTTATGATCGACTTAGGGAAACTATGGAGACGGTAGGTTGGGTTTTATAGCTAAGTGGTAACAATAAAAAACTAGATATTGAGTTTGGTATGTCGCTCGTGGGTGTTTACCCACGTTTCCATTTTGGAATGGATTTAGACTTGGAAAATTAAGAGGTGTGATAGTTACTGTTTGCTTATTTTTCGTGCTGTAGTTTTCGAGATTCATACATCTCAAACCTAGACCTGAATTCGACCTAATTTTGTACTCACTATTGAGCACTATGACACAAGTAGCTAGATGTCAAAATCAAGTCTATATCTGTAACGTCATTTTTTTGATGACCCGATTGGAACAGTGTTAGTGCACGCTGCCTCTGATACAAGGGTTGCGGGTTCGATCCCCCCACAGTACAAACATTTGTGTGCATGAACATGTTTGTTTGTATTGGTCTGGGTGTTTGCTATGTATTATAAGTATGTATTTACAAAAGAAAAGTATTATATGTATATATTTGTAATCCCACTGTTCATTCTGATATCCGTAACACAGGTGCTTGAGCTACCTAACTCAGAGACAGATCAATGTATGTGATGTATGTGATGTTGTTTTATATGATATTGAAAAAAGTAAATAAACCTCAACAACCTATCATAGGTACTGAAGGATCATTAAAATGAGCATACGTGATGAGTAGTTTATTTCAAAAAACGAAATCGACCGTGGGAGAGCTCAACCGGAGTAATACTATGGCCCTACAGAAAAGCAGCACAGCTGCACTGTGTTTCATGAAGTGAGTGACGGCACTAGAGGAGAGTTTATAAATTGACAACTCACTTTTGACTCCAATGGTGTTGCACCTGTCCACGGGCGGCGGTAATCGATTACCATCACGTGATTTCATCTTTCCACCTATCACATAAAAAAAAACAAACTAATTCCGGAACGCAATCAAAACGTTAGTACCCTGATAACATCACCATTAGAAGTCGAATTAGCACACCTGTCCGCCGACTAATGGCGCACCCAGTAGATTCACGTGACACTTCGATACAATTGGTCGTGATGAATGGAAAAATTGTCTCCCTGTCATCAATCACACAAGTTTGTTATGAACTATAAGCGGGTTTTGGGTTCACGACACGATGTGGCGGCGGTACGATTTCATTTTTTTATGTAATTGGTGGCAGACGAGCAGACGGATTAAATGATGGTAAGCGATTGCTGCCGCCCATGGACACCCGCGACACCAGTAGAGTCACAAGTGCGCTGCCAGAGTTTAAACCCCCCTTTCCCCTGGATTGGTTCTCCGTTACCCACACTCACGCAGTGAAATCATAGCACAATGATGCTTCACGCCGGTTTTCTGTGAGGCCGTGGTATCACTCCGGTCGAGCCGGCCCATTCATGCAGAAGTGTGGCTCTCCCACGATTAAATTTAGTTTTTATATTATAAGTTCGATATTAGCTGTATAATAATTCATCTTATTTGATGTAAGAAGTTTGATACTGGTGAAGTCTGGGGGTTCTGGATACGACAAACTCAATTTTGAAAAACGTATTTTTTTATATATAAAAAGCGATTGAAGAGTTGTTAGCTAAGTAAGTAGATAAGGGAACGATGATAACTCAATGAACAGGAAGGTCGTTGGTTCGAATCTAAGCACTTACATTCAACTAATCCAGACTAAAGATAAAAGATATTATCTTACTCTATGATTCACACCTACCAACCTAAAAAAAAAATCATCTCGTATTCAGGCGGGACACGAACCCACACCTTCGAATCCGGGTGAATCTACCAAATGTTCTACCAATCAGACCACTGAAAAGTCAACTTGAAAACGCACTAAAGGCAAGACTTTTAAAGAATAAATTGCCATGCCTAAAAATGTTGTCGTATCGTTTGAACAACCCTTATTTTCTTTTCCTAATGGCATTGTTATCATGATAACCGAAGGTTTTTAATCATCACTGCTGACGTTCACTAAATTATGATCCTTTATTGGACGGCGAGGTGCGGCCGGAGATACGTCAATTCATGTGACTGCTAATGATTAATGTATGTTACTTAGAATTTTGGCGAAAAATGGAGTTTTAAATGCTATTGTTAATTGAAGTGCGTATCTTAAACACAGTGAATTACTTTTTTAAGGAGCTAGTATAATTTTGTCTAAAGTTAAGTTCCTTTTCCTTTTGACGACCCGTTTGGAACAATTGTAGTGGACGCTGCCTTTGGTCCAAGGGTTGCGGGTTCGATCCTCGCACAGTACAAACATTTGTGTACATGAACATGTCTGTTTGTATTGGTCTGGGTGTTTGTATGTATTATAAGTATGTATTTACAAAAGAAAAATATTATGAGTATATATTTGTAATTCCGCTGTTGATTCTGATATCCGTAACACAGGTGCTTGAGCTACCTATCTCGGAGTCAATTCAATGTATGTGAATGTTGTGAAATATTTATTTATTTATTTTCAAAATGTTAACGATATGAATTTGAATTTGACAACCTGTTGGTAGTCAGGTCCAGTTATCGGCGTCCACGTTAGCGATGGCGAGATGTGGTGAATGTTATGATAATTGTTTTTTTTGTGTGATAAGGTGGCAGCCGAGCAGACGGATTACCTGATGTAAACTATTACCGCCGCACATGGACACCCGCGGCTCCAGTGGAGTCACAAGTGCGCTGCCAACGTTTAAACTCCCCTTTCCCCCGAATTAGGCCTCCGTTACCGTCACTCACGCCGGTTTTCTGTGAGGCAATTTCTTTTTCTTTCTTCTAGTTACATTTTTTATTTTGATAATACTCAGCACGAAAAACTACATTGCAACAAACATTCAACCTTAAAAAAAACAAGCGTCCTAGCCAGAAGACAAGCCGAATTCGCAACTCGAAAAACAAACTGGAATCAAACAGTGTGGACTAGGAACAAATTACAGGGATCCGGGTGAACTGGTCTGCGAGCATTATTTGTTCGGATGCAATCTCTCCCGTATATGATTAAAATAGTGCATAGGACTCGCCCCTGTGGGAAATCATCGGCGAGCGCGCTGCATAATTAGCAAGGCGACTGATAGGGGGGTATTCTTGAGGCACAGATTTGTTGCTGATCGGAAGTGGGGTAAAGGTAAAGGGTATTGAGTGATTCCTAAAAACTTTGCTGTGTTTCGCTGGGTGAGTGAAGGTACCGGAGGCCAAATCCCGAGGAAGAGGGGTTAGGTTAGGTAAAATAAACAGGAGGACTCATGTGCATCTATCGGTAACCTATCTTACTTTCGGAACTTTTAATATCATAGAAAACGATTTTCTGGAAACTAATTCGACTAAAATATGTTGAGGAGTATTTAAAAACGTATAGATTTAAAAAATATGTTATTTGAAAATCGGAATATCAGCAATATGTCAATCGTTTTTTCGGTCAAATGAAAATATGGAAAAGAAAAATGTGGCAAAACGTTTTCGCTATAACGAAATTCGCACTAAAAACATTCGAATTTAAGATGGGTAACTGCATCTAACTCCACGAGTGGTCCTGCTGGTAATCGGTTCTGTCCTGATTCCAACTTCGGATGGTATTAGACAGAAACGGTTACCGCGGGGCACGGTTTTTCCTGGGCAATGACGGCAATTCATTCGTGGATTGCTACCTGTTAGCCGAAGGATGCACACCCGACGGACCGGCTCTGGCGTGCACCGCGCCGAAGCGCACTTCGTTACAGGGCCGACATTGTCGCGCCGAGGGTCTGAGGGATGGCATTTTCGCGTCCTTCCCTGACGGTGCACTAGGGCCCGTGGAAGCGGGTTAAACCATCACACAGCGGGGTAGAATACACCTAATTTCAAAGTATTCCACTATGCCCCACCAGTGGGGTGTCTTAGTGGTGCAAAGTGAAAGTACTCAAATAAGCAGCCCCACCCTAAACACCACAGTATGTGATGTGATCCGCGCGGCCGAGGGTTGAGGGAGGTGACGGAAAACGGTCCAGAAAAAGATAATTTATCGAGACTATGTCTATACCTTCAGCATTGAGGACATACGACGCAAGGAGGACGTCATCATTTCATTTCAGCCAATAGACGTCCACTGCTGGACATAGGCCTCCCCCAATGTTCTACACACAGATCATTCCTGTGCCCCCGCATCCAATGGATTCCCACAATCTTCACCAGATCGTCGGTCCACCTTGTGGGGGGCCTGCCACGACTGTGACTTCCTGTACGTGGCCTCCACTCGAGGACCTTTCCGCCCCAACGGCCGTCTGTTCTCCTCGCTATGGAGGCTAAGGAGGACGTAGCATCGCATTTATGGGCCTTAACATTTACGGTTAGGGCCTATTATTAGTCCCCGTTCGATCGAAACGATACCACGGCCTTACAGTAAACTAGCGTGAAGCAGCGATTGAGCATTTGGGGGGAATATTAAAAGCTTGACAGTACAGACCAATATGGCTGATTTTCAAATATTTTGTATAAATCAGAGGAATTCTTATTAGGTTAAAAAAATGAAGACTGTACGAAGTCGACGTACAGTACTGAGCATAAATAACAGGCCAAGTTCTCGCACGTCTGTAGAATATTTCCCTTTGGCCACTCAAGCACACAGCCGTTTGCTCGAATGTCTACAGTGGACATTCCGCACAAATAACTTGCAGCAAAGCGACTAGAAATAAAAAATAAACCAAGCCAAGAATGAGATTGGACTTGGCTACTGAGGATTCCGTTTATAATAAAAACATTAATTCTATAATTATTTTTACAAGCTTTTATTTAACTTCATTTTTGTATGTATGTATGTTTGTATATTTACAAATCTTACAAGAAGGATTTAAACACTACATTAGTACCATTGAAATTCCGATAAATTGAATAACAACAACAATTGAAACATAATCAGGTAAATTCACTTTGTACAGGATCGCCGTGTGGTCCCCGGCATAGTAGAATAGGCCACCCTCACTTTTACCGAGGTGTCGTAAAAGCCGACTAAGTTAAAGATGCTGGCATGATCATCAGCACCCAGAGAAGGAAAACTCTGCATTTATATCAAAACCCTCGCCAACCCGTCTGCCAAGCGTGGTGAGTATGGCAATTAGCCCTCATGTGATTGAGGTAGGCCCGTGTCCCAGCAGTGGGGACTTAAATGGGCTGACGATGATACATGATTGGTGGCGATCGTATAAAAATAAATGCAATATTATTCATCTATTAATTTAGTTCACTTACATTTTTTTTTAAAAACTTTATATTTTATTGATATTTTTAATTTTATATATCTCTAAAAAAAGCAAAGCACCCAACATAATCGGTGACCGATTTTTTGGACGATAGTAATAGAATGTACTGCTTTCGATAGTGCAACGTCCTACAAAGAGTCGGTTGTGCGGGGTCACCCCAAGAGCTCCGTTCTTCTCTCCAAGGTACGGAACCGCAAAAATCTTCAACATTTTACATACATCCCTTCAATTATATTGGACTGCAAACTACAGCCGGCACTTTGTAGAATTTCAAAATTAATTTCACATTTTAAGTGCGGTTTTCTGGAAGCGAGTAGCTGAAGTAGGTATCTAGGAGGTTTGTTGTGAGCAGTGATGTAACACTAGTCGACGGTTCTCTGGAATTGACTCTAGTGGTTTTTTTTCTGACGCAATATGACACGTGTTCTCTCTGACTCGAATTAAAATACTGCAAGCATTTTTGGTTTATTGAAAGCATGCTTTGGTACATTTATGCCAAAATAGTAAGTTTTCAATCAAATACGATGTTGATGTCATAAAAATCATATTTGTGAACAATTATATGACGCACAGAATCACCAATCCGCATTTGGCGAGCGTGGTGATTAAGCCTAACCCCATCATAGTAGCAATGACGTGATTTCTATGATGGATTTTATAGGCTGATACAACAATATGACGCACGTGTAATCTTGCCTAATGATACAAAAGTTTTTGCACTGATTCCTACCCTCCATAAAGATTTGTTTGACAAAAATGTTGTGCTTTCTTAATCAGTTTGACTTTGTATAAAAATAACAACGGTAGAAGTATTTATTATTTTATCGATAAAAATATATCTGAAATTAATTGTATATTACTATCTAAGGCAAACGAGCACTCACTTTTTATTGAGTTACATACTTATGTCTTCAGTAGATCAGTTGGTAAAAAGCGATCCACCCAGGTCATAGGTCCGTATTCCGGTAGAAATTTGAAAACCAAAATAAGGTGAGTTTGCTCTTCATTTTAGTTAAATTTTATGAGTTTCCCCTCACTATTCGTGAGGAGGCACGTTAATGAGGGCTTAAATGAGCGTAATGCTTGTACTCCAAAAGTAAATGCCTTGTTACAGAATGTTTGTGAATTTCGTACTAACTTTTTATGATATGCCCCTCAACTTTCCGCGTTCTTCTTAATAACTTTACTAAAGGTGACGGGTAGGGCACACTAGCGACGCCAGGCGATTTTAATTTTTAGCTACTATACCGAAAATATTTTAAACAATTTCGGGGTCAAACCTCTCAGCAGACAATTATACTATTTATTAAATAACCATGCACAAATGTTGGGTCCGTTTTTGTGCGCAAAAAAATTGATTACCGCGAAAGGCGGCCACTTTTAGCGTGAATTAATTTTTTGCTTACAAAAACGGACCCAACATTTGTGCATGGTTATTTAATAAATAGTATATA